>OZ025241.1:54489500-54652000 GCA_964019155.1 Osedax fenrisi | reverse complement strand
TATTAGTATAACATTTTGTTAAACATAATTAAATTTATAAATAATATATAAAATCAACATATTAGTTAATATCGAAGTAATATAATATTAATATAATATTAAATATTCGTTGAATATATTTAATATAATATTAGGAATACATATTAAATGTGATATTTAATACGTAAATATTAATAAATGTATGTTATTCAGTTGCATACTATTAATTTTAATATTAAAATTATTTAGGATATCTAAATTGTTTCTAGACATAATAAATAATATATTTATAATATGATAACATAATAATAGATAAAATATTATATTATAAATATAATTCCATTCTAATTCTATTTATAATTAAATCAAAACTATCAACACTATTAGTAATTATACATAATTAATAAAATCGAATTGTTAGTGTAGTGGTTGAGTTGATGAATACAACGCAGAATGCTGGTTTTGATTCCCTTTGGAGGTATTTTTTATATTTTATAATATATATTTTTTTAATATAAATAAAAGCATATTAATTGTATAAACTATAAAACAAATAAAATTCTATTAAATACTAATATTATTATTTAATATTTTATTACCATATCTATTTTATCAAAATAATTTCTAGTTCAATATATTTCATAATATATAATATTTGTAATTGATATGATAATAAAATATTAAATAATAATATTAGTATTTAATAGAATTTTATTTGTTTTATAGTTTATACAATTAATATGCTTTTATTTATATTAAAAAAATATAAAAAATACCTCCAAAGGGAATCGAAGCCAGGCATTCTGCGTTAACGCATATGCGTTAGAGAATATTCTACGTTAACAATTGTATACAGCAACCTAACCACTACACTACCATTCCAATTTTATTAATTATGTATAATTACTAATAGTGTTGATTATTTTATTTAATTATAAATAGAATTAGAATGGAATTATATTTATAATATAATATTGTATCTATTATTATGTTATCATATTATAAATATATTATTTATTATGTCTATAAACTATATAGATATTCTAATAAATTTAGAATTTACTGAATAACATACATTTTATTAATATGTAGGCTACTAATAAATATGTAATATATTCATGTAAATATGTATTAATAAGAATAAATTAAATGATATAATAAACTAATAATAATAATAATATAATTTAACTTATATTTAATGTAATATTAGAAACTATATGATAGTATAATTAAGTAATTTTAAATAATATTTAACATATATTTGAAAATAAACTTTAAAAAAATAATTAGTACCCTTACTATAACACATTACTTATCGTTTTGTTAACTTATTATATATATATTATCTATTGATTCTACTTGAAATTAAATGGGATTTCCGAAACTATATAAAACTCCTATGTACATATATGTACTTCCTTTAATAATCGAATTATAATCAAGTAATTTATAATTATAATTCCAATATTTTAAATATTTTAAAATATTCTAAAAAAAATAAGGATAAAATAAGGATGTTAGTTGAAATATCGCTGAGCTTGATCTCAGCTAGGATATGTTTACAAAATCCCAGAGCAACCCAATAATCACTATAAATAAGGGTTGTCTTTGGATTGTCCTGGTTGGGATTGTCTCTGGCCAATCCCAGACATATTCCAGAGCAACCGGCCCCTGAATATTGAGCAACATTACTACCACTACCACAACCTCGAGGTAGATCAACCTCTACCACTACCACTACCACCATCTTCTCCCCTACCACTATAGTGGTATACCACTACCTACCACTAGTTTGTCTGTCGGTAATATCACAATTTATAACATAATAATAGGTAATGTATATAAGTAGTACATAATGGTATAGGTATAGGTATATGTGTATAGGTATATAGTGTTTTCATTACCTATCTGTAAAATTATTTGAATTTAAGAAAGTTTAGTGAACGAATATTACTATATTAATGCACGAGCTAATACCTTAAAGTGTGTCTACTCAACATATATGATATATATATATATATATATATATATATATATATATATATATATATATATATACATGTATATATAATGTTATTATACATATATTATTCGTAAATTTGATATTTAATAAATATTATACGAGAGTTATATTTCAACAATTAATAATCCACTTATTAGGCAATGGTGAATTTTGTGAAAACGAAAATTTCAAAGCGGAATGTGCTGCCAATCAAGTGATCATTATGAACAAAGCGAGGTTACGTAATGCTGCTGTAGTACCGCAGTATGATGTAATGTATGATGTAATGTATGATGTAATGTGTGATATAATGTGTGATGTAATGTGTGATGTAATGTGTGATGTAATGTGTGATGTAACGTGTGATGTAATGTGTTCTGTAATGTATGATGTAATGTATGATGTAATGTGTGATATAATGTGTGATGTAATGTGTGATGTAATGTGTGATGTAATGTGTGCTGTAATGTGTGATGTAATACGTGATGTAATGTGTGATGTAATGTGTGATGTAATGCGTGATGTGATGTGTGATGTAATGTGTGATGTAATGTGTGATGTAATGTGTGATGTAATGTGTGATGTAATGTGTGATGTAATGTATGATGTAATGTGTGCTGTAACGTGTGATGTAATGTGTGATGTAATGTATGATGTAATGTATGATGTAATGTGTGATGTAATGTATGATGTAATGTGTGATGTAATGTGTTCTGTAATGTATGATGTAATGTATGATGTAATGTGTGATATAATGTGTGATGTAATGTGTGATGTAATGTGTGATGTAATGTGTGCTGTAACGTGTTATGTAATGTGTTCTGTAATGTATGATGTAATGTGTGATATAATGTGTGATGTAATGTGTGATGTAATGTGTGATGTAATGTATGATGTAATGGGTGATGTAATGTGTGATGTAATGTGTGATGTAACGTGTGATGTAATGTGTGCTGTAATGTGTGATGTGATGTGTGATGTAATGTGTGATGTAATGTGTGATGTGATGTGTGATGTAATGTGTGCATTAGATATGTGATGACGTAGTGTATTTCTTACTGATCTTACTGAGGATTTATGAATAATATCGATTTATTAAAAGATGAATAACTATTCCATATATGAATTATATACTAATATATATTTGATACTTAAATGAGATTGTATTTTAATTAAGTGACATACATTCATCATATAAGTTGTATATGTCTATGTATATATTGTGATACATGGCGATACAAGTATCAAAATCTCCTATAACCTCGAGGTTATAGGAGGTCTTGCATGTATATGACCGAGTTAAATAAATATCAGAGATTAAACAATGACAAGAAAAGAACAATATATGTAAATAACAAAGCGTGTACACTTTGTAAGACGAGTGCTAATCTCTATGTAGATATATACTATAACCAAAGGGCTTTGCTATAACTATAGTATACTAGTGGTACATTCCAATGTGATGATTCATTAACTGATGACGTAACACTGAGTAACGATGACGTAACGACTCATTCAAGGACATAAACATGACATATATGTCCGTGGAACATGACATTGGTAGCGAAACCTATATAACAATTGGTGTATATATCAAACGTATCATTATACACATTCATAACCTATTGATAATAACCTAGGGTAAACTATATGTGTGTGTATGTGTGTATGTGTGTATGTGTATATGTGTGTGTGTGTTTGTGTGTATGTTTGTATATATCGCTGTGTGTAGAAGTAATGATACCTAGATTATTATATTGGTAAAATGTAATAAGTTCTCTGTAAACGTGCCGGGAATACTAACGATCCGATGGCCTTATACGGGCATACAGTCACGTGACTATTCTATAAGCGTCACGTGACCGATTCACACAAATGCGTGTGTTCTATATTTAGATTACTGGCGGCAATTGTTTCGGGCCACGGAAATTGTTTGTTATCGGTCGACGGTAAACCAGGCCCCTGTAACTAATTCAATAATTGTGTGATGACCACTGACATAGTGACCAGTGTAAGCCTCCACACAGTATAGTAGCATGTATATGTGTATATATATACATATATGTTTATTATTGTGCACACTGTAACGTGAATATCATTCAAGTTATATATATATATATATATATATATTATATATTTAGTTATATATTATATATTTAGTTATATATTTATATATATATATCTATATATATATATATATATATATATATATATATATATATATATATATATATATATATAAATATTATATATATATATATTATCTATTCTTAATTTGTGTTTATGTGGCACTGTATACTGTACAGTAAGGATGAATAAGAACTGTATTCACTGTATATATATTGTACATATTATAGACTGTATACTATACAGTGTATAGTGTATACTCTACACTATATATATATATATACATTTTAAAATGTTGATTATAAATTGTACATTCTATAATACCGGGTAGTATGATACATACTCACTAATACCCCCTACTCCCTTACCCCATATGTAATACCTCCTTATTAACATATAACCCCCGATAATACACTGTACTCAGTAAAGTGTAATACGAATACTTTTTATTGTGCAATGTACATAGTTCATTGTACAGTGTACGATGTACATTGTAGATTATACAATGTACAGTGTACATTGTACACTGTGCATTGTACATTGTACAGTGTATATTATACACTGTACAATGTAGATTATACAGTGTACAATGTTCTATGTATATTGTTCGTTGTGCACTATACATATTATACTGTACAATGTACATTGTACACTTGTATACATCATACATGATATGTTATGTAGTACATATTATGTATTATACAATGTACACATTATGTATTATACAATGTATACAATGTACATATTATGTAGTATACAATGTATACATTATATAGTATACGTTGTAAACATGTTGTAAACAAGACCTCCTATAACCTCGAGGTTATAGGAGGTATTGTTATAATATAGTGTTCATTAATATGATAGCGATTAAGCCATTCATCACAATAATTAACAATTATATTTACGTTTTAATACGATTTCCATATGAAATGATAGTTAAGGGGATCCCGCACATTTAAAGTGATGATCATTTTTATATTTTTTTTATTACATAATAATACTTGTTGTAGTGTTTTTTAGTATCTGTAAAAAAATTAGACATGAATTCAGTCTAGAAATGGCATACAAATGTGTTTTATGACGATAAGATAATGCTATATTATATAATATTCAATATTACATTATTATGCTCTCAAACTTCAAACGCTGTTTTCTCAGAATAATTATTTCGCGCTAGGTATGTGCATTCAAAAATATAGAACATAAAAACTATTATAATTATAATATTACTTTTTTTTGCTTTATAAAGAATTTTATTATGTGAATAGTAAAATAGAGAGATAATTAATAAAATGTATAGAATTCATCGTATAAAATGATAATTTCTATAGAAATACCATCATTTTAGTATCGCTAATTTTTAATTTAGATATATATAATATAATAAATAATAATATTAAAAATAACTTTCTATTTTCCTATGCATGTATATGTTATGAATACATTACAAACAAAAATAGGTCAATTGAATGAATAAAATATCAGTTCTATTTTTGTTAGTGGACCTATGTTTTTCCTATCTATTTATACACGAAATTGGCAAATTGCGTGTTATGTGCGGGATCCCCTTAAATGATAAATAAATTATTTATTAGGTACCTAAAATATTATTTTTTTTTAATGAAAATTATGAAGTTATCTTAGTATTAATTGTAATAGTATTACAAAATCCCGGGATTTGGTAATACTACAGTATGTCTATAAACTGATTTCATTCATTCATTCATTCATATATTATCATTTTAAATATATGTAAAATGATAATATATATATATGAATGAATGAAATCAGTTTATAGACATACTACATACTACGTATATCATACGTCTATGGAGGATTAGTGAAAGGCTTTATTTGGTCGATACCTCCAATAAGTTCAGATATATATATATTATCGATTATATATATATTATCGATTATATATGTATAACTATAGTTATATATATATATATATATATATAAGCTATGTATAACTATATATGACTAAATATATGTTATATATAACATATATAACATATATATATATATATATATATATATCGTATAGGGGAGGTGAGACTGTTATATGATAGATATGTAATATTCCACCACATGTTATTGTGAATTAAGCATGTACTATATAAATAAGCAGAGTATGTAGAAACAGTCATGTTCACTAGAAATAGTCATTCAATACATAATACCAGGGAGATCCCTGATAATACCTAGTTATTTGTGAATAGTAATATACTTAATATTTAATAGCATACACTCACATACATATATATATATGTGATATACAGTAAATTACCGCTAACTCAGACTCTATCTATATTATACTACCAGTTAGCTCAGACTAAATGATAGTTTGATTTTGTACCTGAATAATGTAAGCATACTTATATATATCGGAACATTATGCCGTTCCTTGGAGTCTGTTTAAGCGGGAATTCACTGTATCACATCATATGCACCATACATGAGAACCATAATCATAGAGCTCATAGGAACATATTCAATCATCCATCCATAAATGAATATTTGTAATGACTTAGTCAATATCCAATATATTTATTTGAAATTTTTAATTAGGGTAATATATGGTAATAAATAATGTTGATATTTTAAACATTTTATATAATTGTATTGACAAGAATAAATAAGGGGTCGGTAATCGGATACATGTGTATAATAACGACCCCATCTCCAATTATCTATAAAATAAACGTCATAGAAATAATTGTAGTATTATAATATCCAATCAAAATAGCATATATAAATAGATTTAATCAATTACAAAACGCACGCAATTTATTATTTTTTATTATTTATTATTTTTTATTGAATTTAAAATGTAATATTCATATTAATTTATTTATATTTTATTCCTATTTTATATTAAAATAGTGTACATTATTAATTAATATTTATTTATTAATCAATATGAATATAATCGACTGTAACCACGAATCCTTATTATATATCAATGATAAACGCACAACTTACGAACACTTTAATCATAAAATGATACAAAAATGATTATAAAACTTATTTCCTATATAATAATTTTTTTTTCTTCAAAAATTATAATTATAAAGGTAGTGCTTCCCCTTAATTTATATTTTATTTATAACATATATTATATAACTTATATTATTAATCACATGGGGGGAGGGTCGGTATTTATGTAATTTGGGAGGTCGGTAAAAGGAAAATAACATGGGTTACTATAGTTATGATTATTGGTTAATACTGATCCAAATTACATTATTTTTATAATTTTCATAAACATGTAATCGAACTACAATACTACGTATAGGAATACGTTTTCTTCTAAATAATAAAATATTTACAATGATTTAATAAAAACTTATTAATACAAATTGTATGATTGAATATTTTGGAAAACAAGATACTTGTTCATATATTCATAATTACCATTACATAACTAATAGATTATGAATATATAATTTGTTTATATATCTTATAGTTATTTAGATACGATAGGGGTCGGTAATTGGATTACCCCTACAGTGAAGGGCCTACCCTAACTTTCGCATTAATAGACACACACGCGTACATACTCTGACCTCAAACTGTATACCTAATAGGTATTACCTATACCCCCACCTCTATCTACCCATACACATACACATATACATACCCATACACATACCCATACACATACCCATATACCCATACACATATACCCATACCCATACACATACCCATACACATATACCTATACCTATACCTATACCTATACCTATATATATACACCTACACTTACACCTATACCTACACCTACACCTATATATACACCTACACCTATACCTACACCTATACCTATATATACACCTACACCTACACCTACACCTACACCTACACCTACACTTACACCTACACCTATACCTATACCTACACCTACACTTACACCCATACCTACACCTACACCTATACCTACACCTATACCTACACCTACACCTACACCTACACCTATACCTACACCTACACCTATATATATACACCTACACTTACACCTATACCTACACCTACACCTATATATACACCTACACTTACACCTACACCTACACCTATACCTACACCTACACCTACACCTATACCTATACCTACACCTACACCTACACCTACACTTACACCTACACCTATACCTATACCTACACCTACACTTACACCCATACCTACACCTACACCTATACCTACACCTACTCCTATACCTATACCTATACCTACACCTACACTTACTCCTACACCTACACCTATACCTACACCTACACCTACATCTACACCTACACCTACACTTACACCTACACCTATACCTATACCTACACCTACACTTACACCCATACCTACACCTACACCTATACCTACACCTACTCCTATACCTATACCTATACCTACACCTACACTTACTCCTACACCTACACCCATACCTACACTTACACCTACACCTATACCTACACCTACACCTACACCTACTCCTATACAGATACGGTCGGATGGAGAAGGGGCGGTGCTTGACTGTTATGTTTAGTAAGAGTTGCTTCATGAATGTAGGTCCTTACTTCGATGCTATCTGCTCGGGGAGACGGGTTACATCACGTGATATTACGTCATACATTACGTCATATGTTACATCATACATCGCGGAATTCATTACGTACTACAATTCGTTATATCGCGTAATGTTAACATTACATCATGCAATTGCATAATATCGTATAATATGCAGGGTTGGCAATACCCACAAATGTTGAATTTATTTTTGGGGTTTTCATAGTTTTTTTTTGGTTTTATATAGGTGTTATATTTTATCTCACTTTTTGGGTTTTTCCTATTATTTAAAAAAATCTATTCAAAGATTACGTTTTTTAATTATAATTTCATATTGTAACTAGTATAGTATGAATCATTACATGTAATATTACTATAGTAATATTATTTCTTATAATACAACATTATTTATTAAAATTATAAATTTGTTGTAACATAATAATCTAATATATTAATTACCTAACTAATTATTGAAAAATCATAAATATTAGCAAATACAAAAATAGTGTTATATAGTATTATAATATACTAAACAATACTATGCATACTAATAATAACAATAGCAGTAGAACAATATCAATACTCTCCCCCCGCCCCTTCAGCTACTCGTTCTGCCCCATTCTCCTCCTCCTCCTCATTATTATTACTATTACATCACTACCAGAATTGCACGGTGGCGGTCAGGGATCTATTGTTAGAGGCTGAGGGCGATAGAAGGCCATGTCCTCGCGATTTCAGCATGTACCTTCAGGCTACCTACACCTGTATAAACGGTCAATATCATCAGTACTAGTACTACCACCATTAGTAGTACTATTACTACCTCTACCACCACCACTACCACCACTACCACTAGTACTACTTGTACCACTACCACTGCCACAAGCACTAGAGACGATCACAGCTGTGTAGCTGATACCGTATGTGCAATGCATGTATGTGTGTATGTGTGTGTGCATTTATATAGTTTATATATTGTGTGGTCATTGGTAATTTTGTATAGTAAGTTAGTTTATAATTATTGTGATTTATAATTAAATAAATATATTACACACACATACACAAATAAACACATAGAGTATATATATATATATATATATATATATATATATATATATATAAACTTATGTACAACATAAATCCTTTCATAATTTCATACAAAACATATTATTTCAATAATTGTAATATGTTTCTTCTAGTGGATGTATAATACATGAATGAAGTGGGCATGTACTATAGTATACTATACTATAGTATAGTATAGTTATAGCTTAGTATATATATATATATATATATATATATATATATATATATATAGTATATCGTTTAGCCTATGTATTATGCACATGCTACATTCAATTAATATCAATAATTAATATATATATATATAAGTTTGTGTATGTATGTGTGTATACTATATGTAATCATTTATATTTTATTTAATGTAATCTGGCACATTTCATGGACATATTATGTATAACCTATAGGTATGTAGCATATATGCTGTAGGTATAGGTATATAATGTAGGTATCCAATATATATATATATATATATATATATATATATAATACAGAATATTATAAATATATGTATTTTCTATATTATCATATATAATATATTATTTAAACTCTGCAATTAATGATATCAATGCATGGTCATTTACGGCAACTGTAAAATGTTTTGAGTTCATAATTTTTATTTCGTATTTTTCTTTGTTTATTTCTATAAAGTATGTTATCGGTAGCAAATATTTTGAATTTATACTTTCGATTATATATTTCAATTATGTATTTGGTCGAATATAGTATCTATCAACCAATACAACCTTTATAATACGTGCCAATTTATTCTCGGTAAACATTTTTGAAAATATTTATATATTAAAATAATATAAAATAGTTAATTAAAATAGCCGTTACATAAAGTATACTCGTGCCAGTAATTACTCGAAATTAATATATATATATTTATATATATATATATATATATATATATATTTATTTATTTAGTACTCAGCGATATTACACACTCACACGTATGCATTTATTTGTATAACTTAGAACCTAATAAATAATCACAATCCTTCAGTTGCTAGGATACCTAATGGTGGCTGCAGAAATAGGAATCCATCACCGATAACGCTACCTAGCGGCTATATCTCCAGCACAACTACCGAACACACGTTTATACACACACCTAGATATATCGTTAAATTATACAATGGTATATATTATAATAGACCACATAGTATTTTAAATATAACACATTATTTAAAAATAAATATTAAATATATATATATATAATAATAATAATAATATTTATTTATTGAAATCTCATATATATATATATTGAATACAATACAAATAGCGGATAAAAATGGACCCCTCAAGAAGTCATAGACTTGTACATGTTATAAATAACTGTGAGAGGCCCCGGACAATACAATACAAATAGTAACATTTTTTTTTCTTGTGTTTTGATTTATCGTTTATTAAGTTCTTTATAAACACAAGAGAAAATCAAGAACTGCCTGGAGTCGAACCCAGGACCTCTGGCTTACTAGCTTTTGGTTGTCCCTCTGAGCCATCGACCCCATATATATATATATATATATATAGGTATATCACCTAATATGGTATATGTATAAATTATCAGACTATTATACTCAATCTCTACATTGTTTTCAATGTGCTAAGTAATAATAGTATTCAAATACTTCATGTATACACACCCCTATAGGGGAAAGTAACCTAATACGGTCCATTTAACAATAAATGGTCTTAACTTTGTATGACTCATTATTTTTATACAAAAATTACAATATATTAATATTATAGATTTATAGATTATAGATATTATTGCGATTTTAAAATTATAATTAATCTTTTAATTCCATAGATAACGGGGGTGTCCGTATTCGGTACCCATGTCCGAATACGGACACCCTATATGGTATATATACCACTAGATAAATTATATATTATTGATGAATTCATCAACAAATCACAATTATATTATTTATAATTAATTTTATGAATAATTTATTCTAATTTAAGTAGGGGAAAGTAACCGAATACGGACAGTGCCCGAATACCGACAATCTCGGTATCTCAGAAACCATAAATCCTACAAAAAAATGTTTAATGATTATTAAATTATTAACTAATTAAATTAGAATAAATTGTTCATAACATTAATTATAAATAATGTAATTGTAATATGTCTTATTGATTCATCAGTAATATATTGTTTAGTGTATATTATATAGTCTAGTGTATATAGGGTACCGAATACGGAAACCACCGTTATCTACGGAATTAAAAGATTAAATAAAATTTTTAAAACACAATAATATCTATAATCATATAATATTAATATATTGTAATTTTTTAATACAAATAATAGTTCATACAATCTTAAGACCAATTATTGTTAAAGTGTCCGTATTAGGTTACTTTCCCCTAGTTTATAATTTATTTATTTTTATTATTGTTTAATTAATAATATAATATAAGTATAATAATAATAATAATATAATAATATAAGTATCTAAATAATACAAATTTTAGATTTATCTTTATTGGTGGTATTAATATTATAACGCACACGATATTTATTAAAATCAGAATAGTTCATAAGCTTTGCGCTGTTTGGTTATAGGGTGTCCGTATTAAGACATCTATAGTGTCCGTATTAGGGACTTATATAACCTCTAGATATATACTTATAACTTAATGAATATTTGATAACAAATATAGCAATTATATATATAATTTTTAGAATTCTTTATTTTTTAATAATATATTGTTATATTCTATATAATACATTTGTATATTCTTGAGAAGGTTTTAAGTTGAAATTTTTTTTCATAAATTTAAAAACGTAATAAAAAAATCAGTTTATTGGATATAGCAGCAATATTTTGAATAATTAAATAATAAAAATACTTTTTTAGACTATTTATATAATTATGAATATTGTATTTATTAAACATTTTTTTGTAGGATTTATGGTTTCTGAGATACCGAGAGTGACCGTATTCGGGCACTCTCCGTATTCTGTTAATTTCCCCTGTATAATTTCAATAATATATACACAGTGTATAAGTTAGTAAACATACACAGTTACTGCGGAGGTTTCGAGCACCCGTGGAGAATACACACACTGCCGGGCAAGCGGATCAACCTAACCATGATATCATTCCAAACAATGTCTCTATTGTTCAGTTCCGCTAAGAATAGCGAGGTGTGTCAGGTGCTGGCGGTCATCAAAGAGAAGGACATACAGCCTATTACCATATGCAGGTGTGCACACGCAATGCCTCCTATAACTACTATAACCTCGGGATAAGAGGTTATGGGAGGTCTCGGTACATGCCATCCGCTAAACTCAGTGTGATGTGTATATTGTTCAATTATATATTATTATATAAGTGTATATTATACACTATCTAAACTATAAACGTTTAATTTTTGTTTAGTTATATATATATATATATATATATATATATATATATATATATATATATATCTGAATCATATAATACAATTTATTTATTTATATTTATAATATAAAAAAATTAATTGAAAAATTGTCCTTGAATATACATTACATAATATAACAATAAGTCTCTTATATAACATTCACAGGGCTAACAACAAAAGGAGAAATGTATACGAGTCATTATCTAATAAACTAGAGATCAGGATTATTAAAAATACGAACACAGATAGTAGAATACCGTTTCTTCTGCACTATAAAGGTTCTGTTAGCCATTCCCATTCTAGTGTTAGTTCAGTTATATTATGTACTTGCATAGGATGGTAGATAGTAGAGTAGTAGCTAGTAGTATCTGTGATAATACCATGTTACCTACATATCTACTTAATATCGATATTACGAATAACTATTACGATAACCTTGGATAACATAAGGATTACATACATTGCAATTATAATAATTTATAAATATACTTCAATATACTGTTTATTATATACTATATATATATATATACAATACTTAAAATGGAAATACGGTTTATTTTATTTAGTAGGATATTTAGTAGAACATTGCTTATTAAAGTGCACGGTAACGCCACCTATGACCTTGACCGTATCCGCCAGTAATCGGATGCGAGGACATGATAACTACGGACTACAGCTGGTTCAAACGGATGGGAGACGAGAGAGCTCTTACCGGATGTACGTTCAGCAAGGACACGTGGTCTATTGCATGTTCCCAGGGTGAATGGAAGGGCAAACTAGGGGTATGCCCAGGTTAGAATGTGGATGCATTAATATTAGAACACCGATAGGATAATATATACTTTAGTTTTGTTTACTCTTTAAGAATACTAAATAATATTTTTTTTAAGGAATGTATATTATATAATATATTTTTATAAATATATATAATTAATTCTCGATATCTCATAATTCAAGGTTGCCAACTAGGATCAATTGTTGTATATATTTCTTGTTTTATGCAGTTTTATGGATCTAATATAGGGTTGGAGTAGATTTGGACCAATATAACTCAGTACTTGAGTATTTATTTTTGAGGGACGGAGAATAGGGATAAATAGAAGATGAAATGGTTTCTAAAAGATGGAAGGTAATATTTTTCTGTACTAGAGAAACAGCAATATAAGAGGGACAATTTGAACATTATATTGAGGAATGAACAATAGATAGTATGCGATAAGAAGAGAGTTTGTTAAATGTGAACTAGGGAGGTAAGTGTTGGTTTGAGGAAGTAGAAGAATGATATTGAATACTTATAACCTATAGGTTAATTGTTGTACGGATTAGTGAACGAATAACTCAATTTAGGGGAGATATCGAGGATTGACGAGGAGTGAGGAAAAGTAAGCTATACGTGAGAGGAAAATTGATTAACTAGTTTTAGTAAGAGATACAGTAATTGATTTTCGTATTTTTCTAATTCTAAAAAGAAGATAATTTGCCGATTTAGTGATGGCAGTAATATGAGGAATGAATGAAAGAGTAGAATCAAAAAGTACATCTAAGTTGGATGCAGTATATGCAATATATATATATATATATATATATATATATATTAACTGCCTGTGTGGCTCAGTGGCTAAGGCGTCAGACACACAAGCAGTAGGACACGGGTTTGACCCTCGTCCAGACTATTAATTAATTTTATAAAATGGGTCTTAAAATATTATTTAGAAGTGATCTTATATAATTGTGTATAAATAGATGATCGGCTCTCGTTAAAACCATTGATGCCTTAACATGAGAGCGGCTTCGAAGGGACATTAGAGCCATATATGGTTATAAGTGAAATGTTCATCTAAGTTCCTGGATGGGATGAAAGGACTCCATAAAATAAAAATAACAATAACAATATATATATATATATATTCACAATACTAGTACCTATAACAAGCTACTATTGTGTACTCTTATAAGACTGATGTTTACAACCTACAGGTGACTCAGCAGTGATTACGCAAACTAATTTCTTGAGAGATACGGTCAAAATATTCTCTCCTGGTTATATTTATATATTATATTTAATTAATCTATTTATCTGTCATACCTATATAGTATATATTTACATAGTTTAGAATAATATCTCATAAACATTATATATATATTAATATTTAAAAATATAAACTACTTTAAATACCATTGGAAATATTTCCACTAATACATAATCTATAGCTAATATTACCTCTGATATAAATTAATTACTGATTGTCAATTATTTAATATCACAATTGAAATTATAAGAAATTGAAATAATTAAATTCTTTATTTACATATTACATGTATATTATTATTATATTAAATCCGTTATAAATCCGTTACACTATATTAACTAATACATAATTATGTATTTATTCAGTATCAATAATGACTGTTCTTCTGATTGCGTTTGTTGTCGGAATAATAATGTTATTGATTGGAATCATGTGCCTAAGAAGGTAAGTGTAATGAAATAGAGGTCACATGTATAGAGGTCATGCGCATGTAGGTTATGTAGGCATACTTATACTGTTAATATATGCAAATCTAATTTGTATGCAAATCAATAATACATGAATAATTATAGGCCATGAAATATTAAATTCATAAATATAAATTTTATTTTTTATATATATATAATTTTATTTTCTAGTTATGTATATATAGTGTGTTATAGTTTCCTTGTATTGTGCAAAATATTATGTTCAATTATGTAAGCAAATTTGATTGAGTTACTTAAGTTATAGTGATATTTAAATATTGTAGAATGTTATTTGTATATATTAATATATAATATATATATATATAATATATATTATATATATATATATATATATATAATATATAACATATATATATATATATATATATATATATATATATATATATATATGGATACAAAGTTATAACAGGTATATAGGATTATACAATCTTACATTATGATAATAGGTTTATAGTTCTATTATTGATATATATATTAGATGTTAACTAATTATGACTAACAGCAACTGAAACCCTCCCTTCCGCTATATAAACATGTCACCTACTGCCCTTTACCAGATTAATGAGATATGCTAATGTTTAATATAGGTTACCCTGGGTTCACTATAGATAACCATTTTAGGGGAGAGCTGGGGTTACTAAACTAGTTATCAGGGTAAACTAGATGTTATCTGGGTTTAATAGTGGTTACCTGAGTTTATTAGGGGTTACAAGGGTTTATTAGGGGTTACCTTTGTTTACTAATGGGTACACAGACCTACACAAGCAAACAACCGAACACAGGAAACCCGTGAACGCACCCATCACGACTAGCGCCTATAACGACCCGGCACCCAAGCAATACTTCAGAGATAGACCACTTCCTGTTCCGGTGATAACGGCTTACTGCGGGGCCGAACCCGTGTCGGAGAACGACTACAGAAGGACATGCCATAGGACCATTGTGGTCAGTACATCACAGGCTGTACTGGCTTACACGTTATATCTATCGCCGGTCATTAATTATCCATTTAAATTCATTTATTTACATACATTCCAAAATAAATATTAATATACTATAAAAAATACTATTATCAGTATAATCTAACACACATATATATATATTTATATTTAATAGTTGTAAGTTCTATGTTATTATAGTATGGGCTATCATAACCTACATACAATACCAGTATACTTACCTGTATAATTTGCACATCCAATAACGAAAGTCGTATTACATTTCTCATATTAGATTAATAGATATAGGATATTATAGGAGTGTTATATGATATTATATAGCTATATATCAAAGATTTTATTAAGGTTTTTCTCAGATATTTTTGATTCGCAAAATCTTTGTATATACTTTAATATGATAAATTTAGATTAAGTTTATTCAGTATAATATATATTTCTGTAAACATTATAATAATACACAACTCAATCTATTCGGATATGATGGTAAGTTGTTAAAATGATATAGCATTAAAGTATATATTAATAATATTATCATTTCATTAACTAGCATAGCTAACCATGGCCGAATACATTGCATACCTCACTAAACACAGGTGGACAGTGACCTTCCCCCTCCCCCTGATAACCTTCAAGAGGAGCCTCGCTATGAACAGATATATGTTTGTTTACCTTATACCTAACTATATGTATATAATATAAACAATTAAAAATAGCGTACTTGAACCTTGACCTTTAGATATTATAGGATGCAGCCCCCATATGAATAGTAAAGAGAATACCTCTCTTCTCTAAACTCTACACTGATAGCCAGTATTGACCAACTAACGAACACACTCTACTTTTGAACTTACACTAACTCTCTATTCACTATATATATATATATTACTTGCACTTTCTATAACATTTCATTGTATTTTCACAATGTCAGCAGTTGCACTTTAAAGTGAAACAGCACTAGCACTCTACAGTGACATGGCATTGCCCAACACTACTTATTAGCCTTGCTTATTGCGTGGTAGGCTTTCGAAATAATATATCATTTAAGATGCTTAATCTGGGTGAAAGTTAATAGCAACATTTATATCGATAGATTACTAAAATAATATGATAAATTAATTCAACCTGACAAAGAAACGTTACATTATTAAGGTGTTTTATATTTGGTAATGTTGTGTGTAGACTTCCATATAAATAGAATATAGTAATACAAGCCATAAGAAATATATAATATTTAGATATCCTGCATAATAGTATTCATTAAATATAATTCTATTTTCTTATCCTATATATAATATATATATATTTCATATATGCCTAAATTGAAAACCCATAGGAACCATTATGTGTATAAAGGTACCGTTTATTGTAGTTATCTTTGTTCTAGATCATTATCATTATTTCATTATCATTATATGTCCTACATTTAAATACACATTTTTTAATATTAATTTATAATTTGAATTAGAAAAATAACTATAGATTTACTGGTATTTAATTTTAAGCACCTATTTATTATTTTTAGTTTAAAACAATTTAGTATATAAATAATACTTCTTGTAAATTAAAGGGTAACTTAAAGAGCTTTGAGAACATATGAATAATTATATGGTGAAAATAGGAAAAAATGATTTAACTTCTGAAATAAATAAGTGAATTCTTACATTTTTTAATTCTTATTAATTACATTTAGAAATATATTTATTTATTGAAATCACAAATATATATATTTAATACAATACAAATAGCGGATACAAATAGACCCGTATGTGTGTATACGGACATATATATATATATATATATATATATTAAGTTATAGAATTATATGATAATTATAAGACGATGGGAATGAGACCTACAAAACACTAATTTTAAAATAACATAATTTACAGTATTACTTAATTCATACCTAACATATGTGTAGAGATATTTATTGTAATTATGATCTAAAAGTTTAATATAAATTCATCAAGTAGATAAAAAGTATTAGAGCCTCATGAAAAGTTTATAACAAAATTATAAATATTTTACTATAATTTTAATATTTATTTTTAAACAGTTGTATTTATAAATGCATATTTATGAATTGAGATTACTTTTTTGGATCAAGCCATATATCATTTGTAAGCTAAAATATTAATATTTACTGATTTTTATATAATATCATTTTTAATAAAATATATATTTAGTACCTTCATCTAGTAACTTTTAACATACTCTTATTCATTTTTACATTGTATTTAATTATTTATATAATTTTAATTTCTTATTTTAAATAAATTTATTTCTAAAAAAATATTTTTAATATTTTCTTGACAATCTTTACAACTTTATTATATTTCTAATTAATATAATGAAATTATATACATGTATACATGTGCATGTTAAATATAATGATCGAATTACTATTGTTATAGAATATACTATTATGAATATAAACAATACGAAGTTAAACTATGCATGTATATATATATATCAACAATTCAATTATTAATGAATTATTTTCAACGAATTTATCTTTTCATAATAAATATAAAATTTCTAGTTTCTGGAGGCGTATTGATAAATTTGTATAATAATGACATCATTATATTTGGTATAGGCATCCATATTAGTGATATTCTACATCTACTCGAACCCATGTAATCTAAACCATCCTAAACGTGAATTCAAACTTACAAAGTGGGACGATATTCCCCTCACAACATATTCCCCGCGTTGAACATTTACTAAATATCCGACGAGATCAGTAAATGATGATAATCGTAAAGTAATAATGCGAAGCAGCAGCCTAGGCTATACAACTGAGGGCAACATCGTGCCCAACTCATACATGTTAACGCAGCTGATTAAGTTGATAGATTTAGACTGACATCGGCCCCAAATATGTCACAGGACTAACCGAGAGTAAAAGTAAACAATGCGCGTAGGGCTTATATAATATTATATAATATATAAACAAACGGTATTATAATATGTATGTATATATAAAACACGAATTCACTACTCGATTAATAATTTAATGAGATATATAACGCCAACAGCGAAATGTATAATTTTATAAATGTATAATTGAACTCTCGGTTTGACACGTAACTTATGGGGGGCCGATGTCAGTATTCAGCTAATGATACACATGTGACTTAATCATCACCTTTAACCCCGTAACCATAGGAACGTGTTCCCTCGCAGTACAATATCGTCAATGCAGTCGTCGACAACACCGCTGTTGTGTGTAAACATCCTCAACAACAACAACAACAACAACAACAACAACAACAACACTACTATCATGAGGGAGAGCCGACATCGCAACAACAGACAACGTGACAGTGCGTACAACACACACCCTCACACTAACATTAGTCAATGAATTAATGAATATTATTTATATTTTTTTATTTTTATTTTACTTATAAATAAAAATTAATAATACATATATACATATAGTACACACACACACAAACACACACATATATATCTAGTACATAAATACGTGTAAACACAGGTACGAACGTACATTTATTTACTAGTGTAAATATGTATCGTATGTATTCTGTTTATCGATATCATATTAATATTATTTTCGTAACTTATGAAATTATGTAATCTAGGTTTAAAGTGAACTCCTCATAATGTATACAGTGTATTCTATACTATACTGTATTATATAAATATTATATATGAGGTATATATATGCAGTAACCCACACACATATATATATATATATTGATAACATTCCGCTATTTATAACTATTCACTCCGTAAACTAAGAGAGTTACTATAGTGGAGATCTCACAACTGTATAGAGTGTGGTTATTATTGAAATGTTAATGGGAATATAGCGAATGGAACACACGCACACCTACATTCGCTGATGTTATAGATATCTTACTGAAAGCACTGCCACATAGTAAATCATTACATAACCTCCAATACTTTCTATGATATTGATACCACTATTACATAAGCTAGAGTTAAGAGCGTATAGATGATATCGTAGTCATATTTCTGAGGTATAGATGATATGATTACCAAATGTATTATTCATCTGCTATTGTTATCTAATTCAAATATAATGTGTGCATTAGAATACATTCCGTATAATTTATCATTACATCAAATTTAGTTAATAATTTAACAATATATTTATGTATATATTGCATTATTATTGGAAACTTTTGAATTGCCCTATAAAGATATAGAATATATATATATATATATATATATATATATATATATATATATATATATATATATATTAATGTATAATTATTGTTAATTTATGATAATTATTATTCCTACTTGAATATCAAATTGAACTATTTTTAGAGTCAATGATGGATTTTATATGTATATAATGTTTAGTGAAATGTATATATTATATAGGTGCTTTTATTTCATTATTGATATTAATATATCAATTATATAAACAATGATAAGTATAGGTGTAGATACGAGTGTTTCCTCCAAAGTTACGATCATATTGTATCTAAAGGAAATCAAACCATCTTATTTTTATTTATGAAATAATATTATTTTATTTATTTATATATCATTTACTTTTTATTGTAAGTGAATATAATAATTTATTTATTAACGATCACACCTAATATGTCACGTTCCTAATATTTATGTTATATAACCTACTCGAGAGTGATTATTCCTTGTTATGTGATGTAATGTTTTATAATAAATAATTTTTCAAAGAATATTATTTTTTTATTTTTTCTAGAATATAAATTTTAGAAATTGTAATATATATTTATATTACTATTATTATTTATATTAGCATTATTATGTAATAGATATTAGCATTATTATGTAATAGATATGTAATCGGGCTTAGTTTACAATATTTACTATAAATACGCATATATAGTTATCATGATTCAGACAAATGTTCTCTTTCAGTAACAATATATGATGATAAATCTATAATTAATAGATATTTAACAAATTATAACAAATAAGATAATAAATAAATATAAAAAAATGAAATTGACAGTTGATAATTGTATATTTAATGCACAATAGAAATATTAAAATTTTCTATATAATTTAAATTATTGATATCTTTTATATATTAAAGACAAGGAAAATAATAAATTATATATATTTATATTTATTTGTTATTCATGGATCATAGATTCATATAAAAATAATAAAAATTATCTAAATAATGTGTTATAGCAGTTTACAAATATAAAACTATGTAAGCTAATTTTCAAATAATTATATTTTGATTATTTATTCTAAAATTTAAAAATGTATTTTCTCAGTTTCTCTTTAATTTTATTACAATTTACTCCAAATATTTACACATAGTTGATAACTTACTCTACTTTAGGTAATCTACATATCAACATATTATTTAGTTAACAGGATATCATTTTTTTTCACAAGACAACTTGAAATATTCATAGACTTTTGTATAAAATATCCTATGATCTTTGTAAATATCACCAGTAGTTATATATCATTATAGATGTATGGAATAAGAATATAATAAAATAAGATTTATTAGAATATCTCTTTTAATAAAATAACAATAGACATATTAAATGCCAGTCAACATAGAGGAACTAGGTCAGTGTTCACTCACTTGGGTTCATGCATTAAAAGTATATACACAGATGTTGCAAAGATATAACAAATTAATTAATACCTACTCCATGCCACTGCTGGCAGTAGTATCGAAATCACTGAAATAGATTTAGGTTTGGCGCGGTTTATATACAACAATATTTTCACTGTTATATTATATTACATTAAATATAATCTTTTATACGCCACATAGATATTTACAGAATTTAAAATCATCATATACTATTGATTTGTTATATATTAGTAATGAACACTTAGTTTTAATCGTATAAATAATAATTTAAAACATATTATTTTACATTTTAAAAGTGTATAGTTTCATACAAATTTACATTATAAACGCATAGTTCCTAAAATTAACCCTGTATAGATGGCGCTGTGGGTATTTTATATAAAAATCAAATTACACGATTTCGCATGAGAGTTATATCTTTCCATAGACAATGTGTGGTATATATAACAAAAAGTCTATATATATATTCTATTATATATATATATAATATATTATATATATATATAATCTATTATATATATATAAATATGATACATATAAACATAACTGCGAACGGTAGCCGTCTACTCTGAGAGAAGCCGAGTTCCTCTGTCGATACGTCGTAGCAGCATATCCTCTGCGTCCTCCACGTGACAGATGAACACGCCCCCTTCGCCTTGACTCCGCCCCCTCCCCCTCCTCGTATCGGCTATAGCGAGGGCGCACTCCACTTTAGCGGCCATACCCCCGGTAACGTCGTGGTCGCTGCCGCCGCTAGTGGTCACCAGGGCGGCGTAGTCGTGTCTAGAGAGGCGGGAAACGGCGCTTGATTGACAGGTGTCGGTGGCGGCGGTAGGGGGCGTGGTTAATACTCCGGGTACGTTACACAGGAACACGCATCTCTCGGGGCGGAACGCATCTGAGAAGATCTGTGGGGATGCGGTGGGAACACAGTATGAGAGCGAACTACTCTGGTATACATGTAGTGATGTAACTTGATGAATACTAGCCAATAATTTATTAGAAATTATTGATATATATAAATTTATTTATCTAATATTTCTGAATGTAACCAAACATATGAATGATATAAACATACTATATATATCTTCCTATTCTATTGATTGGTTTAAAGTTATATCTAATATAAAATGGGTATTATGGTATACTATTCCTTAATCAATTTTAACGTTATAATCATAAATAATTCTAGATTATATTTAATTGTTATACTATATTTAATTAATCTTAGTAAAACTTATTAATGCAACTGTATATAGATGTGTGTTATATGAATTATTTAATCTTCAAATAAAATATATACTTAATATTAATATACTAGTTCTAATTATATTTTTAAATATATATATATATATATATATGTAGATATTTATTTATTATAACTAAAATTTAAATGTCTGATAAAATAATAAAATATTATTATTAATCTGTAATGAACTATCAAACTACTGAAAATAATATCATTATTAAATAATTAAAGTATTTCATATAATGTACAGGATTAATCTAAATCATAGATCATGTAGCCACTATGGGGTACCAGTAAACTCGGACCACTTTTGAAGAAAACTCGGACCACTTTTATGTTTTAACCCATATTATAGAAGTATACTATATATAGTTAATTTAAACTGGTCCGAATCTTCTTCATAAATCATCTGAATTTTATTTCAAAAATGGTCCGAGTTTACCTGGTCCGAGTTTACTAGTAATCGCCACCATGTAGACATGAACGGTATGAAAGTGCATAGCAATCTAGCGCGGTAGCCCTATCTAGAGTAGGTATGTCATCGATGAGATGCGTACACACGGAACCTGCATCAAGAGATCGCCTCCCAGAATGCAACAGCCGATCGAGCTATCGAGCACCGCGTCTCCGTGAAGCACCGGAACGAAACCCGAACTCAACAGTAACGCCACGTGTTCTACAATAGATTTCTGAGAAGCATCCGGAATTCTATTATTTGTTAGCCAATTACCGCAACCCTGGCGTCAAGAAATAGATATCAATGTAAAATCAACACTACTCGTAAATAAAATGGATTATATATTTAAAAATATTGATTTATATTAAAAAAAAATTCAATAATATATTGTAATGTTATTTATTATCAAGTCGTCGTGATAAATCGTTGTCATAAATGATATAAATTAATATTATAAGTATACTATTGCAATAAAAACTTACCGGAACTTCTACAGCTGGAATTCCAATATTCGTAAATTCATTCAGTATAATTGCATTGAGCTATTAAAAATCATAATTTAAAAAATTATTATATAATAAAATTTCGATTAAGCAGTATATATTATTAAATAAAAGTATGTATACCAACGAAAAAGAGTTTTAAATATTAATGGAATAATATATCAAATATTATATATAAAATAATAATTGGTAAATATTAGTGTTGGAAACGGTTTTGAATATCGAATCGAATATTCAAATATTTTAATATTCGATTCTTTCAAATAGTAAATTTTCGAATTTGACAGATATTCGAAAATGTCGAATACCTAAATCTAATTATTCGAAAATGTCGAATACCTAAATCTAATTATTCGAAAATGTCGAATACCTAAATCTAATTATTCGAAAATATCGAATACCTAAATCTAATTATTCGAAAAATTCGAATATCAAAATTTAACTATTAAAAAAAAAACGGTAAGTCATTTTATTAAACAATAAACAAATAATTTAATACTATTTACCCTATGCTATTTACTTCCGTTTTAACCTTTTTAATTATCATATAATTCATTATTTTATTTAAAATAATGGAAACGTATCTTTATTATTATTAATAAATATAATTTGTATTATAATTTAAAATAATAGAAACATATAATATCATTACTAGATTATTTAGTAAATACAATTTAAATAACTTTAAATAATTTTATTTAACTAATCGATAAATATCATATCCTATACTAATTCAATATTTTATTTAAAATAATAGAAACTTATCTCTATTTTATAATGAAATAGATGAACTGAAATTATATCTGTATAAACCGAGAATTGACCGGAATGATTGTCCATTAATGTGGTGGTCTGACCACGATAAAGAATTTCCAATTCTTTCCAAGATTGCAAAAAATATTTAACTGGGCAGTCATCATCTGTTCCTGCATATTTTAACAAAAAAACGTTCACAATTATGTCCAGAGAAATTAGACTTATTTATATTCATTGATCATTAATCAAAATTCATAACCATTTTTAATTATATTACATTCTATTATTATATATATTTGTCAAAATAAATAATTATTATTATTTTAATTATTAAATATATTTACTATTTGAAACCTTCAAAGTGTATTTATTTACTATTTTAAACCTTTAAAATGAATAATTTAACTATTAGAAAACTTTGTATACTTAATTTAATACAAATAATACTATTTTAAACCTTCGAAGTGTATTTATTTACTATTTTACACTTTAGAAATAATTAATTTAACTATTTGAAAACTTCGAATACTTAATTTAATACAAATAATACTATTTAAAACCTTCGAAGTGTATTTATTTACTGTTTTACACCTTAGAAATGAATAATTTAACTATTTGAAAACTTTGAATACTTAATTTAATACAAATAATACTATTTTAAACCTTCGAAGTGTATTTATTGACTATTTTACACCTTAGAAATGAATAATTTAACTATTTGAAAACTTTGAATACTTAATTTAATACAAATAATACTATTTTAAACCTTCAAAGTGTATTTATTTACTATTTTACACCTTAGAAATGAATAATTTAACTATTTGAAAACTTTGAATACTTAATTTAATACAAATAATACTATTTAAAACCTTCAAAGTGTATTTATTTACTATTTTAAACCTAGGAAATGAATAATTTAATTATTAGAAAACTTTGATACTTAATTTAATACAAATAATACTATTTGAAACCTTAGAAGTGTATCTATTTACCTTTTTACACCTTAGAAATGAATAATTTAACTATTTGAAAACTTCGAAAACTTAATTTAATACAAATAATACTATTTAAACCTTCGAATTGTATCTAATTACTATTTTACACCTTAGAAATGAATAATTTAACTATTTGAAAACTTTGAATACTTAATTTAATACAAATAATACTATTTTAAACCTTCAAAGTGTATTTATTTACTATTTTACACCTTAGAAATGAATAATTTAACTATTTGAAAACTTTGAATACTTAATTTAATAAAAATAATACTATTTGAAACCTTCGAAGTGTATTTATTTACTATTCGAATCATTCGAATACTTAATTTAATAAAAATTATACTATTTGAAACCTTCGAAATGTATTTATTTACTATTCGAAACCTTCGAATGAGTGAAAAATCTGAAAATTTCCAACACTAGTAAATATATATATGTCAATTATCAATTACATTTTAATTACTCAAAATATGTAAGTATTAATTCATTTACGCATTATTTTCAAATAATTATACAAATTTTTATAATTAAAAAATTTGCAAAACGAAAGGAATTTTAAAAATTAATTTGATAATTAAATTAAAGTAGCATTCAAATATAAATTAAGGAAGAGATAAGTATAAATCAAGTTATCAGTATTATTAACATAGTTGTGAGATAACTAGTGACAAGCGACAGAGACACTATAGCCACCTTCATGACGGATACTCGCGTTCTAGCGAAACCGATACGAGAGGTTTCATGCTGGAGTCCACTCTGTATGTTGTATTGCTTAGCTGTCTTATGTCCGTAAGACCTATTGGGGTTGGGCGTGGGGGTAATGGGGTCAGTTGTATTGCTTAGCTGTCTTGTGTTAGTAAGATCTATTGGGGGGTGGGGTGATGAGGGCATTGTGTATGTTGTATTGTTTAGATGTCTTATGTCCATAAGATATAAGTGTAGCGATGGGGTTGATATGGGTAGGGGATATATGTATAGCCTGATAATACAAGGGTGACTCTATACTATATATGCTATTCGCATGTATACATTTTGTAATACATGTGTATATTAGCAGTGTTGTATGTATAATATATGTATTTAATCTATAATATATAGTATAATACATTATGTATTGTATTCATTATTCAAAAGTGCACTTATGATAATGAAATATGAATATGGTAGGTAGGTTTAGGTAGGAAGGTATAGAATATAATTATTTATAAATTACATAACAATGAATATTATTATGAATATCAGGAGATTTTTATTATCATTTCAATATTTCTCATGTTAAACAAAAAATAAAACGAATGTTGGGTTAAGGACAGAAAAATGTAATGAACGGAGATTTATCACGAGATAAAAAGTTCCAATTAAATAAAACTTGAAAATGTTAATAATATAAATAATATAAAATGTTAATAATATCAGAACAAAAAATATATTTTATTAAATATATAAACTAGAGTTTTTAAAATAAAAAAGTATTTTTTAAATATTAATTTACAATCATTCATTTTATATATATATATATATATATATATATATATATATATATATATATATATATATATATATATATATATATATATATATATATATATATCTTATAACTAATATTAGGGAAAATTCAAGCTTGAAATTTTTTATTTTTAATATTAAATGTGAATTATATTTTATTATTTACATTTATGTTAAACATATATAATATATGGTATTTACACTTTATACATTACATGAGAATATTTTACACGAGTCCTACTTGAACATGTTAACTAGGGGAAATGTTAACTAGTGGGTGTTTTAACTAGGGCCGTGTTGAATATGGGGCATGTTAACTAGGGGGTGTTTTAGAGCCCCGTCCGGATCATTAAAAGGGTCTTAAAATATTATTTAGAAGTGATCTTATATAATTGTGTATAAATAAATAACCGGCTCTCGTTAAAACCATGGATGCCTTAACATCAGAGCGGCTTCGAAGGGATATTAGAGCCATATGGTTATAAGTGAAAACTTAATCTAAGTTCCTGGATGGGATGAAAGGAATCCACCAAATAACAATAACAATAACAACAATAACAATGAATTATTACTAATGATAGATAATGAACTTTGCTTATAATAGCAGAAATTCAATATATTGTCTCTGAATAATAGAATTCAAATATATTGGAGGAATGTATGGTAGCATGGTAAGGAGCTGTAACCTATTAGTAGATATAGTTACTTTCTTTGAAACAAAAGAAAGGAAACAAAGAAATCCTGATGAAAAAAATGAGTATCAAGTGAATAAATTACTCTTTTAAAAAGAGTAATTTATTCACTTGATACTCATAAAAAAGAGTCTTTTTAAAATAAATATTTGTAACTATTTATTTAAAATAAATATATTTTCAATTCTTATTTTGGATGGATCGCCCAGCATGGAAAGATTTTAATCATTATTTAAAACATTTTCTAAAAGATTATATTTAAATTATATATATAATTACTTAATAATTGTTATCATTTATATAATGTATACCCATATATAGTAACATACATAAAGGAAGTAAGGGAGATATCCTCCCCACTATATTTGTTATAAGGGGTATTATATATATCATAAATAATTTGTTTAAATGTGATATTAAGAAGTAATAATAAGCCTACATGAATAACATTGATTTTAGAATAAAAATAAAATACTATCCAATTCTCTAAATTAATATTAATTTAATTTTAAATATAATATTATATATATATTAAAATTAACTTAATAATATTATAGTAATTATAAAATTAAATATATTATATCATTTATTATATCTTTATAAATTATTCTATACTCAAAATAAATATAAACAAATTAATAATGATTATAATTATGAGTTTTATCGAAAATCAACTAATAAATCTGGTAAATTTCCCACCCACAATATATATGACATTGAAAGCGTTATTGATACAAATATAATTTTAACATTATAAATACACTAAGGCAAGTTAGAATTATACAGTTTATAATGACTTATTAAAGGTGAAAACTATCTAAATTCAACTAATAAATGTTAAATATATAATACGTATTCTTTAATTTAATTATATAATATTTTAAATTTATTAATTGTTCAATACACATTTTTCTGACAATATTTAGAAGAATATAAATGTATCATAATTATAAATTATTATATACTAAATATGTTTAAAGCCAAAAATTATGTATGATTTTTGTATATTAGTTTACAATTTTTAGACGAAGTATAAGTTTTTATAAAAATTAGTTCATGTCTCCCTACGCTCACCCATTTATATAATTAGATTGGTATTTGCCCTCCAAGTGAAAATTCCTTATAACATGCACTAATCTAAATATAATATACCAACCCAAGGATACCAACTAATTATGCTATTAATTTTAAATTAAATTTTTTAATAAAGATGTGTTTAGTGAATATTCAAAATATACATTGTATTAATCAAAATTATGTATATATATATATTGTAGTGTTTATCTATCATACACTTTATGTGTGTATATCATATACATATACAGTGTATATGATATACACTGTATATATGTGCGAGGAGTGTATTTGTGTATGTATGTGTTAATATACTATTATATATATATAAAATTAATTAATTATTTACTTTGAAAGTGTACATTTAATTATTAATAATAATATTATTAAAAATGAAAAGTGAAAATATTTAATTTGTCTATTACACCGGTGAGCTATCAGTAATATCTGGAGTATTATGTCATTGCTAATGAGAATTAAGTTGCGTGTTGTTTTTATATTGTCATACGTATTTTAATGATTATCATAATCATTATGATAATGAGTATGACACATAGTCACATAATATGTGGGTCGATATATTTCACAATTTCAATTTTTATCATACAATTATAATAATTGTATGATAATTATAATTATTATTGTATAATAAAAAAGTGTAGATGAACAATACTACATACAACAATCACAATCGTAGTTTATTAATTATAATATAGTATTTATAATTTATATATAATATAATATTATTAGGTGTAAGAGTATGAACATAATAACTATTTAATTAACCCTGCACCATGAATTATTATAAATTTACTTTTTTCTTCATAACATTTCAAAAAAATGTCTGCAAGTTTTTTTATATTTTCTATTCTTGGTACTTCAAAACTCTCTTTTACAGTAATGCAACTTCCACCTAATTTAACTATAAAATCTATATTATCCATTTAAATCGGTTTAAACTATGTACTATTGTGTAAATATTAGTATATTTAATAGAATCTAAATCACATTCAAATTCAAATATCATTCATATATATTTTTTATAAATAAATAGATGTCACCTGACCAACTAAGCCACACCTACAGTGACGTAAAAATCAATACTTGCTAGAAATGTATTGATTTCTAGAAGTGCGAGTCCTGAAAAATAGCGGATGATCAAATTGTGTTTATTTAAGATGCCTACATAGTGAAAGTATTAATATATCGACTATGGAATATAATAAAAATTAGGTTAGTCGTGTATAATAATATCTACTTTGTGTGTTGATCCATGCATGACCAGCGAATATATTCACATATACAAATATTCGGTAAATTCACAAAATTCAATTTAAAATTGCTATACATTTATCGCTAGATTTGAATCTACTTATTATTATTTAACGAAATATATAGTTAATATATATTTAATAAAATAGTAAATATTATATATATATTATATATTATATATAAAATATAACTCATATAAATATACATATTAATATATATTTAACAATATAATGAATACACATATTATATATATATATAATATATATATATATATTTTTTAATATATATAATTGAAAATTTTATTTTCGGAAAAGTTATTACTAATCAGAATATAACCGGGGAGTCCACAATATAACTATAATGTTTTATATAATATTTGTAATTATATTTATAAAGGACATAACCTTTATACATACTAATATAATATTTTATAATTATATATATATATATATATATATATATATAATATATACTAAGTTATTTAGTAAGTATAATACTTGTATTAAAATTAAATATGTAAAAAGTATATATTAAATATAATATTTAGAACATAATTGAAATAAGTAAATTTTCACAACTTTACTTAGTTCTGTTATTTATGTTCTTTCCATTGTTTACCTATCATATATTTATACATAACATACTCATTATATAATCAATTATTAAAAAGTATTAGTTCATATGTATATGTAAGTATATTATAACATTATGTTAGGTCTCTATGCAAGTATCCATGACACCTAATCTATAAAACTTCTTGATATACTTATACAACTTATATCTATAATTTTTGATTACTGATTATATTCTACAATATATATATAATATATATTTATTAATAGCATTCTATAAATAATTATTCATCATATACAATTAATGATATTAATATTAAATATAATATTGAAATATTAAACATCTAAAAACTAATTAATTATTATATAATAAAAGGATTTGTATTAGTGCTTTGTTCATCAAAATGTATTCTATGCATTAATAATTATTAATGTATGGCTTAACATTGATTATAATCAATGTTTAGCTTAAGCCATACATGTACAGATCTTTCATTAATATTTCCTTAAGCTAGGATTAAAGCAGTAATATATATATATATACCTTTACCTTACCAGGTCGAGCTTGCTCGGCATTGATTGACACGTACTCTCCATTCCTCTCGATTCATCATTGCGTTTGGTAGCTCTTCGTAGTTGCAGCTTGTGTCTTCCATTAGCTGATCTACGAATGTTTTGGCGGGGCGTCCTCGAGATCTTCGTCCATGTATGGGTAGCCATAGCAGCACATCGCTAACAACCTTATTTTTACTTCTCCAGCAATGGCTTGAGAAGTGTAGCCTTTGTTCACGTATTGTGTCTGTAATATTTGGTATTTTACCATAAAGGTCTTTATTGGACATATGGTCTCTCCATGAAATATTTAGCGCTGCCCGTAATATTCTGTTGTAAGATCCATTTATTTTTTTCTCCAAGGCTATTGTCAGGGTCCAGGTTATAGCTCCATATACCAATACAGATTTAACTGTGGCTCTGAAAAAGTTTCTTTTGATATATATATATATATATATTCATATATTCATATATTGTATAAGTAACAATATATGGCTGAAAATAGCCTTATTACCATTGGTTATATAACTTGAGCATAAATCACTTGTGATTATATGGGTGTGTTTCCCTGTGTCACCTACTGTGTAAGCTACCTACATGTTAAAACCTCTTTATCTTACTAACCTTCAATAATTGCAACACATACTATGTATAGAGTACATGCATGTACCCTTGATATACAGCCAACCTCAATATAATGCCAATTTGAACCCGAGCAAATTTACAGCCTATCTATTACATGTTATATTTTCTATATTTAATATACAGTCATCCTTGTTATACCTCACAAAGAGCTGGTCCCAAGCTGGGCTAGATATCAAGGGTGTGCTGTATAGTGTAATTACATACTTTTATTATGTCTCGATGAACTCCACTATTTGTTTCTATATCTTTTATGAAAGTTCTTTGATATTAAAATAAATAAGATATAATTAATTAAAACGTAAAAATAGTGTAAGCAAATTTATACTTATTATAATAACATTTAATTCAAATGATTAGTAACTTTATTTTATTGTAATAAAAATCAGAGTTAAATTGTGGAAAGAATTAATACTTAACAATAAACAGATAAACATGAGTAACTAGAGACTTAACATATATACTAACTAGAATTTGATAACATATTAGAAATTAAAACCTAGCTAAGATGTTCCAATTGTAAATAAACTGATTCCAAATGTCACCATAAAATGATAATAATCAACAATATATATTTTTTTATATATTTCTATAGATTTTCTACATTATTTGTCATATTCTTTGTTATTTCTTTCGATATTTTAATATATTATTTATTTATTTTGTATTTTTTATATTTATTGTATTGATATTGATAATGATATTTATTTATCCAACAAAGATATGAACACTAAGTGAGGATATAAATGGACCCTTTAAGATTTAAAATTTAATTCTAAATATTCAAGTTAAACAGTTGTACTAGCATCGTCAACGTACAACAGAAGTTGTGTTAGTCGCCCGTATAGCATGCTACGGGAGCTATGTGTATACTATAGTTACAATACTTAAGATCAACGTTGCCAGCTCTACACAGAGTACTATCAGTATGCCGTGGCTCGTAAGTCTGCTATCCCTAGGGTACATATAAACCAGCTCCACACAATTCACATGTAGATGTGTATCCCGCCGTACTAATCCTATATCAAGCGCTGTGCATTTCTGTACACTAATGTAATAAATTACCCATAGTATTTGAGTATTAATTTCATTATTGCTGTGTATATATATATATATATATATATATATACTATTATATACAAGTTGTATAATACAACCGTGTCTAAATAATAGATTAGAATAGCATGCTTATTAATCCTATTGTATAACTAGAGAAATACCAAAGAACACAATACAATATTATAAGTATTTAAGTGATGTGTACTATTGAGATTTAATTTGATGTAATTATATATTTTCAAAGTAATTATCTTATTATTCTTGTTATTGTTATAATTATTGTTTTCTATTTAACAAGTGTAGAAACTGATTATCAATTTAGATTCATAATAAGTGTGTAACTATATATTTTGTTAACTGTATATCAAGTTCTTTGTTTAGTTAAATATGCTTCAATGTTATTGTAGCTAAGTTATTCATCTCAGAAACATGTCATGGATATAGTGACACCAATATATTAGTTATTATGTTCTGGGTATCATAATTGTATAGCTCCCATAGTTGTTCCAATAGTTTCCCATGAATTACAGATAATTATATTTATTCCTAACATTTTTTTTAATAAAATAATTATTTATATTAAAATTTGTAAATTCTATAGCTAAATTTAAATTAGTCTATCATAGGATTTTAGTATTCCTATGATATCACATTAATAGAGTTCTCCTGTAAATGTACATAGAGTATATATAAATGTAAATGTTAAAAATTAATATCACAATACACTGTATTTGTTATTATATATATTATTTCTAAACAAATACATCTAAATATTATTCATATTTGTTATATATATATCTATATAATATCACATAAATTAAATATACATATAGATTCTTTAACATTATGTAATATGACAAGTATGAAAAAATCATATAATCTATAATTGACCATACAAAAACCTATAATTAAATTTCTGTTCTGCAATGATACATATTATATAATCAGATAACTCAACTGGCCATCTATGGTATATGTTCTTGTATTGTAATCAAATACAGGATGTAGCTAACACCAGTAATTCATATCATTATGTATTATTATATAATAAGGTAGTATTGTTACACTTGTTTGTAACGCATGCGTATATGCAACACGCACACACACACGCACGCACACACACGTACGCACACACACACACACCTGTCAATGTAGATTTGTTAATCTGATCGATAGCCAGCTTATACCACAATACTCATACATATGAGTAATTAGCGCTGCCTATAATTAATATTACATAATAATAACGCCAGCATACACCCACTTGTGCGGTATATCTATGTATTAGAATACAAGCGTGCTAGTTAATACATGTATTAATGACCCCACCCCACTACATGTATTAATGAACCCCAATACACCTATTAATCAACCCCACCGCATGTATACAATGACCTATTTGCCTTATAAGGCTATAGCTCTTGTTTACTCATTAGGTATATCTGATTATAATGCTTGTTACTACCCCATCGTATCTAATACCCTACTATCAGACGTAGTGTGGTGACAGGGCATCATACACTGGTGTTGTAAGTACTTGGGGTAGTATAATTAGTAGTGCTGGTATTAGTGGTAATAGTAGTGGTCAGGGCCGTTTTAAGAAAAAATCTACTACCGGGCACCATATATAAGTGGGCCCCTAGATGGACAATATAGTTTTTTATATAAATTATATATGTGAGAAACCTATGTAATATATCTAATAATTAATTGCTAATGTGTTTATGAGGAGTGGGCATACCTATAAATAATCACTGTGAAATATATAGGGGATAATATTATACATAAACTATTCAATTTAGAGATAATGATAATAAATTATAATAATATATAAAATAATTAATACATTGAGCGTTTATATTTTGTTTCTTTATTTATAATTTTTTTCGAGTTTTCATATTTACAAAATATTTGTAATTTCTGTTGTATTTAATGATTTTAATATATTGTTTTCAATAGATAATAATTCCAAGTTAGATAATTTATCTTGAGCTAAAGAATTTCTTAAATATGTTTTATCAGTTTAAGTTTTGAAAAACTTCTTTCTCCAGTAGCATTTAAAATCATCAATGTCAGATATATTCTAATGATAATGCACATATTGGGAAATAATTCTGTAATTTCCTTTGAAATTAATTCCTTATAAATTTCCAATATATTTGATTCAGATTTTGTTCTTTGGAGCTTTACAAATTCAACAAATTGAATAAATTCATTACTGAAGTTTACATCGATATCGTCAAAGATACTACGAAGTAGTCTTCGGACGATCTTTGATATCGTATTGGTAAAATGATGATAATCTAGATGATATCTCAGATATTTGTGCATTGGATAGATTATCAAGTTCACATAAAAATCCGAATAAGTTGATTGGCTCAGCATAAGTACAAATTCTTTGATCTAAACAGTCAAAATCATTAAATGTATATTATTTTAATAATATTATTTACAATCATATTTAATACTTACGTAGAAGTTTGTCAATAATAGGTAAGAAATTATTAATTTCAAAATGTTTTGATGGAGTCTGTATATAGGTCCTATTAGTCCTATTCATCTGGTTGGTCCGTTTCTTCAAAATGTAATTTCCGTTTACTATGTAATATTAATTATTAATTAGAATAGGACAAATTATATTGTTTAATATACCTTGCTCTTTTGGATGAATATGTTAATATCTTACATAATTGTTTTGCCTTTTTCTCAAGATTATTAAACTCATCTCTTAACTTATAAATATAGCTATGCAGACTATTTAATAATATAACTACAGTATTGAGATCAAGACTTGTACTTTGAAGTTCTTTAGAAGTACGATTTATACGTTCTAATATAGTATTCCATATCACAGTAAATAATGACGTTTCCAAATTATTAAATGTATTAAACAACCATTCTGCTTCATTTAAAGAAATACATTTAGATATCATTCTTTATTTTCAATAAATTGCTTAATTAATTCTTTGAAAATTAAATATCCATTCATTAAGGCATCGGTTGCATAAGCATGCGAAGACCATCTTGTTGTGCACAGTCTTTTTGGTACTTTTAAATGCTTTTCACTTAGTTGTTTTTTCATGATATTCCATCTTCTTGGTGGTGTGAAGAATATATATAATCTTTTCATGAAATCAAGATAATCAATGATTGAAGATGTCTCTAATGCAGAAATGCCAACTAAATTAAGTGAATATGCGGTGAAAGGAATCCATAAAGCTGTTGAATTAACTGCAATGATTCTTGATTGCATACCTAAAATAAATAATGTATATTATAATATACATACTATTGATAGCTATATTATATTAATTAATAATTTTATAATAATCTTTATATATTACCTTTATATCGGCCATACATATTTGAGGCATTATCGTAACTATGTCCTCTACAATTTGCAATATCTATTTCATGTTCGTTCAAGAAAGATAATAAAATATTTGCTAAATATTCTCCAGTGTGAGATGTTATAGGTATAAATGTTAAAAATCTTTCAACAATATCATCTTTATTTATATATGGTATTATTATTATTGTTATTTGATCAACATGGCTTATATCGGGTGTTGAATCTACTGATATACTATAGTATTTATCCTTTTTACATTCATTGATTATGGTTGATCTTACATTATCACCTAATAGTGAAATAACCTCATCACATATTATTGAATATAGATAATAAACATTTCCTTTTCCACGGTTTCCATATTTTAATAAATGATCTGCTAACAAGTTATCATATTTAGCTAGTAATTCAATAGTTTCAAGATAATTTCCATTTCTTGTTGAACCCAAATCCTGATTATCACCTCTTAAAGGAAGTCCACGTGAAACAAGGTATTTAATGACATTTATAACTCTCTCTATAACTTTAAACCAATATAACTTATCATTATCCAATTGATTATCCAGGGATGTTTTAATTTTGATAACTGAATTAGTTACTCTATTAATCATTAGCATGTATGCGTTTCGATGCCTACTACTAGAATATTTTCATGTGAAACAGAATCCTCGTGAATATGTTTCCAGTTACTATAACCAGTTATACATTTAAATGTTTGACTAGGTGGATGGAATAATATGCCACTTTTATGCAATTTATTCATTAATAGGATTGAATCAAATTATTTTGCAACAATAAAATTAAAAATGTAATGGGAAAAAAAGTATATAAAGTATATAATTAAAGATCTTAAATCATATATTAATCAATACATATATATTAAAATAGTGCAATTATTTGATCAAGATTTCCTTGATCAAAAAATTTGCGTTAAAAAATGATGGGCCCCAAATTCTGAGTGGGCCCCCGGGCACCGTGCCCGGTGTGCCCCCCCCTTAACACGGCCCTGGTAGTGGTAGTCAAGTGTTGTATAATGTAGTGGTAGTCAAGTGTTGTATAATGTATTGCTACTAGCAGGTAAACAATTATTCTCAGAATGATAATTATACATAAACTAATTTTGCTGAACTACCATATATATATATATATATATATATATATAATATATATTATATATACATGTATGTAGGATATGGTGTATGCACAGGTGATCAATTAATCATACATTGCATGTGTTTGTGACAATAGTATTAGTATTGTAACAATATTAATAATTGTGTAATAGGAAACAATGTAAATCACTGAAAGTCACAATCCATATCTATATCTGTGATTTACACAATATAGATACAGTATACCTATTGTGATAATGTAACAGGAGATCTAAAGTGAAGTCACCTCAGTAAGTCATAAATTACCTAGTTTTCTATATGCTACATATACTATAGTGGATTTGTACATGTATATTCATAATTAAATACATATTTGTATATTTTTAATGCACCTTCGTATGTGTTTATTATTGGAGCATTAATATATCTTATGTACCCTATAGGGTTGTATATATTATTGTATATATATATTGTACAACATCATAAAAAATACATTGTACATTGTATGTATATGAAATAACCATCAATATAAATAAATACTTTATACCATGGATGGATACCCTATGCAAAATATCAGTATACATGTGCATTATACACAGATACCCTTATCTTAAAGTGGTATCCCACTACCAGTATTTCCGGAAATAATGTCCGGAAATGTTTGCTTGAAAGTGATTTTCTAGCAAGTTAACTACAATTGTAGTGAGATAGGTACAATTGTACCCCTTTACTTTCCGGCTATATAGTAACTTTAAAAGATGTATCCCACAACAACTTGTTAGAAAATCACTTTATAGAAAACATTTCCACACATTATTTCCGGAATAACTAGTAGTGGGATAACCCCTATATATAGTTTATAAAATTAATATCAACGATTTTACGAAGTAGTATCTTTGCTAACATGTTGCATATCCGCATGTGTAATAGTAGGTATCCTATGTATATACGTATGGTAGTGTATGTATGTTTGTGTATGTGTGTTGGTGTATGTGTATGTTGAAGTGAACCGTACAGCATATATCTGGACACCTACATATTAAGTTACCTTTAGGTAGCTTTAGTAACACCTATAGGTAGAGAAGTATATAATAATATGTTATTTATCACATTCAAACAAATACACATGTATATATATATATATATATATATATATATATATATATATATATATATATGTATAGGCACTGGCTCAGGAAGGTATATTTCATAAGGGTGGTCTACTAATTTATAATATATTATTAATATATATAAATTTTGTGTGTGTGTATAACTAATTAAAAACTATTAGATATTATATAAATAAATAAGTCTATATAAAAGTAACATATGATTTTATTAGGTAATATTAATAAATGGTAGATTTAATGAGATGAAAACATCTTCACTCTCCATTCTGTTTTCTTTACAAATCATGACATCAATTCAACAATGTTTAATTCATTAAACTAGTCTCTTTTGTCCTATTGAATTTCTCAGCCAGTTATTTACAATTCACATGTTACTAACATTTTTTTCACTGTCAATTAAACTTGTTAGTCATATGATAATTAACTCATCACAATTTTCACATTGGAATATATTTTCTTTATATTTTCCTAGATATATATTGCCACTTTCAAATTAATTCATTGATCTGTATTTATAAGATATAGATCAGAGGTAATATCATTTCTATGTATCATTTCGTATTTCTTTACATTTCTTTGTAACTTTTATATCAAATTTTCTTATTGTCCAGCGGGTTATACATAATGTCTTCAATTTAAAAGTATTTCCAAATTATATAGAATTATAGTACAATTGTCTCCTATTTCATTGACTATAGTTAATATAGATCTTATAGTCTCCAGATCACTAACATATTGAGCAACTAGATTTAATGGTTGAGCTTAGTAAAGGGTGTAATATGCCAGTGGTTGTTCCTTACATATTAAGCCTGTAACAGCCATATTAACAGCCTTAACAGCACAATTTTATCAATGTATATTTTAGCATATTTTCTATAGTTTCTGAATTTGTATTAGTTCTTTCATATAGACCTATGCATATTTCTGTAACTTTAAGGTTTGCTTTGACATGCCGAATACATATCAATTCTTATTGGTTTCCTGAAAAGTTTACTACTACTACTACTACTATTACTACTACTGCTACTGCTAATGCTAATGCTACTACTACTACTACTATTACTACTACTGCTACTGCTAATGCTAATGCTACTGCTACTACTACTACTACTACTACTACTACTACTACTACTACTACTACTACTACTACTACTACTACTACTACTACTACTACTACTACTACTACTACTACTACTACTACTACTACTACTACTACTACTACTACTACTACTGCTACTGCTACTGCTACTGCTACTGCTACTGCTACTTCTACTGCTACTGCTACTGCTAATGCTACTACTACTGCTACTGCTACTGCTACCGCTACCACTACCACTACTAATACTACTTCTACTACTGCTACTACTACTACTACTACTACTACTACTACTACTACTACTAATACTACTTCTACTACTGCTACTGCTACTGCTACCGCTAACACTAACACTACTACTAACATTAAACATTATACAGGTATGTTGTTATACTATAGAAAAGTCACTAATGTACCATAGTTAATATACCTGTATATGTGCAGTGTAATCTCGCAGGAATACATATTTATATTTATATATATATATATATATATGTATTCCTGCGAGACAATAATTGAATAGTATATCTTGTTTAAGCCCTTTCGGAGAATGAAATCCGCAAAATGTATTCCTATTTATTTTATTATATAAACGAAAGAAAAAACTAATAACAATAATAATTATTATTATATATAATAGAAACTACAGCTATTTATTCATCGCACAGAGTGGATAACAGAACACTGATTGTAGAATGGAGAAACCTTACTTCTGTCCTAGGCTCATCGACTACATCCTTCTAATAGGCAATCGGAATCCTTCCTCCTCTATTTCAGTGGGTAAGTTCAATACTTTCATCATATTTACATCTTTTATTTATCATAACTATTATATAATAACTATTTATGTGAGTTTACAATTATAATTAATCAATGACCTTCATTAATAAATACTATTCTTAAATCATGGCCATTTGATTAATTATATATATATATATAAAAATAGATTTTTCTTTCATTACTTATCTTTCAATTAATTATCTCCAATATCTTTCAACTAAGATTAATATTGTTTCATTACTTATTACCTATTTACTATAGATATATAATCATTGTAGTTATAACTCTCTTGATATGTTATTTATGTTATATAACATGCACACATCATTACAAGCACTTGTATTACTGAACTATACAGGATCACTGTTACCTTTCTGATTATTTGATGTGTTTACTGTAACTACATGTCAATCACATATATTTATATATAAGTTGTGGTGATATGCAACCTGGGTAATCGGTGATATCACTGGCAGAGAGAGATAGTTTTTTTTAAGGGCCGGTGCAACACCCTGAGTTTAACATGGTGGAGATAGGAAAATCATGGAATACTTAAAATAGATTCAATATATGTATACTTCAAAATATCAACTAATTTTTTTTTATATATTATACAACTAATATTTATCTACAAATATAACTATCGAGTATGATAATTAGATAATTAAAATTATATTAAAATGGACTAACACTATACCTATTTCTAGACAAAAAAATATCCAAGAAATTTCAATAAGATATAACAAATATTATATATAATTGAATCATTTATTAGATTTATATAATTATATCTGAATAGTAACATAATATTAATATACTGTGAAAATGTCATGTCATTTCAATAAGTATTTCTATAATCGAAAGTGGTTCAAAAATAGATGGTAACAGTTTTTATTTTATTCAGAGATATTCACGTTTAAAAAATTAAAAAATTAGAGATTAGAAAAAATTATCATATTTATATGAACTATTTTTCGAGCTCATATTTATAAATTCCTATTTATGTCACTTTTAAGTACTGTTATGTACTGTGCTATGTACCATTTTAAAGATAAATAATTAAATATTATGATTATTATATAAAACATATTTTCAAAATCAGGGTGTTCTTTTATTATTTCTAGCTCATATTTAATGTAATTGGATCCCTAAGTTTAACTATAATGAAATGGAATACTAGTGTATCTGATTGCAGATGTAATACTTTAATGATGTAAGAATTAAACTTGTTTATCAGTTTCAGCCCCTTGAATAACATTAGATTCATCTAAATGCTATTTTCACCTAAATTCTTATGAATTAACTATCAGGAAATTAATATTATATAATAATGTATATATGAATGTTGTTACTACTTTTACCATAATTATAGTAGATAGTGATTATCATAATGGAAGATATATTCTATAATTCATCTTAAGTATTTCTATTAATAGTAAATTATATATTAATTCCTATTAATACATAATTTAATTGTCATCAAATATGTCATTATTAAATATACTCTTACTTTTAATATTATCATATTGGTATATTTATTCACAATTGTTCATAAAATCAGATAAAGTTTATTAATAATTAGTAATATGTAAAATTAACTTTACTTCAATATAATGTATAATACTAATTGGTATACTAATAATAACAAATATTAGTTCACTCGACCGAATTATTGAATTCAAAATGACACTAGATAAAAATAGCTAAATACGGTGGGTTGGAGAACGAAAATCCATTTCTGGATTTTTTATCTATTTACATGTATATTCGAAAAAAATACCATAATATAATCTTAAATTAAGATATATATAAATATGCGGTTAATATCGAAAAGTAAGTGTTCCGTAATAATATTATTTTGAGATATCAAAAGTGAATTCATAAAAATGTTACATAATTTGTAAGGTCAAAAGTAGATCGATTCAGTCATTGTTATTTACATATAAACTGTCAATACCGTGAAAATGTCGTAATTTTACATATTTTTAAATTTAATTCATATACCGATTATAATATCAAAATTATATTAGTCTGATAATTAGATTATATAATTATCTTATGAATTATTAATAGTAAATATAACTTATAATAATACATAGGTATCCATCTCGTGGTTGGTATTGGAACTATATTAACATAATTACATAGCTTAGATAGGGAGTTAACCATCTTTCCTTCGCAAAATCTTTGATAATAATAATAAATAATATATGATGTGCATATACATTCATACAATGTATACTCAGGTATTGATTAATTATCATAATATATATATATAAATATATATTCTATATTCACATTATGTAAGTTATAATAAACATTTCACCATTTGTGGATAATTAAAATAGAAAATTGTATAAAAATGCTAATGTAAGTTAGATAATATAAAGTGATTATATTAGTAGTAGTGTATAAGAGTTCCATTCCCTGGTAGTAGTTAGTAGTTAGTCAGTAGCAGATGATAACATAGCTAGTAATGTATACTGAGCACTAAGTAATCAATCACTAATTACCTATAGTTATCTACTTAGTTCAACTATACTTTGTATATATACATATATATTTTATAAAATATTAAATGTCATAATTAATATTCCAGTTAACTTTACTATTACTTACTTTGTATAGGACTAACAATATAAAGAAATACTTTATATATGACATCAATATAGAAAAATACTTTATTTATATTTACGATAATTAATATATATATATATATATATATATTGTGAACCTATATAGGGTGGTATTGTATACCTATGATACATGCAAATAAACCAACTTATTGTCATATTCCTAGAATAATAATTACAATATTTTAAATAATATTATAAATGAATGGATTATACAAACATAAATGCATAATAATAATAATAGTATAATGAATAGTAATACTAAAGTAATTAATAACATATAAATAACACCATTGTAAACATTGTAAATCACCCTACTATATAAATAACTAATACCAGTACATATGATTTACAATGATAATACACACATTACTATACTAGCACCAAATCCCTTTACTATCACTGTGGTTACTCATCATAAATAGTACCTGTTACCTGCATTATATAATTGCTTCAATAAACAACAATAGCACCTAACATCAGAGCTTTTGTACACTATTTCTCAGTCACAATAGAATTTTCGATAATCATAATAATAATGAAATTATAGATATTTTTAAATTGAAATATAATAGTAAACATATTATACAGAAAAATAAAAAAAACACATATATTAAATATATTTATATATTTAAGGTTTCATTTTATTTATATAACCTATAATTTATGAATGTGGTTTTAAATCAATAATAAATTTAAATGCATTTATCCATTTGACCAGTCAGTATGTGAATTTTTACCACTGACCACTGTACTATTATATAATATATAGTTAATTAGAGGGGAATGTCAATATTGCTTAATTATATATTAGATAACCAATTTATTATTTACATAATTAATTAGACATCAGACCACCATCGGATGTGGTTATCGATCAATGACCACAATGGCTATTCTGCTTGAACTATGACCGCTGTATTACCAATAATATCACATTCCAATGAAGCATGCATTAATTAGCATGCTTATGTGCTTCCCTATATGCACTACAATGATACCATCCGTGTTACAGGCACACGCACTAGAGAACCGATCGTTAATACCATAGAGAGAGAAGCTTGTTATAATATTGTGTATAATAGATAATAGTGTGTGTGTATATATTCTTATGGAGATGTTTCTTATACAGCAAAGCTCAGATAATGATTTGCATCTGCAATTTATGAATTATTAATGATAGCATGCAAGATAATAATGAACTAAATCCGTGATATAGTATAATACTGTCAAGGTGGAATCATATAGATAGAACCAGGGAGAACTCTAGAACTATGGAAATTAAAAATAAATATTTAATTATAAATTAATAACTAAATTGATTATAGTTATTGAATTAATTGAATATATATATCACAGATTATTTAATTAGTTAGATAAGCATTCACCAATATTTAGTGAAATATCCAATGATATTGTGTGGTTTGAGATTTTTATATTAAGTTACACTAGGATTTTAGATAGAAATGTTAATGTATTTCAGATATTATTATAAATTAAATTAGGATTACAGTAATATTCTACATATATTTATGTAATAGTACATTATATAATATTTATATATAGCTATTTTTCACCCTACTCATAAGATGGTTGACTCGATGTTTCGTTAAATCTATAGGTGATATTAACAAATGTTCATCTACATAAGTATATATATAGATTTAATTTAATCATTAAATTATTTAAAAACTTATTTATTAATAACACTATATTATTAGGTTCTTATTATATTTGTAAATATCTATATTCATAAATAATACATATATTATATCTACAGTATATATAAATTCTATAATACAATATTTTTACATATGAATTTTGCATAGCATAATATAATGCAATAGAATAGCCAAATATATAAAATATAATTTAAATAAATATCTAATTCCATGTAAAACATAAACATCATTATTGTTATTACAGATAATAAAATGTTACTCCACGAAAGCATAAAGCTGACATACAGTTGTTGTTCATCATAATGGTATATACTAGGACATCTATTTCCTACATAATGTGACCTTTATGTTCTTTATCTTCCGAGATGTTATTGATTTGGAATATTTGACAATCTCTTTATTATGTTTTAATTATTAAACAGAAGAACCTGATGGTATACAAAATATGTATTGCATAGCTGTTATTTATTATGGGGTACAATTGACCTTTTGTTTCACAAGGTCATTTTATGTGGAATATATATCCTATAATGTCAACTCACTTGCATATCTCTATGGTTATACATGATAATGAATACATACACATGTTAATAGGTAGTACCTATATGTACAATGTATACATAGATGCTTACCTGTTATCATAGAAACATTCTTATTTATATATCTCTATAGCTCATGGTATGTGAAGTCACACACACACTCACACACACATACACACACATACACACACACACGAACTCATACACATACACACACATATACACACATACATACACACATACACACATACATACACACACAAACAAAAATATTTTATATAACCAAGGACCTTGATATAACTATTATATGTAGATGTTACTAATATTCTCCAGTAGTACTGTGTGTGAATTAGTTGCTCGGTATACATATACTATACAGACATATACTATACTATACGACATACACTATACGTGCCCATACATAACATTGGTATACCTATACTATATCACCCCTACTATACGAGGTATACGGCCCTATAGTATATGGGCATCATACACCACGCTCTTTATTGTATCAGATTAATATATGTACTTATAATTACATATATAGGCGCACATCAGGCCTTAGTACGGTAATGCTATAATTACATAATCGCAGTAGAGCTATTGTTCTAGGTCAATACCTAGAGTTCTTAGTGATTTACTGCATGTCCTTATATGGTCATACTACACCGTACATCACTACCTTATCTCTCTCACACCGTACATCACTACCTTATCTCTCACACCGTACATCACTACCTTATCTCTCTCTCACACCGTAAATCACTACATTATCTCTCTCACACCGTACATCACTACCTTATCTCTCTTCACACCGTACATCACTACCTTATCTCCCTCACACCGTACATCACTACCTTATCTCTCACACCGTACATCACTACCTTATCTCTCTCACACCGTACATCACTACCTTATCTCTCTCACACCGTACATCACTACCTTATCTCTCTCTCACACCGTACATCACTACCTTATCTCTCACACCGTACATCACTACCTTATCTCTCTCACACCGTACATCACTACCTTATCTCTCTTCACACCGTACATCACTACCTTATCTCCCTCACACCGTACATCACTACCTTATCTCTCACACCGTACATCACTACCTTATCTCTCTCACACCGTACATCACTACCTTATCTCTCTCACACCGTACATCACTACCTTATCTCTCTCTCTCACACCGTACATCACTACCTTATCTCTCACACCGTACATCACTACCTTATCTCCCTCACACCGTACATCACTACCTTATCTCTCTCTCTCTCACACCGTACATCACTACCTTATCTCTCTCACACCGTACACCACTACCTTATCTCTCTCTCACCGTACATCACTACCTTATCTCTCTCACACCGTACATCACTACCTTATCTCTCACACCGTACATCACTACCTATCTATATCAACAAACATTCACATGATACAGTAGATGTTACATGGCAACTGCGCTTCGGTATACATACGCCTGTAAATTGACGTTCACAATTCAATTTTTATACGCCTCCAAGGAATGCGTTTTATACAACTATTACATAACCTAAACATCTCTACTACTTCTATTGTTGGTTCCTAACTATATAAATATAGTGTGTAAGATACGGTTGAAAAATTGTCCAATTGACTATTTAAATCTATTTTTCGTGTGGTTACCATAGAGCTGGAAAGAGTTTTCTCTCTAGCTCTATGTTGGTTACGCAGGTTTACAACAAATATCCATTTTTCCTATAATACAGGTGTCAACCAAATACGTTATATATTAATACATAGACATCTAAGGTGCGAAGCTAAATAGTGGTTGGTGTCAACCGTGGATGTATAGTTAACCAGGTAAATACAAATCTATAGTACCTTGACACGTGTCATCACATAGGCTACCAATGATAACTATACAATCCTATTGGCTATTAAGCTTACATTATTATATAGTACTACTGTACGATGTTTATTTGAGTTACGATAAGGACATATAGTACGATGCAGTGGAGTACGTACGACGTACTATCATTATGTCCTTCACTGTAGGATAAATTAACGAAAATCACATTGAAATGCCTGCAGGCATCAATATTTCTTTGAGATCACCCCTGTTATTAAATATAACCCTTTACTAACCTAATAATTACGTATACTTCTATTGTTATATCTAGGTTATGTCCTTACCGCCGATGTCACAGCTTACTAGAGAGTGATAATAAATCTTAATTAACAACTATTATAGTTACCCTAGCGAATGATAGCGGCGTTTCTTTTGTCTAATCAACACATTCACGATAACACGCACACTAAACACAGAGGAAATATACCGAGGACGTGACAAAGGACACCAACGAGGACATGACCTATAATGAGCGCAACAATCGCTATATTAATCAATATATCAAAAACCTGTGTGTACATAGATTAGATTAGATCACAAAATACACAACACAAATAATCTATATACCAATAATTATAATTATCAATATGAATAGTTTATAAATATAGAATTTGTAATGGTTCAATACAAATTTCATAATAATATATATTAATATCATGAATGCTACTATTATAGAATACTAATTAATCAAACATTAACAAATCTATTTAATGCATAGTATTTATAGATTCAGTTATTGTATAATAACATATATATTTTGTATACAATATATTGTTTTTATTCCGTTATGATCCTTTAGATTTGTATTGTTTTAGGCAATACATGATTGTGGATATTAATCCACAGGCTGACATTACTGTGGACTAGACAATAACCTTTTGTTACCAGCCTTTTAATGTTAACAATATGAATTACTGTATATATCAACAACAAAATAGATCAAATATAATATATATATAACTAAACTTATCCAGTGTTTAATGAACTACTATTCGTGTTATCATATCAACATTAAATAAAACAATAGTGATAGATAAGTATAATAGCAATATGTATCTACTGCCACCTTATCTATCTTGACAACATTAGAATATATTTACCAATTGAGATAACATGTATATTAGCTTACTACATGTATTATGAATCATATCAGATACCATTAAGGATATATGTGTAATGTATCATAGAAGATGATTCATATTAGATGATTCTTACCATATAATGATGACTACTATATCTAATGTATCATATATTATACCACTATTTACATGATGTGTTTCCTATATGTATTATTTCTGTGTTTACAATCCGTGCTTTCCTGGTACTGTCACTTTCACTTCACTAACATCACAGAGTCCTATACCAATAACAAATGTATACTATATGCATGTGAATACCCACCCACCCACACATACACATCCATGCTATGTGTCACTATAGTACCTGTAATTGCATACTAATTAGCTGTGTGTTGTGTGTATGCCTGGCTGATTTCCATACTAGGAATATGTATAATAGTATATATATATATTGACCAATCACAGCAAAGTATCTATGTCATATACTTCACACTGCTATACTAATATATTCACTATAGATAATTAGTATAGCAGTATGAAGTATATAACATAGATACTTTGCAATTGAAATTAATTACATTGAAATTAATTTCAATACATCTGTTATATATTATATAGTTAATTATTATTATTTACATATATTAGTTAGACTAATATTATGAACATTATTATACAGAGTTTGATTATAGAATATGTATACATATATGTGAAGAAAACTCTCTATATATAGTTCACACATTCAGTAATAATTTCTTCTTCAATATCACTGTTCATAACTAAAAGTATAGATTACAAATTTAAACATTTAACAGTACTATTTATAAGACTGGATCAAGTAAAAAAAACAGCATGTGCAATGTTCATTGGGTAGAATATTGACAAACACATTTCAAAATAATAATTAAAATATCAATAAAATAGGTAATTAAATATGTTGTATTTCAAATAACTGAAATACATTATACAGATAATGATATAGTTTATTCAAATACGAAAATGTATGTATTATATCTGTATTCATGTTAAATTACTTATAAATTAAATTGAAATGAAAATAAATTTAAATTTCATTTTAATATTTATAACTCCACAATATGTTTACTCTCAAAATGCACCTTTGTTTTATTTAATCACCTTTACTTAAAATTATGTCTACTTTTACATTAAGATACTTCTAATTCTCTCCAAGTATATCTACCTTTCCCTAATTCTTTCTACTTTATATATAATCATGTCTCACTAATTCTTTCAAATTTAGCCCCTTCTAATAATCTCTCCCCACTTTCTTCTACTTTAGCATCTAATCATCTCCCTACTTCAATTTAACGCTAACCTTACTTCAATCATTACTACCTCACTTTCAGCACAAACGCCTCAACTCCTCAGAAGATATCCTGAAAATGATCATAAAGATTTCGCCCTTCCTCCGGACGTCGTGTTCTTTTGTCAACCCGAAGGTACGCATTATGCTGACCTATCCATATCACATGGTCCTTCTAGCTTAACCACTTGCTAAGTAACCTATCTCTTTAATTACTTATCCATCCTAGTATCTTTACTATCAAATCTTTAACATTAACTATCAAACCAGGCGTGTATGATGTATACACACCGGTGCTGGATATTATCCAGTATATTATACTGATTACCCCTACGTTCAATGATATAGCCACGTCTAGTAAACAAAAGCATGAATATTTCATAGTGCACTCTCGCTCTCTCTCTTTGACAGGTGTCATAATTGATTGTGTCACCAAGCTCTCGAGTCGTATTACATAGTGATTAGCTAGCCTAAACTACTACTACTAATACTACTACTACTACTACTACTACTACTACTACTACTACTACTACTACTACTACTACTACTACTACTACTACTACTACTACTACTACTACTACTACTACTACTACTACTACTACCACCACCATCACCACCATCACCATCACAACTCATATACAGGTTGCATTAATATCAGTAATAAGAGCAACAGCTTGAATAATTCGTTTGTGTTCACACTGACGGAGAAGGATTCTGGTAGGAAGAGGTAGTATTTATATCAGTCATCTATTTATATGATATTATGTTATAGTTATTTGTATGGCATTTCAATATAACCATCTAAAATGCGGCTAGCGTTTTAATAAGTATTTTAGTGTAATTTCCATAAGCTAATATTGATTGATATCTATTTTTGGATAATGGATGTTATTTTGTTGAATGTGCATGCATTTATTAGCAAAGGGAATACATAAATAATGTAGTGTACATAATTGAGTGTGATTATCATAACTCGGGTGTCACGTTTACATAATATAGGGGAGAATTGAATATATACATATAGGTCAGAATAAGAAAAAGCACGTATATTTGTATTGTTCTTCAAATCTGTGACCAGTATATAATGGTCACATAATGGACACAATATCTAATCAAATGATGTTTAAATAGACACATTATATTATCCGGGTAGAAATCTCCTTTTATAATCATAGTATAATATCTCTATAATATATTTATAAGCCACCATATTCTCTCCCGACAGAGAATTGTATATATATATATATATAATATTAATCATTATATATTTATATAAAAAGTATTTAATAAATTATATTATAAAAATAAATGTTTCATACTTTTATCAAGAGAATTATATATTGTTATCAATAATGATATTTTATGTATTGTTATTTACTAGTCGATTATTGGTTAATTAATTAGACATTATTAATCACTTTATTTAACATTTTAAAAACTTTACATATAATATTAAAATTATAATAATTGAATACAAATATATGTAGTTGAAACTTACTTAATAAAAGTAATTTATAATCATTACGATAAATATATATTATATATTGATTTATTTATTAATGATAATAAATTTATATATATTTTAAAGGTTTGGAATTTGTCTAAATTTCTATCGTCCATTTGATAAAATATGGAAAGAAAGAACTCCCCCAAAGACTTCAGATTTTGTTAGTGTTTTCCCAAGTTTAACTAATGATATTATAAACTACATACAATACTATATTGTAATGTATTAATAACTTCTAGATTCAATATATTCAATATATCTATTTATAAGATAATAAATAGCATATTGTTATGCAATTTCTCATCATAATTAATGAACTTAACCACAGATTTGTAGTTTACCTAGATTAGTAGTCATGTGATTTTTCTTCAACAGGCCTGGTGCCTCGATTTAGGAAACTTAAGATGGCCGACCATCACATATAATGTGTTATTTAATCAAATTAAATGTTGCAATTATATTGCAGTATAAATATATATTATAAATAAATATAAATGTCTATTTCGATAAAATTGAAACGAATTTTATAAGCGTATATAGAAAAAAAATCAAATGTATTTAAAAATCAATATTATTTGTTTGAATATTTGTTATTAAATGCATGTGTCATGTGATGGTCAGCCATATTAAGTTAACTAAATCGAGGCACCATGTCTGTTGAAGAATTTTACATTAGCGAGATATAGCAATACCAAAGTATGTAAAATACAAATCTATGAATATAACGTACATTAACACAATACACTACCTTTTCTGTAGTCTTTGGAAGCTGGATCTGTTGTCAACACTAATAATGAGAGTCCGAATGGCAAACGATCGGCCAAGCGACGAGAGAAGGTTGCCCCACTTTACCCCCTCCGATTTCCCCCTTACCATTTGACCCACCTCTTAACCACTGATCACCCCTTACCCTCTGAAATTCCTTGCCACCTTTAATCTACTCTCTCTACTGCTGACGTAGGTTTCAGAGAGGAAGCGTTCCCTAACCATGACGTCGCTGTGTCTCATTTCTCAGTACGCTTACCCTCTTGCCCCACCGTATTCCCTTGCCATCCTACCCCTTGCCTCCCTTACCCTACTCTCTCTACTGTAGGTTGCGGGCAGGAAGCGTTCCCTTACCATGACATCTCTTTGTCTGATATCTCACCACCCCTTACCCCCCCTTACCCCCCATACCCTACTCTCTCTACTGTAGGTTGCTGGCAGGAAGCGTTCCCTTACCATGACATCTCTGTGCCTCATATCTCACCACCCCTTACCCCCCCTTACCCCCCATACCCTACTCTCTCTACTGTAGGTTGCGGGCAGGAAGCGTTCCCTTACCATGACATCTCTGTGCCTCATATCTCACCACCCCTTACCCCCCCTTACCCCCCATACCCTACTCTCTCTACTGTAGGTTGCGGGCAGGAAGCGTTCCCTTACCATGACATCTCTGTGCCTCATATCTCACCACCCCTTACCCCCCCTTACCCCCCATACCCTACTCTCTCTACTGTAGGTTGCGGGCAGGAAGCGTTCCCTTACCATGACATCTCTGTGCCTCATATCTCACCACCCCTTACCCCCCCTTACCCCCCATACCCTACTCTCTCTACTGTAGGTTGCGGGCAGGAAGCGTTCCCTTACCATGACATCTCTGTGCCTCATATCTCACCACCCCTCTTGCCCCCTTACCCCCCATACCCTACTCTCTCTACTGTAGGTTGCGGGCAGGAAGCGTTCCCTTACCATGACATCTCTGTGTCTGATATCTCACCACCCGTTCTTCTCTAAGTTCCGCGACTGTATGTTCACGCTACGGCGTATCATTGACGCCTGCAATGTGAGGTCATCCTCGGGTAAACGGAGCAAGGGAGCTAGGTCAAGGTCGGTTCATAGTAGTCAGCTGTATTAGTAGCACACCTATTAGCTTTAGGCATTCGTATACCCTCTATAGGTTAGAGAAAACAGAGAGATAGAACAGTTATATATGCTGTTTAAAGATAAAGAGTTGTAGAAATTTAATTAAAACATGTAGAGTGTAGGAATATCAACCCCTGTTTTCATGGTTCTCAATCTCATAGAGAACATCTGTGTTGGTAGTTGATAGTAAAGAAAAGGTTCAACTAGTAATATTACAATAAATTAGTCTATGAATAATGTCAGGTTTTATAATGATTAATTAAGTATGAGAGAGTAGCTGCAGACGTTTTATATTATATTTATTATTATTATAAGATTTAGGTTTACACCCGGGTTTTTGTAGAAGCTAAAGCTTATTGAGACAATTACCATTACTTTTAAAGTAATATATGAAATTTAATATTATAGGAAGCAAGTAAGGTTTGCTTGAGTTGATACTATCAACTTGATACTGACTATGTTATAAGTATGTAGCTTATAAGTGCCACTGATTTACCTGCAAAGCATGTTTAAGCCTATGAAATCAATTCAGCCAGTAACAGTAGTATTTAAAGCTACCACAACGAACAATTCACTTCTTAATCAGTGCACTTATATATACGTGAATAGTAGTATTAACTTCTTTAACAGTTTCTCAAGTTTTTGTGTTATTAATATGTGAAGCTAGTTAATTGTCATCATGGTACATGAATTAGATGATAATTAGAAGAAATATAAGATAATCTATTTTTTAATATAATATTTTAGATTTAATTAATATTAATAGTTATTTACAGAAAATGTGAGTTTTTCTTTCGATAAACTTAATTCAACTAATTTTTCATAAATTATAAATTTAAATATCCTTATAAACATATTACGTTAATACTTATGAATAACCTGAACAACACGATTCCCTCTTAATTATCTCTATTTCATATTGTAATTAATGAATAATCGAATGATTAATTTTGGTAAATAAATTAATATCGATTACAATAAATATATTTATTGAGATATATCTAATGATTACCCTATGAATAGAGTAAAATGCAATAAAGATAATTAGTTAATCATGAAGTTTCATATTCATTGTAAATTTGTAACAACTATATATATATACAAATAAACTATTTATTATATATAAATATATGTTTGTATGTTATATATAAATATATGTATACATATATGTATATAACACCGTGCATGATGGTGTGCTATAGCGAAGGTGTACACTGTAATACCTTATGAGATACGAGTGATGTATCCACATCAACATCGCCATCCACATCAACATCGCCATCCACATCAACACTCGACTACACTGCTATGCATACGCGTGTATTGATTAGTACACTGTACGGTCTACAGTGTACAGTGTACAGCGTACAGTGTACGATCAACGCTATAAGAATACTCTGAGTCATCGGTAGCAATCGCGAGATGTCATTACTGTGTGTTGAATAGCATGTACGGCTTAACGTTGAATCGTTTCGTTACCTATAAACAATCAGGTAATGTTCCTATTTCGGATTAGAAGATCTAGGCGGATGTACTAAGTGATGAGCTAGTGTGTGTCCCTGATATAGAGAGACAGAGAGAGTGTTCACATGAAGGATATCCCCCCGTAACATCTATCTAGTTGTTAGCCCTAATAATGGAGTATAGGTAATAATGTTATGGTAATGAACTGCTATGCATGTAGAGATAGCTATCGTGTGAAGAGTGGTTTATGACTGAATATGTATTGTTAATTCTCTGCGGAGATATAGAATTAAAAATCTCTTCATTCTCAGTCGAAGAAGTTATTCTAGTGAAATTATATATTTACTAGTGATGTAAATGATACTCAAATCTAAAGCATCGATGCAGTATTAGTCTCAGTTACCTAAAGTTTCAACTAGGCTCGGGCTCATTTGGCTAGAATCATTTACATCACTAAAATTTACTAATCACATATGTATGAATATATATTTAATAAATGAGTGCTATTGATGGTGGTGGTATATATATATATATATATATATATATATATATATATATATATATATATATATATATATATATATATATGGGAATATTATTAATAACGTTGGAAAGCAGTGTTATTATTCTATTCATACAGTATTGTAAACAATAGAGTTTAGCATTATTACAAGATGTTATTTAAGATCTTAGTAAATAACTTATGACTAGATAGCTTACATTATAGGTGATGCATTAATAAAGAGGTGTTGTAAATACAGGATGTATATATATATATATATATATATATATATATATATACATTTCACGTATGTCTCATTATTAAGTAAATTATGTATATAGAGAGATAGATAGATAGATAGATAGATAATTTATCTGAACACTTGATAATTTAATAAAAAATGTAAAAAAGATGCAAATATCTATCTACTTATTTCTAGCGATACCAGCGAATGAATGAGCAGCGTTATAATGATGCAGCAGCGGGGGCGTGTGTGTGCATTAATTCACGATGCCGCAACGTAAAGCCTCTATAATCATGTGCAGGCTTTCGCTTGAGTCGTATTGCATAATAATCATCGTCATGGGCGCGTCGCTCCGTACATCTAGTGATACTCGTACGCGTGCACACATACACACACATACACACACATACACACACATACACACACATACACACACATACACACACACACACACACATACACACACATACACACACACATACACACACACGCTTATACACGCACGATTGCTTAGATTATTACATAGATTATTACATTATGCGATGCGGGGGGTGTCCCTGCCATGTAAATCAATACCCGAGGATCGTAGCTGTTTTATTGCATCGCGCTAGATCTAAGCTGCTGCCTGCGTGTAACCTCTGCGCGATCTTATTACGCAACAGCGCCGCCCGCATTGTTTTAATTGATGCCGTCGGCAACTAATGAATATGCAAATTATTCTTGCGTTATTATTTTAAATGTATGTATGCGTATTACTCGCGATGATGAATTGCGTGAATCTCTAGTACTATTTATCTTCTCTACACTGGAACTATATTAAAACTATGTTATTTTTTGAAAAATGACTGGATTAAAACTAATATTTTAATAAATTATGCCATTTTACATATAATGAATATTAAGTAGAAGATTGAAAATAAAAATGTTTAAGATCTGGAATAACTTGTTAAGATAATTTAATTTAATTAATATATCTCATAGACAATGATCGCTTTATATCTCAAACAGAATACATTACCTTCTCATTGATTATAATGTTGATAATAATCCAGTGGTGGCAGCACTAGTAGTATACTTCACTTGCATTGAACCACAATGCAGCAGTGATTATCATACTACCTACATAACCAGCTCGCTTAATCAATACCACCAGTGCAGTGCTAATAATAACTCTACATGCACACCAATAATAATAATATTATTAATATTAATATTAATATTATTATTAGTGTAATAATAGATATTTGATTATTGATATTGATATTAATAATAATAATAGTAAAAGTAAAAGTGGTAATAATAGTAGTAATAGTAGTAGTAGTAGTAGTAGTAGTAGTAGTAGTAGTAGTAGTAGTAGTAGTAGTAGTAGTAGTAGTAGTAGTAGTAGTAGTAGTAGTAGTAGTAGTAGTAGTAGTAGTAGTAGTAGTAGTAGTAGTAGTAGTAGTAGTAGTAGTAGTAGTAGTAGTAGTAGTAGTAGTAGTAGTAGTAGTAGTAGTAGTAGTAGTAGTAGTAGTAGTAGTAGTAGTAGTAGTAGTAGTAGTAGTAGTAGTAGTAGTAGTAGTAGTAGTAGTAGTAGTAGTAGTAGTAGTAGTAGTAGTAGTAGTAGTAGTAGTAGTAGTAGTAGTAGTAGTAGTAGTAGTAGTAGTAGTAGTAGTAGTAGTAGTAGTAGTAGTAGTAGTAGTAGTAGTAGTAGTAGTAGTAGTAGTAGTAGTAGTAGTAGTAGTAGTAGTAGTAGTAGTAGTAGTAGTAGTAGTAGTAGTAGTAGTAGTAGTAGTAGTAGTAGTAGTAGTAGTAGTAGTAGTAGTAGTAGTAGTAGTAGTAGTAGTAGTAGTAGTAGTAGTAGTAGTAGTAGTAGTAGTAGTAAATTGATTTGTCATTAATAATTTTTCTATTTCTATTATAAATCTCTTTTATAATATCTAATATGAAATGTATTGGTGAAATAAATTATACTATAGAGATCAGCATATATCACAGCCCCTAACTGATTCCTCGTAATGTTTATTTACTATGATATAAGTGCTTTCAGTATCCATATAATAATATATATTAGATTTTTATGTTAGTGTATTTCTACGAGCTTGTGACCTTGTGGTATATCATGATAACCTTTGACCCGGAGAATCAATACTATTCTCAATGAGTTACCAATATATCGAATATTCTCATGAATCAATGAATATATTAGCTTATGCATTATGTAACTCCATTATTTCTGTTATGTCATCAGATATCTTTCATGTATCTAATAGATACTATCTATCATAGTTTATATATATATATATATATATATATTACTGTTATATATTAATAAGTGTAAGTAATTATTAATATGAATATAGTCTAATGAATATACAATGTCATTATTCTAATATTAATAAATATTTATGGTTATTCTATTCATATATATAAAGTTTGCCTAAAATTATAACAATACATATTCTTGAAATACACTATATTTAATCAAATTACAAATATTATATATGAATATTTCAATAGTGCGAATGTAAGAATTATTAATGATCAACTCGCATATGATTATTGAAATATTTCAAGTGATATTCCAACTTAATACCTTACTCAGCAATTAACTATTCACCAGGAATACGGTATGGAGTTTGTTGACGGGTCAACTAGGGTCATCGCTGTCAATCACGTCGGGTTTAGTCCTGCACGAAATTCGTGAAATAGAAGTGTGGATCTTGAAGCTACTTAGCGCTCCAGTCTGTATTCCTGGCAAGACTAAAGTGGAGGTTTGTAATCAGTCCACTATGAATTATCATCAGACAATACTAGAGCTATTGTTAATTTTGATATATGCCTTATATCATAATACATATTTATATATATATATATATATATATATATATATAATACTATATCCGATTTAACAAAATCAATTTTCTACACTAATAAGTACATATCATTAACTATATGTTTTGTATAATAATAAATCAAGTTGCTTCATTTTAATTAAATCAGATTACATAATGAACATTCTACATTTTGTTATTCCTATTGTTTGGATAATATCCATTACAATCGACTGTATTTATACATGTCCATACTGGTCTGAACAGTTTGGTCAATTCTATAATCACATAACATATTTATAAATACCTATTTAAATATAAATACCTATTTAAATATATATATATATATATATATATATATATATATATATATATATATATATGTATATTAATATATAAAATAATATGATTATATTTAGATATAATTTCAATTTAATTACAAATTTATTCCAAAGTATTGCTTTGTAATAATCACTGCGTATTTAAATTAATATCGTCAGTAACGTAACATAGTCAATTTTTATGTTTTATGCATCTATCATCTATTTAAAATATTCAATATTACCCAACATCTATATTGGTATCTCCATATTTGAACAGCTCGTGATTCTACCGAAAGTTTCTCCTCTTCTATTCGCGTTGCCTGAACATACTCGTTTCTCATTGGTTGACTTTCCCCTACATTTGCCACTCGAATTACTCGGTGTTGACACCTGTCTTAAAGTGATCACCTGTATTATGCTCGAGAATAAGGTACCATCTATTCTCTCACCACCGTATTATCATTACCTCATTATTACCTCGTATTACCTCATTAGTATCGACTCCTATTTCTCACTACGATATATTAACTCTAATTCTCTCTATATTTATGAATTTAGTGAAATATCGATATACATAGCGAAATATTACGATTCTACGTGTTGCGGTACCCTACACAACACTGATAAAACTCTAATTCTCCCTATATTCGTTGGTCAGGTGATACTACAATCTCGAGACTACAATGCAGTATCGATGTCTGTGATGGCATTCGTTACGATGCTTTACCCCCTCGAGTACATGTTTCCCGTGATACCGTTGCTACCCACCTGCATGAACTCATGTGAACAGGTGATTATTCTCAACCCTACCCTACCCTATTACTATAGCCTACTTTTACCCCATCTCAACTCCCTATAGTGATGTTTACTTTAAATAACTGCTTAATTTACTAATTGCCGAGTTCTTTTAAAATTAAAAATAGAATTATGATTATTCTATGAATATATATGATATTAATATTATAAATAGGCATAGTTTCTTGCAGTCATTACAACTTGATATGACTTTATATGTAAAATATCGGAATAAGCCTTGCTTCCATATTCATAGATGTTGTGTATACAAAATATGCATTGTTTAAATATATATATATACATTTCAATAATTTGCATATTATAAATTTATAACATATTTTATAATAAGATTTTAATACAATATAGTTTAAACATAATTACATATAAAATCATAGATAAATCACACCTGTTGTGGTGCTAAACGTTCACACCTAAACACTATAACAATAGGTATTAATCTCTCTTATATCACTTATCATACCACTCTCAAACAATAATGTATAACCTTCCGATGACCTATGACCCTATAACCCTGAACAGTTACTGCTGTCCCCTACCCCATACATCATCGGGGTACCAGCTAGTTTCTTCCTCTACAAGAAAGGCTTCGTCTGTCCCGACGATATCTGGATCGTAGACTTGGACTCGAACAAGGTAAGCGTGATGCTATTATGTACCACGCTATTCGTACATCATTAAACCCATACCTACCTCAGGTAAGTAGGCCGAGTTCAGTGGAAGATGTACCCCAGCTACCCGAACCTGAGGGCTCTATTCTCAAGAACCACCTTCGTCAGGTAACCACCCGAGTACATATTACCCCCCTTCCCCCGCTCCCCAACACTATGTCTATGACATCAACGTAAACATATGAATGCGCGCACATACATATGTACGTACAAATGCATGTTTGCATACCACGGACATACATACTAACCCTGATCACTATGTTTGCTTGCGTTTCACTCTTTCTATCTACTACTACTACTGCTACTGCTATCTGTAATACTACAACTACTACTACTACTACTACTACTACTACTACTACTACTACTACTACTACTACTACTACTACTACCACTACCACTACCACTACCACTACCACTACCACTGCCACTGCCACTACTACTACTACTACTACTACTACTACTACTACTACTACTACTACTACTACTACTACTACTACTACTACTACTACTACTACTACTACTACTACTACTACTACTACTACTACTACCACTACCACTACCACTACCACTAACACTACCACCACCACTACCACTACCACTACCACTGCCACTGCCACTGCTACTGCTACTACTATTTCTACTACTACTACTACTACTACTACTACTACTACTACTACTACTACTACTACTACTACTACTACTACTACTACTACTACTACTACTACTACTACCACTACCACTACCACTACCACTAACACTACCACCACCACTACCACTACCACTACCACTGCCACTGCCACTGCTACTGCTACTACTATTTCTACTACTACTACTACTACTACTACTACTACTACTACTACTACTACTACTAATACTACTACTACTACTACTACTACTACTACTACTACTACTACTACTACTACTACTACTACTACTACTACCACTACCACTACCACTACCACTACCACTACCACTGCCACTGCCACTACTACTACTACTACTACTACTACTACTACTACTACTACTACTACTACTACTACTACTACTACTACTACTACTACTACTACTACTACTACTACTACTACTACTACTACTACTACTACTACTACTACTACTACTACCACTACCACTACCACTACCACTAACACTACCACCACCACTACCACTACCACTACCACTGCCACTGCCACTGCTACTGCTACTACTATTTCTACTACTACTACTACTACTACTACTACTACTACTACTACTACTACTACTAATACTACTACTACTACTACTACTACTACTACTACTACTACTACTACTACTACTACTACTACTACTACTACTACTACTACTACTACTACTACTACACCTATTCATCATTATAATGTTGTTGTGTTTGCTCATTATGATCAATAGGTGCTGGAAGAGGGTTACGTTTGTTTGGATCCAGTGACACCTAGTGGCAATGTAAGTCGACACTATAGTGATTCTGGTTTCGGTGGGGGTGAAGGTCATACTTGTAGTCTGCTTTTCACTAATCTCAATCTCTATATTGCAGGTGGATGTGCTACCCTATGCTATACCTATACGTATACTCTTCATTAATACACAAATATCAAATATAATAACCTATATATCGTGCAATTACTCATAAACATAATCTATTAGACTGTATGTAGATGTTTTAATGGAAAATAGATTTATTTTAATATTAGAATAACGTTTATTAACCAAGCTAATAATGTTTAACATGTATAATCCAGTATATGATATATTCTATTCTATCCCGATATCGGAATAAAAGCCTAAATTAGAAAATTCACTCTGCTACCTGCATTTCTCATTTTCTCCTGACATCTATTTATAAAGCATTTCGTACGAAGGGCATTGTCAACGTGTGATCGAGGAATCATTCTCTTACTCTCTTTCACCTATTACAATAACTATAGAAATAGATTATTATAATTTACACGCGTACCTCATTCGTATGTTTTCCATTTCACACTCTTAATCTGGTTGATATCGTGATCGTCGACATTTAACTAGAGTAGCATTGTAGTCTGAATAGCTATTAACGTAACGATTACATAGATTATCTGTAGCCGATAGTGACCGATACGGTCAGGCTAGTGGCTAGTAGGCTCTATTAAACCTGTCCTACCTACCACGCTTACCTCATCTTAACATTACCACACTACTACTACTACTGATAACGTGAGGTACGGTATCGCCCCTGTAGGCGCTGATGAGCATGAACACGGGTCCCATCGACATGCTGCCCACGGAGAAACCCCCATCCGGTTTTAACCCCCTCATCTACGGCAACGACATTGATTCCGTTGATATCGCCACCCGAGTAGCGATGGTTAGTCGTTAGAGGTCGTACGAGGGTCGTATGAGTCGTTAGAGGTCGTACGAGGGTCGTATGAGTCATTAGAGGTCGTACGAGGGTCGTATGAGTCGTTAGAGGTCATACGAGGGTCGTATGAGTCATCAGTCGTTAGATGAATCACTGTCTTTTGTCACTAGATTATTTTAGATAATATTTATGCCTTAGATTTATTCAAATTTCAAATTTAATTCAAATAACTACCCACCTTTCTAAAATCCAACAATTAATTATTGTTTATAGTATAAACTTTATACTATATATATAATATATACCATAGTACTATATATTTTATATTAATATGGTGGGATACTCGTGTAAGGATTCTATATTTCAAATGTAAAAGTTGTGTAAGCTTTAGAGGCCCACATTAAAATGTAAGCTTACTTTGTGTACCACATATGCTATGAACTTAACACATACCATACCAATATATTAACTTTACTAATAAATTGCTATTATTTATTGTATTATTCTACATATTATATATCCTATATAATTTATTTTTTATAATCCTGAAATGTATTATAAATTAGAAAAATACAATTTTAAGTGTATATTATATATAGTATATATAGGATATATGCATGTGTGTGCGCGCGAGTGTGTGTGTGTATATGAAATACACATTTTGCTTGATTTATTATATTATAAAACTTATAATATATATATATATAATACAATCAAACTAATATAAATAACAATAATAAAATAAACTACACTATGTCATCAGCCTCTATATAGGCTACATATGTGTCAGAGTAAAGAACAACTTAACTTAAATTTCATATTATCATAATAAATATATTATACTCTTAAGTTGTTCATATAATTAATGAATATATATATATATATATATATGTGTGATTTATAAATATAAAATAAATGTATATAAATAAGGTGCAGTTTGTTATATGTTTGATGAATTGCATTATAATGCCAGTGCTTAGCTACATGCCCTTATAAACACATGCGGCCCCTATAAATTAACATTTCATTATTCACATAATATCATATTAAATATGTGACATGTATGATATGGTCATAAATATTTATAATAATTAGGCATTAAAATACATATATATATATATATATATATATATATATATATATATATATATATATTAAATATACATATATTATATATATATATATATATACTTAATAAACATAATATAATATTATAATAATAATAAGTATTTATGCATATAATATGAATATATTTAATATAATATTATATACTATATTATATAGTTAATATATAATATATAATAATAAATTATTATAATAATTATTATTATTATATTATTATTATAATAATTATAATATAATTATTATAATATAATTATTATAATAATATTATTATAATATTATAATAATATTATAATAATATTTAATAATTATAATTATTATCCTAATATAATATTAAATATTATATTAAATTAATATAATTAATATATTATATTTATTAAATAATATTATATTATATTTATTAAATAATTATTAAATAATATTATATTTAATATATATAATAATATAATATTATTTAATAAATATAATTATTATATTAAATAATAATTATTTATTATAATTTATTATAATTTATTAATTATAATATTAAATATATATATTTAATATTATAATATTTAATATTATAATATAGGTATATATACCTATAATATAATAATTATATTATATTATAATATATTAATTATATTAATTTAATATAATATAATATTAAATATTAGGATAATAATTATAATTATTATATTATAATAATTAAATTATATTGAAAATGATTATGAAAATGTATATGATTATGATAATCATTATCGTAATGATATAAATTATTATTATAATAATGAATACCAGTAAAATCGGACCAGGTAATAATTATAATAATATATATAATTTATAATAAAGTTACTTTAAAAGTAAGTAAGTTATTACTTACTTTATTAATTACTGTAATATAATCAATATTATATTATCTAATAAATATGTAAATAATACACATTTATTTGTTGTATATAATTATTTAATTAACAATCATTTATATTACAATGTTACATTGAATATGAATAGTATTTATAATTATATTATTTATATATATGTAATATTATATGGATTTATAAAGTATAATAAATATAACAGTCAGGATGGCCGAGTGGTCTAAGGCGCTGCGTTCAGGTCGCAGTCTGGTTCTCCAGGCGTGGGTTCGAATCCCACTTCTGACATATTTTTATATTTTTTAAACATTATTTTATTTTTTCTGGAGGAGGCCATGATATAATCATCAATGTTAAAATGCATAATATATTATAAGGTATATTTGAACCAACTCTATATAAAAAAATACGCTGTATACATAATTAAAATGTATTATTTACAAATATTGAATTCACATAAACATATATATTTATAAATAAAAGGACAATACAAATAAATAGTATATAACATATATAAATAATTGGATACTATGTATATAATTAATAGATAAGATAAATATATAAATACGCTGTATACATAATTAAAATGTATTATTTACAAATATTGAATTCACATAAACATATATATTTATAAATAAAAGGACAATAAAAATAAATAGTATATAACATATATAAATAATTGGATACTATGTATATAATTAATAGATAAGATAAATATATACTTATAATATAAGATTGTTTTTAAATGTCATACTTTATTATTGATTGAATATATAGATATATATACAATGACTAATAAAGTACACATTTAAAAAACTATCTTGAAAAACTATATAGTTTATGTGCATGAACGCATGCGTTCAGGTCGCAGTCTGGTTCTCCAGGCGTGGGTTCGAATCCCACTTCTGACATATTTTTATATTTTTTAAACATTATTTTATTTTTTCTGGAGGAGGCCATGATATAATCATCAATGTTAAAATGCATAATATATTATAAGGTATATTTGAACCAACTCTATATAAAAAAATACGCTGTATACATAATTAAAATGTATTATTTACAAATATTGAATTCACATAAACATATATATTTATAAATAAAAGGACAATAAAAATAAATAGTATATAACATATATAAATAATTGGATACTATGTATATAATTAATAGATAAGATAAATATATACTTATAATATAAGATTGTTTTTAAATGTCATACTTTATTATTGATTGAATATATAGATATATATACAATGACTAATAAAGTACACATTTAAAAACTATCTTATATTAATTAAATTATTCTTATTATAACAATAGAATTAAATTAAATTATATAAAATATATTAATTTTTGTATACACCTTTTAAAAAAACTTAATTTCGGAGTTATATATAAAATATGATTTATATACAAATTAACAATAAGATTATTTTTTATAATATACAATAAAAAAAAATTCTATTTTTTTTTTCTTATAAATGTGAACTCTACTCACGACGCCGGCCTCATGTCTATGCTTCACTATAATAGCATGGCTATTTCCATGTCATAAAACCTTTGAATAGGGTTGTAAAAATTGCACTCTTTTGATGGTACAATGAGATTTAAATAATACTATGATAATATATAATCAGTGATGGGCACCGATCCTTTTTTTTCTAGATCGGCGAACCCGATCCTCTATTTATTCTATTATGCGATCCTTTTCCCTATCCCGATCATCAATTAGTTACCCGATCCTTTCCCGATCCTAAGTTTCTTACCCGATCACGATCACGATATTATTTATATATTTAATTAATACGATTTTATTTCATAATTCGAAACAATATATATGTATTTATAATAAGGTAATATAAAGTAATAAAGGTAATATAAATTTTAAAAAAACCTACCTATGTAATATAAATTATTAATATATTGTATTATATTTCAATAATAATTCAATTTAAATGCATATATTGAATGTATATCATATAGATTATATGATATAGTCACTATATAGTGAATTAAATATAATTTATTTATAAATGCATTGCATTGGATACAAATATCTACTCATTGTACGTTTAGTCAATGTCGGTGGTTTACTTATATGATATCAATTGATTAAATTCTATTATAGTAAAAATAACAATTATTATAATAAATACTACGTAGATTTAACCTAGTCTTACAATACCTTGGAAAACATTACTAAATAATTATCAATACAATATCATATCAATGTAATAATACAATACTAAAATGTTGTTAATATTCTTATAAATAAATATAATATTATTAGAGTATCGCATATGCAATGATGGGCACCGATCCTTTTTTAGGGATAGGCGATCCCGATACTGACACTTTTTCCGATCCCGATCCTCCATTCGTTACCCGATCCTTTGCCGATCCCGATCCTCCATTCGTTACCCGATCCAGGATCGCCGATCAATGATCACGATCCTGCCCATCACTGTATATAATACTATGAGGATTTAACAAATAATTATTACTATTATGTATATTAAAAAAGAGATACATATATGTGAATGAATGAAATATTGATATGTATACTATAATAATATATATTAAATAGATATTTGGTGTGAATATCTATTGGATATTTTTTTTAATATGGTGTCTTAACTTGCTATATAAACATGAATTATTCATATATATATATATATATATATAGAATTGTATATAGAAAAGAAACATAATGAAAATATGTATACTTTATACATTGTACAGTGTACAATGTATGTCGATATTATGTATATTACATAATATTACGTATTTTACTAATATTACATAATATCGTCGATTAATAACTATATATCATTGTCGCTCGCTACATAACCAGTGTCACCCACTAAGCAGGTTGTATTACATTACCATCATTGTAGGTAAGATTCTTCAACTCACCGAACACCCTGGGTAACTTCATGGAACACACACGTACATTACGGCTCTACCCTCGACCTGTGGTAGCGTTTCAACTGAACTCTTTCCTCAAGTCACGTAAGAATGCAGCCCCGTTCACAGCACAACTCGCTAGATCTCAGGTCAGTGTGTCTAGTAGTAGTGGTAGTAGCGGTAGCGGTAGTGGTATCGGTATTGTTTCAGAGTGGTAGTGAGTACTGATACCTGTAACTAGCCTTCATTGGTATCTCAACTCTTAGTGTAGAATCTACTTTAAATATCAGCGATAATAACCAGTGTCAATATGTATATCATCTTACAACTGGTTATTAAATAACATTATCATTATATATATATCTATATATCTATATATATTTATATTAGGTTTATTTTTAGCCGATATTATATTAGGTTTATTTTTGATTACATTACATTATTTTAAATCAAATTACGTTGATCTTATTATTAAATATATTCTATTTTCTATAATTAGTGAAGCAATATTGTAGTAAACAGATGATATCATCAGTACATTGTCAATAGTTTCGCTATTTTTGTCTTGACTCTACGCGTTGAACGCCCACATTAAATTCTGTATTCACATTAGTGATTTTATAATAGTATAACAATACATATATATATATATATATATATAGATATCACAATCATAAGATTATGAGTCATAAATATTATTTAAATTAAAATAACATGTAATATTGTATACATTTAATAATTTAACTAAAATTAAATATTAGTATGGATATACAAGTATAGTGCATGATTATTCTTATAAAATTATATTATATTAAATATATAATAACATGAATACTATAAATTTATACTATTTATATATAAATGTATACAATAATTTATTTTAATAATAATTATATTGGCATTTATTGCATATTTTTGACATCGTGAAGTACTCGTGAATTTCTGAGTTATTGTGACTGTAGCACAATAACTATTACTATAACAACCCTATATATAACTACTATAACAACCCTATATATAACTACTATAATAAGCCTATATTACACTACTATAATAACCCTATATTACACTACTATAACAACCCTATATTACACTACTATAACAACCCTATATATAACTACTATAATAACCCTATATATAACTACTATAATAACCCTATATATAACTACTATAATAACCCTATATTACACTACTATAACAACCCTACTTACGAGCAGGCAGTCGAGTACTTTGCTGAATGGTCTCTATCGCCCGCTAATGTAGTGTTCCTTAGGGTGCAAACAGGGGTGTACGATCCGCTGCTCATAGGGGATAAGTCGCGATGGTACAGGTTAGTGTTGGGGGCTACTAGAGCTTGTAATGGGTTAGGGATAGGGCTTAGTATAGGGGGCTATAGAGCATAGTGTTGGGGGCTACAAGAGCTTAGTATTGGGGTTATAATAGCACTTAGTGTGGGGCTTAAATGTTTAGAACTATAGGGTCTTTATTTGGTTTATTATAGGGTTTTATATAGGGTCAAAAAGTATAATGTCGTGGTTTAATATGGCTAGGTATTGGGATTAATAGTGCTTAGTATTTCTGCTAATTCAGCTTAGTTTGGTGTTATACTAGAACTTCATATTTTAACGGGTATATAGATACAGTGTAAGTAGTCTATAACTCTATATAAGTAGTAACTCTCTTGTTATCACTCTTTGCATGATTTACATGTTAAATTAGTGGTTTACATGATTATTTGTTCACTACTTGTTGTGTAATAACTGTTCACACCTTAAACATCTCAGCGATCATCTACAAAACATTGTGTTCAATGTATACAATGAGAAGACTTCGACCTTGGCAACAGCACTTGACCTCTGTACCCACACCAACGATGGCAGTGAGTCAGGTTTAACCTAACCCTTCTTACCCCTATTAACCCTATTTCCCATCTTCACCATTCTAAATAAACTAAATATTTGTATTGCATTTTTAATAAATAATTATGTGGTACGTAGTAAATATACCTATTAACCTTGATGATTGACCTTCAGATGACAGCTGTTCAGATTCCACTTCGTCGTCTAGTTACTCTTCACTGACTGATTTTGTACTCGATATTCAAAACAGTGATATCAATGGAGAGACACCAGGTTGGTACAATCCTCCTACTCCTCTTCCTTATTATCCTCCTCCTCCTCCTCTTCCTCCTCTTCCTCCTCTTCCTCCTCCTATAATCCTCCCCCTCCTCCTTCTCCTCCTCCTCCTCCTCCTCCACCTCCTTATCCTCATCCTATTCCTAATTATCCATCCACATTCTCCTATTTATTATTCCACTCCCCCATCCTATTAATACTCCTCATCCTTATCCTTTTCCTTTTATTATCATCATATAATCCTCTTATTCCTTATTTCCTCCTATTCCTATTAGTCCTCCTGCCCCATCTCACCCTCCTGCCCCCTCTCATCCTCCCGCACCCCTTCTCAGACGATACAGTGTCCGTTTGTCAGCTGATAGATGATGCGTGTTCGGTATACAAGCCTCCATCTGAATTACAGCTTCCTCCTTCTGCATCTGCAGCCTCCACATCATCTTCTGCATCCACTCAAGGTCGTAACCTCCTCTAAGCAAGGTCGTAACCTTCACGCCTAATCTAATAGTTACCTCATAGAACTTAGCGTGATTTACTAACATCAAATAGCGTGTGATTGCATCACATCTATAAATAGATCATCACAGCACCACCTACTACCACCTACGGCATGTAATCTCAACTATTTCTCATATGCGCGCGTGATTTCGCATTCTAATATGTATATTACTCGTGTTTCTAAGAACTGCACGACATTTCGCTTAATCACCTGCGATTATACACGCGTATTACTACACCTAATACTCGTGACGACGACGACGACGATGATGTAATCTGGTGTACTCCTACGCTAGTAATTATAGCCTATCGCAGGCTATATTAGACGTATTGATGTATTCTAGCGCAGATGGCATTGCGGGTACCGGGTTGCCGGCACTCTAGAGCTAGTTATCGATATCCTCTTAGCTAAATTAGTTTACTTTACGAGGCAACCTCGCTATAGGACACGACCTTGCCCCCCCCCCCCCCCCGTAGTGCATAGGTCACGTGTGTGTGTGTGTGTGTGGGCTGGCCTGCTGGCTGCGCTAGATTAATAATCAATATATATATATATATATATATATATATATATATATATATATATATATATATATATATAATATTACATAACTATATAATTAAGTTGAGAATCCCTGTAAATGTGAAAATCAATATGAAATTATAGCTTAAATATATATATATATATATATATATAAAACACCATATTTATAGTGACTAAATGAATATTACTAATGTATGTATAATAATATTGATTATAATATTATTAATATATCTCTATTTTATTTTTTTCTCGATATAAGCTTTATACATAATTATATATTTGAATGAATGAAATCAGTATATAGGCATACAACATATTATGTATATCATACGTCTATGGAGGATTAGTGAAAGCATAGGGCTTTATTTGGTCGATACCTCCAATATGTTCATGTACACATTAAAATATTATTATATATATATATATATAAACTGCCTGTGTGGCTCAGTTGGCTAAGGCTTCAGATATACAATTGTGCTTGAGCAATAGGATACGAGTTCGATCCTTGTCCGGTCCATTACAATATTATTTAGTAGTAATATTATATAATTATGTATACATAAATGATAGGTTCTCGTTAAAACCATGGATGCCTTAATATGAGAGCTGCTTCTAAGGGATATTAGAGCCATATATGGTTATAAGTGAAAACTTCATCTAAGTTCCTGGGATGGGATGAAACCAAATAAAAATAATAATAATAATAATAATATATATATAAATTAATAAAAATAATAAAATACTGTTCATGAACATATATAAGTTATCATCATATTTCAATCCATTACATTAAAGTAAATAATAAAATAAGTTAATAAAATAATTGTATAATATTTAAAATGTATTAAAATATATATTAGTAAATATATGTAACTTTATAAAATTATCATATAGAGAAATTATTAATAAAAATAGTAAATTATTATAAATAGTTGTAAAATAAAAATATCTAAAAGTAGGTTATAACATTAAAACTACTAAAAAAAGTAATCATCTTTCAATAAGACGTGCAATGGCGCCACATTCCTGTCAAATTACATATAACTAATAATAATACCAATAATAATTTAAAGAAAATTTAAAACACAAAACGAAACATGATGAAAAACATATATAAATATTAACAAATATAACCAACTAATATTTACTTATAAATAAATAATTTAATGTTATTTTAGAATAAATACATTATTTATATTAGTTGTCCTTAAAATATTATTAACTCTATGAGTCCCAGCCGTTTTTAATAAAATGTGAAAATAATATAAATAATGTATATAATGTAAACATTAATTCATTATATAACTGTGGTCCTTTAAAAAATATTGTATTTTTTTATTTATTTGATTTCATAAATCAATATATATATATATATATATATATATATATATATATATATTAATATATATTATTATATATTTATGATTAAATCAATTGATATATTTTATAATTCAAGCATATTATATTAGCATCACTATATATTATATCTATTATAAATAAATCAATGAATCATATTAATATGCAATAAGTGTGCAAGTGCTTTGCTGTAGAATTCATATTTTATATTGATTTAAAGTTGCATGTGAGTATTATGTAAATACATACATACATACATACATACATACATATATATATATATATATATATATATATATATATATATATATATATATATATATATATATATATATATATATTACATACATACATACATATATACATACATACATACATATAATATTATAAATGTTGATTACTTTATTTCATTTGTTATACTATCATTTTATATTAATCACAATCTCTTAGTAATGACAATAATAATCCTAGATAATCATGTGTAAATTAACTATGCATTGTATGCTATAATAGTAACAAAATCATTTATATATAATTCATTGGAATCAATTTTAAACTATTATTGATTAATTACTAATTAGTGATATCTCATCAAACCTAGTTCAAAATAGTGAAGCTGAATTACAATTAAAAATTACAATTATTATACAATACCTATATTCATTAATATTTAGTTCTCTCTCCAGGTTTGACGACATCGGAATCCGATTCATCGGATTGTTCCGATTCATCCGACGACGACCTCGACCTCGACATGACGGTGGCTCCCCCTGTAGTGAAGAAGTCTATGACACCCCCTCAATCGTCGCTACCCACCCCGCTCGCTCGTACCGGTTCGGGTAATCTACTGGGACGCCAGTCTTCTGGCAATAGTTCAGCAGTGCAGTCACCCCGCGAGAAACTCGCCTTCAGATTCGACTCCCTCACTACCGGTAAGTGACCTCTGCGACAGCCATTGTTATGACCTTTCACTCCACCCGACGCTATATCAACAGTTGAATTGGGAATTTTCCGAAAAAAATTACACCTTTAATATTTATTTGAAATCTATCAAACGATAACTCTACTCCTTCTAATCTCCCTATCGATTCAACGGTTCACTAACGATTGCGGAGCTTTTTCTTACCCCGGTATTAATATTAACACAGCGAATAATGCCACGGGGTCGTAGGTCACGACCTCTTGGCACTATCCGTTCACACACGCGCGCGCGCACGTACACATTTCTAGGTATGCGCGCGCGTGTGTGTGTGCGTTGGTGTGTGTGTGTGTGTTTGCGCGTGGTGTTTTCTCAATGCTTACTAACCCTTTACTAACCGGTAATCAGGCAGCTTATTCGGAGATGAAACTGTTGAGAGAGCTATCGTAATAGAACCATCAAATAGGTTTGTAAACAAACACGCGCATGTATATATAACACTATAGTGTAATGCTATAGTACACTATACTTATACACACATTTAGTGCAGTATTTCACATTTGTATAATCGATATATTAAAATTTTCATTTTATAATAAATATATATATATACTTGTACTCGGGTAATATTGAATACATATATTCTGATTATTCTTTATGAGCAACATCTCATTCTATATGTTTAATAGTATTCTCTTAGTGGGATTATTGTTATGTATTCTTAATATTAAAATATGGATTTATTACATTACATTATTTATTGATTGATAATTTATTTAATCATTAAATCAATAAATTTAATCATTTAAGCAAATATATAGCCGAAATATATAATCGAAAGTAAAAAATATATATTTATATATAATTTTTTTAGAATATAAGAAAATATTCTAATACATCGTTATAGTACATATAAGTATATTAATATATAAATATATATACATATATATATATGTATATATATATATATATATATATATATATATATATATATAATAATTATATTAAATTAATAATAAGAATATTAATTGCATTGAATATAATTAAAATATTGCTATTTTAATAACTAACATATGAATACTATAATATTTTGTGTACCATATATAATATAAATTATATTTTGAATTATTTTCTACATATATATTTACATATACAATAAATTAATTACCAGGTATATAGATATATTATATATATATATATATATATATATATATATATATATATATATATATATATATATATATACAGTTATCACTGAACACTACATAAACTTTTCTACCCGGTGAACAGTAGAATGAAACTGAACACGCCCCTTACGCCGAGGGCCAATCAGCTTCGAGACACGACGATCTTGAAGAGCATTGACTCAGCGTACGACGCCTACTCCAACAGTAAACTGAACGGTACCAGCCCCGGAGGCCCCTTGACCCCGTTGAACCGTAGCTCTAGCGAACGCCGTCAGAAGCTGCCCACCGGTAATGGGGCTCGGTTACCCCCACAACGACCCCCACCACCCAGCCCCGCAGCTATTAGTCGGGTTATTATGTAATTGTGCTCCATATTCTACTTATCTACAAACTTGTTATCTGTATTATTTGCTATGTTTATTTTTTATTTAAAAAATTTTCAATATATTATTTATTTATTACAAATATATATATATATATAAATTATATTTTCAGTAACAATTTTTTTAAATTATTTTAAAATTAAATACTATTAAAAAATTGTTTTACCTAAAATTAATACTCAATCCACATTACAACAGGTGATTTCTATTGATAAGGACATTTCGTTTGCGAGTCACAATACACCTTTAACGCGTAAATCGCATTCGATCTCCATCGATCATTTAGACAGTCAGCCTCTCAGCAAACTGACCAATCAGATTACGACTACAGCTTCGGCCGCTGCTGCTAGGGCTAGCTTTGCAGCTGAAGGAGCTAGACAGAAGGTACAGAACCTACTTTAAACACAAATTAATCATACTAGAACCATTAGAGCCATATGGTTATAAGTGAAAACTCATCTAAGTACATGGATGGGATGAAAAGACTCCACCAAAATAACAATAACAAAAGATATAATTACCATAATGTAATGTTTTAAACAACATTTTTTTTTTCTGAACTTGAAATCTCAATAATATATTAAAATTAATATGTACGTTATATTAATATTTTCAATAAATAAGAGGTGGTATTAAATATTATATAAATTTATGAATAATTTGTGTATTATTGAATATATTATAAATAATTATCTTTTTACAAGCTATGTCTATATGGGCGACAATAATACACAATTCTTATTTTTAAGCTTTTAGATGAAAGCCTTTGAAAGCAATAAAAACCATAATTATAATATTCATATTTATTTATTATAAACCACGAAACAATTTTCTAAGTAATACAACAATAGTAATAATGACGATGATAGCTCCTCCTCCACTCCACCCCACCTTACCCCGCCCCGTTCAGATGGTGGAGACGATTAGAAGTAAATCAATAGACCCTGACGACACGAACAGCCCCGGTGACAACATCGGAATCTCTGACATCATCGGAGAACTGAACGTTTACGCTCAGAATGCCAGTCACACGCTGTCAGGCATCTTTGGTAGGCATTGTAGGCATACTAGAGAGCCATTAATAACCACCACCACCACCGATAGTAGAACCACATTAAATATGTAGAACTATGGCCTAATTGTAGTGAGCGTAATCGATGATTTATTTACCATTTTTAGTTCACTTAATTTTGTTTTGTTTACTAGGCTAGCCTATAGATATTTACGTTTATGATTTATTCACGCCGTACGTCGTATCGTGTTTAACTCTACCCCCGCCCCTTACACACCCTTAAACACCCCCCATGTTCAGATGGTTTACACAAGGAAACTAGCTCCGGTTTTACGTTCCGTAGAAGACTCGGTTTGCTATCTCGTAACCTCCTCCTCCTTCTTCTTCTTCTTCGCTTGGCTTTATTCTCTGCCTCTCTGCGTGTGTATTCATCGTAACACTGATTATAGACTTTCACCTAAATTTGAGAATATTTTCACCGATATTTTGAAGAAAATAATCTATTTTTTCATTTTTACTAAATGTTTTTAATACCAAATTAATATTAATAATTTTAAGAGCTAGTTTATTTTCTCGTATACAAACTTAAGTGAAGGTGATAATGATCATTTTCAGTGTTCATCTCAAGGTCAAACGTGTGTGTTGCTTAATAACTATTTTATAGTTGTTGTCTGTTTTTCTACAGTGGTTGATTATTTAATAAAGAGTAATAATTCAAACATATCCTCAACGATAATATTTCTATGATTATTACATTAAAATATGAATCAACTTAATATGTACTTTCTATATTATAATATCGACGAGATTATAAATAATAATATCGTATATCTTTTCTTGTAATTATCATTTATTAAATTAAACATTTATCAATAACTAATTAAAACTCAATTTTATAGGTAACGCTAAGAATAATCCAACAGTTCCCCCGAAACGATCGCGTCCGTTTGCTCCTTTAGGTTTCACGTGTACTCAAATATAATAGCTATTACTATAGAGATTACTACTATACATCTAATAATAATATTAATTAATATTTCGTCGGTTCTACGTGTTCTAGCTAGTTGTATTGTTATGTTACAGAATAATGCTGAGGTTGCGTGTTATTCATATTTATTAGATAGATACGATGTGCTATGATGAGATGGGACGTAGGGGCGTGGGGTTGGGACTAGGTGGGGCGTACGAGTGCAGAACAGGTGCACTGTATCGCGTGGTGCAGTTATCACCTTAGCCAATCAGGCAGGGTCGCATTCCCTAGGTACACACTGTCAACCTGATTCACAAGGTAGTAAACATGTTACATAATGGGACGTCCTATATCTAGTTCGTTAGCTAGATATGGAACGTTCAGTTATGCTAAGCTGTGTAATTAGTATTAAAATGGAATGGTCCATTACGGATAACAATAAATAAGATATTTATATGTATTTACATGGGTATATATATATGTATGGAGATACATGATACGACACTACGGATGACATATATGTGTTAGCCTTTACTCTATGTCATCTATCTCGTACTCTAAATAAAGCTATTGTATATTCTGCTCCATATAACTGGAATAAACATCCTCTAAGTATCCGTATTATTTCTAATCATGATGATTTTAAACATGTAATGTTAAACAATATATTTTAGCCTTGCGCTGATTCGTTTACATTATTTTTTGTGTATGATGTTTATATTTTGCGTATCTCACTTTTAAACACTTGCCTGAGAATTTTCATTCTAACATTGAGTGTATAAATAAATCGTGTTAATTGATATTTAATTATAATTTGATTTATTTCATATTTACCATTTATTTCCAAGAAGTTAAAGGAAAAAAAATGTTATATTATGTATTTTTATATTTTTAAGATGACTTAATTTATATTAATAATTTTATCAATTTATATTTTTTAAATATATGTATAAATATCTATTATTATTTAATAAATATATAAATATATATATATATTTGCATATATAATAATTATTATTTATTTAAAATTTGTTTACATATATGTTTACATATAAATATATTTATATATATTTATAAATTTACAATTAAAAAAAATGTATATGTATTTATTTGGTAATTTATAGATTATTATCGATAAATATAAAAAAAATTAAAAATTAAAATCAAAATATTATAACATATTTAAAAATAGCCATTTTTCCATATTTATTTTATATTTCTATTTATACATGGAATACAATTGCAAAATATATCACCTGAGTTGTAGTCTAATGTATGTTAAATGATGTTGTAACCGTTACACAGGAAATAGAAAGGCATTAGTAGAGAAGTCAGGTTTAGTGAAACATCAGGCCAACAGGCAGAATCAGATACGGGTCGACAAGCAAAACACAACTCATAGGTAGTAGATCTAATGTAATCAAGTATTACACTAACGTGACTATAATGTACCCAATATGTACTTAATAGTACCTAATATATACTCAATATGTACCTAATATAAACATTATATGTACCTACAATTGGCCTACAGTGAGAATCAGCAGTTCCTCAAAGAACTCGTGACATCTGTACTAGAGGGTAATGGTGTAGGATGGCTAAAGAATGGCAGGGCTAAGAAACTAATGGTATGTGTATGTGTGTGTGTGTGCGTGTGTGAGTGAGTGAGTGTGCATTTGTGTGTGAGTGAGTGTGTGTGTATGTGTGTGTGTGTGTGAGTGTATGCATATACCCTGATTACAAATACTAACCCCTAGATTAACCCCTAGATTGACCCCCAACCCCTCCCCACCCCTCCCCACCTCAGACAGACGAGAACTATCGTAACTTTGTGGTCAGCAGACTGAACGTTTCACTGGACATTAAACTTAAGGATGAGAACTCACACATTGATGATGTGGTTAGTGAGCGCCCCCTATCTGTGAGTGGCTGCAACACTTCTAGCACTGCATTGTAATGAATTGTTACTACGTATTAAGCGAAATGATGAGTTAGCTGCGTATAGTTTATTATTACTTTACGTTTAGTTAATATATCATCATATACATATATCTTAACATATTAAATATATAATTTAATACTATATATATATATACATAGATATATATATATAGATATATATATAGATATAGATGTAAATATAATGTTATGCTGATTTCTAAGTAGTATAAATATGCGTGATGAATTCTAATGAATGCAGTATTGCTATTATAACACTCGGTCACTGATAACTAGCTAGTAGTAGTAGTAGTAGTAGTAGTAGTAGTAGTAGTAGTAGTAGTAGTAGTAGTAGTAGTAGTAGTAGTAGTAGTAGTAGTAGTAGTAGTAGTAGTAGTAGTAGTAGTAGTAGTAGTAGTAGTAGTAGTAGTAGTAGTAGTAGTAGTAGTAGTAGTAGTAGTAGTAGTAGTAGTAGTAGTAGTAGTAGTAGTAGTAGTAGTAGTAGTAGTAGTAGTAGTAGTAGTAGTAGTAGTAGTAGTAGTAGTAGTAGTAGTAGTAGTAGTAGTAGTAGTAGTAGTAGTAGTAGTAGTAGTAGTAGTAGTAGTAGTAGTAGTAGTAGTAGTAGTAGTAGTAGTAGTAGTAGTAGTAGTAGTAGTAGTAGTAGTAGTAGTAGTAGTAGTAGTAGTAGTAGTAGTAGTAGTAGTAGTAGTAGTAGTAGTAGTAGTAGTAGTAGTAGTAGTAGTAGTAGTAGTAGTAGTAGTAGTAGTAGTAGTAGTAGTAGTAGTAGTAGTAGTAGTAGTAGTAGTAGTAGTAGTAGTAGTAGTAGTAGTAGTAGTAGTAGTAGTAGTAGTAGTAGTAGTAGTAGTAGTAGTAGTAGTAGTAGTAGTAGTAGTAGTAGTAGTAGTAGTAGTAGTAGTAGTAGTAGTAGTAGTAGTAGTAGTAGTAGTAGTAGTAGTAGTAGTAGTAGTAGTAGTAGTAGTAGTAGTAGTAGTAGTAGTAGTAGTAGTAGTAGTAGTAGTAGTAGTAGTAGTAGTAGTAGTAGTAGTAGTAGTAGTAGTAGTAGTAGTAGTAGTAGTAGTAGTAGTAGTAGTAGTAGTAGTAGTAGTAGTAGTAGTAGTAGTAGTAGTAGTAGTAGTAGTAGTAGTAGTAGTAGTAGCAGCAGCAGCAGCAGCAGCAGCAGCAGCAGCAGCAGCAGCAGCAGCAGCAGCAGCAGCAGCAGCAGCAGCAATAGCAGCAGTAGTAGTAGTAGTATAGTATCCATTATCTAATGAGATATAAGAGCCCAAGCGAACCTCATGATACGAGATACATAGTGATAACTTATTCTGACAGTGTGTATCCAGAGCTGTGTTCAAGGGTATTGCCACACTGGTCAAGGCTTTGATATTCGGGCTTGAGAACACTTACCAAAGTCAAGGTTAACATCATCTTCATCATCATCATTATCATCATCATCATCATCATCATCATTATTAATGTAACAGTCTCTTTATACATATGTTATCAATCAAAATATTAAAAAAAATACTATTAAAAAAAAATCAATTAAATCAGTAACATAAAAGATTTGTCCCGCTACTGATTATCATTATGTAACACTTCATTGTTTGTGGGTTATTTAGTTACAGGTGTAGACAAAGTAAACATGTTTGTGATATAAATAGCTTAAAGATCAATAATATCAATGTATTTCTGTTCATATGTTATATATAATAAGTTGTATTCTATGTATTCTGTATCCCATGAGAGATAGTAGTGCTTTTATACACGAACAACATATATTGATCATTTTCAATATTATATCTATAATATAACGCACATATATTTATGCGTGTGTATTTTATTATGCTTTATAGATTATCTCATACACATCTAACGTTGCATAAACCCAAACCCAAACCCAACCTTCACCAACACTTATCTGTAGGAGTTGGAGGAATGGCGTCTAGTCTTATGGTACTTGAAATTATGCACACGCATTACTGGGAACACGATAAGACTACCAGTGATGTACAATCTCTGGTTTGTAATATGCATATATATTCACGTATGTTTATATATTTCACGTATGTTTATACAATAAAGTGAGGTTCGTGTATATAGTTATGCAAGGCCTAGACCTGTGTAACAACATAAATGAACATAATAATAATATAATAATAATAATAATAACGACAATGACATATTTACTAACCCGATGAGACGCAGAACCAAAAGTGTATCTATCTCACCGAGCGGCGTTCCTTTTATAGGAAAATAACTTTCAAAAAAAGAAATTGACAGGCGATAAAAAATATAAAATACAAAACGAATAATAACTTATACAACCGATACAAAATTAAAATCCCTAAATAGTAATATACACATGGTTATGCAATCAACTGAGCGTGAAGCCTAGCACAATGTATGCATTCAGATATATCTATTATGTAATGACCGAATTGAATTAAATTCAATTCAACATAAATGTATATTACATTAACCGATATATCTGCAGACTTTACTTTATAACATATATATATATATATATTATATAATATATATATATATATATATATTCATGTATATTCACATATATGTATTAGAGCCTAATTCTCTCTATTAATATTATATTAAATAAATACATGACTAGGTTTAACACTACATTTTTGTTAATGATTCCTCTCACATACACACACATACACAAACACACACACACATAAACACACACATTGTTTACTATTGTTCCTCCTCATACAGTCTAGTTCTCCATTCGGCAGCAAGGAAAGCCTTTGTTCTGTCTCTACTGTGGAGTCCAACAGGCGATATAGTCATGATGTAATAGGTATGTTACGCAATACCATTAGTCATACATATGTACATGGCGAATGTATGAACACTTCAATCATACACTCAGAACTTGTAATATGTCGACAGATTAAATCAACAAACTCAATTAAATAATGTATTCTTACAAATTGTTTTCCACAAATAAATTAATGTTTGTTTTAAATTTTCAAATTCAATACACTACAATGTATAGTATACATAGTATGTATTACATACGTAAATATAGTCACTAACGACTGCGTAATCAAGTTTAGTATCTTTGTGAGATTCACACACACGTATACAATACACGCGTACAAGCATATGTGTGTGTAATAAAGTAACCTCTAGTATCGTACCTACCAGTATAACATCCTAATGTGAACTATAGAATAGGACATACCTTCACGATGAGATGAACCCCGTTACAGCACTCCCGTTATTAACATCGTAACATCGTAGCATAGCTTTATCATAGGCTAAGTGAGCGTTACCCTTTCTTTCTCTATCTTGTACATGTGCAAGTCATGCATTTCAGGCAATACATGTACAATGTACATCATTCTAAAGCCCCACTAACATATGTATATATCGGTCTCTTAATCATTGTACATACACTTGCTATATAAATGTTAATTATATATGTTTCATTTCGGCGCACTGTACATTCGCTGTACATATTAACTAGGTCAAAATAAGAATCTGAAAGTTCAAGGTCATACAGATAAACCAGGTCGGTGTCGTGCATACTAATACACTAACGCATATATGTGATTAAGTGTTAATAATCATGTCTGTGTGTGTATATGTGTATTTGTGTGCGTATGCGCTAGTGATGTACAGGATGTCAGGCTTTTTAATGCCGAGTCGCGAATTTTGGATATTAACGCCGATCCGAGAGTTTCATTTTTGGAAAAAAATGAGATCGAGCTGAGCCAAGACTCTAACAAAATGAGCCCGATCCGAGTTAAGACTTTAGGTAACTGAGACTGAGACTGCATCGATGCTTTAGATTTGACTGGCATCGTTTTCTGCATCACTAGTGCGCACATACGTATGTATGGCTGCTTGCTGGGTTACACTAACTCTCATACTGTGTGATTAATGCGTAACATCCCAGTGATGTATAGTGAACAATGGCAGTGATCTCGTGCGCGATGGTAATATAAATAATTATTTAAAAATAGTATCATTTACTCTGCGCCCGAAAGCACCTAACCGCACGAGATCACTGGTTACCATCTATATTATATAACATGTGTGCTCGCCATGTGTTACATAACATGTATGCTATCCACGTGTTATTAATTCATTACATAACGCTCTCTTGAAGTTACAACGATGAGTATTAATGGCGTCGATTATGAAAATATCGATGTCAACGACAAAGATCCCGGTGAGAGATTATATAATATTGTATAATAAGATTACGTAATAAGATTATGTAACTGAGAAATATTATCATATTGATCATAATAATCATAATAATAATAATAATAATAATATTTCTTATTATAAATTCAGTGAAAGTTAGATGGGTAAATCTCTTGGGAAATTATAAAACATATATAACATGCGATAATAAATATGAGATATTTTCACATGACTTTATACTTATATTATATAATAGGTATCCTATTTCATATTTCTAATATTATATACATATAATAATATATAGTATATTTTCATTGATATGGAAGATACAAATAATAGCAGTATTTAGATTTAGCACTTACTGTATCACTAAATTTTATAAAAATTATATTTTAAGTTGAGGAAACAATTTATGATTTAGAGAGTAACAATATTGCACTAGTTTTACCACTTGCCATTAGCAAGTTCTGATATATTCAGTGTTATTTATCTTAACATATATATCTTTACGCTAAGATCTTACTATTCATTCCATTAATGTAGTTCCGTTTTACGAGCTAGAGTATTTCACAAGGGAAAGTTAGATACAACAACATTATTAGTATAAGCTAGCCAGTATAGTAGCTACTATATAATGCTATATTCATTCTGTCTTGTATTGCCTACTGTTAGTGTATCTTCATGCATAGTACTCAAGGTGATGGCATATACATCATAGGAAGCTGCCATGTAACACAAACTTACTAAGCGAGTGGTCGATATATACTGCTTAATAATATACTGATACATTCTCACAAAGCTTGATTATATTACACATCGCATTAAAATATAATCTATTAACCTGTAAGTTAATAAATCAGTAAATATAATCATTGCATTACTCTCATCATTACATTACTAATTATTATTTTACTAATCAATATTTATCACAATCAATAGTAGACATCTATTTTCGATGATATACATAGAATAATAGTATGGGTGATCTTTACTTTGAGATAGTTGTCTGATTAGTTCTAAGTAACAATCTGATCATGTGAGATGTTGTTCCTTATCTATACGATAACGATCATTAGCGTTCATTATACCCATAGTATCTGTTCTCTATAAACCTCTACCATGTATTACATCAAATAATATATTTATAATTACGATTCCTCAGAATATTGTTTAGTGCTCCGGGATTTTAATGCAACGTTATTATATGTATTTTCAAGAGTAACAACTAAAATAATTAACTTTAATATTTCACCTTACTTTGAATACAAATATTATTTTGGTCACTAAATTTACCAATTTATCACAAAATATCATACTTTCACTGTGTGTAATTAATATTTAAGGCAATTAGAAATTAACTAATAAAACTATGTTTATAAATACCGCGGCGAAACGATACTGAGAAGCTGAATTACTATATGGTAAACTCTACGACAGGTTTAAAGCTGGATAGACAATACAGCAGCGGTTATGGAAGTGAAGCAGCAGTTGAGGTAAGTAACACCTAGTGGTAGAAATATATATATAATATATCTAATATCGGGCGATCATTTTTTATCAACAATTAATTTGATGGATGATTATTATATTACGAAATTTTAAATTTACTTTCATGATATATTATACATTTTGTATAGATAATAATTAATAACATATAATTATATATTTTTCTATTTGTTTTATCATAAATATATTACTTGACATATGAATTTCATTAGAGACGCTCCTACTTCATGACCTACCTAACTATCGACCTTGATTAGTCATTACCTAATATGGTAGCATTGCATAACATACTGCGTTGATCAGTATGGCACAGCGCCGCGTTTACTAGTAATATTTGAATATAAAGTGAGAGTGATGAAATAATGCGACTGAAATAGTGCGAATGTTATACAATGGGCAAGTGCTATTTATATAGTGCGTAGAGAGCTAGTACGAGTGCAGATGTAATAGTCACCCGTCACTGATAACAGATGAACTACGCGTGCAAGAGAACAGTGAAGTCTCGTCTCACTCAGAGCCACAGGTATCAGTTTGGGGAGCTGACTGAGGTACAGCCTAATAATGAAGTCACCAAGACCTATCTCTTCGAACAGTTCCTCGGTAGTACAGTGTGTGTCATGTGATCAGTAACTCGTTCACATTAATAACATCAATAATATATACATAGAAAAATAGTTAAATTTGTTTATTTATTTTTACGAAAAAAAATTCTATAAAATATTGAATTATGTTTTTATTAAAATATTTATCCATGAATTTATTTTTATTAAATATTTTCTATAAGGTGAACATTTTGTGTAAAACAAATAACTACAAAATTAATATACATAACTTTATTATAATAATAAAAATTATTATATTACGTTATAATTTAATTTTATTAATATTAATATTATTAATTTTATTTTATTAAAATATATTTCAATAATATATGTTTATAGAATTTAATAATATGATACATTATAATTGAATATATTAATATTATATTGTATAATAACATTGGATTATTTTAAGAAAATAAATACATTTTAAATATATCATAATTATATAGAAAGCTGTTACATAAGTATATTTGTATCTATTAATATATAATTGATTCTAATAATTAATAATCAATATATATATATATATATATATATTTATAATAACAGTACGTTATTTGCAAGTTTAATTATTATTATTCTCTAAGCGAATTCACTAATTATCATTATTATGCAGGTAAGAACAGGTCATGGCTATGGGATCAGATGCAATACTGGGAAGATACGTTCCTAGATAGCGTAGCGCAGGAGAGAGATATCATCGGCATGGATCAAGGACCCGGAGAAATGATAGATAGGTGAATGCCGTTATTTATACTTACGATAGATATCCATTCGGGTATCAGATTCATAGTTGATTGATAATTTATTTAAGCAAATACATAGTCGAAAATATAAAATATAAATATTTGCTAACGATAACATACGTTATAGAAATAAACAAAGAATAATACGAAATTAAAAATTAAGGAAATTAAAACGTTTTACAGTTACCGTAAAATAATCGAAAAACAATCTAAAGTAGATATAAATCATATAGTAAAATATAATAAACGAAAAATGATCAAAATAGAAATAATAGTCATGTATTGATAGTTATGTCAGATATTTATTTATATATATATATATATATATATATATATATATATATATATAGATATAGATATATATGTGGATATATATGGATACAGTTAATGATATGGAAATACGGCTGTTGAAGATCACGTCACTAATAGAGTAAATCTGAGCCCAAACTTGTGGCAATCGGCTTGAAACACCCGCATTCGCGAGTATTCACAAATATCTAATACACGTGATGTATAAAAGCGTGTGATCATGATCTCCGCCTGCGTAGCGCTTCACCTTAATACAGCTCGCCACCACCGCTGCCTCACACAGATACTCAAACCTGAACCACGCGGAACAGAAGCGCCTAGAGGTCAACGAGGACAGCCTCCTCGTGTCCATGCTGTACAACACCGTGGCGTTCATGGTGATGATTCGCGTCGGCAAGAACGAGATTAAACGTAAGGTGCGCCGTCTACTGGCCAAGTCTCACATTGGACTGGTGGCCAGCGAACAGATTAACACCCTATTGGAAGTCGTACAACACCTGGTGAGTGTTTAGCCACGCGATTGTGTAGTGTTTACGTTATGCGGCGAATATGTAATCAAGTGTTTTAAGTTGAAATAATGGCTAATATCTACGTATTGATATGAAATAATTAGTAATACAAAATAAATATAAATGATTCACATTTACTGTCAAAAATAAACGAAAAATATTCAAAAATTATATATATATTAATTAAAATATATCTTAAGATAAATAATGAGGCTTCATCACTAATATTTATTATTCTATATTTGTAATGTTATTTCACTACATTAAACCGTTGCCATGCTATTAACACCGACATTTCATACCAGTATGGAAATGACATTGACCTACGACCCCTATCATCGAGACTAATGCAGAAGATCTCGTTCACAATTCACTGGGGTTCAAACAATACTGGAGACATGCTCTTTATGGAAGTAAGACTACATTATTGTAGATCTATTCATAACTAATAATTATAATGTGAAACATATAGCGAAGATATGTATACAAACATTGAATACAGTGTACAGAATATTTATTATAATTAAAAGTAATTTTTAAACACTCGATTTAATGAAATTTAATTATAGTAATAACAATTATATATAATATATAACAATAATATAATAGATATATATATAATTATATATATATACATATATGCGTACAAATAATACATACGTGTAGGTATGCGATGACTGTCTTATCTTGAGAACAGTGACCGGTAGTATATGTGACAGATGGTTCTACGAGAAGCTTGTGAACATGACTTACTGTCCCAAAACTAAAGTGCTGTGTCTCTGGAGAAAGTTCCAGGGTAAAACGCAGCTGAATAAATTTTACACGAAAAAGGTTTCGTCGATTTAATCATTTTCTCGTAAACATTCGATTTCTACGTAATTTTTAAATTATTTATTTTCAGAGTAATGTAATCTGAGTATAATTAATATGTATTTTTCTATTCATTTATTTTAAAATAATAAATATTAACATTACCTAATAATTATTATAAATCTTTATTTCTTATAAATTGTTATTTAAAACTCGTTATTTAAATAGTGCAAGGAATTGTACTTTAGTGTTAAAACTGCTATGGAAAAAGCTGCAGCTAGAAACAATGGTAAAATTCCAGGTTATTATATTAAATATCTGTATAAAACTAATTCTATAATTTACGATTCTCATGCATTAGCAATCTATAAGTTATTACTTTTATTCATAATTAGGAAAAATATCCCTAAATAAATAATATTATTATCTCATAAATCATATAGACCTGTAGATTAATAATTAAGAAAATAGTTTTTCATTGGAAAACTTGCGAATAACGTGATCCGACATCTATCCGTCACAGGTCCAGATCTGGGTGGAGAATTCCCTATCCAGGACGTGGTAAGTGGTGAAGGGGGCCTCCTGCAGGTGTGCATGGAAGGCATCGGACTCGTGTTCTCTGACAACAAGGTACGCCTCCTATAATCTCTGTTCTCGTCATTCTGATACCGATTTCTAATACAAGTATTCAAATGCTGCATTCACAACCGCCACTTCACAATAATAATAACAATAACAACAGTCTACGTTCTATATTTATATACGATAGAGAGTGTGAATCATCATAACTCGACGACGACACTAAAATATTGATATAATACCATAACGTAACACGTCACATTAATTGTGTTTTTCTCATCGTTTTGCCACGTTCATCGAAAGGAAACAAAAGTACGTAGTAGTTATGATCTATGTCTATTTGAATACTTGTATAGTGACTTTTAGATACTATGTACTTTGTTTTCATTTTCCAACTCTTTTAGTTGTCCATCACCACCACCATCACTAACTATAACTCCACTCACCACTAACTATAACGCCATTCACTAGTAACCACTACTACTCGCATGATATATTGTATCTAATTATAAATCATCAACTCTTTCATGTGAATCTTCGATATGTATGTATCTCTCTCTCTCTGTGTGTCTGTATTATGGCCTATCCTAAAGCCGAAGGTAACATATTCATAAATCGTTGTTTTGTATTTCGGACATTTTAAATTCGTCTAATCGCTTTACTCGCCAACGCCTAAAATTCACGAAATAAGCGCTTGTTATCGATTACTAGAGAACGCCACATTTCTGATATATGTATGTGCGTGTGTTGTCGTGTGTAGTGCCGTAGTCTCTGACGTGTAGTTCTGCCAGCATGTAACAGTGCATTAACACGTGTAACGCGATCTCTCCTCATCGTACAGCAGTATTTAATTGCTTACCATCATTGCAGCTTTTCATCGAACTGAGCCATATTAAGAGATGTTTCACGCAAAGAGGCCAACTCTTTGTTATCGAAGAACTCGGTAAGTTCATTAGCCGAATAGTAGCCACTAGTTGCCCATAATCAGCAGCAGCCGACAACAGCTATCGTCTACTTTTGTATCCGTGTCACTCTCTCTTATCACACCCCTCACGTAGTGGATACACACACACGCATAGTACACACACACACACATACATAGTTACTATTGTTCTATGTATTGTCTAAATCTCTATCAAGCACTATCGTCTATTCGCCATCATTCAATACTTTCATACCTTAGATCCACGAACAATGAAAATAAACCAAAGGAAGTATCGTTCCTCGATGGTAAGTGATTGATTTACGTTCGTATTATCCTTTGTATGATAAATGTAAATTCATTGTATATAGATTTATCGTTCGAGTATAAATATTGTAAATATTATTTCTATTGATTATGTTATAATTTACCTTGCTCTATTCTATAAGGCGTCCGAAGCTGTCATGTCCTTTCATCGTTGTATTTCTATATGCGTGCACATTATGAAAACAAACAATAATAATATAATCGTCAAGTCATTACAAAGTGTGTATAATTTATTATATTGTATATAAATGTTATGTATTTAATATATTTATGTTTTTTAAATTTAATAATTAAATTCACCTGCATGGTTATTGTACTATTAATATATATATATATATAAATTTCAATTATATATCATTTTTATTTTGCAAAAAAAATCAAATATATTTTTTTTAATACTTTTTTGAAGATTATTCTAAAATACGTATTAAAAATTAAATTAAAACTTTTTCATTTTAATAATAATTATTTTTATTTTTTTGAACACCCATTAATAGTAATATTTTTTATAAAACAATAATTAAATTAATACAAATTTATATATGTATATCTAGGATATAGGATTAATTTATATATACTAGTATATGAATCAATATAAAATAAATATTTCATATTTATATCACAAGTAGGTGTCTGGGGTCCGGCTTCGCCTGTGTTAGCTTACTATTTTTTTTTATTATATTGATTGTATACATTTATTTTCCCGTGGATTATATAATTGTTGTGTATTTTTTGTTAAAATTATATATATATATATATATATATATATATATATGTTATCTCTCTAAATATATTATACATTATATTTATATACATAATAGTCCGAAAAAAATAAAAATGTTTACATCATTAAATTAAAATCATTATTTAAAAAAAAACTATAGTTGAAATATTGACGTAGTATCTGTATCGAATATGTTCCATTTTTTTTTTATTACAATATAATATAAGGTTAAATTCAAAATACTCGTTTCGATATTTTACACACTAGTATACGCTAAACTTATTTGGGAAAAGACCATATAGTTTATATTATAAGATATATATAAATTAGTTATTATAATTTCAAAGTATACAATACATTTAGAATATTTTAAATTTGACCCCGGATTTAGTAATCAAAATAAATGGGGCCATTTTCGACTCCTTTAGTTGGCTGTAATAATTTATAATCGATAATCATTTGAAAATTTTAAAAGTTAATAATTAACATACATCAGAATGATAATTAATATTAATAGGATACTGAGATTTTTATATATAAATATATAAGCGAACTCAAATAGGAAATAATAAATCGTCCTTACAATTTATTAAGTGGAAAATTTGTAAATGTGTAGATAGAGATTATAGGCAACTATAGTTGGGTTCGTTATATGTAACAATTGTTTGAAAAGTATTAATTCTTAGTGAATACAAAAATAAAATTAAAAAATCTACAATAAAATTAATTATTTAATCATATATAATATATAGTTTTTTGATCATTTTAAACACACATTAATAGATTTAATTATTCCAGGCAACTGAATTTAAAATTACTATTTGATTTGTATTATTTATAAATAAATTTGATATATTTCATAATTATGTGATAAAATCTAAAAATTATACATAATTAACTATATATTATTTTATGTGGTACCTTTATATACCACTTTTCAGAAACTTCATATTAATATAATATTTGAAAATTTATGAGCCGAATCAAAAAAATATAAATTTTATAGGTGATGTTATTACTTTATAAAATAATTTTAATATTTTATAACAAATTTGACATACAATAATTTGTTAAAAATGAGTACAATTATTTTCAGAATTTAATTGTAAAGTAACGAATGTATCCAATGATTCAACACGTTTGTTATAAGTTGATACTAATATGAAACTAACAGCCTAATAATAACTTTGTACTACATTATTAATATGCATACGTTTTAAACACTATATATTTATTCACATATCTTACTGTTTCTAAATACATATTGTTTTACTTTATATCCACTAATAATTAATATGAAAATACAAAATTAATGACATAATATTTATCAATTACAAATTTACATCATTCATGACTACTATTTTATATATTATCCCATCATTTATCTAAATTAACAATTATAACAGGCTGATGAAATTTGCTATGCAGTATTATGTGTTTTCTCATATGTTGCTGCAGGCATCAAAGACAAAACATGTATATATTCACCACAAAATTAGAAATGTGATAAACACAGTATATTAATATACTATTGTAATAGAATTTCATTGTAATTAGTATTTATTTAATTTATAAAAATTTACATAATTTATTTTATAAAATAAATAATTCACTTGTTTTCACTATTTGTTATATTAAAATTATTATATTAAAAAACAAGGTTAAATGAACAAACGATTTATTCAAAAGATTTTAAACGTGAGTTTAAGTGGAAGGTGCAGCAACAACGTTACCAACAGTTTTGGCCAAATGGTCTGTGAACTCTTGGTAAGGAGTCTTGTTGAATACAGTTTCACACCATAAATCGGGAGTCAAGTATGAATAAGTGTTTGCAATAGCAGTGTAAGTTGCTTTTGCGAAATTACCCAGTGTTGCGGTTTGTCCACAGGCAGAAGTGTAACAATCTTCAATTCCAGCCATAGATAATAATTTCTTGGGAACTGGAGCACTGACAATTCCGGTACCTCTTGGTGCTGGTATTAAACGTACGAGTACGGATCCACACTTTCCAGTAATTTTACATGGTACGGTATGGGGTGTTCCGAGTCTGTTTCCCCAGTATCCACGACGAACTGGAATAATTGATAGCTTGGCGAGAATGATTGCTCCACGAATAGCAGTAGCAACTTCTTTCGAGCACTTTACTCCAAGACCGACATGTCCGTTGTGGTCACCAATGGCAACAAAGGCCTTGAAACGGGTACGTTGTCCAGCACGTGTTTGTTTCTGTACTGGCATAATTTTGAGTACTTCATCCTTCAAACTTTTCTCAGGGAGGAAGAAATCAATGATTTCGAATTCCTGTAATTAATAAATAATATAAATAAATTGTAGATATATACTAATCTATAAACATGTATTTATATATTGTATATTAATAGGTAATGAATATTTAAAATAAATGATATAATTTCAATCAAATTTATAAATTAGATTATAAAATATTATAAATCACTATTGTATAATATCAAGTAATATTTCACATTGGAATTCTACTATATATGTATAAAAATAAACACTGATAAATATAATAAATTTAATACTATTTTGAAAATATATATATCAATAGATATATATATATTACAATTCTTGGGAATTATTAAATATAAATAACTTGCTTCCATTATTTATTAGATACATAATTTCTAACATTTATGAACTACATATAATTCTCATCTACTTATTATAATTATATCTTACTTTATATAGTTATTCTTAAGTTAACTGGTGTTTTACATTTAGATTTATAAATTTAATAAAAAATGACGATAGATAAAAAATATTTAAAATCTTGTTAAATTTCACAATTATATTCAGTATAAATTTTGAATATATATTATAAATAGTTAATTTTAAAATAAATATATGTACTCCAAAAGGTTCAGACCATTACAATTTATTTGAACAATATATATGTATATATACGTCATAAACTAGTATACACAACTTTATGACTTAATTGGGACTAATAGCATGCGGATTGGTGCTCAATGATATTAATAATTATTTATAAGAATTGACACTGCACGAAATGACCAAAGCGAGCAAGATCACTCCCTATGAATCATTTCACACAAAATCACTTGTTGAAATCACATTGATATCAATGAAAATTATACCTTGTAAATATTAACTATAGTACTATATATATATATATATATAAATTTATATAGATGGGGGTTTATATTAAACTTTATAAATACATAATCGGACATTGTAAATAAGTTGGAAACTGTAATCGTAAAAAAATGATTCGTTCATGCAAGTTCGACAGGTACGATAATTATATAAATAATATATATAATCCGACTACAATATATAGTTAAATATATGTAATTATATGATCTGATTTTTTGGTATTTTATTATCAAATTTTATTTTGTAAAAGGATATGAATAGAAAATAACAGCTTATATATATATTTTGGCACATATGTATAACAACATTTTGATCTGTAATTTACTTAGTCATATTTAGGATGATCACACATGTCCAACTGGAAAATAAAAAGTATGCGAGCGCGCAAAGTAGTTCAATAAGTTATTAGTTATGTTTTTAAAGGAATTTTAATTTACGTTTATTATATATGGTTACTACTAATCGCACGACTTATTAAGTTATATTTATTTCATAATTATACAGTTCTTATACGAATATATAAGATACAATATATGAGCTAACTAGTATATCAAAACTAATGAGCGCTAGTTAAAAAGTAAACAACGTTAGGTGGGAGTTGGATATACACTGCAATGAATAAATATATCCACTCAACTACTTATGTTATTTCTGTATTATATACATTTTATGACCTAATTCAAATTCTATGCTCAACTTATTTTTTTTTAATAATTCAACTTCGTTCTCAAACACCGTTTATTTTATAATTGTTTTCATTACTCGATATATTATATAAATATTTAATAATTTATTATATATAATCGTTTAACTGATTATTATGAAATAAATTAAATAAGTAATACGAGATTATTGGTTACCTTATATATCACTATAAAGTAAATAATTAATTTAGAGGCCTAACTAATCACTAATAAACCATACTTGATCGAACTACTTTGCGCGATTTTTATTTTGCAGTTGGACCCGTGAGATCATCCCATATTTAGTATATAATGTGTAATGTAATCAATTATATTATATTTAATTATATTCAACTTATAAAATATATTATTATATTTGAAACTGGTATTATAATGGCAATGTTATTGATTCATCTAAGTTCCACGGTAATCCCTAAATCTTATTATAATAAATATATATATAATATATAAGAATACTTCTACAATAATTAAAACTAAAATAATATATTGTATATATAAATTATTTAATACCCATAAGATTTACATAAGATTGATAATTTAACATGAATGATTTATGAATGTATAAGTAATGTATAACATTTATATTGATGGTTATAACCTTGATTGGTAGAGAGAACATGTAAATCTCTTCCAGAGTCTTTATTTTTCCATCTTTAACTAAACGTCCTAATTTAGTTACTGGTACCCATTCCTTGTCTTCCTTTCCACCTCGACCTCGTCCACGACCTCCTCTACGTCCGCGGCCTCGACCACGTCCGCGATCTCCAAAACCTCCTCTGAATCCTCCACGTCCACCGGCTGGTGCTTCGTCCGCCATTTGCTATAGATAGACAGTACATTAAATTATTATAATAGACAGTACATTAAATTATTATAATAGACAGTACATTAAATTATTATAATAAACATTACATTTATTGAACAATCACATTATTTAATATATTTTATATAAAATAATCGTAGCATCAAATATAAATCATTACTAATATATTAACTAATAATATACAGGTTATTTTCAAATATACACAATTATAGTATAGAAAATAATAAATATATATATATATATTTTTATATCAAATTTTATTTTAATTATTATTTTGACAGTTTGTTTACAAATTGATTATTTGAATATATTCCATATTATACATCATTATTAAATAATGATTAATTATAAATTACAATCAATATTTGTTTTATGATATCGATTGTTAATATAAATTCCATTATGTATATTAACATAGATAATTATTGATAATAAAATATTATTTATTTTCACATACGTGATAATCTTTTAAATATATAAAAAGGAAAGAATATATTTCCGGTTCAAAGGGTCATACATTTTTGTATTATATATATTTAAATAAATTTACAAATTAATATTTATATTTCATGTACTGTTTTCAAAATAATATCAAAACTGGTGTATCTATAACATAATTATAACTAGAATATATAAAATACCCAGTATAGTATTTAAATTATATTCTGTACATGAATAAAATGTTAAATAAAGCGAGCTAACTGACATCATAGATATAGAGTACCATGGTAGTCTATGACTGACATACACTTTATGATAAAAAGTATTTTATTATAAAAAGGATCAAAATCTGATATATCTGAAATAATATCATCATGATAATCATATATTTAATATAATATTATTATTATTTATATCCTATTTATATAACAGCATGGTAACACATACAAGCTCAGTACATTTGTACCATATCATGTATGATATGGTTCTTTTTTTACCGTATATTATATATAATATAATGTCTAAATATTATATATAATGATATTAAATGTAAAAATATGTATAATAAGTTATTAATTAATAACTTATTAATAACATGATCATGTGAACAAGCGTCCGACGGACGCCGTCCGTTCGCGTACCTTACCTATTTAATGAAGGTACGCGATTTTATTATCTTACTTATATAATATAATTTATATATATATATATATATATATATTATTACTTACATAATTAATTACCCGTGACGATGTCGTAGTAGGTACCTACATGATGATAATGATGAATACAAACTACTCCATTATTCACGATCAACAGTCTTATTTAGTAGTTTGCGCAAGGGAAGATTGGACCTGTCCGTGATATCATCCATCCAGTTTTTCTTTCTACTGCTTCCAAGTGAACCTTTAAATATCATTTTATTTAGAGATTCGTTTCTAGAAACATTCCCAAACAAAGTCATTTCTCTACGTACCTCCCTGGTACCACTATGTGACATGGTCCATGTATAAGAGAGGCTCATAGTTTCCTATTTTCTTTTTATTTCGGGAATACGTAGATATATTATTACTAGGTAGTATCAAGGACATGTCATTGGTAGTATACTGATAGTATATATATATATATATATATATATATATATATATATATATATATATATATATATATATATATATATATATGTAGATTATTATTCCAATGATATACTTTACCTTATAATTATAATTACACTATTAATTATTAATCCAATATAAATAACTGATTATATTATATAGAATAATCTTAATGTATATTCAATACATATATCAAATAATATTAATAAATAAGTATACTCTTGCAAGAGAAATTAATTAAGATCATAGCTTATATTTAACCTTGTTATTATATTAGCTAACACATTTAAATAGTGTAAATAAATACTATATACTTTATAAAGTTCACTAGTGTTTTAAATGTATTGAAGATGGCTGATAAAGACCCCTATAAACGTTATACTAATTATTTAATATATATATATATATATATATAACTATTTTATATAGTATATTTATACCATTTTTACCATGGTAATATAAAAATGTATTACTATAGAGAAACATAATATATTATATTATAATGTATTACCTTATTATAGGTATACCTTGTGCCGTCGAGTCAAAGCCGACCCCTGGCGACATATATGGTAGCTATTCTCCATACCACTCTGTCTCAGGCAAAAACGTTATATATTTATAGGCTTCGCCCATTATAAGGTGCATCTATAGATGTCTATGGTCTCGGGCATCTAGTCGGAGATTCGTGATATCTTTATAGAAATATCTTTTTATATTGTTGAGCCAAGTACGTACTTTTTGTACAACTTGGTCTAACTCTTCTTTGCTGACCTTCCATTTTTCTCAGAATCATTTACATACCATCACATCTGCAGCTCTAACAAATAATTTATTAGAACCATTAATAGAATATTATGATTTACATATACATTTACATACATTTTTCGGTTTTTGGACTGCAATCTGTACCTATAAATCAATCTATAGATTGCTAATGATGTAAATATATCAACATTATATATATATATATATATATATATATATATGTGAAGTTAATGTTGTATATTGAATAAATGCATTTTTCATATTTATTTATAGCAGAAATAATTGAGATGGCTCAACCTGCCCCTATGGTCAACTTTCCCTGCTCTCCCCTATTTCAAGAATATAGGGTAATATAAGTGTATTCAAGAAACTATATTTTCTTGAAGTTTGGAGTTGATGGAGTAGTACGGATGGATATAGGGATACTTTATCATGAATATGGGAAGGATATTGCCAGGTTTGAGTGTCAGTTGAATGTAGGTTATGTTTACGAGATATTAGAAACGTATTGGTACATCGTGTAGAGGTACCTGGTTTGTAATTTAAGTTTGAGTATGGATACTAGGTACTACCTAGTAGGTAGTCAGGATAGTCATTGTGAATTGTTTTATGTGCCAGAGTAGAGTACTTTTATAGAGGATTCTATGGTTTACAGGTAGCAAATGGAGTTTAACCAGGGAGCGTAACCAGAGAGTTTAACCTCCCTGGTTTAACTAGGAATGGAGAAATATGAGAGTATTTTAGTATGTTAAATATAGTATGTTAGGTATAGAATTTTGAAGAATTTGGATTTTATAAATATATAATGAGGGGGTATTTTAAAGGATGAAATTGTAGTAGTCGAATAGAGGTAGGATGTAGGCAGAAGCTATAATATTAGCATTGGATATTTATATTGAATGACGAATGGGCGCTGTGAGTGATTGATAGTTTAGAAACTTTATGATGTGATACAGTTGTCTATAAAAACTAAAAGTACTTTCAAATATAACACCAATCTTTGTTGACATGGGTTGAGTACTTGATGATAATCAAGCTCTAGCTTGATGTCCGTTAATATTGCATGGAGATGGTAAAGTTTTACTTCGTTGGAGGTGAAGGAAGATAGCCTCGGTTTAAGTTGGACTGAAGATGAGGGAGTTTATTGTGAGCCAGTTATGAATGTAAGATTGTTGTTAATATTTTCTGTACATTATACAAAAAGTTGCATAATTATTGAATCTAACTATAATTCGAGATAAGGTGGAGATGGACAATTATATAAATATTAAAGAGTAGTATTCCAAGGATAGAATATTGAGGTACACCGTGTCATACAAGATGGGGAGATAAGAGGGTTGAGTAAACTTAAAATGAGAAAGTTCGGTATATCATGAAAGAAGATAGTCATTGGTGTGTAGTACCAGTGATGCCTATAGATGTAAGGTGGTTTTTTGAGTATTCAGTGGTCAAGGAGTATCGCACGTAGAAGATAGGTCAAGTATTATTAGGATTATGCCATGTTTGTTATCAAGATTTGTGAGTATTATACCATTTTTATTATCGCTATGGCAGTTTCTGTTTAGTTGGAAGGAATATATGCGTTTTGAAAGATGTGATGGATTGTGTGTGATATTAAATAAGTAGTTTATTGTTTCTCGACGATTCGTTCCATGTTTTGGAGAATATTGGGTGGTTATTATAAAGGATTTGAAGGTCATGGTATGGTTTCTCAATGATGGATGTAATGAGTGCATGTTTGATCTATGACCAGCCCACTCATCAACACACAATTTTTTTTTACTTAATTTATTTATATAATAATGTATTTACAGTTATTTTACCGGGGAGTTACTTCGATTTTACTTCTATAAAATAATGATCAAAGAACTTTTTACAATATTAATATTATTTCTGCCTATCTGCTACATTATAATTAGATAGAATTCTTTGTAAATAAAATATGCTCACCAATTAGAAGGAAATGAACCATTTGTAAATAATATTTTAAATAAAAATTCAATGAATATCACTGAAGTGTATATACAAATTATATATTATGAATATACACTGAATTTCATAATTATATATGCATATGCTATACAGATTTATGCTACATAAATGGTTTAACAATATCACTCAAGACAATATTAATAGATATAAGTTATAAAATATGTATCTAATGTTATAATTGTTATTGAAAAGTATAGATATAATCAGAGAGAAATGGTATAAAGAAGCATTAGAACTTGGGTTAATAATTGATGAACCTGAACTTTATTTACCAAGAATAAATAAAGGACAAGTACAAAAGAAAATATGACAGCATCAACAACTAAATAATATTTTCATAGCACAATTACAATACCATTCATCAACCACTTACTTTCAGAACTTTAAAATAGATTTTCCGACTCGTAGATAATTTCTATATAGTTTATTTTTAATTTCTAGTATTAAAAAAGGAACACGGTTGGAAGAGTTGAAGGATATGTAAACATGATCAAATATGAACTTACTGATATTAATACCTGAAAATGTGTTATAATTATGAGAAGTCAAACGGAAGAATTATAATAATCAACCAATAACCGATATACTTAGAGATTAATATGTAACTATAATATAAATATTTTAACTTTATGTATATATATTAGTGTTGTCACATTTTCTAAAAAGTAAGTATCAGTATCATAAACAGCGGTCTCAGTATCAGTATCAGTATAATTTGATAGTGGTCTCAGTATCAGTATCAGTATCATTTGATAGTGGTCTTAGTATCAGTATCATTTGACAGTGATTTCATTATCATATCAGTATCATTTAAAAATGGTATAAGCATCATTTGACAGCAGCATCAGTATAAAACATAACTGGTCAATACCGAATCTTCCTTAATATTATCCTCTTATATTCTTAGTCTTATTACTCACTTGTTCTATGATCTAATTTACTTATTTGTATAATACATTTTATTTCACATATAATATAATATTTTATATTTAATATACATATTAAGATGGTAAAATACCTCAACATTTAATTATTTATTGATTTTTGTTGTAGTTATAATTACAGTAATAAAATGTTTATTATCTTATCATACAATAGAGTTATATGTATTATTTAACATACCTATAAAAGAAAATTAATGAGTTATTGCAACGAAAAGCTGCAATGCTCTACTATTAAATTAGATTTACGATATCATTTTCGTTGTCCAAATGTAAATTATATATCCATTTTAATTCGTTCAATTTTGTTATTCATTTTCTATTTATTTATTTTGTATTATATAATGACGCCCATAATCACAATGTGTTTTTGTAGTCAATTAACTATATGATAATAATAATTAATATTTATAAGTGTATCAATGCAAAATATATTTATATTTTTAAAAGTAACTATTTACATGGAATTAAATCACAATATTAGATTCACCTATCTCCTTAATGAAATATAATAATTAGTTCTTATTAAGAACTCAACACGGATGTTAATTAGGAGAAGAAACTGAATTTGGATAAGGAATATGATCTGTTAAATTTCATAATAAATAATGATGTATATCAATTAATGTATTGACATATAATGTATAATCAATGAGCTGGCTACGTCCCGGCTTCGCTCGGGTGATAGTTTTTCCGTTGTGTCGTTAGGATAAATGATAACACGATTCAATCCGAAGTTGGCCACACATTTCATAATACTATATACTTATATAATTTAAAATAAATAAAGGTATCGATAATATGTAGTGTATTTATTAATATTAATGTTTAAATATCTGGAGTACTGTTAATATATTTATCAATTTTAAATAATGTTATAAGTAATTCGATATACTGAATTACCAATTTAATACGAATTTGGACCTATAAATAGGAGCCACTTAACCTCGTCAAGGTATCGTATACTAAGTGGTTTTTAACTCACATGGGAAACTGTGCCATGTGAGAATTACTGGAATTTCAACCTCAAAGTTTTATTTCATGAATGGTGTTTTTCTTTGTATTCGAGTAAACTGAAGTATATCCGGGAGACTTTTTATTTCTTGGTTATAGTTATCTAATAAAAGTACTATAGTCGTATACGTATGATATGTATACATATCTAAAAATCTAGTTTCACTTATATCATATGACGTATACAATGGAGGTGACATAATATTGTCAAGAATTTTCATAGATGGTTATTCAACTTAATTCTACCAAGGATAATGCAATTAATAAAGTGAATAAATTAATATTTTGTAGATTATTAATTATTAATAAATATATATATATATATTTAGGCACAATAATATTCACAATAAGCTCAGGCACCTAATATCTAGGCACAAAAGTCGAATTGTAATCGATATACCGGCATATATATACATATTTCCCAAAATTGCTCACTATGATTCATACTTAATTGTGAGTAATTGTTTTTATTATATTTCAATGCATTCGCATTAAAGATAAGTGTATACACATGACTCATGATTACTCCTATTCTAGGAGTCCAATAGGACGTATAAGTGCGTGTGTATTATTATGAAATAAAATTCTATTTGGTAATCATTATAATCATGTCTCTCAAACGCAAACGTACACAACTGACAGTAAATAATAAACTTGATGTAATAAAATATTACGAAGACAATATGCGTTTAAAGAAACGAGAGATTGCCGATTATTTCAATTTGAAGTGGCAAGTAGAGATTAATCGACGAACAAATTCATTGAAATTTCTTTTCATAGGTATGCTGGTATGCTTTTGTACCTGTGAGATGTTTCCTCGCCATCCTCGGGAACAGGTGAAGCTTTTAAGCAACTTCTCTAGAAGATTCTTTAGAACCGTCGTGCCCGATATCTTTATTATTGTCAAGTGAGCGGATACGACAGGTATCTATCGGGTGACACGCGCGCACACAACCGTTATTATATAACACATAGGAGGAGGAGGAGGAAGAGTGTCATGTGTCACCCGATAGATGCCCGTGGTATCCGCGCACTTGAAAATAATAAAGATATCGGGCACGATGGTTCTAAAGAGGCTTCTAGAGAAGTTGCTTAAAAGCTTCACCTGTTCCCGAGTATGGTGAGGAAATATCTCACAGGTACGAAAGCCTACCAGTATACCTTTATTTACATGTGTATACATACACACACACGTGCATGTGTTACAGGAGAGGTGATGTATTGTGAGAATTGTGGATCACCCTGTTAACAAACTGCAGCCTGCTCTACAGTATTATTATTTGCCAGGATCAAGATTATTTTGAATAATTTGATACTTTAATATTTGATACTTTAATATTTGATACTTTAATATTTGATACTTTGTAAATATATATATGTATGTATTCAAAATCCCCCTATAATGTATCTCATTTTATATTATGATCTCTAAAAAAATTATTCTATTATTCTGTGACAATTTATTTATTATTATTAAATACTAACACATTGTATTTAAAGTGGAATTTTTATAAATTAATAAATAATTTTTTAATTAAAATAATTTCTACTATACACAAAAATCAAATTGGCAGGTGATGCATTTCCAAAATATATTTGTAATTTTTATATTTAGTGATACATACATTTAAATATGATATTAGGGGGATATATGAACATTAAGGGGATTCTCAGTCTTTAAATTTCATTGTAAATATGTAGGATATTTAAAAAAAAATTCTAAATCTCATAAAATAATTAAGATTTTTACATAATTTAAATTTCATAACATTAAGATATATTATGTTAATTATTCTATAAAATTTGTAAATGATGAGAATATTAGTTTTGTAAATATTAGCATTTAAAAAAAATTATCAAATTTGATTAAAATGAAATATTTATTTTTTTAAAGTTATTATCAATTCTATATATTGTCACAAATATTTCCTTTAGATACAATATACGTATAATATTAAATATACTGGGAAAATTTGACTAAGTTTAGTTAATTATTAACTGAGGTAATTGATGTTAAAAATTGACTGTATTATTTATTAATGAAATGACACTATAGTATTTTTCTAGAATGGCCAATAAATGGAATTTATACAATAAAACCAACAGGTATCGCTAGTTTACATAAAAATATATTATGTATATAACTATTTTTAAATAATTCAAATTGATAAATTATAACTATTGAAAATAGTGTTATAATATATGTAAACAGTCATTTTTTTAAATTAGAAATATGTAGTGTTAAAATTACATTTTGTATGCTTTATATATATTTTTAACCTGTAATATGTTTACATATCATATATTATAAATATATAATTATTATTCAAGTGTATATGCGTATTGAATATTTTTTATTTATTCGAAGAATAATTCTTATACGATATTTCCGTATTTATTTTATTATATGTGATAATTTAGACATTTTAAATAATATCTATACGTATCACAATATGCTATATGTTAAATGAACGATATACAATATATTAGTATATACTTGTATATATTCTATATATCTGAATACTCATTACATACATTTACATGTTTTAATATTTGAATATTTGAATATTTAATTATCTTTGAGAAGTTAACCACGCCCTATAAAATATGAAAATTATCGCGGCGGCCAGATTCAAGCGTAACCTTTAAAGCTACATATCATATTGATTTGTTATATATTAGCAATGAACACTTAGTTTTCATCATATAAATAATAATTTAAAGATATTATTTTACATTTTAAAAGTATATTGTTTGAAATGGATTTATATTATATACAATACATAGTTCCTAAAATAAACACGATATATTTTTTGTATAAAAAATCTAATTACACGATTTCGTGTAATTTATCTTTCCTTAGAAAAATCTACGATTATATTCTATAAATACTATTTCAGTATTACATTTTAATATCAGTATTCACTGAATACTATTCAGTGAATACTGATTGTGGGCGGAGCTTATTTGTTAAAATCTTGCAATTCAATGATTCAGTTTAGGGCGTAATTCATATGTATAGACTGAATGGAGCTGCCTCCTTACAATTATTATATTTCAAATACACTTATTCTATACAATTATAAATAATGTAACTATACTTTTGTTGAAATAATATTAAATTGAACAGAAGAAGAACCGTAAAGTAAGTTTTTCGGTGGTATGTTGACTGATGAAGAAAATAACTTGTTCAATGTTATGAACGAGGAAGAAAAGATTGCCTATTCAGTGAAATTCGTCCAAAATTAAAAAAATGAAGAGATATGTATGAGGAATCTCTCCGCAAGGTATCAATATCAACTATTGTCTAAACCAGGGTTGATTGGGTTTTTTCATTTGGTTTTTTGGTTTTTTTTGGGTTTTTCCGGTTTTTTCAGTATAATATAAATAAATATATTTTCATAACAATAATTAATATTTTGATATTAAATTTGTACTTATATAATTTTATTTACTTAAATAATTTGCAAAGTTAATCAGTAATTATTTCAAAATCCTTGTTAAAATAAAAAAATCTTACAATTATATTAATATATGTATATATAAAATATTTAATAAAATTAATAATCTTTTAATAAGAGTGTTTATATGTTTTATGTTTATAAAGGATTACTATCATAAAGGACGAGTTGCTTCTCAAAGGTTAAATTTGACATGTAGTGTATAAGCCTATAGGCGTGGTGATATATTCATATCCAGTAGATTGACAGATGAAATATCTCCTCTTATTCTATATTTAACTATGACTCATCATATGATATCTTCATGCCAATTACCGGTACAATCCAAAAAAAGAAAAAATGATACATCTGTTTCAACTTATTTTATTAAAACTACACCTGTACATAAGAAGAAACTCGATATCCAAGTAGGTAGAATGATATATGCCACAAATTCAAGTTTTCGAATTGTAGAACATAGAGAGTTTAAAAAAACTTGTTCTGATCTGAGACCTGGTTATGCACCACCATCTAGATATAAAATTGGAAATGATATATTAGAAAATGTATATATTGTAGAATTAGGTAAATGTAAAGATAAACTCAAGAATATGGCAGTTAGTGTTGATTTAGATGGTTGGTCAAATACACATAATGAACCAATCATATGTCTAACAGCTACAACTGAAGATGGAGAAAATTATTTGATCAAAACAATAGACACAACAGGAACCTCTCATACATCTGAGAATCTTATAGAAATTGCAATTGAAGCAATTGAATACGCAGAATTGACTTTTAATTGCAAAGTAAGATCTTTTGTAACAGATAATGCTGCAAATATGACAAAAATGAAGGATACGTTATTAACTAATAACATTATTACGTATGGATGTGCAGCTCATTTTGCTAATTTATTAGAACTGGATATTGAAGCTACATTAAGTAACGTTACAAAGCATGTAATCAAAATAATAAAATATTTCAGGAATAAACATGCACCATCTGCTTTATTAAAGCATGCAGGAGGAAGTAAATTAACAATACCTGTAGAAACTAGATGGAATACTTTAACTGATAGCATTGAAAATTATCTAAAAAATTGGTCGATTTTATTTAGCATATGTGAAGATAATGAAGATATAATTGATGCAAATATAAAAAATAATGTACAAAGTATTGCTTTAAAAAGAAATTGTGAAAATTTATTAAAATTAATTAAACCCATTTCTGTAAATTTTGATAAGTTACAAAATGATAAAACAAAAATTAGTGATGTGGTTGAAATTTTTTTAAATATTAATGAAGAGATATGCATTATTGCTAGCGAAGAACAAATTAATATATTAAAAAATAGATATAATCAAGTGATAACTCCATATCATCTACTTGCAAATAAACTTGATCCAAGATATCTCGGGAGAAGATTAAGTGATGCAGATGATGATTATGTTATGAATTTTGAACTAATTCCATCATTGTCTAAACATACATCACCCTCAATACAATTAAGTGGTACATTAATGTTGGAAAAGATAACGATGTCTACTACGATTGAGACATTAAAGATATTATCACTAAGCGATACCATTATGTTGAGTTATCAAGTGTAAAGAAAGTCATTGCCAAGTTTTGTGTCATCAAGGTACTAAGGTACTATAATGAAGAAACTCAATCACGTGTGATATATGTTAGTTATGGAATCACATTGTTTGTAAACTATAATTACAACTATTACACGTGATAACAATTTAATTGATAGAATACAAGAAATTAATTGGGTCTGCATGTATTGTATAAGAGATAATCGTTGTAAAAGAGCTGAAAGCTATGGACATTTCACAATTGACACAACATATAATGAACGCGAATCCACTTGTATGATTAATGAAATTGAAGAGGTTAGGACCATTAACATTTACTGGAATCAAAAAATGAAATAATAAAAAATAGTGAGTACATATATATTTATATAGTATTACATTAATTATATGTATATTATTGTAAGAATATATTACCATATTTTATGTGTGTGTGCGTATGTGTGCATATATGTATTATATTTTTTAAATTATATAACAATAAGAGTTATAAAATGTTATATATTAAAATATAATATTGCAATAGATTTAAATAGAATTTTTTCTCAATATTATCGTAATATATGATATTAATATTAAATCATAGATTACATATAATTATTGTAACTAATCAAATAAGTGTTATATTCAATAAAATCATTTATTAAAATAATATTTTATTTTTTCTCCTATCATTGAAAAAAATAAAGCATTTCCGTTTTATAAACAAAACATAGTTATCATTGTTATTATCTTTATGTACTAATGATATACATATATATATAATTATTAATAATTGTAAGGATAACTAAAATTATGAGGAAAGAAGTAGGCCTAACGACATATAATGAAGGAGATTGTATATTTGCTAAAATGAGAGAGTATAAATACTGGCCTGAAAGGGTTGAGAAAAGAGTTACTAGTAATAGATTCCATATATATTTCTATGGAACTAACCAAAGGACAGTAATGAACGCCTAAAATGTCGTTAAATATTTAGAAAATAAAAAAAAATATGGTAGTAATACTATGTCTAGTTCTTCATCATTCAACAAACCACTTGTTGAAATTTAAAAAGAAATGATAAAGTGGGAAGTATTATTTTATTTTTGTTTGTTCTGTATTATATTTTGTTATAAATTTATTTTTGTTATAGAAAATTCGGGTTTTTTATATCTATATTTCAAATATACTATAATATAAAATTAATAATTCATTATTATTACAGATAAAGTGGGAAGTATTATTTTATTTTTGTTTGTTCGGTATTATATGTTTGTTTTATATATATTTTGTAAATATGTTTCAAATGTATTATATTACTAAACTACAATATTAATAATTTTCTATTATTTCAGATTATAGTGATAAGTATTATATTGTTTGTTTCGTAATATTATTGGTATGTTTTGTTATTAACTGTTTTTGTATAGTTTGGTTTATATTGGTTTATTTATATTGGTTTATTTTATTTGTAACTTGTTCTGTTTGTATATATGTTTCAAATTTATTATAGGTACCTACAATTAAAATATAAAATTAATAAAGTATTACCTACTATTATTACAGATTTTGGTTTTAGTCTTCTTCCATACCCATGGAAGAAGACTAATAACTTTATTCAAGTGTTGAATATTAACGACAATCACTGGATATGTGCAGCGCGCCATAACTCTTCGATAGTACGAATATATGATAGTTCGCATAAAACCCTGAAGAAAAATTCATCGAATGTGGTTTCAAGATACGCTCGTACTAACGATAAATCTCTAACATTGCATATCATGAACGTTAAAGAACAAAATGAACCATTACGACTGTGGTCCATACGCTCTGGCATTACTATTGGCCCAGTCGAAGGAGCCATCGGATTATAACTTCATGTCGTTAAGGCAAGATACACTAGATATATTGAATGGAAAAAAAAAGATTATGTTACATCTGTATCGAGTAGAAGAAACAATATCTTGAAAGTTATGTCCGTTGATATTTTTTGTTTATGTCGATCGTTTTTTATAAATGAGCCAGATAAGTCGATGACGACATGTGACAATTATGTGGTTTCATGATACCTGTACGATATTAAAAATTAAAAAAAAACTAACATTATGTGCTAAATGTTAATATAAATAAAATATTCTAACTACTTTAATTTATTAAATAGTCTAATAATATTGATAATATTTTCTATTTTATATATCGGTTTTCAGCAAATAACAATAATTTTTATACCGAAAATGTATATATATATATATATATATTAAAATATCTGGAAAATATCTGGAAAATATCTGGAATCATATTCCAGTTTTGTGCTAAATATATCATATTACTATAATATTATAAATATATTTTAATATATCTATTTTCGATATATAATAATTACTATTTTACGTAATATGTATATATAAAAATATCTGGAATCATATTCCAGTTTTTGCTAAATATAGTGGCGCAGGAATAGGGGGGGTATGTGTGCGACTCCCCCCCAATATATTATCAAGTGGGGGGGGGTGATATACCCCTCCCCCAATATTTTCTATACAAATTATCATATTTTGTATATATATATGAACAATACAATATATTATGAATATATTTTTTATGAATGGAAATTGAACATGGCATGTGCCATATTAGTTATCAAATGTTGTATCCCTTTATTACATTAAATTAAGTTATTGTATCAAGTTAATTTTCATTATTTCCAAAAATTTACATATATAAAATTGATATTAGAATATTTTTAAATAAAAACACTAAATATAAAGATAATAGTTCTGAAAGGTTGGACATTATATTGACACATATTTGATATTTGATTAATACATTATTATTAATACCTATATTTTAAGTACTTGGGACTTTGATACAATCATTGTAACAATGTATATTAATATAAGTATACATTATTATAATGATTATATGATATATTTATACTTATATTTATATGCTATCTATATTTATTTATAAATTGTATTAATTATTATTTTATTATATAAAATAATATATTATAATTATTTATGAAATTAATATTATAAATGATCCATCTGGGTCATTTAAATTCATAATTATGGATGTCGGAAAGGAGGAAGGATGCCTAGTTATTGCCCCCCACATATTTAGGGAGGCAGAATATCTGGGGGGGAAAAACTGTATGTCGATAACAAATCATGCCCCCCCCATATTCTGAAATCGTTCCGATGCCCGTAATTATAATAGATTTATAAAATATTATTTTAATATATCCAATTAATATATCCAATTTTATATTCTACATATCAATTTACATGTAGAATATAAAATTGGGTATCTATAATTTTTGAAAAAACCCAAAAAACCCAAAAAAAAACGGATAAAAACTAAAAAACCGGGTTTAATGGTTTTAACGAAAAAACCGCCAACCCTGGTCTAAAAATACACCATTATATACAATTCACTAATTCCATCATTGTCTAAACATACATCACCCTCAATACAATTAAGTGGTACATTAATGTTGGAAAAGATAACGATGTCTACTACGATAGAGACATTAAAGATATTATCACTAAGCGATACCATTATGTTGAGTTATCAAGTGTAAAGAAAGTCATTGCCAAGTTTTGTGTCATCAAGGTACTAAGGTACTATAATGAAGAAACTCAATCACGTGTGATATATGTTAGTTATGGAATCACATTGTTTGTAAACTATAATTACAACTATTACACGTGATAACAATTTAATTGATAGAATACAAGAAATTAATTGGGTCTGCATGTATTGTATAAGAGATAATCGTTGTAAAAGAGCTGAAAGCTATGGAAATTTCACAATTGACACAACATATAATGAACGCGAATCCACTTGTATGATTAATGAAATTGAAGAGGTTAGGACCATTAACATTTACTGGAATCAAAAAATGAAATAATAAAAAATAGTGAGTACATATATATTTATATAGTATTACATTAATTATATGTATATTATTGTAAGAATATATTACCATATTTTATGTGTGTGTGCGTATGTGTGCATATATTTATTATATTTTTTAAATTATATAACAATAAGAGTTATAAAATGTTATATATTAAAATATAATATTGCAATAGATTTAAATAGAATTTTTTCTCAATATTATCGTAATATATGATATTAATATTAAATCATAGATTACATATAATTATTGTAACTAATCAAATAAGTGTTATATTCAATAAAATCATTTATTAAAATAATATTTTATTTTTTCTCCTATCATTGAAAAAAATAAAGCATTTCCGTTTTATAAACAAAACATAGTTATCATTGTTATTATCTTTATGTACTAATGATATACATATATATATAATTATTAATAATTGTAAGGATAACTGAAATTATGAGGAAAGAAGTAGGCCTAACGACATATAATGAAGGAGATTGTATATTTGCTAAAATGAGAGGGTATAAATACTGGCCTGAAAGGGTTGAGAAAAGAGTTACTAGTAATAGATTCCATATATATTTCTATGGAACTAACCAAAGGGCAGTAATGAACGCCTAAAATGTCGTTAAATATTTAGAAAATAAAAAAAAATATGGTAGTAAGACTATGTCTAGTTCTTCATCATTCAACAAACCACTTGTTGAAATTTAAAAAGAAATGATAAAGTGGGAAGTATTATTTTATTTTTGTTTGTTCTGTATTATATTTTGTTATAAATTTATTTTTGTTATAGAAAATTCGGGTTTTTTATATCTATATTTCAAATATACTATAATATAAAATTAATAATTCATTATTATTACAGATAAAGTGGGAAGTATTATTTTATTTTTGTTTGTTCGGTATTATATGTTTGTTTTATATATATTTTGTAAATATGTTTCAAATGTATTATATTACTAAACTACAATATTAATAATTTTCTATTATTTCAGATTATAGTGATAAGTATTATATTGTTTGTTTCGTAATATTATTGGTATGTTTTGTTATTAACTGTTTTTGTATAGGTATATTGGTTTATTTTATTTGTAACTTGTTCTGTTTGTATATATGTTTCAAATTTATTATAGGTACCTACAATTAAAATATAAAATTAATAAAGTATTACCTACTATTATTACAGATTTTGGTTTTAGTCTTCTTCCATACCCATGGAAGAAGACTAATAACTTTATTCAAGTGTTGAATATTAACGACAATCACTGGATATGTGCAGCGCGCCATAACTCTTCGATAGTATGAATATATGATAGTTCGCATAAAACCCTGAAGAAAAATTCATCGAATGTGGTTTCAAGATACGCTCGTACTAACGATAAATCTCTAACATTGCATATCATGAACGTTAAAGAACAAAATGAACCATTACGACTGTGGTCCATACACTCTGGCATTACTATTGGCCCAGTCGAAGGAGCCATCGGATTATAACTTCATGTCGTTAAGGCAAGATACACTAGATATATTGAATGGAAAAAAAAAGATTATGTTACATCTGTATCGAGTAGAAGAAACAATATCTTGAAAGTTATGTCCTTTGATATTTTTTGTTTATGTCGATCGTTTTTTATAAATGAGCCAGATAAGTCGATGACGACATGTGACAATTATGTGGTTTCATGATACCTGTACGATATTAAAAATTAAAAAAAAACTAACATTATGTGCTAAATGTTAATATAAATAAAATATTCTAACTACTTTAATTTATTAAATAGTCTAATAATATTGATAATATTTTCTATTTTATATATCGGTTTTCAGCAAATAACAATAATTTTTATACCGAAAATGTATATATATATATATATATATATTAAAATATCTGGAAAATATCTGGAAAATATCTGGAATCATATTCCAGTTTTGTGCTAAATATATCATATTACTATAATATTATAAATATATTTTAATATATCTATTTTCGATATATAATAATTACTATTATACGTAATATGTATATATAAAAATATCTGGAATCATATTCCAGTTTTTGCTAAATATAGTGGCGCAGGAATAGGGGGGGTATGTGTGCGACTCCCCCCCAATATATTATCAAGGGGGGGGGGTGATATACCCCTCCCCCAATATTTTCTATACAAATTATCATATTTTGTATATATATATATGAACAATACAATATATTATGAATATATTTGTTATGAATGGAAATTGAACATGGCATGTGCCATATTAGTTATCAAATGTTGTATCCCTTTATTACATTAAATTAAGTTATTGTATCAAGTTAATTTTCATTATTTCCAAAAATTTACATATATAAAATTTATATTAGAATATTTTTAAATAAAAACACTAAATATAAAGATAATAGTTCTGAAAGGTTGGACATTATATTGACACATATTTGATATTTGATTAATACATTATTATTAATACCTATATTTTAAGTACTAGGGACTTTGATACAATCATTGTAACAATGTATATTAATATAAGTATACATTATTATAATGATTATATGATATATTTATACTTATATTTATATGCTATCTATATTTATTTATAAATTGTATTAATAATTATTTTATTATATAAAATAATATATTATAATTATTTATGAAATTAATATTATAAATGATCCATCTGGGTCATTTAAATTCATAATTATGGATGTCGGAAAGGAGGAAGGATGCCTAGTTATTGCCCCCCACATATTCAGGGAGGCAGAATATCTGGGGGTGAAAAACTGTATGTCGATAACAAATCATGCCCCCCCATATTCTGAAATCGTTCCGACGCCCGTAATTATAATAGATTTATAAAATATTATTTTAATATATCCAATTAATATATCCAATTTTATATTCTACATATCAATTTACATGTAGAATATAAAATTGGGTATCTATAATTTTTGAAAAAACCCAAAAAACCCAAAAAAAAACGGATAAAAACTAAAAAACCGGGTTTAATGGTTTTAACGAAAAAACCGCCAACCCTGGTCTAAACATACACCATTATATACAATTCACTAATTCCATCATTGTCTAAACATACATCACCCTCAATACAATTAAGTGGTACATTAATGTTGGAAAAGATAACGATGTCTACTACGATAGAGACATTAAAGATATTATCACTAAGCGATACCATTATGTTGAGTTATCAAGTGTAAAGAAAGTCATTGCCAAGTTTTGTGTCATCAAGGTACTAAGGTACTATAATGAAGAAACTCAATCACGTGTGATATATGTTAGTTATGGAATCACATTGTTTGTAAACTATAATTACAACTATTACACGTGATAACAATTTAATTGATAGAATACAAGAAATTAATTGGGTCTGCATGTATTGTATAAGAGATAATCGTTGTAAAAGAGCTGAAAGCTATGGACATTTCACAATTGACACAACATATAATGAACGCGAATCCACTTGTATGATTAATGAAATTGAAGAGGTTAGGACCATTAACATTTACTGGAATCAAAAAATGAAATAATAAAAAATAGTGAGTAAATATATATTTATATAGTATTACATTAATTATATGTATATTATTGTAAGAATATATTACCATATTTTATGTGTGTGTGCGTATGTGTGCATATATTTATTATATTTTTTAAATTATATAACAATAAGAGTTATAAAATGTTATATATTAAAATATAATATTGCAATAGATTTAAATAGAATTTTTTCTCAATATTATCGTAATATATGATATTAATATTAAATCATAGATTACATATAATTATTGTAACTAATCAAATAAGTGTTATATTCAATAAAAACATTTATTAAAATAATATTTTATTTTTTCTCCTATCATTGAAAAAATAAAGCATTTCCGTTTTATAAACAAAACATAGTTATCATTGTTATTATCTTTATGTACTAATGATATACATATATATATAATTATTAATAATTGTAAGGATAACTGAAATTATGAGGAAAGAAGTAGGCCTAACGACATATAATGAAGGAGATTGTATATTTGCTAAAATGAGAGGGTATAAATACTGGCCTGAAAGGGTTGAGAAAAGAGTTACTAGTAATAGATTCCATATATATTTCTATGGAACTAACAAAAGGGCAGTAACGAACGCCTACAATGTCGTTAAATATTTAGAAAATAAAAAAAAATATGGTAGTAGGACTATGTCTAGTTCTTCATCATTCAACAAACCACTTGTTGAAATTTAAAAAGAAATGATAAAGTGGGAAGTATTATTTTATTTTTGTTTGTTCTGTATTATATTTTGTTATAAATTTATTTTTGTTATAGAAAATTCGGGTTTTTTATATCTATATTTCAAATATACTATAATATAAAATTAATAATTCATTATTATTACAGATAAAGTGGGAAGTATTATTTTATTTTTGTTTGTTCGGTATTATATGTTTGTTTTATATATATTTTGTAAATATGTTTCAAATGTATTATATTACTAAACTACAATATTAATAATTTTCTATTATTTCAGATTATAGTGATAAGTATTATATTGTTTGTTTCGTAATATTATTGGTATGTTTTGTTATTAACTGTTTTTGTATAGGTATATTGGTTTATTTTATTTGTAACTTGTTCTGTTTGTATATATGTTTCAAATTTATTATAGGTACCTACAATTAAAATATAAAATTAATAAAGTATTACCTACTATTATTACAGATTTTGGTTTTAGTCTTCTTCCATACCCATGGAAGAAGACAAATAACTTTATTCAAGTGTTGAATATTAACGACAATCACTGGATATGTGCAGCGCGCCATAACTCTTCGATAGTACGAATATATGATAGTTCGCATAAAACCCTGAAGAAAAATTCATCGAATGTGGTTTCAAGATACGCTCGTACTAACGATAAATCTCTAACATTGCATATCATGAACGTTAAAGAACAAAATGAACCATTACGACTGTGGTCCATACGCTCTGGCATTACTATTGGCCCAGTCGAAGGAGCCATCGGATTATAACTTCATGTCGTTAAGGCAAGATACACTAGATATATTGAATGGAAAAAAAAAGATTATGTTACATCTGTATCGAGTAGAAGAAACAATATCTTGAAAGTTATATCCGTTGATATTTTTTGTTTATGTCGATCGTTTTTTATAAATGAGCCAGATAAGTCGATGACGACATGTGACAATTATGTGGTTTCATGATACCTGTACGATATTAAAAATTAAAAAAAAACTAACATTATGTGCTAAATGTTAATATAAATAAAATATTCTAACTACTTTAATTTATTAAATAGTCTAATAATATTGATAATATTTTCTATTTTATATATCGGTTTTCAGCAAATAACAATAATTTTTATACCGAAAATGTATATATATATATATATATATATTAAAATATCTGGAAAATATCTGGAAAATATCTGGAATCATATTCCAGTTTTGTGCTAAATATATCATATTACTATAATATTATAAATATATTTTAATATATCTATTTTCGATATATAATAATTACTATTATACGTAATATGTATATATAAAAATATCTGGAATCATATTCCAGTTTTTGCTAAATATAGTGGCGCAGGAATAGGGGGGGTATGTGTGCGACTCCCCCCCAATATATTATCAAGGGGGGGGGTGATATACCCCTCCCCCAATATTTTCTATACAAATTATCATATTTTGTATATATATATGAACAATACAATATATTATGAATATATTTTTTATGAATGGAAATTGAACATGGCATGTGCCATATTAGTTATCAAATGTTGTATCCCTTTATTACATTAAATTAAGTTATTGTATCAAGTTAATTTTCATTATTTCCAAAAATTTACATATATAAAATTGATATTAGAATATTTTTAAATAAAAACACTAAATATAAAGATAATAGTTCTGAAAGGTTGGACATTATATTGACACATATTTGATATTTGATTAATACATTATTATTAATACCTATATTTTAAGTACTAGGGACTTTGATACAATCATTGTAACAATGTATATTAATATAAGTATACATTATTATAATGATTATATGATATATTTATACTTATATTTATATGCTATCTATATTTATTTATAAATTGTATTAATTATTATTTTATTATATAAAATAATATATTATAATTATTTATGAAATTAATATTATAAATGATCCATCTGGGTCATTTAAATTCATAATTATGGATGTCGGAAAGGAGGAAGGATGCCTAGTTATTGCCCCCCACATATTCAGGGAGGCAGAATATCTGGGGGTGAAAAACTGTATGTCGATAACAAATCATGCCCCCCCCATATTCTGAAATCGTTCCGACGCCCGTAATTATAATAGATTTATAAAATATTATTTTAATATATCCAATTAATATATCCAATTTTATATTCTACATATCAATTGATATGTAGAATATAAAATTGGGTATCTATAATTTAATATATATTAATATATTAAATATATATTTTAAATTTTAGGAATACAAAAAGTGTTGAAAATAAAATGAGTGACTCTGAAGATCTAATAAGTGATAACTCTAGTGATTTTTCATTAGAAGATGACATAAACTCTTCTCTAAAGACAACAAAATCGTTGATAACTGAACCAGACAAGTCCATTGACAAATATCAACCTGACGCTAAAAATATACCGAAACAAACATGGGGTATTAACAAGAAAGCGTATTTTCAAAATAGTTGGTATTTAAAACACCCATAGTTACATTGGGATGAAAAAATAAAAGGTATATTGTGTATTAAATGTGTTAATTTAAAAAATGATGAAATAAATATGCAATCAAAAGGTGAGCCAGTATTTTGAAAATATGGTTTTACCAATTGGAAAAAAGCTTTGCAAAAATTAACTAACCATGAAGTATCAGATATGCATAAATATGCTTATAAAACTGTAATTCCTATACCTATTGATCACATAATTGACAATTCAAGTATTAAAAAACGATTAAGGATAATCGAAAATATTTAAGCATAATGTTTTCAACACTTAAAGTTCTTGCTAAACAGGATATTTCTTTAAGAGGTAGTAACCATTATGAAGGGAACTATATAGAAATATTAAAACTACAATAATTACATGTAGATGAAATTAAAGAATGGTTACAGAAAATTAAAACAAATAAAAAAAGTATGCTGAGCTGATAAATACAGAATTAAATATGTTTTTAAGGAATATACAAGTTACATTAATAAAACAAATAAAGATATCAGGTTTGTTAATAATAATATATATTCATTTTAATTGTGATAAATATTTTAGTTGATTATTTTAGGTGAAATATTTGTAATATAATAAAATTAATTACATATTTTAGGTATTTTTAGTATATTATGTAATGGTACCAGAGTTGTCGGTTTTTTGGGTTTTTTCGAAAAAACCGAAAAAACCGGTTTATTGGGTTTTTCATGGTTTTTTGGGTTTTTTCGGTTTATTTGGTTTTTTCAATAATTATAATTTATTAAATAAAAAATTCTTTAAATTTATTTAGTATTTATTAATAACAAATAACACATATTATTATAATGTATACATAATACGTAACACACAAACATATTAATTTATTAACAATAAATTAAGCATATGATTATGATATCAACTATTAAAATATTTGAATAAATATACAAGTTTTCCAGCCTTCTCATTTCCAAGTCTGTTTCTTAACGTTGGCTGAACTAGACCAAAAGATGAACAAATCTTTCTACTCCGGCACTAGAACTTTTAGCTGTCATTAAGGATTACATTATTTTAAAGATTTCATCATTAACACAGGTATGGCGTGATATTTGATCATCATCTATAATATTTGTTACATTATCAATTAGATCTTTCCAGATTCGTACAACATCTGCACTTTTTGTTGAATCGTTCTGTAGCATGTTTAAGTATATATAAATTGGTTTCATTATTTGTAGCATATCTTCAGCACTTCTTTTTAATCCAATGTTGGATATTTTTGTGATAATATCTTTATCAATATCCAATTCTTTAAATAACTCTCGATACTATCTGCAAGCTTATTCCATAGCGTTTCTATAGGCATCATTAGCTTACTTCCACCTGATTGTCTTAGAAGAACTGAGTTAAACTTTGGTCTATAAAGCCTAGACAGCAAACTTCACAATAATATTTCATAATATGAAATTCATTATTATTATATAATATATTATCATAGACATATATCTCTATAGAGAGTCTTTTCGATTATGTATATTATATTTTCATTTTCTAATTATTATAACATATTATAACATAATCAATATTAATACAGTATTAATAATATTATTAATGTAGTACTATTATATTTTATAAAATGTAATGAATAAAATTTGAAAAAACCGAATAAACCGAAAAAACCGAAAAAACCAATGGTTTTTTCATTTTAAAAAACCGAAAAAACCGATTTGAAAAAACCGAACGAAAAAACCCAAACAACCCTGGATGGTACCCAAGACTTGAGTGGCAATGAACAAGAATGCATATGTAGCCTATTCGTTACGTCGACGAGGACCTTAATGTACATGAAGACGGCATAGGCCTATACTGTATAAATGAAACATCTTCGAATACAATTTATAAAATGCTTAAAGATGTATTGATACAATATCATTTAGATGTAAATGATTGTCGAGGTCAATCTTACGATGGCGCATCTAATATGGCCGCAATTTTTAACGGTGACAACATAAGATTTTGAATGATTGTCCTCTAACATATTACACTCATTGCGGAGCATATAGAACTAATTTGATAGCACAGAAAATATCAAACAATGAATTCATCATTCGCTCTTTACAACTAGTTAATAATATTGGCAATTTATTTCAATCAACAATTAAATTTAGAAATATATTCAAAAACAACAGTTCCACACTTACAATTAGACCATTATGTCCCACCAGATGGACAGTAAGAAAAGATGCCGTAGAAAAGTTTCTATTAAATTACTCCGAAATATTGCAATCACTTTATGAATTTGAATCAATTAGACATATTACAAGTGAGCAACAAGTACTATGCAGTTCATATAAAGATTCTATGCTGAATGGAAATACATTCCTAAATTTGACAATTATATTAGATATTTTAATAATATTTGATAAACTTACACATTTGTTTATGACAACATCATCAACTTTGAAAATGGTTTTGAATACTATTACCATAGCAAAAGAAGATATCCAGAATAGACGTAACAATTACAAGATACTTGTTGAAAAAGCAAAGATCAATATCGCGAATCTCAATCTAGATGAAATTATAAAGCCAAGAGAAAGTCATAGACCAAAAAGGTAATATTATAATATATATTAATTAATTTACTAATTTCAGATATTGTCATAGCATTAATCAATCAGGATCCAACAATATAGATACTGATACATTCTTCCGGTAATTATAAATATATATATATATATATATGTATATTTATAATATACAATTAATATATACATTAAATCCGATAGAACTAAACATTTTGAATTATATGATTTGGCTATATCCGAGTTGAGTAGCCAAATATCTTCACAAATAAACAAAATTAATGTACATAAAGTTTATGTTAAACTAACATGAAAAATGAAAATATAGTATAAACTAGTTGTTACTAACAACTTGCTAGTATAATTTTAAATTATATAAGGTAGGGTTATTGGTTTTTATAGTTTTAAAAAAAATCAAATAAAAAATCAACAACCCTGGTATCAATATTATTAATAATAGTATAGATTATGTGTATTATATAAATTTATTTATTTAATAAACAAGCCTGGTCGAAAGAAAAATATAATTTGGATAGAATTTACTGAATCCTTGTATAAATTATACTAAAATACTTTTTAATATAATATACATAAAAAATCTAATAATAATCATATCTATAGAAGTATTTAATACAAATAACATTATATATAACAATGTAATACAAATTATTTAATAAATAAAAAACCAATATTCTTCACAAAAAAACAACAACCCTGGGTATATTATATAGTTATGAATAAATACATATTATTTATATATGATAAATAAAGATAAATGTAGTAAAAGTTATTAAAATTAAAATGCTAATGTAATATATCATATATTATATATGCCTATTAAAATTGTATATATTTATGTATTAAACATATAAACATAAAAGTAAAATATATAATTATATAATTTATTACATTTATTTATTCATATATGATAGCGCGCCACCACCCGTCAATAACTTATTAGTATAAATATGGCGCCTCAAGTACACATCAATATTTCCATATGTGTAATTATGATTGTACATTTTATATTTAGTAAAGTTAATAAATACATAAAATAACCTAATATATAACCTATGTATTATAAATATAATCAATAGTAATATATTGAATATTCAAGTGTATATGCATATTGAATAGATGTTTATTTATTCTTATGCGATATATCCGTATTTATATTGATTAAATGTGAATATTTTACCTTTTACATAATATCTATATGTATCATCATAAAACATATGTTAAATGAATCATATATAATTATATATAATATATATATACTATCATATAATTATTATTCAAGTGTATATGCGTATTGATATTTTGTTATTTATTCAAAGAATAATTCTTATACGATATTTCCGTATTTATTTTATTAAATGTGATTATTTAAACATTTTAAATAATATCTATACGTATCACAATATGCCATATATTAAATGAACGATATACAATATATTAGTATATACTTGTATATATTCTATATATCTGAATACTCATTACATTCATTTACAAGTTTGAATATTAGAATATTTGAATATTTACAGTAAATTTATATCCGATTTATATTTGAATATTTAATTATATTTGAGAAGTTAGCCACGCCATATGAAAATTATTGCGGTGGCCAGATTCAATATACACCGGTTTTAAATGCTATAAATATATATATATATATATATAAAATAATTATTCATAAATATAATATATCCCTAATGTTACAGATATACCATTATCTATCGCAAACTACCACAGATACACTATTACAATTATATATTCAATTAATGGTATCTTTACCGTTACGATGTTATGTAATAGCTTTGAAAAATATGTGTATATTAAATTAATATACATATATTTTAATATTAATATTATTAATATATGTATAGGCTATTGTAAATGTAAATGCATGTATTAACAAATAAATTCTTGCATTCACTGAAATGTAATAGTCGCTGAGACGCGCGAGGAACCAGCCTCACAAATTTAATACTTAAGTAATTTATACTTTTTGTTGCTACTTCGCATACAAACCTATATATATATATGAATATAAGAAAAAAATAACAGTACAAAAAATAACAAGAAAAAAATATCCGGTATGTATATATTTTAAAGTATTTATTTTTTTATACCCTGTTATTTATCATGGATATTATTAGACTTTTTATACAATATATTATTTCCTTAATAATAAGTTATTATACATTATGATAAGTACATGATTTTAAAGGCTCATTTAGTGATGTAATAAAGTAAAAAAAACCAAACTAATTAAACAAAACAAACATAAAATATTAATCATTAATATATATATATATATAAGAACATCTATATCGTAGAAATTTATATTTATAAATTTTCAACCTGTATATACAATGTGCAAAATTATTCTAATTTAAACAAAAATAAATATCAGAATAGTTATTTCAGAATACCTAATAATTTTGTATTATTGATAGAATTATTAAATTATTGAATTAACTCATTATTTTTGTTTGCAATTTGTTTTCCTATTATTTTTTTCCGTTATTTTGACGGTCACCATATAATATATGATATAGGACCCTATATATATATACACCCTATATATATATATATATATATATATTATATATAATATAATAAAGATATACTGTTAATTTCATTAAAATAAATATTATTGAAGAAAATATGGTCTAATATGTAGTATAAATAAATTAAAACTTGCATAATAATTATGATAATTCCTATGATAATTACTATTACATCCTAAGTAAAATTGTTACTATTTTTTTTGCACATTTTTAATTATAACTTTTTATTTAATACAAATTTAAAAAAACTATGATATGAAGGTATACCTATTATAATAATAGGTTAACATGTGTAGTTTAGCATATACGATTAACTTTACGATCGACGGACATATATGTCCGTCGATGTCCGTCGAATTTTTCCGTTGATCGTAAAGTTCCGTTGATCCTTAGAATGTTACATTCAATGTAATAAGCTTTCTAATTATACCAATTTTATTACGATATTATCATTATAACAAATTTCATTCTCGTACCGTAATAACGAATCGTGTTCGTTATTATAAAGTTACTTGTAAGCGTTTGTCGAATGTTCTATTATAAAATGTACGTACACAATTGGCGCTCTTTCAGACTTTAATCTTAGATTACATCTATCTTTAAATAAAATTAATATTTAAGTAAATTATGTTATTATTTTATAAAATTAATATTTAAATTGTATTATTAATCCAAGAACATTTGTTATTAATATCCAAGAACATTTACAATAATGCAATAGTTGATTTTCCAATGACTATAGAATGTCGGTTAGAAACTTTAGATTTTCCGAAAGAAAATTCTTATTTATATTTATTTGATATTTATATGCTATAGCAAGGATTTATCGAAAGCAGATTTTCCGATGGTATATCTTTTATTCAGAAAATCCTTGTCTATAGTTTAACAAATACAAATCTATAGTTATATATATCCTAGGATATATATCATTTATCTTTATTTTACATTGACTTTTATTTTCCAAATGCAAGTCAATGATATTCATATTTTATATCTGTAAAATCATAGAGCTAGAGCATAGATTTATAGCAATCTTTGTTTATAGTAAACTATAAATCTATGAGCTAGAGATACATTTTTTTCTCTCTTGCTCTATGGTAAAAAGCGAAGCGATATCTGTAAAAATGGGCAGATTTATCTGGGCCAAGTGCTGTCACTCACTATCTCGCCATGGTTATACCAAAGATCTTGCGAAGCAATTTGTCCTTCGGAAAATCTTTGGTTATACCCAGGGTTATACGAGCATAATTTATAAAAACACACTAAAATGTAAACATTAAAAGTTCAGCGATATATTATTATTTACAAGTATAAATACAATTTAATGTATCTACTTATAAAGTTAAATATAATTATTATTTTAATATTATAAAGTAGGTAATATTATACCTACTATATTTTAATACAATTTTGCATTACATTTATAAACTAAATGATCACAATAATGATATATAGTGAAATAATTAATTATTTTTCAAATTAAATGTTGTTAATTTATTTTAGTTATTATATAATATATAAATGCATCTATATGTTATAAATTAACATAAACATAACTATATAATATTATTTATTTACAAAATCAAGTATAAAACATAATTAAAAAATTATGGAGTCTTATAAAGTGACTGATTGATTTCAAATTAAATGTTGTTAATTTATTTTAGTTATTATATAATATATAAATGCATCTATATGTTATAAATTAACATAAACATAACTATATAATATTATTTATTTACAAAATCAAGTATAAAACATAATTAAAAAATTATGGAGTCTTATAAAGTGACTGATTGATTAATACTAGGCGAGTGAGCCAACAAATAATTAAAATATGAATATGATTTTTTATTTTTATGATTAAATATGTTTAAATTTAGGTAATTTCCTCGATTTCTGTTTTCCATTTTTAAATATAGAAATTCTGTCCACATTATCTTTAGACAATTTCGACCATAGATTTAGTACCAAAATCTATGATTTTGACGATATATCTATATGCGACGTATTTTCATTTGAGTTGTAACGGTTACCACGGGGACAAATTCTGGCATTCAGTTGCATTAACGAGGAAATCCTTAAGATCTTCTGTATGCACGCCGTGCATTGCACGGGCGGCGCCATAGTTGTGGGAATATTTCTCGCAGTTTTTAGTGGTTTCGTCTTTAGTAGAAAGTTTCTCGAATGTAGGCGACAATTTATCACTCGTAAACGTGAGAATGTCTTCTGCTGTGACAGAGGCTTAACATTTTTTTTCTTTCAAAATACACATAAATAACAAAATATAGTAATTTGATTAAAATACATATATTATATATTTTATAAGTTAACATTATATCCATATTATATAGTTTATATCTTATTACGTACTTATATATACATTTTATTAATGTATATTATATCCTTATACATTAACTATTATTAATGTATATTATAACACTCCATAAATCCTAATGTATTATTATAATTCATATTTATAAATACTTCTGGAAAACTTCTATATAATAGTGATATTTAATTTAATATTTTTGTGTAACCCTAGAAAGTTGTATACATTTATTTAAATAAATGGTTTTTAATTTGTAGTTTTAATTTATAATAAATTATAATAATTATAATTATTATATTTATAATGATATAAAATTATATTAGTCGGACATTCTTGCAATTCTTATATTAAAAATGTATGTGTTTTATAATACAATAATTGTATAGTTAGTTGTATCCGAGTTATATAAGAGTTATTTATATAAAATATTATATTTAATATTATTAAATTATTTAATAAATTAATTAATATATTTCATATAAATAACTTTTATTTATTAAACAGTATATAATAATTATAACTATTAATTGAGCGTGCTAGTTTAACAAGTTATATATATATTATATATATTATATAGTACATTTATTATTAGTTTCACTTTAAGTGTAACACTTATAATCATTATAATAATTTAAGTTACTTACACTGAATTATCTCGAAGCAGGCCGCCGATTGTTATTATAATAATGTAAATGTTCAAGGTGGGCGGTATTTATATATGCACTACTGCACATTATATGCATTATTATAATGATTACAATGATTACAATATTTTATAGGCACACTTGTGGATATAATGCAGCTAAAAAAAACAGCAAAATAAAACAAAACCAAAGAAATCGCACAACCCACAATAAAAATTGAACTCTGACATTCTAATAATAATAATCGGCGGCCTGCTTCTAGATTCATGCTTACACTAATAAATGTTATAGTAACATGATAATTACAAATATTAATCATTAATATTTATAATCATCATAATCATTATGACAGTGTTTGTCAAAACCTAATTTTTTTAAAACTGGAATTTAGTTTTTTATGTTTTTAGTCAAAAAACCTGTTTTTTCTTAAAAATATAGGTTTTTCCTTTTTTTAATAGAATACATCCACATATTTAAAAAAATATTGATTATAATAATATATATATTGATAATTATTAGAATTCTATATATACAAAATATATTAATAATATAATATTATATACAAGTATAACTATCAGCCTTTAAATTATGATATTCGTGATATGATCATTCGTGTTCTGTCTCTCTTATTGAACGGTCGTGTTTTCAATTTTACATTTTACATTTAATTTCTATGAAATCAATTCAAGATAAGTGAACAATAGCTTATTTTATTTTAGAATTATTTATTCAATTCATTACATTCCATATTATATTCTGTTTATATATTATAAATATTTGTTTGTATATATGTATTGATTTTGTTTATACATGATGAATATTTTTCCAGTATGTATATATTAAATTAATTATTAAAGTAATTATTAATATATTATATCTTCATTAGTATAATTATAACTTACATTTATATTATATATTTTTAATAATATACATAAATAAATAGTATTAAAAACTAATTGTACGCTTCACTGATTTATTCTAGTTTAATTTATTTACATTTTTATATTGGTTCATTTTTTTTATAGTTACGTATTATAGTTATTTCTTCATTATATTTATATATTATACTATATAGCTTCTTAAATTTATATTATATAATTATATAACTATTGGTATACATATTATCTTTAAATATTGATATTTAAATAATATTAATTATTGATTATTACTATGTCACCAATTTCTAATGATAAACTATATAAATTAATTCAAGATTTATCAGATAAAATTAATAAATTAAATGATAAAGTTGATTATCAGACAAATATAATTTTAAATTTAACAAAGGAAAACAATATATTTAAAGAAATAATTAGTAATAGTCAAATAAAAAATAATAATAGTATTGATATCGATACAATAACTAATACACTTAAGGATATAGAGAATAATAAAGATATTGCTAATAATATAATTTTTACCAATACAAATACAGATTTTAATTTAAAAACTGATTTTAATAATACTAATAGTTTTACGGATTTTATAAATAAAAAATTGGATACAAAGTTATCATATAATAATATTTTAAATATACATAAATTAAATACTAATAACAATAACAAATCTGAAACTTATGATGTATTAGATGATATAGAGTGTACTAAATATATAATTAAGTTAGATAGTTTAGAGACAAAATTAAAAATATTTAAAAATAAAAATAAACTATTTGACACTAAAATATATATAAGCCAGCAATTAAATTTCAATACACATAACATATTTTATAAAACTAGACAATTGAGAAAAGCAGGAAAAATAAATAAAACCTGGATTTATAAAGATACTGTATATATTAATACAAATAAAGAAGATTTAAAATCAATAATCTCAATCAATAATATTAATCAATTGGATAAATATTAATCAAATTAAATAAAATTAAAATATATTGTCTATATATATATATATATTTTTTTTTTATTTTTATTATTTTTTCTCTTCATTAATATTTTGCATTTATACTTTATATTTAATTTATAAAATTTATATTTGTAAACATAATCTTTAACTAACTTCAGGCTTATTCAGTATTACATTTTTAACAATATTATATAATAACACATAACATTAATTACATACACAAGTATTAAAAGTTTATACAGTTTTTATAGTTTTATTTATTTTTCAGTCATTTCAGGTTTATTCAGTATTACATTTTTACCAATATTATATAATACCATTTACATTTTATTGAATTTACATACAAGTATTATAATTTAAAAGTATATAGTTTTTATAGTTTTATTATATTTTATTCAATTCAGGTTTATTTTTATACTTTATATTTTATAGTTTCAGGCTTATTCAGTATTGCATTTTTTCATCATTATATATCTTTTAATTTAGTTTTATTTAATTTATTTGTTTAGCTTCCATTGTTTTTTTTACATATCGTTTTCTTCTCTATTTATATATTAGTTATGCAATTTAGTTCACCATCAATTAATAAAGTCTTAACTTATAATTACATTCCTGACGAACTAAAATGCGATTCTAATATAATCGATAATATAAATAAAACTTTTTTACAGTGTAAATATTATGATAATTTATCAAATTTAAATATATGTCGTAAATTATCTATTATTCATTTTAATGCTCGGAGTATTCCTAAAAATTTCGATTCTATTACTGATTACCTTTTATATTTAAAAATAAACTTTATGATTATTGTAATAACTGAATCATGGCTAACTACATCTAATAAACACTTATTTAATATTCCTAATTATTCATCTGAACATATAGTAAGAAATAATAAGCGTGGAGGTGGAGTTTCCATTTTCATTAATAATAATATTAAATATAAATTAATTGATAATTTATCATTATCTGTCAATGATGCTTATGATATGATTACGATCTCATTTATATACGAACATATTAATTATTTACTATCAGGTATATATAAAGCACCTATATTTAATATAATTGAATTTACTGATATTATATATAATACATTTAATCGTCATCTAAATAAATCATTAATTTTAACAGGCGATTTCAATATAAATATAAATAATCATAATTCCCATACAAGTACTAAATTGTTTATTGATACTCTTTATTCCCTAAATTTAATAGCGACAATCACTAAACCTACCCATATAACTAATCAAACAAATTCTATTATCGATAATATTTACACAAATTTTTTATCTTTGCCACTTTTTAATGGCGTTCTCTTGACTGATATCAGTGATCATTTACCGATATTCTGTATTTTTAAAAAAAATATTAATATAAAAACGAAAAACTCTTATAAATATATTAGGGATCATTCAGATCAAAATATTTTAAATTTTAATAATAATCTTACTAATATAAATTGGTCTTTCATTTTAACTCAATCTGATATTCATATATCTTTTAAAAATTTTATCTCTACATTAACTAATTCATATAATATATATTGTCCATTAAAAAAAGTTAAAATTAAATCTGGAGTTTTTGATAAACCATGGCTAACCCCTTCCATCCTTAAATGCATAGGTAAAAAGAATAAAATGTATAAAAAATCTTTAAATAATCATTCACTAATAAATGTATATACAAATTATAAAAATTGCTTAATGAAAATATTAAAATATACAGAGAAAAAATATTATGAAAATAAAATAAAAAATAATAATATTAAAAATACTTGGCGTACATTAAATAAAGTTATAGGAAATAATAAAAAATCAGGAACTATTATTGATAATAAATTAACAGATTTACAAAATGCTAATATGTTCAATTCATATTTTTCAAATATAGGTGTTGAATTAAATAAAAATATACCATACTCTAATCAAAATATATATGAAAATATTACTAGTAATAAGAGTTCAATTTTTATAAAGCCTGTTTCATCAATAGAAATTGAAAATATTGTATATAATTGTGATTCAAAATATAGTACGGATTCCCATGATTTTAACTTTTTTTTAATACGTAACATTATTTTATCCATTAGTAATATTTTATCAATTTTATTTAATAAATGCATTGAAAATGGTGTTTACCCTGATATACTTAAAACATCTAAAGTTATAATTTTATATAAAAAAGGAAATAAAAATGATTGCTCGAATTATAGGCCAATATCATTGACATCACAATTCTCAAAAATTTTTGAAAAAATTTTAAAAGTAAGAATGTTTTCATTTTTAGATAAAAATTCTCTAATAAACAATTCTCAATTTGGATTTCAAAAATCTATATCAACATGTGATGCTTTGATAAATTATATCGATTACTTAAATATAAATTACAAATTATTCATATCCACAATATCGATTGATTTAAAAAAGGCTTTCGATACTATTAATCATGACATTTTATTAAATAAATTATATATATATGGTTTCAGAGGTATCACTTTGTCATTATTAAAAAGTTATTTGACAAACAGGTATCAATACGTAAGCTATAATAATACCAATTCTAAAATACTTCCGATTAAATGTGGTGTACCACAAGGTTCAGTTTTGGGACCAGTATTATTTTTAATGTACATAAATGATTTACCTAATATAACTAATAAATGCAATTTTACTCTTTTTGCTGACGACACAACTTTAACATTTAAGTCTCATAAGTTAAATGATCTAGAAAAAGAAATAAATTCTACTTTAGTTTTAATATGTGACTGGCTTTGTGGTAATAAGCTAGTTCTTAATATTGATAAAACAAAATTAATTTTATTCCATCGCACAAGAGTTAAACATAAATTGAACATCAAAATAAATAATATAGCCATAAAACAATCAACTAATTTTAAATTCTTAGGCATTTTAATTGACGAAAATCGAAATTGGAAAATGCAAATAAATAATATTAAAAATAAACTTTACTATGGACTTAGTTTACTACATAGATATAAATATAAATTTAATATTAATACTTTAGTTATGCTATATTTTTCTTTTTTTCATAGTCATATTAATTATTGTTCTATTATATGGGGAAGTACTTACCATAGCAATATAAATGTATTCAAATTTTACAAAATAAATGTATGAGAGCAATATATAAACTTGATAACAAAACCAATATTGATTACATTTTTTTAAGACATAACATTCTTAAATTTAAAGATATAATAAATATATCCATTTATAAATATATGTTTAGAATATATAACAATCATTATTTGCATAGTTCAATTTGTAAGTTATTTACCTATAATTGCTCTTTATATACTTTTAGGTTAAATAGAACATTCTTAATACCAAAAATAAGATTTGATCATGATAAATTTAGTATTCGTTACAAAGGCGCATATTTATGGAATTCTTTAAATACAACCACATCATCTTTGACGAATTTGAATACTTTTACAATACATATTAAAAACATGCTTTTAAATAGTTATATGTAATCACTTACACCTTATCTGTATTGTTTGTTATCTTATTTACATGATCATCTTTTCTTCTTTTTAGCTCTTTTAAATTGTTCGTATTGTACATATTTTTATCTCTAGCCTTTGGTCTTTAGTTTTCTTTGATTTTTATAGTTTAACTTATTTATTATTTTAGTATCTTTTTACATTTTTTAATATTTTATTATATATTTTTATTATATTTTATTATTATTTTATTGTTATATACATGATGATTTCTTGGTATTGAGAGATATATTTAATTTTATTGTATTGCTTTTTTATGAGACAGAACACGAATGAACAATATAGAATTGTAAAATATTTATTTATATTTATTCATTTTGTATTTATTCATTTTGTATTAATTCTCTCATTACCAAGAGCAGGTTGGTATCTCGATAAGTTCAATAGAACTTCTATACCATACCTGGGTTTTTGATCTCGGTCATCAACTGAATCTGATATTATTATTATTATTATATCAGCCTATAATAATAATATGTAAACATTAATTGGATATACAGAAAAAATACTTGGTAGGGAATATAGTATATGCTATATACATGTATATAAATATTTATTATGAATAAATTATAAAAAGAAATTACATTAATATTGTATAATTAAATATATTTATTAATTAATATTGCATTATCTTCTGTATATAATATAGTATTATTATCATCACCACTAAACATATATGCAATATCATCATCTAAATAAATATTATAGTAATACAATTTATTAAATAATTTGTGTAGGCCTTTGTAGAGTATATAATATACATATTGTAAATATATGATTATCGAAACAATTTTATTTATGATTTTAATATTATAAGTAAATGAAAAACCTAACTAACACATTTTAGGTTTTTCTAAAAAAAACTAAAAACCTAAATTATGTTTTTCAAAGACTTTGCAACCCTGGATTATGATAATCATTATCATTATAAATATTAATGATTTATATTTGTAATTATAATGTTCCTTGTTCCTAAATGCTTTTATTTTATCATATATAATAATATTATGAAAATTTGCTATAATATATTAATAATTACATTATAATAAATATAAATATATTCTAAAAATTTGACTAGTGTAATTTTTATTTATAATATGATATACAATTTATGTCTAATCCTTTGTTCTATTTCAATAAAATATGAATAAATTTCATATAAAATATCACCATAATTAATAATATTATTTTTGTTAGTAAATTATTATTTTCTTATATTTTTTGATATTGTACATACTTTATATAATATTGTCTATAATATTATTAATAATATTGAAATTAATATATTTATCATTTTATATACGATGATCAAAAAAACCAAATAAACCAAAAAAACTGCCAACAAAATCGAACAAATCTGCTTTGCGAACATTACCCATAGTCGTTATTAGTTAGTTGTGTGATAGAACTTTTGTGATTAATGAAGATAACACTATAGACAATAAATACTTGTCATCGTCTTCATATATTTAGATAATTTAAAAGCCTACAAGTTATTATAATTTATAAGTTATTATAAGGCTATTTATAAGGTGATGTATAATTATATAATTTATAAGGAATGTTACGTGATCTTTTTCAAATCTCTAGTAATATAATATGCATATAGTATATAGATTTTTTCTAAATCAATTTACACATACATATTTATATATTTATATTTATTACAAAATAAATTATAATAATTTATAAATTTGTAATAATAATATTATAATGAATTTGACAATATATAATTGTATTTTTATAATATTTGTATAGTATTTTTATATATTCTTATATATATATTTAAATATTTGTACATATATTAAATTTCTGTTTCTTGACACAGGAACAATTTGTAAAATAATATTATGTATATTTCACACATAGAGGGCGCTAATTATATCGAAATAATTTTGGAATATATAAACAACTATATTTTAATACGAATCTCGTTATGTGTATCATGTATACAAATTGTTCATTTATATTTGATGAATGATTTTATTATATAAAATTCATATCAATAAGTATAATCAAGTAAAGATTAAGTTTCTAGTAATATAATAATTTGAAAATGTGATACCCCAATAGTTGAACTATACGAATGCTTACCTTTAGAGAGCCGCCCAAACATTAAATTAAGGATAAATCGATTCGTTTAGAGTCAGTCGTGGCTAGTATAATCATTTGATGTTGGATGATATGATATAATATACGTATACAAACTAGAAATCAAACTCAAATACAAATTAATATTATAGTAATTATATAATTTACGAATATTAAATAATAATAATTAATAGTAATTAATACTTAATATATATTCAATATAATTATTATTATATAATAATAATTATATTGAATATATATTAAGTATTAGCAAAGCCATTTGGTAATACGATTTTGATATTATTAAGTATTACTACTATCATATCTATGTATATTTATAATTATATACTATATGCACTCTATTTAAAGTTTACATAATATATAGTATGACTTGATACCTGATCATATAATATATTTGTAAACGATACATTTACATCGTATAGCCCGGAGAAAGCCCAGAGAGAGTCCTGAGATAGTCCAGAGATAGCCCGGAAATAGCCCAGAGAGAGTCCAGAGATAGCCCAGAGAGAATCGAGAGAAAGACTTGAGATAACACAAAGATAGCCTGATTCTTAGCCGATAATTATGCCGATACCACTAGATATACTCAGCAATCTATGCAGGTACGTGTAACTCCTATTAGTTAAGTAATTCTTATTATTATTATTATTTTATTGTACTTCTATTATGGATATTGCCATAACTTTATATATCACTTACAAACAATTTATTAAATAAATAATAATTTATCTGACTAAATAAATTATACTTATATACATATATCATATGTAAGTATCTATAAAGGTTACACGTGGCAATACAATAAAATAGTATAATTTGTTTCCTCGAGTTTTTATTTATAATTAATTGAGTTTTTTCTTTGAGTTCTTGATATTAACGAGAGTAAAACAAGAGTTAGACATTGGATATAATGAAAATAACCTTTCAATGGTCTACATCTGGCTCAGATCTTAATTTATAATAAATATTGTAATTCATAGAACACACATATGTGTGCTTAAGCTCGATTATACTATATCTCATTATAACATTACTTTGTTTATAGTGTTTGTTTAGTTTATAATCATAATCATAGTACAATAATATGATATTATTAGTATCAGATTTAGTGTTAAAACTCAGGTTTATATCAACCTGCATTTAAATGGCTTATAAAAGGCTCATAAAAGGCTTATTCGTGTTATCAAAATAATAAATGTACACGACTAATACATATACGCAATAGTTCACTGCGATAATGTGTGCTGCAACCTGCAACACAATCACACAGTCGCTTCATCATGAACATACCCCTCGACGTGAGGAGTGACATCATTCGCGTGTTCTTCCAGATTGAGCTCTCCCATTGGTTCTACATCGACTTCTACTGCAAAAACGACCAGTCGCTCAAGCAGTACTCGTTCAAGGAGTTTGCGTCAATCAGTTAGATGTGTCCACTCTCGCTGCATTACATACTACTATATAAACTACTATATAAGATAATTCAATCAAAAAGTTTACTACAATATATACAATATCTATATAATTAAATTAGCATTAGTTTTCCCTGGTTTCGAATAGTTAGTGGTAAGTTAATTAGAGTGAAGATACAAATATATCGACTACTGAAAACAATAGTAAATATAATGTAAATAAATATTATTCATATATTAAAAGAAATTATAAAAAATGAATATTTAAAAATTTTAAAAGTTTTAAAAAATAGCCCTTTCCCTGTATTTTATTTATAAACTAAAAAATGTTGCATGATTAAGTAAAATATTATTTATCAGTTATTACGGGTTGTATAAGTATAATTAAAAAATTACTTTGATTCGATTCAAGCCATGATTTATTTTATACTTTAAAATAATGATATAATTAACGACCTTAACATGTGTTATAGAGAATATTTACAGAGATAACTCTGACTATCACATCCTTACAAATCTTAACATGTGTTATTTAGTCATCTCTACATCATAAATATATTTAATATATTATCAAATAATCAATAATGAGTGATATATAATAATATAATAATTAGTAGATACATAGATATTCAATTAATTACAATAATTACATTTTATAATGTATATTATATATATATATATATATACAGTAAAACCTCTCTATAAGAAACCTCTTTATAAGAAAAACCTCTTTATATGAACATTTTTCACACATTTGGTTGGAATTAAACCTTTTCCACATTAAAAAAACTTCTTTATAAGAAAATCTTATAAGAAAAATATAAGAAAAACCTCTTTATAAGAAACTAATTGTATACAAAATAATTATATATAAATAAAAGTATTGTATATTGATAACAATTATAGAAATTAATTATTATATAAGATATTTTTTTTTAAATATTATATTATAGCTCGAAATGAATTAAAATTAATTAATAATTGTTATTGTATATCCATAAATTTATTAAAATTAATTAATAAATGTTATTTTTATCCTTGAATTTATTAATATTAATTAATAAATGTTATTGTATATCCATAAATGTTATTAAAATTAATTAATAAATGTTATTATATACTTAATGTATTGATGATACAATTTATTATATTATGCAATTAATTGTTAAATAATAGATTATTATAATATTCATTATATTATATTCATAATTTATAATTTCTAATGTAAATCTACTAAAATTTCATTATGTATTAACATGTCTAAGCGCAAACAATACATTATACATTTATAACAGTATACAAAATAAATATACTATATATATATATATATATATAACATATAGGTTATATAATGCATTTTCAATTATAAATTAATTCTTAAAATCATTGGAAAAGTAAAAACCTCTTTATAAGAAAACCTCTCTATAAGAAAAAAGTACTGAAAAAAAATAGTTTCTTATAGAGAGGTTTTACTGTATTAGCATTTTTATATGATATATAATTAAATTTAAATTTAATCATTATCATAATATATGTAGTTAGATAGCAATATTATATATAGAACTATATGTATCAACATTATTAACTTTTTTGTATTAAATACTATACATATAAATAGAAGTAATTAATATAAATAAATATGGGCTTCAAATAAAATGCAAGTAATCTATATATTATAACTATTTATTATCAGAATAGAAGATTATTAATATCATTAATAATCCGAAAATTCTATTTATATTTCTATTCCTATTTGTAGATAATATATGTATTTATATATAATATATATATAATGTAGATATGATTATCATAATAACATGACTAGTGTAGAGAAGTAACAACAACACACTCACAATGCAGTAACAAACCACTGCCCGCTGTTTGACTTCAACAAGGAGGATGTAGATGAGCTGATCGTAACGTGGAAGACCTACAAGATGACCATACCCACCTATGGAGCCATAATCCTCGATACATCCATGAAATATGTTACTACTACTACTACTACTACTACTACTACTACTACTACTACTACTACTACTACTACTACTACTACTACTACTACTACTACTACTACTACTACTACTACTACTACTACTACTACTACTACTACTACTACTACTACTACTACTACTACTACTACTACTACTACTACTACTACTACTACTACTACTACTACTACTACTACTACTACTACTACTACTACTACTACTACTACTACTACTACTACTACTACTACTACTACTACTACTACTACTACTACTACTACTACTACTACTACTACTACTACTACTACTACTACTACTACTACTACTACTACTACTACTACTACTACTACTACTACTACTACTACTACTACTACTACTACTACTACTACTACTACTACTACTACTACTACTACTACTACTACTACTACTACTACTACTACTACTACTACTACTACTACTACTACTACTACTACTACTACTACTACTACTACTACTACTACTACTACTACTACTACTACTACTACTACTACTACTACTACTACTACTACTACTACTACTACTACTACTACTACTACTACTACTACTACTACTACTACTACTACTACTACTACTACTACTACTACTACTACTACTACTACTACTACTACTACTACTACTACTACTACTACTACTACTACTACTACTACTACTACTACTACTACTACTACTACTACTACTACTACTACTACTACTACTACTACTACTACTACTACTACTACTACTACTACTACTACTACTACTACTACTACTACTACTACTACTACTACTACTACTACTACTACTACTACTACTACTACTACTACTACTACTACTACTACTACTACTACTACTACTACTACTACTACTACTACTACTACTACTACTACTACTACTACTACTACTACTACTACTACTACTACTACTACTACTACTACTACTACTACTACTACTACTACTACTACTACTACTACTACTACTACTACTACTACTACTACTACTACTACTACTACTACTACTACTACTACTACTACTACTACTACTACTACTACTACTACTACTACTACTACTACTACTACTACTACTACTACTACTACTACTACTACTACTACTACTACTACTACTACTACTACTACTACTACTACTACGTATAGTTCTGTATGCATATTACTTCTAGTATTCGAAATGAACCCAACTACTGGTGCCTCGAATATTCATTCACTAAAAATGTATTGTTCAAAGTTTGTTTTTAAAATATTGCAAGGTTGTGAATCTACTTCATAAATAAGTGGAAAAGTTCAAACTTGCTTCGAAACTCTATTAAGATGAGTGAATCTTCGAAGCTTTATTAATAAGATTGTTATTGCTATTGTTATTCTATTTGGTGGAGTATTTCCACCCCATCCAGGAACTTAGATGAAGTTTTCACTTATAACCATATGGCTTCGAAGCCGCTCCCATGTTAAGGCATCCATGGTTTTAACGAGAGCCGATCATTTATTAATACAAAATTATATAAGTTCACTTCTAAATATTATTTTAATACCTATATTATTGTTCCACCCGCGAACTACTACCTGTTTATTTAATTACTAATAATAACTAATAAATATGTAAATACTACTAAGTTAGTATTACTAACTAATATATATTAGTAACTAAACTATAGTTAGTAACTATAAATAAATGAAAATGAATGTAAAAATATAAAGTGACAAAATTATAAATATTATAAATACAACTAATATAAATGCTAATGATGTAAAATAAAACTCATATATAATACTAATCAATATATATAAATACTACTAACTATATATTGTATATTATCTTTTCTATTGGTTTATAATATCACCTAATACATTATGTATCATTGATAATATTGAATAAATAAAGATAATTATGATTTAAAATTTTAAAATAGACATTATATATCCACAGTTCGGTCCAGGACTACAATTAAATAATAGTTTGGGTTCATTTTAAATAAAGCTTCAGTTCATTCCGGGACCATTATTTTTTTTAAATGTGTCAGTTGGGTTCAAATAAGGCAAACTTCAGTTCGGGTTCATTTTGAACACTAATTAATACTACAACTACTACTACTACTACCACTACTACAACCACTACCAGCACCACTATCAGCACCATCATCACCAGCATCACTACTAGCATCATCACTACTATAACCACTACCATCACCACAACCACTACCACTACCACTACACTACTACCATTACTACTAGCACCAATACAACTAGCACCAATACCATCACTGCAATTAATCACTCTCCTACCATATACCTTATAGGTACTGCTAGTACAGGGCTATTATTCAAACAACAACTGGTGTTTCCCCAAGGGTAAAGTTAACGAGAATGAAGATTATCATGAATGTGCCATTAGAGAGGTTCATTATCTTCTTCACCTCCTTTGTTACTACATTACATATATTTACTCACCTCAATAATCGCTAGATAATTGCTAAATGTTATCTCATCAAATTCCTTCAGATCTCCATTAACATTAACACAGCCTCAATATCTGCTTGTTTCCTCACTCTATCTCTATCTCTATCTTTCTCTCTATCTCTCTCTCTCACTCTCTCTCACTCTCTCTCTCTCTATTAGGGCGTAATTAGTATATCATGGACAGTTGGACATATGGACAGGCTACCATTGTATCTATACCTTGCATCAACCAACTGTACATCTGACTATATTTATTGCTAAACAACATCTTTGCCCTTACTCTATAGATCTCTTATGCCCCGATCGGTCCATTGCCCCTAATAATACCACATGCGTTTACACCCTAATAAGGTCGACGAGGAAATAGGATTAGATATCAAGGACAAGTTAAACGAGAAGGTGTTCCTAGAGTTTCAGTTCTGCGATCAAGTCAACAGACTCTACATCATCACCGGTGTTTCGATGAAGACCAAATTTCAGACGAAAACGCGTAAAGAAATAAAGGTTTCTGTGATTATTGTGTCCACGATATCTAGCGTTATCTCGCATTACCCGTCTTCCCTTTACTGTTATACTATAGCATATCTTACTTATAACACCTACTGAATATGCTATGTAGTAATCCTTAGATTGCATATTTCATATTCTTTGAAAATGTTTTATTATATTACTTTCATAAAGGTAGCTAATTATTTGTGAATTATTGCGCATAATGTATCTACAATAATATTCTCCTACTTAGGTGTTGTGTATTATAAGTTAGATTGTATATAAGTCATACAAATCATCTATTTTAATAATCATATTTATGTTTATGGCCTACTATGTATATTTAACTTTTAGCAATAATTTATATTCTTTTACAACTTTAGCATTATTAGATAAACATACTCATATTATGACATTAATTATATTATAACAGTTATTACTATTATTATTATTATCATCATTATATTTTATTATTATTTTTAGTATTATAATTATTATTTAAATATCATTGCAAATAACATTTCCAAGAATATTAATTGTATATATGTATAACGGAAGTGTTCTACTGATAAATACAACTACATACCTATCTATCACTACACTACCTTGAACACATTTCTCCGTGTTTCCAGTATATAAAGTGGTTCCTGCTGGATGCCCTGCCTAACTCTAGGAAAGACACCGGCATCAAGGAACGCCTGAACCTCACGGCTAACAATCTGTTCCTCGTCATCCCGTTCATCAGGTATCACCTTCACTTTCACCTTCACTTTCACCTTCACTTTCACCTATTGTGTAGCTCTAGTAGAACAGGACCTATTACATGTATACTAATGTATCGTTCACTTTAGGGGTGCGCACAGTGACTGCACCGTACACTGGTTACATTTGTCTAGTTACAGCCATGTTTTTCATCCATATTTTGATCGGAAAAATGGATGAACCGCCAGAATTCTCTTTCTATGGACCGTATTTCTAAATAGAAACTTTTCTATTTTTCACGATTGAACATCTGTAAAGGATTGATACTTTTTCTAAATACAGGCGGCGCTTTGTATAATACACACTACACTTTGTATCGCATTACTCTTATCGTACGTTACAACTCTTATCATATATCTTATATAAATATATTTACCATTTCAGTAACGAATAACAAATCTTTGATATAATCATCATGGTTACGAGTAATTAACGTAAACAATTTAAAATAATGAATAAGTTAAAAATATAACGTATACAAATTATATATATATATTAATAAATATATTATAAGAAATAAATAAAACATTATAGTTTATTAATTAAACAACGATAAAGTTGCGCCACAACCTAACAGTAGGATGTGTACCTAAGGGTGTGCTAGTCGTGAGGTTATGTCACGAGTGTAATCTCTATGACATATTCATATCTGTCAATTGAAATAGATTTAAATAATTATTATTATGCCTACACTCAAAGTTAGCCACAGCCGCCGTCGCTATCATCAATATGGGCGTGGCTAATTATTCATAATAATTAAATTCTCTACGATAATTAAATATTAAAATTTAAATGACATCTACAGTAAATATTCAAATATTCAAAAACATCTAAATGAATGTAATGTAAATTAAGATATATAGAATATATACAAATATATACTAATATATAGTATATCATTTATTTAACATATAGTAATCATCGATATAAAGAAAGTGGATAAGCAATTGACGCACGCAATGCATGTAAAAGATAGACACGTGAATGGCACTTTTATCGATAAATTAACAAAATGGCATCAGTGATTTTGATTGGATATTAGTCATATTATATATGTCAAATATTAAAACAGTAGGCTTTTCGTCGAAATAGATTAAAGTGACTTCTATCTATATCAATGAATTTAAATTATAAATATCAATAAAATCAATAAAATAGTATTATATCTTCAATTTAAATACACAAAATTACGAGGAATGTTGATATTATGTATTTTAAATATATAATTTTATTTTTAGTTAAGATAGTACATTAAAATTGGTAGTAATTATCAATATATATATGTATAAATAAATATTATTATAAATAAAAAGTAGTGGGCCAGATAGTGGTTTTCGACTGCAGCGCCCGTAGCGGATAGTGCCATACACTACATTCAATTGCTTATCCACTTTCTTTATATCGATGATAGTAATATGAAATGATATTATTTAAAATGTCTAAATATTCACATTTATAAATAATAAACAAATATTGAATAGGTATATAAATTTGAATATTCATTATATGGTAGTACATATGTTATATATATATATATATAACTATATAACTATATATATTTCATCTAACATTTATTATAACGTGATACTTAAGATATTATTTTAAATGTCTAGATATTTATATTTTATCGATATAAATATGTAAAAATATAAAAAATACGGAGCAATAAACAACTATTAAATAAGTATAAGCTTGAATATTTATTATATTTATATTAATTATAATAGGCTATTTATTAAATTTACTTTGACTATATATGCATTTATTGGTATACATTTTATAATCATAAATATATTTAAATAATTTATATATTTTCATAGATATATATATATATATATATATATACATGTGTGTGTGTGTATTATAGATTATATGAAAAATATAAACATGTGTCCAGTATGTATTATATAATAATATAAGTCTTTGTTTTTGAGTATAATTACATTTATTTATTCGTATACTATATCTCCATATTTATATTTATTAAATTTGAAAATTTAGACATTTAAATAATATACATACGTATTGCATTATACTATATGTTAAATGAACGATATTCTATACATTAGTATATATTTGTATATATTCTATATATCACACATTACATTCATTTAGATGTTTTAATATTTGAATATTTACTGTAAATATCATTTACATTTTAATATTTGAATTTGAATATCTAATTATCTTAGAGAATTTAATTATTTTTGAATATTTATCCACACCCATATTAAATATGAAAATTATCGTGATGGCTAACTTCCAGATCCATCATTATTATATTAGTGAATTTCTATATTTATTAATTATTCAAATTTTATGTTTTATTTAGCAAATTAAAGAGATGGATAGCAGAGCACCCAGAGTTCATTATGAATCCAGACACTCAAGAGGTTATGTAATAATCGATACAGCTTCTGTATTATTTGAATTTACGATTAATTATTTTACTGCTAACACCATAACAATCAAATTTAGTCAATGCAATTTATTAAAATGAATTTATAATATATACTAATATTATATATTCTTTAATAATATATACTTGTATATTTTGCATTAAATTAAATAGTATAATTAATAAATATAATTAATAATGTTAATAGTATAATTAAAAATTATATATATATATATATATATATATATATATATATATATAATTATACAATAGACTAGTATAATGTATACTATTATAATAACCATATGCATAAATGATATGTTCCAATGCAGTTATTCATAACATTGTTGTTTCATATTAATATATTGAATACAAAATATGAATTAATTTATTACTTAATAAATGGTTATTGGATTTAAAAAAATTAATTATCACACATATTATATCAATCTATACCACCATTACATAATCTATTTTATTATCAATATATTCCTATTATTAATATTGCATTATCAGAGTATATTACAAAATACACGATAACCCCTATATAAGTCATACAAATAGAAGCTAACATACTGGTGTAGTTATAATCACACATACCGTAGTTGTATAGATCACACGGCTATTAGTATTGTTGTTTTATTAAGTAAGATAACAGGATACTATACACACTTAATGCAATGCACAGCTATCCAATGCTTCACACCATTAACCAATGCACTACACTAATAAGAAATGCACCTCTCGACCACTAATCAATGCACCACTCGACCACTAACCAATGCACCACTCGACCACTAATCAATGCACCACTCGACCACTAATCAATGCACCACTCGACCACTAAACAATGCACCACTCGACCACTAATCAATGCACTACTAACCAATGTTTACATAGAACGGCGAATCAGAGCAATCGCCTAAGAAGAATAAGAGAAGTAGAAGGAACCGGAATAAGAGGAACGCAGCTTTCACTCACATCGAAATGGTACACTCTATTACCTCTGTACATGCTTTATTGTACTTGTGTTGGAAACATGTCTATAATGCGTGTTTAACACGTTACGCACGACTTCGTCTTAACCTAACCCAGTTCACACTAGAAATACAGCCCTATTTGTGTAGCCAGATATCGGCTAACAACAAATGCGAGCAGTTTCAATGAGAATGGCTATAATTACAGGCCGCCGGTATCAAATATTGAAATTTAGATCGATTTTCTAAAAAAGACCACAATATAACATGATATTGTTTACTTTATCTTCTATTCGATCAACGATCACATGATTATTATAAATAGATATGAATAGAGGTTATTTGCTATATGTCATACACATAACACATAAATGCATCGTGTAATATATTCACCAATTGAATGTGGTCGCGTAGTAGTCTATACACATTACCTATTATCAAATCTTAAAACTATGACCTTCCCAGTATCTAGTCAATATTCTAATAGTGAATAATGTTAAGCAGTCGATATCTAACTAAAAAGGGCTGTATTTATTGGTGTGAATACGCCTTAACATAGCTTTCGCTAATATATAAACTGTACTCTATACCGTATCACTGAATCACTGTGGTGGTGTAATTATACACGTTTAACACATGTATATTACACATGTATACACTACACATACCTATCTCATTATGCTAGGAACTAGGCAGTATTCCTATACTAATAATAATCGCCAGATAATAATGATTGTGATTATATACTTCATCAGATACTAAGTGTAGCTTAACCCAGGTGTAGTCTAACCCAGGTGTAGTCTAACCCAGGTGTAGCTTAGCCTAGGTGTAGCTTAATTCAAGTACATATTAACTCATGTATAGATTAACTATCCATGTTGATCGATAACTTCAATATATCAACGTTACTTATTGTAGTTATTAAATATAATATTTAAAATGTTTAATTAATTTAAATATAATAAAAGTGAATACATATGATTTTAATACAATGGGATAGGTATACAATTGTTTCACTGAAATTATATATATATATATATATAGATATACAATACAGGATATCTGCAATGGTAAATTTGTTTACTCTGAAATATATACATTTCAATGGTATATTTAAATGATTTCAACGACACCTAATATATCTGTACATTAAAAATGCAATGATTAACAAAAAAATTATTTCTTTAAAAATTGAATATTAATACCTGATCACATGATCAAAACGTCTTTTATAATTTAATTATTTTTCTATAATTATAGTCATAGATAAATATAATTTATAGTTCATAATATATATTTAATATATATATATATATTATTTATAAATTTGTTCTGAATTGAAATATTTGTTTGTATATTATTTTGTTTGATAATCAAAATAATATAATGTAGATTATTATAATATAAATTATGCATATTCATATTAAAAACTAATTAGTTTTTGTGTTTATTTATATATTAAGATGAACATATATAAACTCCTAGACCATAGTTAAATACAATAAAATTATTCAAGCGTAACATAATAGTTTCTAAAATAATATGTGTTCAGATATCCTTGCTTTTACAATAACAATTTTATTAATGCAGATATATTTTCTCTTTACAATATTATTGTATAGACATTCTATGAATTATGTTATTATTATAAACATATTGCTATTCAATATAAGTGTTCAAATGCATTCATATGAATAATCATAATTTATTAGATATATTAGTATAATAAAAGTTTGATATTAGAAATATATTTCTTTATTACATATATGTAATAAAGGTTTGCAGCCTGAAGCCTGTACCTGTTTAAATGTAAAGTATAAGGTAATTACTATTTACTAAATAACTATTTTAAAAAGGTAATACCTTTTTAAAATTAATATATATTTTTTTTAATTATAAATAATACTTCGTTACATAATATGGTTTTTAATTAATTACATATTTATTTAAATTATACATACATACAAATATACAATATTCTTCAAGAAGAACATATTTTTTAATATCATATTGATATGTGAATCCATTATTTAGATTGTATATAAATGTAAGTGCATAAAGTTTTATATCCATACATCAATATATATATATATATATATTATATATATATATATATATGTCTAAATACAAATTATATACATTATTAAAAAATTATCATAAATGATGATACTACGTAAGGAATCATTATTGTGAGTAATTTGAATCTAAAGTTTAGCTATTTATTTGTTTTAAATTTGAAATTGTAACACAATTTATATTTCTAAAATATCAAGATTCTAAATCTAGTTTCTAATGTTTAATTATATTTTAGATATATATATATATATTATTTTCAATATTTTATTTATATATAAAGTATGAATAACTATAATATCCACCTAATGATATATGTGTGCAAGTAATATAATATCCCCTACATAATTTGTATTATCTGAAATAATTTCTTTTAAAATATATTATTTTATAAGTTATATTTCATATAGAAACATGATTTAAAAGATTAAATATAATGTAGATTTATAATATATAATTTAAAAAAAATTAAATTTATTTAGAATAGAAAAAAGTTTACCTATTACCTTAAATTTGTATTATTCAAAAAATTATTAGAATATACTTGTAAATAATATAACTAATTCTATTTAAAATTAATATCTTTTTATCCAATATTATAGCTTCAAAAATCAAAAAAAGTTACTGCTAATATGGTTAATATGTAATATTATTTATTATTATTATAGAAACATAATATTTTAATAATATAAAGTAATGATTCATTTATTTACTAGTGAATATTGAATATGATATTTATATTTATTTTATATATATTATTTGTATTCTTAAAAAAGTTAATAAATCTATAGAAAATAGTTAATTAAATATAATATTCATTTATAACCTCGATAAAGTAAAACTATGCGATCTATTTATATATGTTTTCACATATCTTAGTGTAAATCACGAGGAGTAATGAATAGATCCTTACCACGTGTAAATCTGAGCCCACACTGCAGGTGTCGCCACCATTTGCTAATAATAATCATAGTGTTTATATATAATATTATCAAAGGTATTAGAGCCATACGGTTATAAGTGAAAACTTCATACAAGTTACTGGATTGGATGAAAGGACTCCACTAAAATAGAATAACAATAACAAACATGTCCTATGTATGCGAATGCTGTGTTTCAGCCCAATATTCGCAACAATGTTCACCTTAGTTTAATAGGCGGTATTTATATATGTTAAATACGAATGCCTGACACTGATTCCCTTAATAGATAGAAGCTATCGAAGTGAAGAGCCATTCCACGGAAGAGAAGCACTCCGACCACCTATCATCGTCGAGTAGCAACGAAACCATCTCATTGGTCAATAGTTCGCATTCCGATGATATCGACGAGTTTCTCAACAAGGTACAGAACAGGGGTGGACAACTCAACAGTACCGGTGGTGAAGATCTATCGCACAGACTCAAGAAGATGATGACAAATTACTACAGTACGAATAAACGAGATGAGGTTTCATCGATCCTAGAAAGCGGTGCCGGTAGCAAATCTAAAACGGGATCCGTAGACACGCCCCCTATACCCGTAGACACGCCCACCGCGCCTCGAAACCTGCCACTCACCGATACCATGAGATCTGACCTCCTCTCTCACGCCCACGACACCAGACAAGTAAAGCAAGATAAGGTGAAGATCGTAAAGAGACAATCTAGTAGAGGGGCTAGTGAGTCATCGTCAACCACTACGAGGCCACAGTCCGCCTCCCTGAGTCTAGAACACCTACGTAGACTACACGTAGACAACCTACGTCTACAGAGTGTCTACGAGCGCGACCGTAAACACGTCTACACGGACATGAGCGATCTATCCGAGTGCCTGGTCGATGTCAACGTACCCGTAACACCTAGCCACTACCACATTAAGAAGTACGTAGTGCGCCCTATCGACGTGGAGGCCCTACTTTTGAGACGTATCACCCCGGCCTTTAAGCAACCAGCCTACTCGGACTACACATCTATTCTCAATACCGGACACTAGCGTTCATTATTACTTCGTTTTATCGTTAATAGGTTATTATGAAGTCGATAAAATATTGCGTTCAGATTCGTTTAATCGTATTTACTTTGTAACTATTGTTGATGTATATTTGATGTGAAATAGTGTTTAATAACAAAATAAAGATAAAAACATAATAATAAAGTCATAGTAATATAAAACAATGAAATGATTAAATAAAAGGTTAATCACATACAATAATTAATGATATCAATAAAAGTTATACAGATAATACAAATAAAAGTTGTGATTGGTGAATAGGCCTTCAAAGTTATATATTAAAGAAATAATTTGTACTATCAATGACATATATTTTAATACTGTTTAAATAAAAATAAACTATTATACATACTTTAGTCTACATAAATCATTATATGAAAGCACACTGAATATGCACAAAGATTGTTTTAAGTAAAGATATAACACTTGCGCGAAATCGTGTAATTCTATTTTGTATACAAAAACCAACAGCGCTACCTATATTGGGTAAATTTTCGAAACTAAGTGTTGTTTATAATGTAAATTCGTATCAAACTATGCGTAAATAAAACTAGCAAACTATTATTATTTTTATTATGAAAACTAAGTGTTCATTACTAATATATAACAAATCAATAGGATATTTTGGTTTTAAATGCTATAAATATCTATGTGGCGAGTAAAAGATAATTTATATTGGATGTAATTTAATAGAGCAATGAAAACATTGTAATTTGCGGCAATTCTAAATTGATTTCGATACTACTGCTAGCAGCTGGATGTATAATATCTGCTTCGCAAAATCTTTAAATGCATGTGAAATAAGTAAGATACATAGTTTTAAAAACAATATGATACCCCTAACTAATTCACTGAAAGTAGAAAGTGTATGCCAATATAGAAATTACAATTAATTATATTTCTAGATTTTAAGTGAAATTCTACTTATATTGAACATCTACATTTAACTTTTCTGTTTCTTTAGATTACAATCACAACTTTCAGGTATAAATATAACTTCATTAATTTTTTGATATCCAAATATAAGTTTATAGATATATCTTATTATCCTTGGAAATTACTAAACTTTAATGGTCATTAAAAATAAATTTCAAAATTGTAGTAGAAATTTTAAATGTTTAAAAATTATATAAATTTTTGAAAAGTTATTCATATTTCATCAATGTATGCGATTATTATACATATATTTGGTATAAGCAGGATTTTTTTATATAAATGTTTAGGATGCAAAAAGTTATTTTTTATAGATATTACATAATATGATATTTAATAGAAAAATTGATGCCATACAAAATTATTGTTAATTTTTAGATTGTGAAAAAAATATGCTATACTAATATAATAAATATTAATTAGTTAAATATAAGCTTTCTATTAATAAGTTCAAAATGAAATAATATATATGGATATTTCATTTTACCGATCAAAAGTAATATGATAATATATTTATATATGTAATAAACCTCATAGGAGAATAAACATAATTTAGTTACATGTAGTTACACAAATTTACTTGACTTAATTGGGAGTACTGTGTAGGCCCGTTCATCTAAACAATGATATTTTAGCTAAAAATTATAAGGATAAAATAAAATTCTAACATATACTTTACAAAAAACTATATAAATCTTTATATAAATATAGTTCATTTAAAATGTTGTAACAAAAATAGTCTTAATTAGTTAATTATTTATTCTTTAAAATGCAAGTTTATTATAATTTATTTAATTAATATGAACTATAATAATAAATCCAACAGGATTCATATAGATGTATGTTATATATGTACAGTACAAATAATAAAATAAAAAAAGTAGTAGGCATTTCATATGGTACTAAGTGAAAAAGAAAATTACATTCAGTTTAAAATTTAAGTAAATATAATATATACAATTTCCTATATCAAATAATTATATCGATTACGTTCATAAAACACTTTATATAAATATATTTTTAATATAAATACACATAAATAATTTGAGAAATTTTACAAATTTATTAATAAGATATTAAAAATGGAAAATATTTAATAAAATTAAAATATTAATCATATTTTAACTAGCTTAAAGGTATCAGGTTTATTATTTATTAAAATCATAATCATCATATTAATAATCATAATATGAATATAAAAATAAAATATCATATATTCAATATAAGATTGTATTAATATGGTTTTAATATGATTATCAAATAATTATTCAGAGATCTTTATATTTACTTTAAGATCAATTGTAATTTATAATTTAGAAGCCATATTTAGTTCACATTTTACTATGAATGATTGAATATTATCAGAGCAGAAGATTGAATATTATAAAAGTGAGATCCTATAAAAGTAATAGTAACATAAAAGTACTAACAAAATTATATTATTTATGCAGTTATGTTTTATATGTAATATATTATAGTTTTAAATAATATACACGTAATATTTTTTGAAAAAATAAAAACGATTATAATTTAAATTTATTAAATACATAACTTATATAGTGATAATAATAGAGTGATGAGATCGCTGATTAGGTAAGAATTTCAGCGGCCTGATCGAGGACAAGTTTCTCGACTTTGTTGACATCACGGCACCAGATGCTCAGCTTCTTCTGCATCGTGGATATCTGTTCCTTGTTGAGTACGCGTGGTTGTACCCAGGTCATCAGGGCGCATTGGTTCACCTCGTCTAGTTTACCCTTGACGAGACCTAGAGATAACGCTCTCATCACGAGCAGCTCTACCTATGGATGGTTAATGATGTATTAGACGCTGATGTTCGCTTCACGTGTTCGACTATCTTACCTCGTGTTCCGGTAGACTCGTAGCGTGAGCGATGACCTTGAATGGAATGCTTCTGTCGGTGGACGATCTTTTGAAGGTCATCTCCATGAGGCACAGGAGACACATCTTACGCTCCATATTCTTTTGCTCCTTTTTCAAATCAGCCTGTAACGAGCACGTTCATATGTTAGATTGTACGGGACATTAGAGGATAACAGATTAATACAAATGTCATTTGTTTATACATACATATACACATATATATATATATATATATATATATATATATAGGTAATGTATATGTAATAAAGGGTAATTGTCTTTGACAAGCATCATTGCTTCTACAACTACCCAGGTACTTATACATAAATCTGATAATAATAATAATAACATATATATATATATATAAATATATTATCAATAGAGAAATATATGCCTAAATTATACCACTTCTCCAGTGCTTGATTATGGTGAACAATATTTATATATATTATATTTTATATGAAAAATGATGATAACACTTCAATAAAGAAATAGATAGTTATTGGTGCCTCCTTAGTGTCACGTAGGTTACAATACCTATGACATGAGTTGTACACATTATTATACTTGGGCACAATCAGTCACACATGTTAAGGGGGGAGGCCCGCGTTCATCTAAACACTGCTATTTTAGCTCTATCTAAAAACGTATAAATAACTACTGGAGATATTTACTTAATTATTTTGTTATTCAACAGATACTTTCCTCCATCATATAGGATATTTCTTTATATAAATGTAGTTAATTTTAAATGGTGTAAAAAAATAGTCTCAATTAGTTAAATATTTATTTTTTATTTTTTCATTAGAATGCAAGTTTATCATCATTAATTTGATTAATTTTTAATAATATATTTATATAGTTATAATATTAATATAGTTAAAATAAAAGTATTAATCCTATTTTAACTCGCGCCTCCACACTTAATACACTTGTTTAATTAAATATGATTTTATATGTTCTCTATACATTTATAACTTTTTATAACATTTATAAATAAGCATTTATAAGAATTTTATGAACAATAAATCATCATTTATAAAATATTCAAATCAATAATAAATGACAAGCCATTAGTGTTGATGCTTATTTGCACATATTTCGTATATTTATAGAAAAGATCACTTCCACAGACAAATAAATATAAATAATTACCTATTTAACTACTAATTAATACATAATAATATTAACAAGATAATCCGTGTATGACCTACCTGCATTCCCCATTTGAACTCCAGCTCCTTGAATAGTTTCATATCGCCCGAATTGAACGCATTTAATAGGTCAACGATCCATTGCTTCTCACTGTTGCGTAAACAATTCAATATCGGATGAACTAACTGTAATGCATGATTAAAACAGGTTACACTTAGAAAGGTAATTAGTTTCACCTGTTATTACTATAATTATCATGAAGAGATTTATTTTTTACCATTATTTTCCAGAAATATAGGAACATATTTATAATTAATTTTATGAAAATTAAGCAATATTGTTGAAAAAATAACTAAATACAATACTAAAATGTTTAAAATAGAACAAATAATAAAGCTCTAATAATATTATCGACTTTATAAAAAAAACTTTGAATAATATAATAAATAATTATAAAAAATAAAGATATTATGCCTATTTTAAATATATCATACAAACCAATTCACCAAAGTTGTAGATTTCATTTCCTAACACTGCAGCCAAACTTACATTGAATGCCATGTCAATTTGATCAGCAACTACATTGAATACATGCGTTATTAAAATACCTAGTTATATAATTTTAATTCATGTTTATCTTTTCAAAATGTAAAAATATTCACTATTAATTTTATAAACAGTGAAATATGAATGTCATTAATTTCAACAATATTTAAAATTTAAATTTTAAATTATTCATAGTTTTATTGTAATTTATAAATAAATATTGACTGTTGGATACGACTAACCTGGTATTTGTTCGAGTTTAGCGCAGCCGAGATAGCGTAGGGAGTGTCTATAGTAATCAGAGTAGGAGGCGTTCAATAAAAAGTAGGTGGAGCTTAGCTTGTAGAATGAGCAGTGCACGTCTGAAACACCGTCCAGTTCATCTAGAATCTTCTCCGCTGAGTCTATTAGAGTCTGTGGAGGTCGTAATGCATTATAACTAGGTTGTTAGTTCACCAGTGTATATATTCAGTCATAGGCTATTGTAGTATTAGACAACTCACACTAACTGACTTTTTACAAATGCAAGTTTATTTTGAACCTATGTAAATACATGTAAGAATAATTTGATATCTCTGACACATGTTATCGGTCTCGTCGAGTCTAGGTAAGCAGGAGTTAAAACTGTATATGTTAAATGCCCGTCTACATAATATTAAACTATCAGACGGCGACACTATACATTTTCATTTTAGACCCATTTTAGGTTATAATATTACAGTTAATGCGGTTATATTTATGATAAAATAGATATATAACATGCATAGATAACTAGAATGAAATATCCTAAAAACTTAGATGATTACATATACATGAAATAAACAATTTCATAGCGTTCTCTACTGCAATATCCATGAGAAACATAGATGAATTTTAACATAATTGTCTTGAGAACACCTGACCTTGAACTCGAGGACTACTGACCTTGGCAGATGGCATATCATTATTGTTCAAGTAGATCATGGCCTTACTGGTCATCAACAGAGCTGTAGATAAGTCGCATTTCTTCACCTGTTCCGCAATCTCGTCATAGAACTTAATAGTAGCGTCTTTGTCTGCGCGTTTGTGTGTATGTATGTGTATGTGTGTATGCATGTGTATGTGTGTATGCATGTGTATATGTGTATGCATGTGTATGTGTGTATGCATGTGTTTGTGTGTATGCATGTGTATGTGTGTATGCATGTGTATGTGTGTATGCATGTGTATGTGTGTATACATATGTGTGTATGCATGTGAATATGTGTATGTGTGTATGCATGTGTATGTGTGTATACATATGTGTGTATGCATGTGTATGCATGTGTATGTGTGTTAGATTGTGAATAGCATTACTTAGTATAATATCATGTGTAGTTTTGTTAATAGTGCTTGAATGCTATAATATCAATATACTATAGAATAAGTAGTATAATTCTTATAGATGGAAATACATTTCCAGTATGCTTTTGTATTATCCATAAAGTTACAGTATTATATTTTTATTAATTCTTTAATATCATATTAAATTTTAAGTTTTTTTTATAATATTAATTTTTATAAATATTTATAAGGAAATAAAAATCTATATATTATAAAAAATATATAATATACATATATATATATATATATAATTAATAGTACTCTATTCTAAGTTAGAATCTCTTACTCAATATAAAAAAGATATCCGTTGATAAGTTATATGATTAAATATTACACAAATGTGAATTTGCATTATGTGTAACCTTTAATAGAGCTGGCGATGATCACACACAGATTACTTAGTTCTAATTCATTGATTTTATTTTGAAAATCCGCAATAAAATTCTTATAAAGCTGAAAATATAGGATTTCAATAATATAATTAGTTCTATATCAATATTTATATCAAATATATGTTAGTATAAAAATAATTACATAAATAATTAAGAATAATTCTATATTAAAATTAAAAGTTAAATATATTATTTAATATATCACTATATGTATATATATCTTTATAAATTAAATATATATAAACATCTATATAGTTATCTATAGAATAGTGTATAATAAGGTAAATAAGTTATTTTAGAGTGAATGTAAACTAACATCGACTAAATCATCTTCTGGAATCATAGAAATGAATTCCTTTAACTTCAGAGTCAATTGATACCATAACCTGATATAGTTAATGTAATTAATGTATATATATATGATCATTTATATTCATAAATAAAATATAGTAAAATAAAGTATATATATATAATAATGTATATATATAAAATAGATTTATTATCGATGTATAGAAAATTACAAATTCCACATGTTAAAGTGTATATTTATTTTTAATATTAGTTATATTTATTTAATCTTTCAAAGTTCATCAGAAATAAATTTAAATGTATGATACCATCGTATACATATAAATGTAAATTAATTATAAATTTGAATAAATAAAATATGTTACATAATGAACTTTACATGTTATAGATATATCTAGTTATCGTGTATTATTTTTAAAGATCACCTAGGTAAATGTTACCATAAATATGATGGTTTTAGAATATTTCTGTTTATACGAAACAAGATTTAATATTCAAATAAGTCAATAATGGTGAAAAATACAATTGTATGTCACCAATAATATATCTTAATTATATATAATGTGTATTTATATAAATACATGTATATGTAAATCAATTACATAAGATAAAAGTTTGAATTACTTTTGTTTAAATGCGATAAGATCAACTTTTAGGCGAGTGTTGAATTCGTGTTTGGTTTGTAAATAAATATCATAAATTTATATTCAAGCATCAATGCATACAGCTACTGATTAAGTGCATATATTATGTAATTAAGCATATACTATTTTGACTACACGCCTCAATTTGTATGAAACATTTCTAATACCGTTCCTATTAACGTAATAATTATGTTCAGTAATGTGGTTCTGCATGAATACCGTTGTGGTAGGTGGGTGGGGATATGATGAGCGTGAAAAGTGAGATTGATACGTCGCAATACATTACTGATATGTAGCATTGTGTAATATCTACTAACTTAACATTACAATGTACATATATTTAACACTATACTATACTTATAAATGATTTATAAATATTTATTAAATATATATATATATACCATCCGTTTTATATATGACATAGGAGTACTAATAGTAAGATACTATTAGTAACCCGTTTCCAATAGTAGATTAGACTCTAATCTGTTTAGAGTTAATTACATTTAATAGATGTAATTTTTCATCAGGATAATCATGTATAATCATGTATAATTCGTTACCACTAACCACAGAGCTAGAGAGAAATCTTCTTTCTCTCTAGCTCTATGCCACTAACATATTGCAGCTATTATATATTTAGAAATTATTTGTGCCGGTTTTCATGCAGCATGTGTACTACTATAATAACTATAATATAGTCTATATATATAGTATAATTTAAACTTTAAAAATATTATTTAAAAATAAAACTTAAATCAGAAATAAACAATATTAATAAGACCAAATCACGGATCAATACCAGTAAGCTGTACGGAGGTCAACTCGAGTGACAACGGATAGCCGTCGATTTAAAAATCGAATGAAATTTCGTGTAATGAGTACACTGGTAATAATAAATGGTAACAGACATATATTATATATGATATATACAGCATCCACCGTCATTCGGGTAGTCCACATAAGTACAACGGTAAGAATACATATATTTTATTTATTTTATGATATAATTATAATATAGTTTAATACTCAAAAGAATGGTTTTTGCTTATATTAAAGTTTATTTTGTTAATTAATTTATATAATATATATTATATGATAAAACGAATGATTTTTTATGATTTAAATTATTATTACAATGATATATAATAATAAATTAAAGTAATAATACAACAACATAAAAATAATAAACTAGTTAATGATACGCCGTATCATATATAATATAGTATATTATATATTATACACTATTATAATGTTATAGCACTATAATATATTATATGTATGTTACCATTTATTATTACTGGTGTACTCATTACACGAAATTTCCTTCGATTTTTAAATCGTAGGACATTCGTAGTAATCTTATTTTCATATCATATGCCATATTATATGAGCCATATAATATGGCATATTATATCATATTAAATATGAAAATATGATATATTATATTATATAATTTATATATCATATCGGTCAGAATATTTTAAATTATGCAGTAGTTCGTAATAGATGTATTTTAGTGACATATATAAGTATCGCCCATATTTAACTCTGAAATTATAATAATAATCAGCGGCCTTATTCGAGATTCACAATTTTTAAATTTTTTAAATTATTATAATTATATATTCTAATAAAATCTATATATAATTATTTTAGAATGTATATAATTAAGGTTTAATTTATAATATAATATATATATATGAATTTTAATATATATTATATTAACTTATAGTATATTTTTTAAGTAGTAGCGATAATTTATTTTTTGATGAATCATTCAAAATTTAAATACCTTAATTGAATTTACTAACTTTTTATTGTAAAAATGTTCAATATCACTCCAGTAAGTGGCATTAGTACTTGAAGATTTTGCTTGCTGTTTAACAAGAAAAGCACTAACATCTATCTTAACAGGCATATTTAAATACTAAAAATTATAATACAAACAAATTATTGTTTATATTAAATTTAATAAACAAATAAGACCTTTAACCTTATAAATTTGAATTTTCTTCCCAAAGATTTTCTTTAAATATTTGTCAATACCATCCATAGAGCTAGGGAGAAATCGATTCCATCCATAGATTTATATTTTACTATAAATACTATAAATATGTAAACTATAAATCTATGATTCCACCCATAGAGCTAGAGAGAATTGCAATGCTAGCTCTATGATTCCATCAAGGATTTTCCGACAAATACTTCGTAAAATCTATCTTCGGAAATCCTTGATTCCATAGAGCTAGAGAAATTTCTCTCTATAGAGCTTTATTTTTATTTTCAGTAAATAAAAATATATAGTTAATTTCATTACATTGTATTGATCCAATACAATTTAATGGTTACTTATATACATATAAAATACCACTAATATCAAGACCTCCTATAACCTCGTTATAGGAGGTTATTGGAGGTTATAGGAGGTTATAGGAGGTCTTGCTAATATATATATACTCTAAATATATGATTCTAAAATCTAGATAATAACTCTAGACAAATATTCATTAATACCAAAACATCCAATAACCTCATTATGCCAAGACCTACTATAACCTACTAAAACCTTAGGTTATAGGAATTCTTGATTATGTTCGATTTTATAGAATGTATTGCTAATACGGTCATATATCTATAGATTTACCTGTGTATTTTATCGGTAAACTATACATCTATGAATCATCGATATAAAGAAAGTTTCTTTATATCGATGCTATGAATACGGCAGACGATAAATCGAATAACTATATTTATTATTACGAGAAAGTGTTATATAACATAATATATATAATATATATATTATATATTATCTTAATTATATATTTTGTAGTTTTGGTCGACATCGGTCTGGTGTGATCACGGCTTAATCCGTGTGTTTTAATATGTGGAAATAAAAAAAAGTTCCTAACTTAAATATAAAGGACTATCAAATGGCTTTGGGACTATATAGAATAATTTTTTTTTTACCTTTTACCTATCCCATAGCATTTGGATGCCGTAGGGGCGCAGTTGACTTCAATATAATACGTTTCCATCGGTCTCTATCCCGGGTCGCTCGCATCGCTTCTTCTATTCCAAGACTAGTCCATTCAACGATATTATCTTGCCATTGTGTCCTTGGCCGTCCTCTTCTTCTTTTACCTTCAATGGATCCTTGCAAAATAGTATTAGACATAGAGTTTGATCGTGATACATGACCAAACCACCTCAACTTCTTTGCAATGACCATCGCCAGCAATTCTGAGTGTTTGCCAATTTCTTTAACAACTCGACTCCGTACCTCAATATTGGTTATCTTGTCTCGGTATGATATGTTCATTAGCCTTCTTAAACATCTCATTTCCAAAGCTCTAATACGTCCTTGTAACTCCTTTGTTAGCGTCCACGTTTCGCACGCATAGAGGAATATTGAGTTTACTAGCGATTGCATAAGTCGAATTTTTAGTTTCAGTTGAAGTGATTTGTCGTACCATATAACATTTAGTTTTGATAATGCAGTTATTGTCTGACCTGTTCTAGCTATTATTTCAGATTTGGAACCTTTATCGTCTATAATTGCACCTAAGTATTTAAATTTTTCAACTATTTTGAGTGTATCGTTGTTTATCTTTATTTCTGATGTGAAATTACCTTCAGAATTAGTCATAATTTGAGTTTTCGTAGCATTAATCTCCATTCCATATTTACGCGATGTACTGTCAATCTTTTTTATTAGATTGGATAGCTCGGATTCACTACCTGCTAGTCCGTCTATGTCATCCGCAAATCTTAGATTTGTAATTATTTTACCTCCGATATTTACTGTACCTATATGATTTTCTAATGCGTCATTCATTATTTGTTCCAGCATGATGTTGAAGAGTGTGGGTGACAGTAAACAACCTTGTCTCACTCCAGTTGTTGTGTGGAACCATTCACCAATTTGTCCGTCCGAGTAAACAGCACTTTCAGCTTTACTATATAGACTTTGTATAGCTTCTATTAGTTTTAAGTTGATGTTAAATCTTTTCATAGATGACCACAATGCTTCATGCCAGACTCTATCAAATGCTTTTTTGAAGTCTATAAATACATGAAATAGCGGTTTGTTATGTTGGGCATATTTTTCCGATATGATTCTAAGGTTGAATATTTGTTCACTTGTACTTCGGCCTTTTCGAAAACCAGCTTGTTCTTCGGAGATAAATTCTTCAGTAATGTGCTGTAGCCTGTGTAGAATTATCTTTAGCATAATTTTACTCGCGTGTGTTATAAGGCTTATTGTCCTGTAGTTATCACATTTCTGTTTGCTTCCTTTCTTATGTAGACTTATTATCAGTGACTTTGTCCATTCAGATGGCCATATTCCGGTTTCCCATATTTTATTACAGATATCCGTAAGCAACTTTTTTAGTATGTCACCGCCTGATTTAAGAAGTTCAGCGGGTATGTTGTCAACACCAGGTGATTTACCGATCTTTAGAGCGCGTATAGCAGCTTCCACTTCACTTTCCAGAATTGGGAAGCTATCTTGATCTGTAGGTTCGTTCACAGCGAGCACTGCATCATCTCCTTCAGCGTTATGTGAATACAGTTCTGAACAGTATTCTGTCCATCTTTTCCTAACATCCATTTTATCAGTGATACATTTGCCATGTTTATCCTCTATATTTACAGCGGCATTATCCTTCGGTTTAGTTAGGTCTTTGACAATTTGGTAGGCTCTCTTGGTGTTATTCCTGGTTAAACAGTCACCAATGTCTATACATTTCTGGTTAATCCAATTTTCCTTAGCTTTCTTCATCTCTCTTTTTATTTGAGTGTTAACCTGCTTGTAACTACTTCCTGATAGGAATTTTGTCTTTTTCAGTTCTCTTCTTAAGTCACACATATCCATCAGTTCTTCAGTGATCCAGTTTTTCTTTTTCTCTCTATGTTTACCTAGAATTTCAGTGGCTGTATCTATCAGTATTTTATTCATTTTTTGTAATATCTCTTCGTTGTTGAATATTTTTGTTAAATGTTGTGCTGATAACTTTTCATCAATTCTATGTTTAAACAGTTTTTCAATATCTGGGTTTTTAAGTTTCTCAAGATTAAATTTATTTCGAGTGAATTTTTCTTTCTTTGGATTTTTCAGGCGAAGACAAAATGTCATCATAACCATATCGTGATCACTACCTATGTCTGATCCAGGGAATGATCGAGTCTTGTTTATATTCACGCTTGTAGTAAAACGTTTACTGACTAGGATATAATCAATTTGATTATGATATAATCCACCAGGACTATGCCAGGTTTGTATTCTTGATTTTTTGTGGGGACCAAATGTATTTGCTACTATGAGATCATTTGTTTTTGCAAATTCCAGGAGTCGATAACCTCTCTCGTTTGTTGTTGAATTACAAAATTTCCCGGAGGTTCTTCCCCAGTCTGTTATTGCATCCTTACCAATTTTTGCATTCCAGTCACCTTGAATCACCAGTATATCTTTCTTTGAAATTTTTGAGATGGAGTCTTGTAACTCGTTGTAGAATAATTCAGTTTCTTCATCTGTATGATCGGTTGTCGGGGCATATACTTGGATTATTGATATGTTAAACGGGGTTGCATGTAATCTTATAGTCGCTAACCTTTCATTTATTGGGTTGAAGCACATGACCATTCGTGTTATCTCACTGTGTATCACAAAACCCACACCATTAATATGTTTCTTATCGTTTCCAATATAGAATAATTATAGAATCATAATAGCATAGATTTGTATTTTACCTATAAACTATAAATATATAGACACCTATATATATATATATATATATATATATATATATATATATATATATATATATATATAATAACTAATTATTATAATTATATAATATATTATATACATGTATATACATATGTATAAACACTGCTTATTAGCTTGACCTACTATAATCTGAGGTTATAGAATATATTTGTATTAACCTGAGGTTATAGTAGGTATTGGATAATATGACCGATTATGTTTAAATGATAGCCACTTCTACCACTTGGTATTAATACAGCTTTAAGTAGACAGTTTAAAGTAAAAAGTGACACCTGTCAAAAATCGTGTATATAAATACACTATTTTATTAGGGCTAATGGCAATACGTCCTAAATACTCGAAGTTGTAGGGGGTCTTGCTCATAGATATAAAGAAAGTTCTCTCTTTCTTTATATCGATGGTCTTGCTATAGATCTGTTGGATTTTGGAGTGGAGGAAATATCCATCCGCAATATTTTAATAAATAATGTAAGACCTATATTTTAAGCCATGTACGACGTACATTGTACGTTGTACGTGGTGAACACTCTTTAAACACCTTTAATATATGAATTAATACTAAATACTAAATATTAATACTAAATTAATATATATATAAATATATAAATATATATATAATTATCTATTTAAAAAATATAATATTATTCAAATATTTCTAAAATTTTTCTAAAATATCACTTATTTCACCATTATTTCAAAAATAATTATTAACTTAACTTAAGTTATTAAGTTAAGTTAACTTAAATTGATATTTATTATATATCTCTTGCCATGGAAAATCATCGGAAAGACCTCGACAAACTTATATTAGGCCATTTAGATGTAGTGTCCTATTTATTTTATATAACTTAGGATATGTAAAAATACTAAACATCTATGTTCACCATAATTCACAATTTATTAGTTCTATATGTACTAAGCATAGAAATTAGAGTGAGGTTTCTCCATAGATTTATAGTTTACTATAAATCTATGGGTTTCTCACTCTATATCTATGGTACTAAGCCATGGCCTCCTTTAGCTAAAGGAGGCCATGACTAAGCATTGACTTGTATTGAGATACAATACAAGTCAATTGATCAGATCATTAAACAGATCATATCATGATGATACCATTAATGGTAGGCATACTAAGCATACAAAGCAAATACAAATAATATTATCAAATACAATAAAGATTTATCCAAATAATGAATTTATATTATAGGTAGGACTATTGACTATTATCATGGCCTCCTTTAGCTTCGGGAGCTTCAGAATCTAAATGAGGCCATGTTATTATCTATGATTAATACTCTATATTTCAATTTATAGAGAAGATGACTAAAATCCTCTAGGATTAAAATGTCTAGGATCGGAAAATCTTTGTCATATGCTTGACAAAGAATTTAGAATAATCTTTATTCAAACTTTTACTCCATAGGATTTTTTATTGTTTTGAATTTAAATTGAGATCTATTTAAAATTAATTTAAAAATAATGTATGTACTATATACAACTTGTCAATAATTGCATTTAAGGTAAATTATATATAGGTATTCATGTATATACTAATAATTAAATGTAATATCCAATTAAAATGTAATATAATAATGTAAACAATTTGTAACAAATAAAAAAACAATTACTAAATAAAAATAATAATAATTATTATAATTATTATAATAATTTATTTATATTTATATTTTATATAGTTTAATAATGTTTACTAATGTTATTTAAATTTTTATTTTTGGATTGATTACTTTTATAGCATTTAATTTATATATGGAGATGGATAAATCCTGTAATTATATATTTAAATAGGATAGGATAATTATAATAATGTGCGCGTGTCTAGTTTGAAAATAAGTTTCACATAGAATCATTCAATGATTCTATGATTCTATGATAGAATCATTCTATGTGAAACTTATTTTCAAACTAGACACGCGCACATTATTATAATTATCCTAAGAATTCTAAGAATGCTTATCTGATACGCATACTCCGATTATCATGATGAAAATTTGTCATACACGTTATTTTAAATAATATTAAGTATAGAAAAATGTTATAGACGGCATAATAATTAGAATATGAAGCATAAATGTATATTGATTTAAAAAATAAACTCATTGTTACATTATAATAATGATTATTATAATCATATGATAAAAGCAAATATCATATGATTAATATCATTCAGTAATTATAGAATTTACTTATCATGGTGAGCAATATTATATTGAATATATATATATATATATGAAGCTTTTTTTAAAAGAAATTCTAACATATTAACTATATACAATATTGTACGAAAATGTATATTTATACATTTTCGTAGTTAGTATCGTGATCATACATTGAATCGGTGAATAGGTAACGTATAGAGGATAGTGATTGGGTAACAAATGAAATCATGAATAAGATTACATAATGGTTATATTAACTTGTAATTCCTTTAAAAATGTATAAGAATAATTTTTATAAATTTATTTAGGGTATATATGTGATAAATTTAAAGAATAAGAAGAAAATAAGGATTATGGTCAAAAGTTTCGCGATTGATGCGGATTTAAACGCCAGCAAACTTGTGTATTCAAATTAGTGATTTAACTATAGCGTATGATTGGCCATTATAATTAGCGTATGTCTATTTATAGGCTATCATACATACAACGGATTATCATTAAGTTAATTATTAACATATATATACATATGCATACATATACATATACATATACATATGTATATGTGTTTTATAGGATAACTCGGGATGTAATGCAGCTAAAAAACCTAGAAATATAAAAAATAAACCCAACCAAACCAAACTAAACCAGTGCAAAAAAACT
>OZ025241.1:54434500-54484500 GCA_964019155.1 Osedax fenrisi | reverse complement strand
ATATTGAATATCGATAAAAATAACTTGATACCATCAAATAATATCCTATTTAAGGGCCAACGTGAAGAACATTTTTTTTGTACTAAAAATATGATAACTTCTGAAATAAATAAAATAATGACTATTTTATTTAGATCTATATATATATATATATACATATTAAGTTATAGAATGATATGATAATTATAAGATGATGAGAATGAGGCCTAAATAACACTAGTTTAAATTGTAGCTCATACTTAAAGAGGTGTTTATTATGATTAATTTCTGAAAGTTTCATATACATATATCAAGTAGATTAAAAGTTACGGAGCTTCAAAGATTCAAAATTATGTTTAGAAAAGAGCACTAATATCAGTTTAAAAAAAAAATCGATATTTTTCTATAATTTTAATCACTATTTGTACACAGTTGTATTTACAAATGCCTATGTATGATACTTATTGTTACTTTTAGGCATCAAGCCATATATCATTTTTAAGATAATATATTAAATGTATTGATTATTTTATATAATATTGATTTTATTAAAAAATATATCTATTTCAAAAATCATATATTTCTCTGGCCCTTAAACACAATCAATCGATTAACTACTACTACCACTATGGCTTAATTCCTGGCCACCCCCACCATACATATTCGTACCATGCCTGGAGATCAGTAACGCCACCTGCAAGCTGATACAACTGCCACACCCCCTCCACTTAACCCCCACCCCACCCCACACAGTCATACCAGGTATGCCAGAGGGCAGTAACACCACCTGCAAGCTGATACAACTACCACACCCCCCTCCACCCCCCACCACTAACAACTTAACCCCCACCCCACACAGTCGTACCAGGTATGCCTGGAGGGCAGTAACACCACCTGCAAGCTGATACAACTACCACACCCCACTACCCTTTAACCCCTACCCCACCCCACACAGTCATACCAGGTATGCCTGGAGGGCAGTAACACCACCTGCAAGCTGATACAACTACCTCGGTACAGACACATCCACAAGAACCTCAGCCTACGTAAGATCATCATAGTCTGTGAGATGCTCGACCAGCTCAAGGATAAACGTCACGCTATGCTGTGTATACGTAAACAATCGGTAGGTATGCTAGTGTGTGTGAGGGGTGTGGGGTAGGGTGTCTCGTCAGTCATTAAATATGTTGCTTCAGTAAAAACTATAAACATATAATATGTATAAACAGTAGTGTAACAACTAAAAATTGTTCTATACTCAATTGAGTTGTCAATTTGATATTTAATAACATTTTATAGGAAAAATACTTGTTTTATAAATAAATTTACTGCGCATCCGTAACATTTATTTATATTTAGTTTTACCTTGACAACCAATTAATTGATATCGTCTTCTAATTTAATTATATATATAATATGCATTTAAGAGACTTAAGTATATTTAAATCAAAATATAGATCTAACAAATTCAAATTTTTATTTTGTATAGTTAAAAATATTTTTATTTTTTTTAAATTAGAAAAAAATATAATATAAACAAAATTGTATTGCGTTCATCTCAATGATAATTAAAATTATATTATGGTAAAAAAAAATAAAATTGACTAGGTCTTAGAAATTTTGTATTCATCTTTCCTTGAAAATATTTATTTTTTCTATAGAAATCATTAAAATTCATATTATTCCTAGACAAATATTTGAACACATTTTTTTTATAATCATATATAGTAAATATATATTATACATTTATTAAGAATATAATAAACTTGATCTGAATTTTATTTTTGATTAAAAACAAAAAACAAAAAATATTCAATAAATAATAAACATAAAAAGTTCAATCCTAGAAATGATAAAATTATAAAGAAATTATTATTTAATAAACATTTTTTTCTGCTATTCTGTTAATAATATTTAATTCTAGTACATATATATCGTATGACAAAATTCATTAATAGGAAGTATATTAAAAAATGTATTGAATTAATTTTGTATCTACTCCATTATAAGATTTCCTATCAATCCTATGTTAAAATTGAAAGTCATATTGACTATTCAATATTTTACGAATTAAGTTAATTTTTTTTGTATTGAATTATATTACATGTTTTCTAATATTATCTTACTGAAGCGATAAATTATCTGAAAATTTTATATTTGTCAAGCAGCTCTAGTGGGGGGGGTGTGTGAGGGGAGGTGTGAGGGGAGGTGTGAGGGGGGGGTGTATGTGCATGTGTGTAAGTGTGTGTGGATATACCAGTCACTTTGTCCGAAAGTCACTTCGGCCGAAATCAAAAAGTAACTTCGTCCGATATTTTTAAACGAGTCACTTCGTCCGAAAATTTAAAAAGTTTATAAATATACTCGTCCGAAATATAATTATGGATTCATACCGGATGAATATAATTATATTATTTAATATAATTATTATTATTCATCACAGTATATATATATATATATAAATGAATTCTACTGTGTGATATTTTGATAAGTAGACAATTAACTTAATTATGAAGGTATTGTTCCACCATGGTAAGCCTCATATTCACTCCATATATAAATAGTTATTCTAATTAAACGCATTAATAGTTTGTTATTAATGTATTATATATAATGATATTTTATAGGTTTTTTTAATCTATTAAATAATTTAAGTTATTTCGTTTTGGGCAATTAATATGTGTGGCTCTACTGAACATACGTTCTACTGGATCTGATGATGGTAATATAGAATTATATTGAATAAATAAGTTGTTTATTGTTGGGAATGAATTTAAAATAGCTATATCAAATGATGTATTATGGATGTATTATGCATATAATCTAAATTGTTTCAATTATTAGTATACATATAACATATAATGGAAACTAATGACCTTACAATTCGTGATGTGACATGTATGCAAGTTACACTAATACCTTTGATTCTATTTATATTATGACCTAAATATATATTAAGAATTGTTAATTAAAATTTAACTCACATACCAGTACCTGGTGAAGCACTGCACCATAGACTTGTACCTGATATACAGGGAGTAGATCAATACAATGTATTAGTATATTAAATAATATTCTATAGTATTATAGTGCCATATGGCACTATAATTCAATATATGTATTTATATATTATAGTATTACTTACAATGGATATACCTGATATTGAGATATAAATTAAGTATATACACAATTAGGATCGGTATCAGGTAAGGAACTTAGGATAGGGGTTGGGATAGGATCAAGTAACGCACTGCAGTGTGTGATCGATATATCCCATGAGGATAGGGATCGGGGAAATTATCGGGATGGCCGATCTAAGAAAAGGATCAGTGCACATCACTGTATATATAATTGAACCAAATTTATCATATTACATCAAATTTAAAGAGAATTTTTTAATTTAAAATAGTTATTATAATTTTCTATAACGTCTCATTAATTTTCAAAAAGTATCAATATCAGAATCATATTTCGTTTGGATAGAGATGAATTATTATCAGAAAATAATTTAAAATTATTAGAACGTACAATAAAGGATTGTACCATTTACATCACAAATCATTAATAAATAATACCCATATATATAATTATTTTTATCTAATAAGAAATTTATTAAATAAAAATATAAAAATAATAAATATTCTTCTTCAATAAAATATAAAATAAAATGTTAATAAATAATGTACTTTATGTAATATAAAAGTATACCGTAATAAAATAAAACTATTTCGTTAATAAAATAAAAATAACGTTTCAACTTATGAGAAATAATAACTCAAAATATATAAAAAATAAGACAAATCTTCTTCATTAATAAATTATAAAATAATCTTTTAGTAATTTATGTGGGTAGTTAAATAATGTTATATAACTTACATTATGGTGGCTATAAATCTTCCTCATTAATAAATAATAGACTAAAAGTAGTATTTCAACTTATGGGAAATAATAACTTTAACTTAAAATAAACATAAAATAAGAAAAATTCCAAATAAATTATATTATAAAATTTTATAATTTAAATGTATGGGTAGTTGTGTAATATAAAGTATATTATGTAAGTTAAATATCTTCCTGTTTAATAAATTATAAAATAAGGTTTTCGTATATTTATAAACTTTTTAAATTTTCGGATGAAGCTACTTGTTTTTTCGCACCAGGTGACTTTCGGACGAAGTTACTGGTACCCCGTGTGTTTTGGGTAGGCATGTGTGCGTGTGTGTGTAGGCATGTGTGTATGTATGTGTGTATGGGTAGGCATATGTGCGTGTATGTATGCATGATAAATAGCATCGATCCACTATTATAATTAAATATTCTATTACAAATTCTTTATATTATTCAACTCAATATCATTTGCTTTACCTTGATAATATAATTATGCATAACTAACTATCTATAACTATCTATGCATTACTATCCTGATCACACTACTATAATATTACCTTTGTTATATGTTATTCTTCCATATTACATCACAATTAACCCACTTCCAAACTATACATTGAGAATGACTATCTATTATGCAACGGGTTAAGAGATAATATTTTGGTGGTAGTGTTCTTAATACATACATTTAACGGGTTCATTATTGAAGCATGCATTCACATACATTCCTATGCTTTATTTCTCGCAATGTCATGTCATACATTTAAATAATAACATAATAGTAATATTTGCTATATTGTAACAATAAAATTACTTATGTTCTCATGTTAGTTGTCTTTATTACTAATCGGTCAATAATTGACGATATTGTTGACCTCATCGCTAACCCCCCTCATTGACCCCATCGTTAACCCTACTGTTGACCCCACTCCAGGGTTTCAGCGACAAACAGATCCGTAAGTTCAGCAACAACGGCTACATCATCAAGACTCAGGTCACGATTAAAAGTCTGCTAGAGAAGTCTCCCGAACTATTGTCTGACCTGCGCAAGTACCTTCACTTTGCCACCGCTGCCAAGATATTGTTAGTGGGTGGTGTAGGTGGGTGTGTGTGTGTAGGTGTGGATGCAGGTGTGGATGCAGGTGTGGATGCAGGTGTGGGTGTGTGTGTATAAGTTCATGCATGATATATATAGTTATGCTCATGTGCATGTATGTATTCATGCATATATATTCTATAGGACTTATAGTGATTGCATGCATTGATTTCGTGTCTGGTTGTACTGTATGAGAAATCTACCTAAGTATCATTGGTACAACAATTGAGATTTATATATGTATATATATATATATAGATATATAATTATATAGATAATAAACAATATTAAAGTACAAAAGTATCGCAATAGTATTATTTAATCCGAGTTTAATGTAGCAGTACTTTATGTAACTGTACTTTATACTACAATAATGTACCATATCAATACTTAATGGTATTGTTCATCTGATGCCACTGTCCGACATCACATAAAGTCTATTATATATGTATATAATACACCCCCTCTAATCTCCACCATCACCCCACCATCACTCCACCTCATTCTACCTCACTCCAGTAAGTCCGATAAGAAGATCAGCATACTAGAACTAGACCCTAATTACCTGGAGAACCTGGAGGCAAACTTCCCCGACTACTTTAAAGATATTACGAAGTTTAGCCGAGACTCATTGGAGATCACAGACAGTTAGCCAATCAGATCTCTCCTTCGAATGCGACTCAACCATCACTCTACATCGTATAGTAAATATATCAACGTTGGATGTTATCACTCTCTAGTTGTGTGGTATTAAACTCTACACACATATTCATTTATTATACTCTATTGATTTACATTAATAAAACATAGATGTACGATTTAAAAAGAATACTCTTTCAAAACCAAACGTTAAAATAATGATTTTAAACACACAAAGTAGACATTAATTAAATTATCGAATTGAAATCAATTCATTGTAAGTGCGGTTTCATAGCGTGTCAGTTTTCTAATCATGTGACATTACAGTGGATAATGCACGTAATCTTAAGTATGTATATGTTCCGCGGTAATGGCAAAATGTTCTAATGGCAACTGATCACCATTATCTATACCACCTTCGGTATACCGTAGCTCTACGTATATTATCCATTAAGGCTCTCTTATACAGTGATAATCTGACACACACTGATCAATACGCCCATATATGGGTAACCCTGAAGTCTTATAGTTAGCTAGCACATGTTCGGTCAGCTATGTGTCCTGTAGTAGTCCTCACCATCCACCCACTCCTGTAGGGTAATGTTAGCCCTTATGGTGCCTACGTGTCCCTTAGTTAGCTAACACCTGCCTACCCATGTGACCCTTAGTTAGCTAACACCCGCCTACCCACTTGACCCCTAGTAAGACCCCTAACACCCGCCCACTCCACTCCCCCCCGTAGATAACTGCGAGGATCGTGTGTCAGACGTAGTCATGAAGGAATACAGAGCTCTGAACCACCGCTTCTGTAGGACAGGACTTCCCGTCCTTACCAGCGTGTATGAGTTCCTTCAGTACAGACAGGGGGACGGCTTCACCATCACTGACATTATGTTCATCATGAGTTAGTGTGTGTGTGTGTTACATAGGCTACGGGTATCGTGAGTTAGGAATGTGTGTATATGTATACGTGTTCTTTATATTTTAAATATACAAATTAAATATTTTAAATATATATTTATATTGTATCTTAAATTATTACAAAAACTTAAATTTTGTTTATAATTTAATTATATATATATATATATATATATATATATTTCTTACACCATTAATTATATAATGTTAATCAATGTTATAAATTGTTATTATATTTTTATGAAATATTATACTTTCACTATAAATATATTTGTTTATATTTTGAAATTGAATATTTAACAAACATATTTTTCCATTTTATATAAACAGTTTGTTTTTTAATTTCAAAAATATGTATGTGTTACTCTAATTAATTTGTGAAATTAATGAACAATTTCGCCATTTGTATTACAAACTAAATATTCTAATTCTATTTTTAGTTTATATTTGTTTACATATAAATTTGAAAAATATATCACTATTAAAATTGAAAACTTATGCACATATTTGAATACGATAATAATTGAATTTAATATTTTGTTTTAATAATATAACATTATTTTATAATAAGAACTATTTTTCTTAAATTATACAGCCATATCCGAGAATTATGATAAATAAATAGATGAATTTTCAATGTAAAATTATATAAATTTTGTAACATGATTAGACAATTAGCCTTTCAAATTATTTAAAATGATTTATTAAATCTAAATCATATTAAACTAATCAGCATTTATATATTTCACGTAAATATATACAAGTGACATAAATCTATTTCGCAAAACCATTGTTACATATACAATAAAGATAACAATAGAGGGTAAAATGTAACCGCTACATCTTAATGTACCCCTTACATACTTTAATTAATAGCATATCAATAATCAATATTATTCATATAGATATTTATATTATAGAATAATAATATATTAAATTTACTAAAATACTTAACCAAAGATATTCATCGAAAAATTATATTTTCACCGACGACATTTGAGATATTTTCATGTCAAGGTCGAGGGTACACTCAGCCCTGTACACTAATGTATGACCTTATGACCTTGTAGACGTTGGTTACTTGGACGCGAGGTCTCTCTCCTACCACTTTGTGAAGGAAGGCCTGGCAGAGAAGTTACTTAAGGACTGCGGCAAACAAAGGATAAACACGTAAATATAACCTGACCTATGACCTTATGACCTCTCTCTCCTCTATTAGTCGTAGTTCTGTAGTCGAATTAACAAATTCTCGGTATATTTACATTGAGTAATTCATGCGAAAGAATTCGATTGGTTGTTAATGATTTCTCTGTAATGCCTGCCTATATCATGCATATATTCATCACAGTAGTATCAAAGATTTTCCGAAGGAAAGATATAACACTACGCGAAATCGTGTAATTCGAATTTGTATACAAAATACTCTGGTGCCACCTATAGCGGGTTACTTTTAGGAACTATGCGTTGTTTATAATGTAAATTCGTATTTAACTATACACTTTTAAAATGTTAAATAATATGCTTTAAATTAATATTTATATGATGAAAACTAAGTGTTCATTACTAATATATAACAAACAAATATAATATTTATGTTTTAAATAATATAAGTATATATTTAGTAAGTAAAAGTTAAATTATATTGCATGTAATTTAATAGAGCAATAAAACATTGTTGTATGCAAACAGAGCCGAATCTAAATCTATTTCAGTGATTTTGATACTACTGCTAGCAGCGGTTGGGGCTATTACTAAATTACGTTGCATGCATAGGGAGTGTTATATCTTTGCTTCGCAAAATCTTTGGTAGTATGTTAAATCATCAATTTAACAACTTTAATATCAGTGATTTTACTGTATGCTATTAAAGTAGTTACTATATTATATAGAGATTTATTTAAAATAAATAAATAGCTATAATTTACAAAATAGATATTATTATATAAGCAATATATGTAATCTAATACATTAATAATAGTAATAATATGATTTACATGAGTTTCAACTTCCCATGAAACACATTTGAAGTAGTATAACTATTTATTGTTAATTTATAATAGTATATTTCTATTCTTTTTTTTGTATTGTATTATTTGCAGGTTTATTTCTAAGGAATTTGTCAATAAAAATGTCAGCACTCTGAAGAATGAAATAACATATGAGATAAAGACAATGAAAGAATTAGGTAAACATAACTTATAATATATATATATATATATATATATAGATAAACATTGTTAGATTATCTACATTAAATATCATGTGAATACATATTTGTTGTCTATAAAAGGATTACCTATACAGTAGTATACATAACCTCATAGCTTCATACACTCACGAACTGGTGGTTCATGTATATAATAGTATTCATGAGATTATTAACATAAATAGCAAGCTATACAATGTTCAAATCAACCATCATATTTGATGCTTATCTATTAAACATAGATTACATTGTATTCTATAGAATACTATTACTGTTGCTTTCACTCACTATCACAATATACCTTGTGTGATAATATATATCATTATCATATATAACTTATATGATAATTCTCATATTTGAAAATTTATACTGATATAGTTTCTCAAATTATTACTGTTGACCTATAACCTATATAACTATAGTCATTCGTAAAATAATATCTGGGTAGATTATTTAGCATGTGAACACGATCGGTAGGTATATACCCAGATATATCACCCAGTATAGGTATATGTACACATGGGTACACAGTCTGGGTACTAGTTTTGTTACCCAGACTGGGTATATGTAAATAGGTATACCCAGTCTGGGTACAAATATAGAAATATATGTGCCCACTTCTTACGTATAATCAGGGTTGTTCGATTTTTTGATAGGTCTTTTGAAAGTTTTTTGATCAATAAACCATGTTATTTTATTTTTTTTGGTTTTTTTCATTTTTTATCTAAAATTATTGAACAATATGTTAATATAAATACTATATTATCATTTAATATTATTATCAATATTATTAAGAATAGTATATATTATGTATATTTATAAAGCATGCATAATTTTAAAAAATATAAGAAATAACAATTTACTTAAAAACAATAATACTATTGATTAGGGACATTTATTCATATTTTATTGTAATGGAATAGGATAGATCAAAGAATTAGATATAAATTGTATATAATATTATAAATAAAAATTAAACTAAACTAATGTTTAGAATATGTTTAGAATTAAAATATTAAATTATATATTAATATAATTATTAATATTTTATTATAACACATTTTATAATATTATTATATAATATATATGATAAGATCAAAGCAGTTACTTGCTTTAAAATGTTATAATATAAATTAATATAATTATATTATTATGAATGCATTTAAAAAGATTTATTTTATATTACATTTATCATTTGGTATTAATAAACATGTCTGGTAGAAGGTAAAATATAATTTGGAAAGAATTTACTGAAATAACTTATAAATCTAGAAAAGGTTGTAAGACAATATAATTATTGAAGTCCAATTATAAAAAAGTGCAATTATTGAAGGCCAAGTTTGTAGAATGAAGAGACATTTTAGAATGTAATTCAAATAAATAATTCATAAGATGTATACTGTCAGATATGTGTTCTAGTGCAAGGGTGGATTAATATATTCTTCATTTTCGTAGAGAACAAATTGAGAAATCACCTACGATATGAATAGGATGCAAAATTAGTCTATATATAGAGAACTAAATTCTATTTTATTCTATTTATGATTATTCTTTATTTGTTCATTTTTTATTATTTTTCTAAATAATATATATTTTGATATATATTTTAAATTTTAATTTATATCATACTAATATCCCAGAAAATATATAATAAAATGTTATGTACATATTTTATCTAACCTTATTTGTGTAAATTATAATTATAGTGTAATAATTGTAATATAATGTACATGAAATATCTAATAATAATCTTAGAATCTTTTTTACAAATAACATACAAATTATATAATAAATAAAAAAAACAATATTCTTTATAAATAAACTAAATAAAACCAAAAAAACCAAAGGCGTATAATAAAAATAAAAATATATTAATAAAATAAATGTAACAAAAATTTAATAAATATATATATGTATATATAATTGTAATACTTTTTTATTATAAAAAATGATGGAAAATCAAATGAAATTTGTATTTCCATTGATATGATATTGTATTGTTATTTTTTTTATTGATTTACATTAATAAAACATTTATGTAATTAATGGGATTTAAAGGGAATAATATTTTAAAACAGAATGTTAAAATAATGATTTCAGATACCTAAAGTTCACATCGCTGATTAAAGTTCTGTATACATAATCATAACTATTTAACATTTTCTAATTTCATCTTATTTAATTTTTGAAATAATGTATGCAATAATGTATGTAATTATAAATAGAAACTCATGATAATTGCACATTGAATCGGCGCATAGTGCAATGTTTAACTAACTATATTATAACTTGTTTGTATTGTATTGTATTTTATTTATACTAAAATATTTACCCAATCAGGTATGTTAAAACAATGTCATCAATAATAATTATAATATAATGCAAGCACTGGATTAAAAATATTGAAAAATATAGTTATATACATATTATTTCATAAAAAATGATTGATGGTAAAAAAAATGTTAATAACTAATATGTTACATGTAAATAATTGATAGATTCAATACGTATAATCAAATAAGTTAGTACAGTTATTTTGTAGTGTATGCCATGACACTATATATGATATTACACACACGACCTTGCAGTGGGTAATGACACTATATATGATATTACACACACGACCTTGCAGTGGGTAATGACACTATATATGATATTACACACACGACCTTGCAGTGGGTAACGACACGGACATAGGATACAAAGAAGAGGGCAACGTCACCCATTTTAAAGGTATGTACCACACTGCGTATACAGCAGCAGCAGCAGCAGCAGCAGCAGCAACGTTCTGTGATCCAGTATTACGATGTCACAATAACCAGACAGAATACAGGCTTACATTCGTGCTTACAATTCACTGATATTATAGTGATATTAATACATATATATTAGTGTCCTTATTCGTGTGTGTGTGTGTGTGTGTGTATAACTGTGTGTGTGAGTATGTGAGTATATTAAGAATGATTATACAATATATGTCCATCAATGATATTATTGCAACACCATTAACGGGTATTTGTAGCTATGTATATCATACTACTTTATTTTTTAATTTGTAAGTTAATTGGCCTCCTATATATGGCCACGTGTATGTATTCATACCTATAGCAAAGATTTTCCGAAGGAAAGATATAACACTTACGCGAAATCGTGTAATTCGAATTTGTATACAAAATACCCAGGTGCCACCTATAGCGGGTTACTTTTAGGAACTATGCGTTGTTTATAATGTAAATTCGTATTTAACTATACACTTTTAAAATGTTAAATAATATGCTTTAAATTAATATTTATATGATGAAAACTAAGTGTTCATTACTAATATATAACAAACAAATATGATATGTATGTTTTAAATGCTATAAGTATATATTTAGTGAGTAAAAGCTAATGTATATTGCATGTAATTTAATAGAGCAATGAAAACATTGTTGTATGCAAACAGAGCCGAACCTAAATCTATTTCAGTGATTTTGATACTACTGCTAGCAGCGGTTGGGGCTATTACTAAATTACGTTGCATGCATAGGGAGTGTTATATCTTTGCTTCGCAAAATCTTTGCCTATAGTATGTTTAGTTGGTTAGAATTAAGTTAATATTCCGATACTATAGTCTAGGGTTGCAATTTGTTTCGCTTTCGAAACTTAAGATACTGAAACTTCAAATATTGGATTAAAGTTTTAAACTTTAATTTTCTTATTACATATAAGGATGTTTTATTACAGCATTTTTAGAATAATAATTTTCTTAAATAAAGGTTCTTTAATTCAATCATTAACACAACATATAATATTTGTTTGAACCAGTATCTATACTTTTAAATTGATACCTAAATACTTTTCGAAGTATCAAAATTTAAAAATATGTTTTAAGTATCTAAATTTTAGTTTCATACTATAAATCAGTTCGAAGTAGTATTGATACTTGAGAATTTCTATTCATTTATAACCTGATAATTATCTTTTGAGAATATAGTATAGCATTCTCACTGAAGAATCACTAGAGTACATCGAGTACTGATTATATACACCGAGTACTGATGTGAAGTGATGGTTTCAGTAGACCAATGTACATTTAACTGTATTATGCAATAGTATAAACCGTCGTGAAATGTGAATTATTACATAGTAAAGTATTGAAATGTGAATTATTACATAGTAAAGTATTGAAATGTGAATTATTACATAGTAAAGTATTGAAATGTGAATTATTACATAGTAAAGTATTGAAATGTGAATTATTACATAGTAAAGTATTGAAATGTGAATTATTACATAGTAAAGTATTGAAATGTGAATTATTACATAGTAAAGTATTGAAATGTGAATTATTACATAGTAAAGTATTGAAATGTGAATTATTACATAGTAAAGTATTGAAATGTGAATTATTACATAGTAAAGTATTGAAATGTGAATTATTACATAGTAAAGTATTGAAATGTGAATTATTACATAGTAAAGTATTGAAATGTGAATTATTACATAGTAAAGTATTGAAATGTGAATTATTACATAGTAAAGTATTGAAATGTGAATTATTACATAGTAAAGTATTGAAATGTGAATTATTACATAGTAAAGTATTGAAATGTGAATTATTACATAGTAAAGTATTGAAATGTGAATTATTACATAGTAAAGTATTGAAATGTGAATTATTACATAGTAAAGTATTGAAATGTGAATTATTACATAGTAAAGTATTGAAATGTGAATTATTACATAGTAAAGTATTGAAATGTGAATTATTACATAGTAAAGTATTGAAATGTGAATTATTACATAGTAAAGTATTGAAATGTGAATTATTACATAGTAAAGTATTGAAATGTGAATTATTACATAGTAAAGTATTGAAATGTGAATTATTACATAGTAAAGTATTGAAATGTGAATTATTACATAGTAAAGTATTGAAATGTGAATTATTACATAGTAAAGTATTGAAATGTGAATTATTACATAGTAAAGTATTGAAATGTGAATTATTACATAGTAAAGTATTGAAATGTGAATTATTACATAGTAAAGTATTGAAATGTGAATTATTACATAGTAAAGTATTGAAATGTGAATTATTACATAGTAAAGTATTGAAATGTGAATTATTACATAGTAAAGTATTGAAATGTGAATTATTACATAGTAAAGTATTGAAATGTGAATTATTACATAGTAAAGTATTGAAATGTGAATTATTACATAGTAAAGTATTGAAATGTGAATTATTACATAGTAAAGTATTGAAATGTGAATTATTACATAGTAAAGTATTGAAATGTGAATTATTACATAGTAAAGTATTGAAATGTGAATTATTACATAGTAAAGTATTGAAATGTGAATTATTACATAGTAAAGTATTGAAATGTGAATTATTACATAGTAAAGTATTGAAATGTGAATTATTACATAGTAAAGTATTGAAATGTGAATTATTACATAGTAAAGTATTGAAATGTGAATTATTACATAGTAAAGTATTGAAATGTGAATTATTACATAGTAAAGTATTGAAATGTGAATTATTACATAGTAAAGTATTGAAATGTGAATTATTACATAGTAAAGTATTGAAATGTGAATTATTACATAGTAAAGTATTGAAATGTGAATTATTACATAGTAAAGTATTGAAATGTGAATTATTACATAGTAAAGTATTGAAATGTGAATTATTACATAGTAAAGTATTGAAAGCAAACTGCATTTGAATTATGCGCACTTTGAAACATTACGGCTATTATGACATTCGATAGACGAGTTCAAAATAATAGTATCGCTATTCAACTGTAGAATAATGCACGTAATTAACGCACCCCCAGTTGAACTCTAAACCACCCTATCGCACCCTCTCAGTCACAGAACAAGTCACCTGTAGAATCATGAAGCGTATCAACACCATACTTCGCATGTTGAAGCAGGATCGCATCATCAGTAACATCTACAACCTTCAGAAGGTACACTATACAGCAGTGTGTACACTACATAGTGTATGGGATACGGGTGGGTTTGTCTTCACTCACGTGTGTGAATATAAGTTATTGGTGATGACAAACTTGCTCTCCCAACATCTCTATCCGCTCTTTAAGCATCCGCTGCAATCATTGTCATTAACCTCTACACTACCAAACGCCTTACCTCCATACTATCCTACCATTATCTTATATATTATCCAAACGTTACCCCCTTGTCATCTACACTACCCTTGCCCTTACCTCCACACTACCCCACACCGTACCCTTACCATGCCATAATCCCTACCTTTACCCTTACCATTACTATATCGCAATCACCGTGCAACCTTACCCCTACACTATCCCCATTCCGTACCCTTATCCTCTATACTACCCCACCCTCGCTACCCTCAGCTGATACTGAAGCAAGAGAAGGCAGAGGGCTACAAGTTCAAGATCTGTACGAAGAGTATGAATCGACTGCTGCGTAAGATGAAGGAGGAGGGTAAGCTTCGATACATTCGGGTGGAGGCTGAGTCACCCCGTAACTCTCTATTCATGTCGCATAAGGTCAGTGTCCACGGTGATCATAGTGATGATGTAATAATTATGATGTGATGATGATTATGTAATGATGTAATAATATGATGATGTAATAATGTAATGATGGTTATGTTATGATATAATGATGAGTATATAATGAAATGATGATGTAATGATGATTATGGTGATGTAATGATGATATGCTGTTGATGTAATCCTGATGAAGCAATGATGATGTAATTATGATGTAATAGTAAGTTATTACACGTCATGTATTTCTTTATTGCTTTCGTTAATGTATGTTATCACAAACTAGTGTGGATAGTGCAATATAGTAAAGCCTTCTTTAGTGCTTGTTGCTATTTTTCATCCTATGGGATACCTGAATAATAATCTCCTTTATATAGTCAGTGATGTTATATATATCTGGTTAAAGAAAATGCTACTCTAAGTTTATATTATTAAATTATTTAAATATATTAATTATATATGTATTTTTTTTATATTAGATACAAAATTAATTTTAATAATTCCACAAAATCACATAAATATTAAATATCATAATTCTTAATTATTAGATACAAGTGATAACTCGGCCCCCCCCCCCATTATTAGATACAAGTGATAACGCTGCCAGAGGTCACAGACGATGACCCTGACCTAGTGTTCATCCTTAACGCCGAGCAACGTAAACGTTTCAAGCGCAGCTGTCTGGTAGTGGACACCGAGATAATGACTACAGCTAAGACTAAGGCAACGGCAGCAGCTAAGAGCACAGAAGCCAGTCTCGAGTCCATTAATCTCGAGTCCATCTTCAATAATGTGTCGCTGGGGACGTTCAATAGGGTACGTTTGCACTTAGAACTTAATTAGGGTACGCTTGCACTTAGAACTTAATTAGGGTATAAGTGTACTTAGTGTTGATGTTAGTTAGCTAGAATGTTCAGGTGTGTGTACACTCAGTCTATCTATCAGCATACACACACCACACAGGAAGCTGCCTTCATATACGGGTTCAAGCCTCGCTACATTCGCATGGAGATGTTGCACAAGTTCATTCACTATCTGGCCTACTGCAGACAGGATCAGAAGGTTAACACTATCACCATCACCACCACCTCAACTCTCACCACCACTGTTATAACTACTACAACTTCCACTTCCACCTCCATCATCACTCTCATTACTATCAACATCACTATCAACATCACTATCAACATCACTATCCACATCACTTTTACCACCATCTCCATCACAACCACTAATACCACTATCACTACTACTACTACAACTACTACAACTATACCACCACCACCATCGCTATTAGTATCATCATCATCATCACTACAACTACCATAACCATCACCATCCTTATAACCACCACTAACACCACTACTTTCACTCTCAACATCCCTAACACCACCACAAACATCAGTATAAGCACATTCACCACCACAAACATCAGTGTCACCACCACCATCACTACTATCATATTAATTACTAATAATGTTAAATAACTATTGGTCATCATCTCTATAAACTATCATCTGTTGGTAACTTATCAATTTAATCAATTGAAACTTTCAGTATAAATAGCATATATCTGAATAATATTTAATATTAATAAAAAATGTGATAAAATTGTTTCTTAATTTCTAGTGGTTAGATTGAAGATCCTTAAAGATCCGTTAACTTTAACTTGATGAAATTATTATATTTCTAAAATCTGATAACTGTGAAACATAAGTTCCACACTCCGTAAGTAACCCTTGTGTGTTCACATCACTGTAGAACACTGAGAATCTGTCATTCTCTAAGAACTCAGCCTATGGTGATCCTGCTGTGATTGTTAATGAGATGAACTACAAGCGCTTCACACTGCCTCTCAATAAATACATGAGTTAGTCATCGCCTCTCATATGTGTATGTGTGTTTGTGTGTGTGTGTGTGTGTGTGACTCAACCTTTAAGGGGATGTCGTTATGGAGAAATATTACATATATAATAAATATATAATAGATCATTTTAAAAAATAAAAATAGGAAATTATACTAAGTATTTATTAAATTATACTAAGTACTACACTATAATTTGATATTCTATTTCGATACGATTGATGTATATAAATTAATGAACTCCTAAAATATTCCTACACTAGATGGATAGCGTTGATGTATACATTAAATAGTGCACATCTATTCCCCGATAACATCTATTCCCGTCACAATGTAGACATTATGTAGTCACACCCCTCTCTCCAATATCACGCCCATTTAAAGAAGCAACCCGTCACTCAATGTAACACCTCTAGATTACGGCACAGGATGGGTGATGTTCGGAGATTTCCTCATGCTGATACCGCTGTACATATTCTGTTCTATAGTGAAGATATCTCATAAGGTTCTGTACACAAGTGTTGATGTGTTACATGCATGCTTGTTATCATGTGTTATATAGCTAGTATGCATGCGTTATATGCGTAGCTGATTTAGAATTAGACTCGTAGAATTATTTGCAATTCAATTGTCTATAGATATATATATATACATATGTAAACATATCAATGTGTCACATTATTAATTAATAATTAGTATATATTATAATTGATGTTAACAGTTTTTTAATTAAATAAACTATACTTTATTTCTATTGTGAGTATATATATATATATATATAGATACTTGAATTATTTATATATATATATATCTGTAATGCTAATAGAATCAGTTATTCGCTGTGCCCACAACTACCACACTATTGCATCAGTACAAACACACACACATACGCGTGTATGTTAATACCGAGTGCTATGCCCCCCCTATCCACATATCCCCACTACTGCACTATTGTACACACTCACACACACACATGTTAATAGAATGTTCCCTAATGCACAGATCCCCCTACACTATACACTATACACACACGTGATTGTTCTAACAGAGCGCCCCCACCCCCCTACCCCACCCCTCCAGATCCCCATACTGGAGGAGTACCTGTTCGACTCTGAGAAGCGGTTCTACTGCCTACATCAGTTACCCCTCGAGGTGCTGACCTCCATACTGCGTAACCGTGACCCCATCTTCAAGTTGAACACCCTCCTGCAGAATCTCTCCTACAGCGGGCTCGTGATCTTCGGGCCCAATAACTTCCGGACCAAAGAATACGTTAGCGGGTCGTAGTACAGTACGTATGGAATGTGGCCCCCCCCCCCATTTGTGTTGACTACGATTTATGGGGTCACATTTAAAATACAAATTTCAGTATTTTACTCACTAAGCGTGTACACGTTAAACTAATATTAAGAATGAAAATACAGGCTATATTATAAGATGTATATATAAATAGTTGTTGTTATAATTTTAAATTATATAATGATACATATAAAATAGTGTAAATTTGAACTCAGAGATCGTAATCAAAACTAAAGGGGGATGTGTTAGATATTCTCCAGTGGTAGAGTTATGTGAGATTATCTACTGCTGCCGCTCTGTAGCATTACATGGGTCACACGAATAGTAGTGAAGTAGTTGTATGACTCATGGCTACTAGCATTACCCCATAGCTACTGGCAATACCCCATACCTACTAGCATTACCACATAGCTACTAGCATTACCCCATAGCTACTGTCATTACTATCCATAACGACCAGTATTCACATGTATAGTATGCACACCAGTGTCTAAACCTGCTGCCAGCCCTACATACATAGCTATGCTTTACACGTATTCTGCACTGATTGTAGATGTATTTCTACGTGAACCAGCACGCTACCCTGTACGACACCATTGAAGACACTGCCTACATTCCCAACGATGTTAGTATGGATACAATCATTTAATATTGTGAATAAAATGATATATATTAATGAAATTATATTTATATATATATAATTAATTGTTTATACAGTAAATAAATATATTATTTAAATTATATTTGTATTAAATAATATGTTAATATTAATTTAAAGCCCTAGAAGTAAATTTATATTGAATAATTTGTATTTATAATTTATTTTTATACCATGATGGTTAAACTTGAAAAATTTTTAATAAATTATTATATATATATTATATATATATATATATCATTCTATCGGTAGATATATATATAATTGTGTTCAGTGTGAACCTACTACTACTACCACCAGCACATCAACCATATTGATAACACCACTGTTCATGGTTATAGTATGAAGTAGACGACATCGACACAGTCAGAGATGTCAGCACTTTCACTAAGCTGAGCTTTGACTTTCAGAAAGGGGAAGAGGAAGCTACCAGATACTGGAACTGTTTGAGACACATCAGCCTTCATACGCCACTCAGTTAGATCTTATTAGCCTTTCTCCTCCTCCTCACCCTCCTCCAGGGTTCCATTATTTTCGGTAAAAACCTGTTTTTACCGGGCAAAACCGGTAATAACCGGTAAAAACCTATCTCTACCATGTTAATTTACGGTAAAAACCGGTAATAACCGGTAATTACCGGTAAAAACCTAGTAATCATAAAATATAATACCTTTAAAAAAAAATTTATATTGAAATTTAAAGTAATATTGATTCATTTATATATAAATGTTATGGTTTATTTTATATGTTATTTATTTGAAAATTTGTCAACATTTGTCTGCTTTATTATGCCATTTATAGTACATTTATTATTTTAAATCCAACTGGATTTTGAGGTCTGCCACCCTTATATTGTAAAATTAACAAGTTGATGTAATTGGATATATTTTATAAATGAAATAAAATCATACTGTGTTATATATTCATAAAATTACACAATGAAAATATTACTAAATAGTTATACAGTATTGTAAAAAATATTTGTAAAAACTATATTTAATTTCATATATATAAAAATAAATATTCTATTCAGTATTTATATATATATATATATATATATAATTAACAATATATATAGATATATTTAATATATTTAATTAAATATCATGGTATAAAATCAAATAATGAATACATTCAAATAATTTCTCAATGAAAATATTATTAGTTCTATTGTTTAATATATATATTATTTTTTACAATATTAAGTCCCTGTCACACCGAAAAAGTTGGCCGATTTTTCACCGATATCGTACGGATTTTTCTCTCTCTCTCTGTGCTACACCCCTACCGATATATCACCAATATATCATCGATATCGTGACAATATCACTATTCATCATTTCGAGATATCTCTAAATATTTAACTATTTCTCGACGATTTCGTTACTACGCATATCGGTGAAAAATCGCTCGCTTTATTTGGTGTGAATGGGCTTTCCTTTTACTAATGCAAAAATAAATATATTATTATATTCAATATTTTATATATATATATATTGACTTATTTACTCATTTATTTCAATATCATATTATTTATTTTAAAAATGTTTTCTTTACATAGAGTCAAAATTAATAAAGTTTTTTTTTTAATATAAAAAATCTTATAATATTGATTTTAATGTAGTATTATTTAACTTTATAATTGTATATTATCTATTAAATATAAAATCTATAAATAATATATAATTGTAAATTATATAGACACTAGTAGGTTTAATATAATATAGATAATATTATATTTAATTATATAGACAACACTAGGTTTTTACCATGGTAAAAACCTGTTTTTACCGGACAGGTTATTACCGGTTATTACCGCGGTTATTACCTTAGGCGGTAATAACCTATGGAACACTGCCCTCCTCCTATAAATTATATAGTCATAACATACTTAATTAATAATTTATAGTTATACATAGTTATACATAATTCATTATTCACTTGTCATGTTTCTTTGATTCCAGCCTTAATTGATACACATTAATTATTATGATTATTTATTCAATAAATCGTAAATTCATACCTAATACCCTCCCCCATAGTTGTAGGACGTCCTTGTATTGTACATAGTAACACCCTACCTATTAATGCACAACTACCTAATAAACCCGCCCTTTACAGGGTACATAGTTACATCATAACATGTAACATCCCTTCTTTACAGGGAATATAGTAAAACCCTAAGCTACACCCCCTTCCTTCAGAGATCATAGTAACGACAAAGATATAACACTCCTGTAATATATAACATACTTAATAACTATGCTTAGCCGTAGTATTTAATCACTGAAATAGATTTAGGTTCGGTTTCCATACAACAATGTTTTCATTGCTCTATTAAATTACATGTAATATAAATTAATTTTACTCTCCACATAGATATTTATAGCATTTAAAACCTATATACTATTGATTTGTTATATATAGCAATGAACACTTAGTTTTCATCATATAAATAATAATTTAAAACATGTTATTTTACATTTTAAAAGTGTATAGTTTGATATTAATTTACATTATAAACAATAGTTAGTTCCTAAAATTAACTATGATATAGGTGGCTCTGTAGGTGTTTTGTATAAATATCGAATTACGCGATATCATGGAAGTGTTTAATCTTTCCTTAGAAAAACCTTTGGATGTTGGTACCCTAACCCTGAACCCCAATTGCAGTGAATATAGTAATGCGACGAACTCCGCCCCTCTTTACAGGGATCATAGTAATACCCTAACACCCCTCACAACCCCCACCCTTACAGAGAACATAGTAATGCCACGAGCCCCGCCCCTCTTTACAGAGAACATAGTAATACCCTAACACCCCCCACGACCCCCACCCTTACAGAGAACATAGTAACACCGTACCTATTGCACAAGAAACAGAACTTTGCCTGCCGAGAGGAAGGTAAGCTGTGTCGAGTGATACGTAACAATCTGCCCGGTAACTTGTGGGGCGCGGCGGGGCTCGATAGCTCTTTGTTCAGGTCCGTATTAGTTAGTCGTTATATAAATATTTAATAATTATTATATAACTATTAAATAACTATTATAGAGTACAGTCAGAACAGGATCTAAACCACAGATTTTAATAAATATGCCTTGTGCTAAGCTCCGCCCAGTTCTAAGCTCCGCCCTGTGTTAAGCTCCGCCCACAATTCACTGAATATGAATGATTGTAATACCATAATATCATTCATAGATTATAAATGTACTAGACCAATATATATATATATATCTGGGCAACACAAATAGTAAATATATACGTATTAATTGAAGCCCTTCAGAAGTATATAAGATACAGAATATTTTATTTATATTTATTATATTATAAACTATAAAAAATTCTACTACATAAATAATAATCACAATGATTATAGCTATTACCGCTACATATACCGTATCACCCCACCCCGTCACCCCATACCACAACCCTGTCACCCCGCTCACAGTTTCATGCAGAGGAACTGGTTCGTGAGCATCTCTAGCTTCAGCAAGGACAGGCTTCGCTTCACCAACACCTCCGAACTCGACAAGTTCAAGAGATCTGACCTCGCTAAGCCCCCGAAACCCGCCAAGATACGAGTGTCCAGTTAGTGCGCGACCTCGTAACAGAGGTCGTGGTCGTGGTTAGAGGTCATACTGATAATGTCACGTTACATTCATCTCTAGGTGTACCTCACTAACTTTAGATGTGTATGTTACACTGTTAATCATTGACCTCAATTACATTACCGTTTGTTTTAATCACTGTAGCTACTGTACATTGATATTAGTAATATTAATAATATTTAATTATATAATATTATTATTAACATATTCACGTGTCGTAACTTACTGATATTTAGGTCATCTCTCTATTACCTGCATTTACATGTAAATGTATATATATACGCAATAATTTCTACTACTATAAATTCTATTTGTGGATAAATAATAGGAATATTGCCAATATTTATATAAATATCTTTATAACTTAGACTTACACACGTACAGTGAGAATTGTTAATCAAATTCAATATTATTATATGTAATTCATATTCATATTTTCGCATTTATTTTTTTCTACAACATTAGAAAATTAAGTTTTCAATCGTATACATATAACTATAGATACATGTTAGAAATATGCTTATCTGCACCATATATCATATTTTATATCAACAAATACTACTTGAATATATTATAAACTTCTCTCATAATATCATTTTGTATACTAATGAATGTGAGAACATTATTATTTAGAAATTGATGTATTTGAATTTCATTTTAATATTACAACGGAATTACTAGTTGTGTTTTAATAATTCTATTATATTTATTATTTAAATAGAGAAGATTATAAATAATAAATAATGTAATTAAAATATATATATTTATATAATTAATAAGTGTAATATAATATAAAAATAAAATGCAATTTAGAAAATGTGCATCAAATAAATTGTCTTAGTATATACATACCACATGATAAAAAGTCTATATATAACTCTCTAACAATAGCAAATAATTATAAATAGTTTAATTTTTTAGTTATGAAAATTGGTAATACACTAGTTATAATATTATTATAAAATATAGACATAAATAAATTTATAATTTTTTTAAATATTTTATAATTTGAATAATTTTTATTTTTACTAATCTCTATAAACACTGTTTTCATGGTATATAAATTTCAGATTCTTATTAAAAATTTCATATAATATTACACATATAATATTACTGCATCTTAATTAATAAAAAATGAAATATTTCAATATTTTAGGACCAATGCCCCTAGTTATTTATAAATGTTTATTTGATATTTCCAAACTAATTAAATAGATTATCACAGATTTAACTAGTATAAAATATATCGCAATAATTATTTAAACATTAATGTATAATTAAAATAGAAGAGTGTTATAACTTGAACAATTACGTCACCCCCCCCCCTTACATACGTGTTCTGTACCCCCGCACTAGTACAACATGCCACTCCCTACTACCCCATGCCACCCTAGTACCGTCATCACCCTTACCCCCACTAATACCCCTACCTCCACTAATACCACTACCCCTACTAATACCACTACCCATACAAATACCCATACAAATATACTTACCCTACTAATACCCCTACCCCCACTAATACCCCTACCCCCACTCATGCGCGCAGGTCTAACGAAGGTGACTCATGACTACAAGAGTGTCACCATGAAGAAAACAGAGGTGGCTAACTTCATCGCTAAGTCGAGACTTAAGATTAAGACTAAAGGTAGTAGTAATAGTAGTAGTAATAGTAGTAGTAGTAGTAGTAGTAGTAGTAGTAGTAGTAGTAGTAGTAGTAGTAGTAGTAGTAGTAGTAGTAGTAGTAGTAGTAGTAGTAGTAGTAGTAGTAGTAGTAGTAGTAGTAGTAGTAGTAGTAGTAGTAGTAGTAGTAGTAGTAGTAGTAGTAGTAGTAGTAGTAGTAGTAGTAGTAGTAGTAGTAGTAGTAGTAGTAGTAGTAGTAGTAGTAGTAGTAGTAGTAGTAGTAGTAGTAGTAGTAGTAGTAGTAGTAGTAGTAGTAGTAGTAGTAGTAGTAGTAGTAGTAGTAGTAGTAGTAGTAGTAGTAGTAGTAGTAGTAGTAGTAGTAGTAGTAGTAGTAGTAGTAGTAGTAGTAGTAGTAGTAGTAGTAGTAGTAGTAGTAGTAGTAGTAGTAGTAGTAGTAGTAGTAGTAGTAGTAGTAGTAGTAGTAGTAGTAGTAGTAGTAGTAGTAGTAGTAGTAGTAGTAGTAGTAGTAGTAGTAGTAGTAGTAGTAGTAGTAGTAGTAGTAGTAGTAGTAGTAGTAGTAGTAGTAGTAGTAGTAGTAGTAGTAGTAGTAGTAGTAGTAGTAGTAGTAGTAGTAGTAGTAGTAGTAGTAGCAGTAGCAGTAGCAGTAGCAGTAGCAGTAGCAGTAGCAGTAGCAGTAGCAGTAGCAGTAGCAGTAGCAGTAGCAGTAGCAGTAGCAGTAGCAGTAGCAGTAGCAGTAGCAGTAGCAGTAGCAGTAGCAGTAGCAGTAGCAGTAGCAGTAGCAGTAGCAGTAGCAGTAGCAGTAGCAGTAGCAGTAGCAGTAGCAGTAGCAGTAGCAGTAGCAGTAGCAGTAGCAGTAGCAGTAGCAGTAGCAGTAGCAGTAGCAGTAGCAGTAGCAGTAGCAGTAGCAGTAGCAGTAGCAGTAGCAGTAGCAGTAGCAGTAGCAGTAGCAGTAGCAGTAGCAGTAGCAGTAGCAGTAGCAGTAGCAGTAGCAGTAGCAGTAGCAGTAGCAGTAGCAGTAGCAGTAGCAGTAGCAGTAGCAGTAGCAGTAGCAGTAGCAGTAGCAGTAGCAGTAGCAGTAGCAGTAGCAGTAGCAGTAGCAGTAGCAGTAGCAGTAGCAGTAGCAGTAGCAGTAGCAGTAGCAGTAGCAGTAGCAGTAGCAGTAGCAGTAGCAGTAGCAGTAGCAGTAGCAGTAGCAGTAGCAGTAGCAGTAGCAGTAGCAGTAGCAGTAGCAGTAGCAGTAGCAGTAGCAGTAGCAGTAGCAGTAGCAGTAGCAGTAGCAGTAGCAGTAGCAGTAGCAGTAGCAGTAGCAGTAGCAGTAGCAGCAGCAGCAGCAGCAGCAGCAGCAGCAGCAGCAGCAGCAGCAGCAGCAGCAGCAGCAGCAGCAGCAGCAGCAGCAGCAGCAGCAGCAGCAGCAGCAGCAGCAGCAGCAGCAGCAGCAGCAGCAGCAGCAGCAGCAGCAGCAGCAGCAGCAGCAGCAGCAGCAGCAGCAGCAGCAGCAGCAGCAGCAGCAGCAGCAGCAGCAGCAGCAGCAGCAGCAGCAGCAGCAGCAGCAGCAGCAGCAGCAGCAGCAGCAGCAGCAGCAGCAGCAGCAGCAGCAGCAGCAGCAGCAGCAGCAGCAGCAGCAGCAGCAGCAGCAGCAGCAGCAGCAGCAGTAGCAGTAGCAGTAGCAGTAGCAGTAGCAGTAGCAGTAGCAGCAGCAGCAGCAGCAGCAGCAGCAGCAGCAGCAGCAGCAGCAGCAGCAGCAGCAGCAGCAGCAGCAGCAGCAGCAGCAGCAGCAGCAGTAGCAGTAGCAGTAGCAGTAGCAGTAGCAGTAGCAGTAGTAGTAGTAGTCATTAGTGTATTACATCATCAGTGCATTACATCATATAACGTTGTTTTAGTAATACATTAGCTATTGTATTCTCACTAAATAGAATTATTTACTATTGTAATAATATCATTCCATTATATATAATCCTATAACACATGATTAAATCTCATCCCCTATTACATCAAACCTCCCTCCTAGTACATCACACCTCCCTCCTAGTACATCACACTTCCCCCTATTACATCACACCTCCCCCTATTATATCACACTTCCCCCCTATTACATCACACCTCCGCTTATTACATCACACCTCCCCCTATTACATCACACCTCCCCCTATTACATCACACCTCCCCCTATTACATCACACCTCCCCCTATTACATCACACCTCCCCCTATTACATCACACCTCCCTCCTATTACATCACAACTTACCCTATTACATCACTCATCTCCCCTATTACATCACACCTCCGCAGTAACACTTCCCCTGAAGTCTGTGTCCATACCTATCATCAGAAGAGCTAGGAAACGTATCTGTAACAATATCAATAAGAAACCAAGTTAGTGATAATACACATACACACAAACACGCACACGCACGCATGCACATACATATACAAGCACACACACCATATGTATATACCTTAACAGAATCGAGGATCAGTGAGAAAGACATGTTGATAAGGAAGACCATAGGAGTCAAGCGATCGGTGTGGACATTGGCGGAGGACAGATTTGTTAGTAGTCGTGTCCTTCTTACTACATTATATAGCTGCTGATACTGGTGTACTGAAACACACACACACACACACACACACACACACGCAGTAGTTAACAATGTTAACTTAACATGTGTATGTGGTACATCAGTGACACTTTATCAGTATTATTTTCATATTGATTACGTAATAAATAAATTCAATTTATTTTTCTATAACGATCTTTTAATATTTATTGTATAATACTACATGTATGATTATAATTTAATATCGCATTTATTAATATACATCATGTATCTATCCTATTACATACCCACACACATACCCACACACATAACCACACACATACCCACACACACACACATACCCACACACATACCCACACATACCCACACACACACCCACACACACACCCACACACATACCAACACACCCACTCACATACCCACACACACACACACAGATAATCTGCAGCAAGATAACATGGCTTCTGTTAACCAGACCTAGAATATACAGCGTTTACAACTGGGAATGGGTGCAGACTATTCTTAATGAAGTCATTCCTTCTGTTAGTCATACACACATACACACGTATTGCATCATAGTTACATCATATATTACATCATACATTACATCGCCGTGTTCATAATGAATTGAATTTAATAGTAAATTTCTAAATAAATAGAAGAATATTGAAGGTTTATTCATTTATACATTTAATATCAATAACATTGATAAATCGTTACATAAATGTTATTATTGTATTAAATATTACTATGATGCTATTTCAACGTATACTCTATACATAATGTATACGATATAATGATTATTAAATATCGATAGTGTATTGAAAAGTATAAATATTTCGGAAAAATTAAATGTTCATATCTTATATCCTATTTTCATATCTCATTATATTTAATGTTATCTATAAATTGACTTATGTTAATTTTTATAAATGTAAATAATAGTATAAACTTCATCACTTATATATATTTATAATTAGATATGTTATATATATATATATATATATCAGGGTTCCATTATTTTCGGTAAAAACCTGTTTTTACCGGGCAAAACCGGTAATAACCGGTAAAAACCTATCTCTACCATGTTAATTTACGGTAAAAACCGGTAATAACCGGTAATTACCGGTAAAAACCTAGTACTCATAAAATATAATACCTTTAAAAAAAATGTATATTGAAATTTAAAGTAATATTGATTCATTTATATATAAATGTTATGGCTAATTAATCTAGCAGATTTATTTGAAAATTTGTCAACATTTGTCTGCTTTATTATGCCATTTATAGTACATTTATTATTTTGCCAACCTTATATTGTAAAATTAACAAGTTGATGTAATTGGATATATTTTATAAATGAAATAAAATCATACTGTGTTATATATTCATAAAATTACACAATGAAAATATTACTAAATAGTTATACAGTATTGTAAAAAATATTTGTAAAAACTATATTTAATTTCATATATATAAAAATAAATATTCTATTCAGTATTTATATATATACATATATATATATATATATATAATTAACAATATATATAGATATATTTAATATATTTAATTAAATATCATTGTATAAAATCAAATAATGAATATATTCAAATAATTTCTCAATGAAAATATTATTAGTTCTATTGTTTAATATATATATTATTTTTTACAATATTAAGTCCCTGTCACACCGAAAAAGTTAGCCGATTTTTCACCAATATCGTACGGATTTTTCTCTCTCTCTCTGTGCTACACCCCTACCGATATATCACCAATATATCATCGATATCGTGACAATATCACTATTCATTATTTCGAGATATCTCTAAATATTTAACTATTTCTCGACGATTTCGTTACTGCGCATATCGGTGAAAAATCGCTCGCTTTATTTGGTGTGAATGGGCTTCCTTTTACTAATGCAAAAATAAATATATTATTATATTCAATATTTTATATATATATATATATATATATTGACTTATTTCAATATCATATTATTTATTTTAAAAATGTTTTCTTTACATAGAGTCAAAATTAATAAAAAAAATTTTTAATATAAAAAATCTTATAATATTGATTTTAATGTAGTATTATTTAACTTTATAATTGTATATTATCTATTAAATATAAAATCTATAAATAATATATAATTATAAATTATTTAGACACTAGTAGGTTTAATATAATATAGATAATATTATATTTAATTATATAGACAACACTAGGTTTTTACCATGGTAAAAACCTGTTTTTACCGGACAGGTTATTACCGGTTATTACCGCGGTTATTACCATAGGCGGTAATAACCTATGGAACACAGATATATATATATGTATACTATAAAACTTGAGTAATATTATACGAACAAAGATATGATATATAACGTATATTTGTTTCTACCCCTGCACCAGTCGAAGCTTGACAAAACTGTGTTGTGTCTACAACGGAGAATCGTTCAGTTGGAGAGAATTCCTCAGACTAAGATAAACTACCAGATCTACATGAACGAGATACTAAACGACAAGGTTACCTCGCGCTACAGGGCATTGCTACTACACCCTTGCTTTACTCTTCGCGTTTAACTCAATGCAGTTGTGCAGTCATTTGACAGCGATGTATTAAGCATTTAGATATTTAGTATTTATCTAGTATATATATATATATATACTAGCTATATTAGCACTACCGTGTAAGTAATTATTTCAATAATAAGTCTCCTTCCATTTCAATATTCCTGAAATAACTGAATAAATATGTGTTCAATATAAACACATGCGTGTTACATTGCTGCATACGATTAGTACACTTTGCATAGTGGTTTCACTAGTGATATTAAAGTGTACATATAACCCACCACCGCTACCACTGCTACAACTGCTACTCCCGTGTCCTATTGCAGTCTTTCAAAATCGCAACCGGTTGCAAACCTAAATACGTCTACGAAAATAAAGAAATGTTCAAATCTATTCTGAAGAAAATCTATGAAAAGTTAAAGTTAGTGGCATATCAACATTTATCATATGTATTGTGGTATTAGCTGTAGTATTAGATATAGTATTATATGTAACATTAGGTATAATATTAGATATAGTATTAGAGAGGGTTTTCATATAGTATTAGTATAGTATTAGATATAGACTTATAGATAATCTAGTCAATGAAACAATCATTTTTAATTGCGTGTTATTATTTCTTTATTTCTAAACTTTCTCATTTTGTTAAACTGATTTACTGATCTTTTTTTTAAACTATATTTTGAATCTCGATAAATTTTGATCTACTGGATCAATTTATATAAAACTTTATCAACTTAATAACAATACATATATCTTCATATATATATTAAGTAAAACCCTAAAGTAACATTTAGTTACGGGATTTACTTGAAATTAATGGAATTACTAGAAATTTTGTATTTTAAAATGAGTGTTTTTTAGTTTTCATTTTCATCGTCTTTATCATATAGATGTAATTAATAAGATTGTAATCATTATCTTATTTATTTCTTGTTATCGTATTTTAATTTGAAAAAATTCCTATCTTAACCATGTAAATATTCACATGTTTCGTGTTGCCTACAGGGAATCCAAGTTGAACACGGACACACTAGATCTTCCCAATGACAAGGACGCTATATTCAAAGAGTATAACATAGATGAAACCAAGAATCTATCCCTTACGTTCAGTGCCAGTGGGTTTGTATCGTGATTGTAAAGTATACATGCTGACATATATATATATATATATATATAATAATAATAATAATAATAATATTATTTATTAGAAGAATTTTATTTTTTTTCTAGTTTCTAATATTAATATGCCTTTACCTCCTAAAGGGTTTCAACATAGTATCACCTGTTGTTGTCATCCGTAAATGTATATTATATTGAGACACGGGTGATATAAGGTTCGATAGAATAATGTTCATATCTATGATAACAATGAGGCACTAGACATCGCTAAGTTACAACACGCACACACACACCTAACCTATTCACTGACTCCTTAGCCTTCCCCTCATGAGCGACACAGTGAAACAGTTTCTTAAACCCGCTAAGAGCATTACGGAGATACAGTATCACGTACTGCATAACCTTATTCACGTTGGTAGCGTATGGGTATTACCTCTCTCTCTCTCTGTCTCTCTCTCTCTCTCTCTCTCTCACTCTCTCTCTCTCTCTCTCTATCTCTCTCACTCTCTCTCTCTCTCTCTATCTCTCTCACTCTCTCTCTCTATCTCTCTCACTCTCTCTCTCTCTCTCTCTCTCTCTCTCTATCTCTCTCTCTCTCTCTCTCTCTCTCTCTCTCTCTCTCTCTCCCCACTCTTTCTCTCTATCTCTCTCATTAACTGTAATTATGAAATTTGACCTTGAAAGCAAACCTGTAATCATAATCTTAACTCGTTTGAGAACATATCATTTTATTTTTATTTTCGATATTGTAGAATTTTGTTTGTACAGTTTTACTATAGGTAATCTTTATTATTGTTAATTCAATAAATGTTGTATATTTAAAATAACAATATAGAAAATAGTAATAGAAATACAATTTCCTTTATTTATTACTCTCTGTATATATATATATATATATATATATATATATATATATATATATATATGTATACTAATAATAAATATATAACTTTTATACATAACATTAGATATATAATTAACCTAGAATTTAAGTACTATATAACTTATTGTTCATTATTTTTGTTTAATATAAACAAATAACATATAGATAAAATAATGTAATCTTTCATTTGATATAATGTCATTCTATAAATATAGAGAAATGTAAATTATACAATTAATATAAAATTTGTTAACACATTCTATAGTATATTTATATATCAGATATAATTTGAAAATAATCGTATACAATAATTGTTGAAATAAGTAAATAAATATATATATCACATATAGACACACACCCACATACATCCACACCCAAACCCACACCCACATACATGCACACAAACAGTCAGCGATGCTACTGAACGATAAGATGGGGAGGCGGGAAGAGCTGTTCTCTCTGTTCTCTCAGTACTCCAATAGTCTGATAACTTCGGTGTTTGGACAAATGAAGAAAGATCAGATCATCACCAGGATTAAATTCGTTAGTGGCATTGCCTAGCCGCGTAATGTATTAACTTCTTGAGGGATCTATTTGTATCCGTAATTTATATTTTATACAATATATATATATATATATATGATGATTTCAATAAATAAATATCATTACAACACCTTACTTAGATAGTGTAACTAACACAACTCTCTAACTGCAAACAATTTGTAATGATTAATAACTTACCACTAAAAAAACTAGACTTGCGACAACATCAGATTGTAGTATTCAGCTGTGTGCATTCATATTAATTACTTCACTAATATTATAACGATTCCCTTAATTAATTATAATATATGTTTTAGGTGTTTGTATCGTATTATTAATATAATATGTTAATTAATTTATCATGAGTGTGCTTTATAGTGTGTACAAAGTAATACCAGTATCTGGGAATGTCTATGTAAAGAATGATTATGTAACATATTACACCTATTATATAACATTTATTATTATAATTACAATTAGTAAGACCCCCTACACGCGGGCTTGCATGTAAATAGATATGAATGTAAATATATATGAAAAACCAACCATCTAAATATTCGGAAAATTCAACAATTTATATTAAAGAATAAAAAGTTCTAGACTTGTTAGTAGTGCAGCGATATGTGCAAAAATATGCATTATAACACAGAGAACATAACTGTAAACATGATGTGAAATGTATTATTATGAATAGAAGTGGTGCCATAATACATTATTTGTAATTTGTAATATAGACAATTTAGGTACCGTTTTTACATTAAATAATAAATAAATAATTATATATTATTTTTTAAATACAATTTTTATTTTTGTTATTAATGCAAATAAGAATGAGGTTTCCCCTTAATATATTGTATTCATTAATGATGAAGTTTGCTATTCGAGGATAGCAGAGATTATCTGAGTCCTATAGTACATCATGTATCACCTGCATTTAGATAAACATACGGAAATACAAGTGGAACTCAATACCAGATATAGGAATTGGAAACTTTCAAGTCTCTCAAAGGTTACACCTTTAACTACTTTTAACGAATTCATCTTCAATGTAATTAATTCATCTAAAGCCCTCTATATAAGTTCCATAACTTATTCAAAATATGATATATATATATATATATATATATATATATAAATGCAATAATTATATCTAGTATAAGTATTTATAATTTATTTTAAAAATTACATATACCCAAATACTTTTGTAATTTATATATATATATATATATATATCTTAATAAAATGTGAATATGCCCGGCCACCCCCTTACTTTTCACTACCCCTAGCATAGTATAAATGTCCCCGGATTGAGGGTATACATCCAGGCTTAAGAACCACTGCTCTAATGCAAATTTTTAATGCCCGTAGCCTCGCCTGACTCCTCCCCCTCCCCGGTTTAATTGACAGGTACATGTATCGCTGGTACTCCCCCATCCCTCGTAATATATTCTCCGAGGTGTTTGGTCTGTACCGATCGCTTCTATCCGGAGCCCTGGGAAAGCTTGACCTTCGCAATGAAGCCAGTTCTGTAGCGCTGTTCATCAACCTCCTCGCATTGGAACAGGTACCCACCCCATTCTACCCCTCTCTCACTACCCATCCCACTACCCCTCTCTCACTATACACCCCACTCTACCCCTCCCTCACTACCCCCTTACTTCGCAATGAAGCAAGATATGTAGCGCTATTCATCAACAGTCACTGCACAGGCTAACTCTCACTTACATGTCTCTCTACATCGATACTACCCTCACTTGCCTCTTATCTCCCTTTAGTATTCTTATATTACCAGACCATTCTAACCTCCCTTCCCCCACAACTCCTTGCTTCAAAACCCCATACTCGCTACCCCTCTTTCACCACCTCCATCTCTACCCCTTCCCCACTACTCCTCAATCATCACCCCACCCCTTCATAGGTAGAATGTGATATCACTATCCCAGATAACTTCATAGAAATTGCTCAGAACATTAACAAGTCTGAAAAAGAACAGTATTCCAAGTATTCTCTGAGAGGTTCCGCTCTACCGCACACACACACACACACACACACACACACACACACACACACACACACACACACACACACACACACACACACACACACACACACACACACATAAGTAGGCCACCATGCATCTGCTATAGGCGCATTATCTTCATGATATCCTCTATTTATTAACTTTATTTTATTTAAATTAAACTGTAAGCTTACTCTGATTATTATACACACACGAGCGTGTATATTTACTTGTATAGTTATAAATCACATATGTGAATATACTCGATGCGCGAATTTATAATAGAAATCTATTAGAATATATTACTGTAATATTTCTAACAGTTATATATAGTCATTATATATATATCATCTTTTGTATTCATGTTAAGGGGACGAGCGCCACTCGGATTATTAATATATGTTAACATGTAGGAGATAGGGTAGTGGTTGGGTTTTAAAAACACTAATGCTTTTATACAATATAGTTAGACATCCACTTTTTGTTATTGTATAGAGTATATTCTCATCTATATTATAAAAATGGTATTTTTTTACATTTTATTTAGCAAAAATATTTTGTTTTTTTAAAAAACTATGATTTTTAACTCTTTATAGTTTAATGATAATTTATTTGATAATTTTGTTTTATAGTTTTATAGATTAATGTATTACATATTTTCATTTTAACTAAAAAAATAAAAAACTATCTTTCTCATATAAATAAAATTAAATATCTTTATAATAGTGAAGATTTGAATAACATTCATAAAAGGTAAAAAAAAAGTCTGGGTTTTTATATTGGTATAAGACGAATAAAGTTCTGAGAAAATCGAGTTTAGTAAAGTAAATAGTTATTTTTATGTTAAATTGATGATAATTTTATTTACATATATATATTACAAATTATATACACATACTTTATATATATATATATCTATGATAACACATTATATACATTCATAATATTTACTATATAATATATTGTGTATATATAAATTAAAGTATAAATACTATACAAATTATAAAATTAAAAAAAATAATAATTTTAATTTTATATGTGTACTATTTATTGATTTATCTAAACACCTTTGAGTATCTGTTATTTAGTAAATGATTTAGTTGCTGTTTTCTTCTGGGCATAGTAATAATGTAACAATAGGAGATAATAATAATATATAATAATGTAGAAATAGGTAAAATACAATTTTGATGTAATAATAATAAATAGTAAACTGAAATCACACAATCAGAAATGCAGGTATAAACGAGCGTGTATAAACTTGAATATTCTTTGGTTAATGTGTGTCATGTAGCATCACCTATATATGAAACTATTCATAAATTAAACTTATAAATAAACAACATAATATGACAGTTGATAATAGTTTACAGATTATTTCAATCGATTCAGTATTCACAATGTTATCATATAATCTATATGCTTATTATTTTAAATATTTTGAATAATATTTTGAAAAATAAGGTCTACACATCATCATTTATTAGATATTGATGATTTAAACATACTTTTTATCATGAATTTGTATTCAAAATTTGTATCACACTTTTTAGATGTAAAAGTAATTAATTAAACATATTTTCTCATTAAAATAAATAGAATATAAATTTTTTTCGTGATAAAACGAATGGGGCTCGTCCATTTTAAATAAATATATTACTTTAATTATTACTTTAATTCTTATATATTTTTTTTTCAATTATTATATATTTAATTATATGCAGTTTAAATTGTTTAAATTATTTATTTGTATTCATTTATATTATTTAAATACACATCATTGTTTAGTTAGATATAGTTATATGCAATATATATTACTAAAGACTAAACAACATACCTCCAATAGAACTTCACTACCATTGGTGTTGGTGGGTATAAGAAAATTGCTTATTTAGTTGTTTCGTTGAAATCGTTGCATGTGTTTTTCATTATAATATGTTATCATTGTTACTACTACTACTACTACTACTACTACTACTACTACTACTACTACTACTACTACTACTACTACTACTACTACTACTACTACTACTACTACTACTACTACTACTACTACTACTACTACTACTACTACTACTACTACTACTACTACTACTACTACTACTACTACTACTACTACTACTACTACTACTACTACTACTACTACTACTACTACTACTACTACTACTACTACTACTACTACTACTACTACTACTACTACTACTACTACTACTACTACTACTACTACTACTACTACTACTACTACTACTACTACTGCTGCTGCTGCTGCTACTACCACCACCACCACCCCCACCCCCACAGTAACAAAGGGATGCATGGCGATGATAAGGGAGAGAACAATGAAACATCTAGAAGAGTCTAAAGAGTATGAGCCGATGGTGATAAGGAACAATAAGGTGGAGATCTCACTGACAGAGGATCATATCGATGTGCCACCGACCATTAACCAAGGTCATTATAGTAATGATCCGGTAATAGAGGTCAACGAGGCAATGCGCTGATAATCGAGCTTACATCTATGTATTCTCATTATTCATGTTAATTGTGGATTGATTTCTGTAATAATATTTAGCTTGATTATATATAATGATAATCATACTATAGTATGAGTATTTATATAAAATATTAAGAATTCATTTATTACAAAACTTATTAAAATTTAATTTTCAATTAATTTATAATTAAACAAATTGTGTAAATTAATATTTATATATATATATCATAATATTATTGTATTATTTATATAAAAATTATATAATCTAGCAGATCTCAGTGTGTTAATAGTCAATGTCAACTCTCTGTATAAATATACCTATTAAGGGTTAACTTGAAGTACTTTCAATTCCAAATGTTTATATCATTTATAAGCTAATACAAATTTCTGATCCTAGAATATTCTAAATATAGATATAGAGTGTAATTTGGACTAGTTATTTGATGTTCATTATAGTCATTACACCTCAAATAATGACAAACGACTAGTGATTCTATTGTACCTACTGCATTCACAAACATAGATAGGACATGATGTATTGATGTCAGGTATAGATTATGATACATTCTTGTAGAATACCATGCAAGCTATGTTTATATGATTGATATTATTAATTTTCCACAATTATTTTACAAATGTAGTGCAGTCCCTCATTAATTAGGGCATGACCCAAATTATACAAAACAAAATATTTCTTTTTTATAATTTATTTATAAAATATATAACATTTTTTTTAAATTAGTTCAAAATATTTTTTAATTGAATATAATTTATAAATTGAATAATATAAAACTAGTATTATTAAATTTATATAAATATTCATGTAAAATATATATTGATTGGAAAAAACTTTAACATCACCAAAATATCACCATAATATGTCCACTAAATATAAATATATGATATAAAATACTAAAATTCATTTAGTAATGAATATATTTACTTCAAATTTGCATTTGCATATAAAACATATGTATTAATAAAAATATTAAAAATTAAAAAAAAATGTATTATTACTAATATTATTACAATAATCTATAACATAAAATTTAATTTAAATATTAGTTAAATAGATATTTAAAATTTTTTTAAAAAATATATCTCATTTTTATTATAAATGTTATTTTACAATTATTTTCATAAATCATATATAATTATGAATAAATTATATACAAAAATTATTTAAGATATTAAATATTCGATGACTGTCGATGTTTGAAACATCATCTATGTATATATAAATGTCTATACATAGAATATAAGTCGCGCGCGCGAATTGGTTTATCTATGATACGAAACAACAACAGAGTATCATTAACAGTGTTCTAGAGCACGTTTCAACGTAAATGACCTTTATCCTCTCTCTCACCGACAGCCATAAAGTACACGGCGCTCACTCAATACAACTCTCAGAAGTGTCTTCAGCACGACTGGACCAACAAGCTAGTGATGGCTCACATACGTAAATCTATCCCGAACCAGCCACTAGGGGGTGTGTGCGGTGTCGGCCTCGCCTCGGATATATTCGCAGTCGTCGAACTCGCCCAATACGTCGGAATATCCGCTGGGGACTTATGGGTAATCAACCGTGAAGCTACTACTACTAGTCTTTAATGTATATAGCTATGTATACTGTATCTGTATTCATATTATATCTATATATACTGTATCTGTATTTATATCATATCTATATCTATGTTCATATCATATCTATATTTATATACTTCAACTATATTTATATTTCTGGATAGATTTGTTAATTATTATGAATACTTATTATGAATCCTGACATAATTATTAATCGTCTTTGATTACACAACAATTGAACATAATACGTCGTATGCAATGTAAAATAACATAGCTTTTTAGATTAAGTACATCCGTACCTAGTAATATCACTCTAACATTACGCAATCATTACAAGTTTACTACACAAACTCAATCAAACATACACACACACAATGTGGGTTAAGAGTAGTTGTTCTAATAAAGCTAGATATCAATATGTGGATAGCATGCGTATAGTCGTGAATCGTAATCATCGACACCCCAGCAAACAGTGAACGATCGTGTTCACTGAGGAGAAACGTTACGCATGACGTGTGCATTGATATCCTATAATAGTAGTGTTGATCATAACTATCATAAACAGTATGTATTATCAATCAGATATCGATCACACTGCTACACATATGTGCACGTTGAGACACACACACACACAAGCACGTGCGTGATATATCAGCCAGCACAGTTATCTGACTATTTCACTGTGCACTATTAACCTTTGACCCCTGCACGCCTGCAGAAAACGTTCAAGAACGACAACAAATACATTGTCTACGAGGAGAAGTTAAACGTACTACTAGACACCTACAATGTTAGTATGATTACCACCACTGTAGTACATGTGCACTGTGGTGGTTGTAGTGTGGTGGTTGTAGCAGGTCAGGTGGTCACGTGGCGTAGATAGCACAACTGTAGTGTGTTCATCTGTCCCACGCTACAACATTACCCCTTAATGCGATGTAATGGAGGTGAATACGGCAATGTTAAGTACCTCATCATCTACATGCATTAGAGGTACAGTATGGGAGTTAACAGTGACCCCAACAACACAACATGTGCAGCTATAGCTATTGTGAAGCCCTTTAGTAGGACAAGGACATATTGATACTGTAAACTAGAACATGAAACAGAAAAATTAAATTATTCTAATAAATAATATTATTATTATTATTGCTGTGGCCATTATGGTATAGAGCTATACTTAATTGTAATCACCCCACGACTGCTGGCGTACAGCGATGTTAAGCCTGACTGACATTCTCGGATTGCAAAGTCAGGCTGTATACGGTGGCATGGTGTAGCTTGTATCGATGTTGTTTTGGTGGTCCCACCCAGGAACTTAAAAGACATTTTGTTTTACTTCTAATGTCCCTTCGAAACTGAATATATAAGAAATAATACATGATATAATATATGATATATGATATATTATAATAACCCATCAAGTCAAAGCATTATAACCACAACAATCGCTATCATTCATCACTAAATGGTAGTGACCTAGACTACCCCTACCGCACCCCCACCACTACCCCTAAAACCCCTACCACTACCCTTACCACCCCCACCACTACCCTACCGCACCCCCACCACTACCCTTACCACCCCAACCACTACCCCTACCGCACCCCCACCACTACCCTACTGCACCCCCAATACTACCCTTACCACCCCACCACAACCTCGATTAGGTGATAAGGGTGGGATTTGAAACCTACGTGTACGTAACGCACGAACATAGCTACCACTGGCTGCTGCACTCCAAGAAGAACCTCAAGGGCAGAAGTCTCCGTGAATATAAGGACATCGTCAACGAACAAGATGGTAGTAGTGCTGCTATACTAATGCAGCCTATCCAATATAAATACTAATTCACCCTATCCAATATTAATACTAATTCACCCTATCCAATATAAATACTAATTCACCCTATTAGTAGAGTCACCACCGTGTAGATCTAATAACATTCGCAATACATCACCGATATTCTAATAATACGCACGTAATTCAACACAAATTTAATTATACTATAATATATACACACACACGTAATACATTCGCGTAAAGACTCCCACATTACTTACCGTTGATACATCCTAGAGAGTTTCGCTACTATAGATATGCCCAGCTAGATAACCTCTGCTGAATACAGCACTATCAACAGTGCTATATGTTAACATCACCTTCCTCTACATTTACAGTGCAGTTTACGAATATCGAGGCCGGCATAAAAGGTAAACCTACTACCACTCCCCCTTACATACACCCCAACTACACCCTTATCCACACCCCAACTCCACCCTTACCCACACCCCAACTCCACCCTTACCCACACCCCATTAAGAGTGATTTTAAACATGTTGTTGATTATGAATTCCAAGTCGATATTTTGATCATTTAAATATGGGTATTGAGAATACCAATTGTTTTTTTAATGTAGGTCAATATTGTACAGTGTACTGTACACTACACAAACTAAGTGCAACACAAGACCGGTAAAATTTAACTAAATTTAACAATGAGAATAAATATGTATAATTGTATATTTCCTATGAATAATATCAAATTCATAACAAAATTAATTTTATTTCTAGGATTTTTTTTTAATTCATAGGATTTTCCAGAATTTTGTTTTGACCTCTTATAATTTGTTACTGAATCGTTATATTTGATAACTTTATGTCATATATAATAAACAATCTATTCATTAATCACTAAATATAACAATTAGGCTTACAAAATTATAACTACCATCAAATTACTTTAATTTTGTTAAAATCATCAATAAATGACCATTTTTTCTGTGGATAACTTTACTTTGTACCTTTACGAATTTCAAGATTTTTTTTCTACCTCATCTTAATTAAGAACATATATTTTAACGTACAAGATTTATGAAAAAAAAAAAATAGCTTATTATAATTTTAATAAATAGTGAAATTGGCCTAATTTTTAGAAAATATTTATATACATTTAAATGTTATTTTATTGTTTAAATTAATTATCTAATAAATAATATTGTAATTAGGGATACTATAGATAATATTTACAATATATTAATGTTATCTCTTAGAAGAATAGTATTTGAGAATATTACTCATTATTATATAGATCCATTAATTAAAGGGCAAAATCACAAATTTACAAACTTCAAATAAATATCCTTGTTTATAAACATAAACAATACAATATATATAGAAGTAAGGAAATTTATTTTTAAAACCATAAGCACGTCACCAATATGAAACCAAAATATATTTGTATTACTAAAATAGTGTCATGAACATCATAGCTATAGAATCTGCAAAGATCACTGTTAACCCCCATTACATTAGGCTATCCATACAAATAGTAACTGTGGTGCCTAACTAAAATTCTAATAACTCATGCACTACTGGTTACACTCTTAAACCTATTATTACATCGATAGCTACGTTTACTCACTATCTTTGTAAATAAATGATAACAAAAATAAACGATATTCTTCGTATCGGATAGAATCCCGGTAGAGAAAAAACATTATAATTTATAAAAAAATGGTATATACTATGTAATTGAAGACTTGTTCAAAGTTACTATGTTATAAAATGATAAATCATAAGATAGATGAGTCACGATAAAAAACCGTAAACAAAAAAAATGTCATTTTGTGAGATTTAGAAGGATTTAAATGAAAATGTATGCGAGATAGATACTACTAGTAAAACATAACGTGAACAATGGTGCTGATGTTGGGTACATGTGAGTTACAATCCATCTTTGTTACGAATTGTAAACATTTCGTATTATCTGCATGAATGCATCGGGGATAAGCGGAGTTATATTGATCATTAATGAAGTGTAGAGATATTCACACCTATATAGATATACGGTAGGGTTGTGTGACACATTCGAGTCCTAAAGTACTAGTAGTGAAATGTCGAGTCGAGTCGGACAATTTAAGGTCCATTTGAAAATTGAAGAAATCGAGTCCCTGTAGTTGCTTTTCGAGTCGAGTATTTAAAATAAGACTAGAATATTACTAATATTTTATTTTTAATATTTAATAAACTATGAATGTACAAATATCTCAATTTTTCTTCATTTGATTTAAATCATGTATATATTATTTAAAAATTAATTATAATTTTGTTAAATTAATGAATCTATTAAATGGAGAAAATAATACATTAATTAGCAATACTTTCATATATATATATATATGTTAATTATAAAATACCATGGTATATTTTGTTTCCATTGATTATAATAACACATTTCAAATAAATAATATAAATTTGTTTGATTAGAGATGACATTTTTCAAAATATAACCCTATATTTCAGAACTTATTTGAAAATATCGTGCTTGATTTTATTATCCAATATCGGTAACTATTTATATTACTATTATATCAGTTCAATCCGAAATAGAACAATACTGATATTCACTCATATCTAATTCTGTGTGTCGGTGTGTGAATGCTATTTAATGCACCTTATTGCATATTATAAAGTATTAACTTATAATTTAACCTTTATCATATTTGTATCCAATATCTACAACTGTAAGTGTACTCTCATATCGGGTTTACTAATGCATTAAAACCTCTACAGTTATGATTTGTATATATTTATTAAAAACGGAGTCTATAGTCGAATGAGTTATGTGATAGCGCAGGTTCTACACTTTGATTTACCATTCGTTATCTTAACAACACGCCATATTATCTCAACAACCCCCACCCCATGCACGTAGACAAACAGGGCAACCAGACGAACAACTCCATATTCGGCATCAAACGCGTGATCTTCGACGCATCCGACGCCCCATCCGACCTTCACCCGCCTAAGAAGAAAGCCGCCCTCTCTACCGACGCCGCCCCACCGACCCCCTCCCCCCCGCCCTCCACCGCTACAAAGGATGGCTGTCCGGCCAAGAAGCGTATACGCCTCACTCAGTACAAGTTCACGCTCGACTCGCTGGTACCCGAGAACAACGAACACATGACCACCAGGAGAAGGGGCTCCACCGCTACCACTACCCCTACCCCTGCCACGTTAGTTATCGGGGTTACCACCAGGATAGTAGCGTTATGCAATATGTAATGTAAATATAATAGCGAGGAATGTCGGCGACTAATACTTTCAAATAAATCTAGAACCTGAGCACCCTTACCTATCTATTTACATGTAAACATGCCTGCAATAGTGTGCGCGTTTAGTAATAATTCGTTTAAGGGCATATGCCCAGGCCTTATCTACTAGATAATATCTATTATATAAAAAAATATGCTTTACTAGCCGGCATATCATCACCTATATATTATTATTATTATCAGATTTAGGCAATGCCAGGGTAATTATAGAAGCAGTGTTGCTTATCGAGACAATTACCCCTTATTATGATTGCTATTTAACTCATGTTCTAGTGCAATATCATCAACGCTCACACAGTTATCCGGCTTACAATTACAAGAAAGTGAATCTAGTACCGCGACCTTGGAAAACTCCCGAGTCCACTGTGAATCGGCCCACTTTACAGTTGATGATGGAATGCATCATGATGACGATCATCTCTAACCCTGGCATCAACTTGAAGTCCCTGATTAACAAATATCAACCCCTACTGCAGTCCATCGTTATACTGGATCTAATAGATGTGAGAACTTTAATTATATATATTCTAGAATTATTGGTGATAGTCATGCGATTATCACCAATGAAAAGTAGTGATTACAAAATATTTTGTAAATATTATTTATTAATACTTGAATAATACTTATTTTTTGGATCAATAGATTTATATTTCAATAGAAATTATTAACATTATACCAAGGATAGGTCTAATTCAAGTCTGCTAATGCATATTACAACTTTTTTTACGCTTGACTTATTTCATTATATCAGACATCAGTCTTTGAGTACATATTTTAATTTTATTTAAAAATCAATGCAAAAATTCGTTTTTAAACAATGATTATAATATCCTATAATCATAATATAATACACATTATATTATTTGTAATGGCGATATAAAGAATACTGAACAATTTCATTCAATTCAAACCAAATTATTATATAAATTATTAATTTTAATAAAATATTTATATAGAAATATAAATTAAAATAAATACACATTTTTGTGTCTTTGAAATGTAATTAAATATAAGAAAACTGAAAACTATTTATTTCAGAGTACAAATATTCATCGTTGCAGAGATCCTTATACTAAACACTATCTATGACATTATTATAATTTATTATTAGAAAGTTGTCCTCTTAGAAACAAATATTTAATAAGTATGAGTTTCTTTTATAATTTTATCTTTGCAATAATTATTAAATTCATCATAATTTAAAATAGAAAAACTAAATAAATACACCTCATATTCTAAGCCCCTGTATAAGTCTAGTTTGCGAGCATAAACAAATTACCTATTGATCAACACAGATACTAAAGGTTCTGGGATGTGTCACGACTATTTGCTATGTTGTCGAGGAAAGCTGTTCCGTATTCAATAAAAAGAGAAATATTTATAGGGAAAGTTAGTAATTTATTCATCGTAACTAAAAATATACTTTATATAAATTATTGAATAACAATCACATTCGATATCTTTAAATAATTTTACGAATTACTAATATTTAAAATTACCTATATTTTATTTAAAATATAGTAGTAGCAAAGATTTTCTGTAGGAAATGTATTTACTTGCCTACATTTGTGTAACCTAATAATTAGATATGGCCATCTATAGATGTTAGGTCACTATAGTGTTGATATTCAGATAGTAATCATGTTCTATATTTATTGTAATTTTGAACTGATAGCTACATCAATTGTCAATATTACAATAGTATTGTTTGTATTTTGAAATATAAAAATTAGAATATTAAAATAGAAAATTATATCATTATATGTTAAAATATAAGTATGTATTTGTAATATACTCTTAATAATAAGCACATTATATTCAAAGTTTAAAAGTAAAATATTAATTTAAAATGTTCTAAATATTATCATCATAGTCGTAACAAACAATTTTCCCTTTTGTAGTCAAATCTGTTATATATTAATACCTATATGGCTTCACCAAATAGAGCTATATAATTAATATAAAATCATTGGTATTAATATATAACGTATTTTACTACATTCAGTTCACTATTTATTATTATTATAATGATGTTGTATTTACATATTTCTATATATCTTTATCTTACTAGTATATAATTATATATTATTAATATACCAAGAAGGAGAAGACAATTCGCCCATTTACATAATAACAAGTACCATGGTAGATACAATCACGTTGTTAGATAACTTTATAAATAGTATAAATATATGACATTTTATATCATTATTTTTCTATTTTTATAAAAATAATATATTTTTTATATATAACTTATATCTGTGAGTATATATATATATATATATATATATATATATATGTGTGTTTTTATTGGTCTATTCTCAGTTATTCCATAGTATATCCAACAATATAAATGAAAATGAATTTACCATAAAAATAACTATTTACTTTGAACTAGATTTTTCTCATCCATACCAATATTAAAAACCCTATAGCTTTTTTTTTCCCTTTATTGAATGTTATTCAAATATTCACCATTAGAAAGATATTTAATTGTATGTATATGAAACAGAGAGTTTTATTTTTTTTAGTCATAATGAAAATATGTAATAAAAATAATTAAATTTAATAAGTTAAAAAATAATAAGTTTTATAACACATAAAATATAATATATTTGGTAATTGAAATAAAAAAAGTTCTACTGTTTTCATATGGAAGAGAATAAACTCTACAATAAAAATTAAATGTCTAATTATATTGTGTTTTAAAACACATACCAATTCCCTATCTCTTACATGTTAAAATCTATTTATAGACTGAGTGACACTCGTACCTTTCAAATATAAATATTTACAATATCATATAATTATTATATTTAATAATATATATTGTATTATTATAATTTAATAATTATATTTTAAAATATAATAATAATATTAACTTGTATTCTTAGTTTTACATATAAATGTTATTATATATTTATATGAAAATATAAATCATAATGTGAATTAATATAATGAATAATTAATATAAAATAATTTATATTATGTAAATATTATCAATTTTATTTAAATTGTTTAATAAGTTATTAATAATAAAACAAATTAAAATAATTCCCATTCTATATCAAGCAGTTTATTTAATTTTATTATATTTAATAAATATATAAAAATGTATTAAATAAAATACTTTAATTTTGATATAAAATATAATACTACATTATAAAATAAATATAAAATATTATATACATTTCATATCAATAGAAAAATATTATTACAAGTATGATTATACTAGATTAATATACAAAAGTAGCATCGATAAATTAAAATAATCGTTTATCATAGGTATTCTAAACTTGACTGTCTAACTGTACACATACACACGCAGGTGAACAATGTCACGATGACTACAACAGCATGAGTTTTATCCCTACACTGGATTGCATATTGAAGCTTGGAAAATTCAACAATTAACACTAGCAGCCAACACTATATGTTTTTGTATACATTGTTACTAGAATACTGTGTCGTCTGTTCAATAAATCACTTTTAATTTATGTGTTTAAATCTGCATCCATTATTATTCGTGGTGTAAATTTTGAAGATATTAACAATCATGTTGAGTCGAAATATATTATAAACCGAAAATAATAATAATTAATAATAACGAGAGTGTTGATGTGATTCTATAAATAGATTCTACTACTACTACAGAGTGTTGATGTGTTTCGTAGTATTCCTGGTGTTCAGTGTTGCCAAGGCGATGGTTAACTCTTCCTTCAGGTGTTTAATGTTAGCTACATCTGACATCAACAGAACGGAGACATCGGTTGACATGTGCAGGCAGGTCCTAATGCGAAGTAAAACCTCGGGTTCGCATTGGTCGTACAGGCTCCTACTAGCCATCTGTTGAGTGTATTGCCTGAGTATAGGCTTCTACTACTACTACTACTACTACTACTACTACTACTACTACTACAACCGCTACTAACCCTATACTGAATCCTCCAATCTAAATCACGATACCTAGGAAAGCTGATAGCCTTGATATAAGTGTCAGTACATGCATCCATCGTCTGCCTGTTTTCTTCTATGACATCGAGCAGAGCTTGCGATGACAGAGGTGTGAAGTCCTGGAACACCTCTTTAAGATCATTACAACTGATCTAGTGTGTAGTTATTATATGATTAAGGTGGTATATCTCTTAAATATATGTGTTGAATAGTGTTCTAAAATGTCAGATCTTTGCATGTTCTAGAGAACTTCAAATCGTATTAATGTATTTTCAAAAAAAAATTAAAAAAAATTAAATCTATTTCCTTGATTTTTAGTATTTTTAAAATATATACATACATATATAATATTTACAATTAAAAATACCTATATTAAGTATTATAATTTCAGTTGATCATACAATCAATATAAATAATTATTCATAGACAAAATTATAATAAATTTATTAAATACGATTAAAAAATTAATAAGTTTAACAAAAATTATGGGATTTAATTTGATCTATGTTTCTACTGGATATTTTTATAATCCAAAGATAATTTAATAATAAATGATAAAATCTGTTGAGATTTGATATTTGAATATAATTATTTGAAAATGCAGAAAACTAGTGATTATTATAACTAATATTAATATACTAAATTACACATTTAGTAAAATATTCATAATACAAATTTATAGTTAAATATAATTATGATAGATATACATACTAGATTCTAAATTTTGGATTTTCAGATTTTAAATATAAAATAATAAAACGACGCATATTTATTTACAATATATTGATTAATTAACAATACGTAATAGTAAGAGCTATAATATGTTAGGTTTGGTTAGCTATGAATGAATCAGTGCTGATAGTATACACACCAAACCTTATATTTAGAAATTTGTGAAATGAGATACATGAGCGAGTGAATGCAATTCTCTATTGTTGTGGAAGAAGTGTTTAGTTTACCTGCAACAGTAATGTTGTATTGAGATCTGATATGAAATTATTGATTTATATGTAATAACATTAATTTATATAAGTAGAAATGTAATGAATCAACTAATAAGTAATACATATATATGGATTAATATATGGCAATTGTGGAAATAATGTAAATTATAAAATAAATTATATAATTAAATGTATTGAATTAAATTAAAATATAGGTAAATAATATTAGTATTATTAATTTAAGTATGATTATAAACATAGAGTATTCCTAATATATATATATATATATAAATGAGTCGAATAACACCAACTTGCAACCGAAGAATATATTTTCTTATTGATTTGTTCATGATTCATTAAATTTAAGCTTATTTGAAAGAATTCTTGCACCACTACAATATATTTATAAATATTATAAAAATGTATGAGTATCTGTAGTTATATGTGATTATAATCAAGTACATTAAACTGTATATGTATACATAATGTAGCAACGTTACAAATGGTATATTATACACCAAATATATATATATATAAATCAAATTTATATTATAAATATATGTGTAGTATTATTATTATAATATATATATATATTATAATACATTAAATAATTATGATAATATTAATATTGAAGAGTATGATAAATGATATCGACTACGACTATTATTCGGGTCTAGAAATCTATTGTTGACTTAATTCTACCATCTTTAAAATATTTAAAAACGATATGAATTGCTGAGGGATATTTAAAATAGATAGTTGCTAGGTTACCATATTATATGGTCCATATATATATATATATATACATTAGAGTGAAGACCCTACTCAATATATATTCTACAGTCATTAAATGCAACTAATATAGGGATGGTATTAAAATTATATTTATTTGTAAGAGGTTGCGGAGTTGATTATATTTGGATTTAAGAATACCTGTCCAGCGTTTATATTTATTATTTATTAAGATTATAAATATCAATAAAATAGTTTCATATCTTAATTTTAAATACACAAAATTACGAGGAATGTTGATATTATGTATTTGAAATATATAATTTTATTTTTAGTATAGATAGTACATTAAAATTGGTAGTAATTATCAATATAAATAAATAATATTAATTTAAAATTTAGTAGGTATTTAGTACGGACGGTATGCAAAAATTAAATAACTATAAATAATAAAGTTCATGGCGTGCGTCGCGCGAATATATTATTCGTAGTTACTAATTACTTTGTATAGGCTCACTTCTGGATATAAATCAGCTAAAAAAACTGAAGAATAAAACTAAACAAAATAAATAAAACAACCCAAAATATAAATCTGAAAATATTAATTAATCAATTAAAACGAATGGTGCATATGTATATTTTTATAGTCATTATTCCATATATATATGTTTTCCTTTAGATTTTATTTGCGTGTGAACTAGAGCGTATAATAAATTTGTATAACGCACGCCTTGCGCAAACTTTGTTATTTAATTTTTACCTACCGTCCGTATTCCCCTTTAGTAGTGGGTTGCGACTGCAGCGTTTCTATCGCAAATTGTCATATACTACATTAAATTGCTTATCCACTTTCTTTATATCGATGATAAGAATACACCATCGATATAAAGAAAATGGATAAGCAATTGACGCACGCAATGCATGTAAAAGATAGACACATGAATGATACTTTTATCGATAAATTAACAAAATGGTATCAGTGATTTTGATTAGATATTAGTCATATTATATATGTCAAATATTAAAACAGTAGGCTTTTCGTCGAAATAGATTAAAGTGACTTCTATCTACATCAATGGATTTAAATTATAAATATCAATAAAATCAATAAAATAGTATTATATCTTCAATTTAAA
>OZ025241.1:54382000-54432000 GCA_964019155.1 Osedax fenrisi | reverse complement strand
ATATATGTAGAATAGTATATAAGAGTAACATTACGATCAACGGACACGTATAAATATACGTAGAATAGTATATAAGAGTAACATTACGATCAACGGACACGTATAAATATACGTAGAATAGTATATAAGAGTAACATTACGATCAACGGACACGTATAAATATATGTAGAATAGTATATAAGAGTAACATTACGATCAACGGACAGTGTCCGTCGGACACGTATAAATATACGTAGAATAGTATATAAGAGTAACATTACGATCAACGGACACGTATAAATATACGTAGAATAGTATATAATAGTACGGACATTTTCGGACACTAGCGGACACTAGCGGACACTAACGGACACTAGCGGACATTCAACGGACATAGATGTCCGTTGAAAATGTCCGTTGATCGTAATGTTCTTTTGATCCCACTCGAATAATTACGTAATTGTTAACGACGCCCGCCACACGCGGCGTTGGTTACTGAATAACAAGTGTCAATTTTAAATTGAATTTACCGTATTTAATCATTAAATTAATGCATATTCATTAAACATATTATTATAATTAACTATATCTCTTTATTGAATGTTAATACTTTTGATTGATGTACGTTTATTTAAAATATTACAAATATGTATAGGATATGCGTTATTTAATTATCAAAGTTCTGTATTTAAATTATTTAAATTTAAAAAATATATTTAAAATTATTTAAAATTACCATTTGCATCAGCATCTTTTAAAAAGCTTATTTCTTCTTTAAAATTTCCATTTAAATGATATTGCATATTTTATAAATTATGAATTTATATTAAATATAGTATATAGATTATAAATACATTAAATTAAGTAAATATGTGGTTATATTTAGTAAATAGCTTACTATTTATATCCTAGGTTTCCTATATAAACTGATTTATTTATTTGCAATAGATTTCTATTATTTTTGGTAGTTATCCATAGGTTTATTTCAATATTTCAAAACAAGTTTATACAAATTAGTAATTTGTAAACAAATACATTATATTTTTTTATATAGATAATTAATAGTTAATATTGTATTATACAATAATAAGTATACTATTATTTATCTATACATCATATATTTTTTTCAAATTTATTTAATATTAAATATCTATTTATTCAGTAATCAAATTAATGATTAAACCTAAATAATATATAACAAATTGATAACAATTTATAACTTTTTTTCTAGGAATATAGTAACCATTAGCATATAGCAACAGTGTATTCGCAAATATAATCATGAAAGATATAATATTTTAAAATAATAAATTACACCATTGTTAAAATATGGGTATTGGTTATAAATTAAGTCCTAACGAAGAACAACAGTTATTAAAACAAGAAATTGAACGTAGAAGAAAATTAAGAATAACCCAGGTTTTAATTTGTATTATAATAATAATAATTATATATATTTTTACATACAAAATTATGGTTTTTATATTCAATATCTATTTATACGGCCATGTTATAACTAAATAAACACTTATTTGTTAAAATAGTTTAGATATATATTATGAATTCAGGGGGTGCTGGAGTTGAGAACGGTTTTCAAAATGTTACCAGAAATTGAGGCGGGCGACGAGCGCGCATACATTACACAGTTAAAAATGATATGTTTATATTCACACATCAATGCATATATGTGTATACAGTATATACAGTGTATATTATACACTGTATGAATCATACAGTGTATAAAGTATACACTTTATAATACATATATTCATAAAATGAGATTACTAATTAAAATAAACACCTATATATATATATACATCACCCATGTGTATACACAGTATATTACACACACATACACACAAATATATATATATACATATATATATATATATATATATATATATATATATATATATATATGTGTGTGTGTATATCCTATATGTTTTATATAAGATTTATCAATATAGGTAGGCATTGATGCGTAAATATAAACATATAATCTATTTTTAACTGTATACGCTAAACGCGCTCGCCACCCGCCTCAATTGATGGTAACATTTTGAAAACCGTTCCATAGTCGTGCAGTAACCCTATAAATGTACTATATCATATATAGTATATATACTGTAATATCATATATGATAATCATAATGATAATTATTTATATAATATAGACATTAAATATTACAAAAATCCGCATTAAAATCGTTCTTACAGAGAACAGCCTAAACATATGTTACTGAAAACAACTGATTAGATTTATAGATTACATTCATAGGGCTATATATATATATATATATATATATATATATATATATATATATATAGCCGTATGGATGTAAGTATGCACTCCTATTTTCAATTGCAAATATTGCATTGTAATCAGTAGTAAATGCTGCTTCGGCTTATGCCGCGTTATATTACTTGGTTATACTCGACTAAGATCTATTGCCTAACCAGACACACTGCATTATTAAGGTACGGCAGCAATCTAAGATAAACGCCGCAAATTCACGCAATGCAGTGAAGGCCGAACGAAAACGTCAAATAGAAATTCTAACGGAAAAAGTAAAGGTTTATTGATGCATCTCACTCTCATTAGACTATATTATCTATGTATTATTGCATCTCACTCTCATTAGACTATAGATAACATAACTAACGTAGATGTATTATTGCTTACACAGCTATAGGATATATAACAGTGATATCTAACCACTACGCATTACTAATCTATTGTTGTAGTTTGACCTTGAAGAGAAAAGGTTGCGAGATCTCGAACAAGCGGATTATGACTTCAATGAAAACGTTCCAGAGTTTGGATTGGCTCACCGAAATGCTTACAATGAGGTTAGTCGAGTGGTTAGTGGCTAGTGAAGTTAAGGGTGCTAGTATGTGTAGTGAGATTAGATGGGGTAGTGAGGTTAGTAGGGGTAGTGGAGGGATGAAGTGTACATACTGGGGTAGGGAGCATGTGTTTATACAAGTGGCTCATGCAATGAAGTATGCGGCCCATGTGTCGTATGATTAGGGGAGTTACCCCATAGTACTCACATACATGGGAGTTAACCCTATGGGATCTACTCATAAGGGCATTTGACCTATGACACACACACACACATGGACAGGAATCCGACCCGAAGCATGCTATGCACATCTACAACAAAGAGCACAGCAGAGTGGTAGCAGTGCAGAGGTATCAGCAGGCTATGCAGCTTCTCAAGGAGGAGAACATCAAAAAATACCATAACAATAATCGTATTCATAAGATGAGGTTTTCAAATATTATTTATTTACTAGTAAATAGATTAATAAAAATTAATTATTAACACACAAACAATATTTATATTTATATATATGTGTGTAGAAATTTAAACAGTTTAGTATATTTGATTTTTTTATTTACCAATTAAATAATTCTTGTAATGTATACAAGACTCTTGTAACACAACTATATATATATATAATACACTATATATAATATTAACACATGATTATTTACATGTTGACAATAGTTTTCACGATTACTATAATATTAGAAAGCATTAGGCCATGTTGTTGTATGTGTCACCTGATGTCTTACTCCTAACAAACACAGATATCAACATAACAATTAGCTACTACTAGTAATCTACACATTACAACACATCACACACTACCACACACACATACACACACACTTTATTCAGGGAGCAGGCTCTCGACATAGAAAAGGTACGCTCGAACCATATAGCATCACTACCCACTCCATTGCCCGATAGCATTGCCTCCTTAGATCTATCCAATTGTTAGTATCTAACCTCTATACGGTCGAGGTCAAATAAAGCACGTTATTGGTGTAATGTAATGTTGATCATCCACAGTCAAAACAATGAAACCAGTGAAATGCACTGACATCAAGGCCTTCACTAATACCCACTACCACATTGCTTCGGATTCTGGTTTTGTGGAGAAAGCTGATTCTTATGAAGAAGTTAGTCTTGTTTATGTATATGTTGTTTTTATATATCTATATGTGTATAATATATACACTGTATATATATGTGTGTGTGTATATGCGCGTGTGAGTGTTTATGTTTAAATTTTTGAAGCATTTTTATGTATTTTTTTGTATATGTATATGTGTTTATGTTTCAATTTGAGTTTGTTTATGTTTGTGTATGTATTTCTGTGTGTTTATATTTATATTTGTATGTTTGTTTGTATTTGTATATGTGAATATACGTGCATGTATAATATTAACATAGTAATGTAATCTTGAGTCAATACAATAATGATACTAAGTACCACCACCACTACTGCCACCTAGAGTGCGGATGCTAAACAAGAAGCAGTAACACAGACAGTAGAACTAGAGAACTGCGAGAAACAATTCCGTGACTCCGTACATGAGCGAAATGCTAAAGCAGAACTACGATACAAGGCTGCCCTGCGCAAGGAGAATGTCAAGAATGTTTGTACCTTACACCCTTCTAGCGCTACGTACACCCCCTAGCCCCATCCTTCTAGCCCTACCCATCTAGCCCCATGCCCCTCTCTCCATAGGACTACAATCAACTGCTGCACGATTTGAGTGACCTCCAGAGACAAGATCAAAATCGCCGACAGAAAATAGTCGCCAAAATTCCGGTTAGATAAAAATGTATTGTAAACTTGTGAATATTAGTTAAATATCTAATAAATAATATATCTTAATAGTAATATATGCGATTGAAGATATAAATGTTATATTATTTATCACGTTCACAATTACCCTTCGTAGAAACAAATATTTGAAGCTCCGTTTAGAAGAGTGGAGGAGAATAAACGTCTTCAGAATGAAATAGAGACTGCCTTCGAGAAGATGTTCATTAAAAGAGATGGTTAATCTCTTCTCTACGACCTTTACAACTACTATGACCTCTTCCTGATTCTTACCACCTATATGACCCCAACCACATATACGAACCATTCTACTACTATGATTACTACCTATTCTATGAACCTTTCCATCTATATGATCTCTTCCACCCTAAGATCTTTCCTTATGATCCACCACTACACCCCGCTATTACATAATTACGTATATAACAATAGATTACATAATACCTAGATTACGACGAGAACGCTATACCAGCATTATGTCAGCCGAGTGAACTCTCACCTCGACCTGTTGACCCCATCTGTCTAGAGGTCATAGTCGACACCGAGGTGCGCGATGAAGATAGCTTGTTTACGTCCGCTCTAGATGTCACTACGGAAGCCTCACTAGATGCGGGTCGAGGTTCTATCAGCTCTGATTCCGGACCAGAGTTTATACCTCGAGATCAACGCGTTACTGGTTATTGTGCATATGTTTACGCGCTCGTGTGAGATTATAATATTATACATTAGACTGTAATATATCACATTATATTTATAAGATTTAATTGTAATAAATGTGTATATTTTAATTTTAATTAAAATATAGAATATTTATAAATACATTTAAATAAAATAAGAACTTTTTCTTATTTACTTAATCGTAATATGTATTTCATTGTAGATGAATTTAAGCGACTTGTCCAAGATGTTAATCAGAAGAGATTGCAGAGACTCGACAAGACCGATGAAATTGGTAATCAACCTTTTTATAATAATCATACACTAATAATGATGATTTTTGTTGTATAGATTTGGACGCAACATTGACAGAGGAGAGTATCATTTACTCGGTATTAAATAGTGACCAATCACAGCACAGTGCAGGTAACCTATCGGATGTAAGCTTGGAATCCATAATCAATACAAACAGTGATGTCATCAATAATACAGTGATAACATCGGATATTGAATGTTAGTATTTTAGATTACTATATAGATGTATGACTAGATATCCGTTGTCTATCTCCTAAAGTAACATTGTTTACTTTCGGTCCTGCATTTTATTATAATATAATTATATTTCAAAGTTATAAACATATTAGAGATATTTATTTAAATTAAAAATGCATACATTTTTTTAAATATTTATTTTTGTATACAATTTTATAAAGAACAATCCATCATCATTTATTTATAAGATAAAAATCATTCAATCGTAAAATATTCCATATATGTAAGCAATAATAAAATTACGTTAAAAACTCTTCTTTCAGCTGAATTCCAAAGAGAATACGGTCTCTCAGCTCAGATATTATCCGAGAGACAGAAACAACAACAGAACTCTGTGCAAGGAGAACTGCTACGAGTTGATACTGACCAACAACACGATGATTGGGAGTTTGTAGCGCTACTTATATTAATCACACACATATATATATATATATAAATGATACTTATATAATTTATTTAGGAAACAAAAGAAAATATTGAAAGAAAAGTTGCACGATATCAATATTCGCAGGAAAAAATTAAATGAAAATTTAAAAAATAGCGTTAGTATTATAGTGTTATAGTATTACATAATAAATGTTATATTTTGTGTGTAAATATATAATTTGATCATTATTTAGTTGGGACTAGAAACACTATCATTGGATTCGATCCTCAAACCTACGGATGCAAACAACGTTAGTACATAATCGTTCATTAAGATTCTATAGAATGTGTTCATACTATATTATGTGTATACTATATGTTTACTATACGTAATGAATGACTTTGAACGACTCACAGCTATCGCACGACGAAACCAGCGACGCAGTAGAAGAAAGACGTTTACTATTGGAGCACGGCGAACAAGTATTATCTCGCGCGATCCGACCAATTGAACGACTCCCTTCACCATCACCGCCACCCACTAACGCATTAACGGAGCTAAGAGCGTACGACGACGCCCTACTACGACGACCTTCACCCCTACGAGAGTTCCAAGACATCACCTCATCGGAATACAGCTCCTCCGCGCGTCTATCTCTAACTTCGTCCGGCTACACCACCACCACTAGTAGCGGTAGCGACCCCTGCCTCAGTTCCTACGCGGACCTACCCAACGCCCCCATCCCTACCGATTACCCCCCGCCTCACCCCACCGACGTTGACCTCTACAATGAGGCGGATTACGCTAACTTGTCGGCCTTCATCGACCGCCTGAAGTCAGCGGATAGTTCCTACCTACCCGACGAACTCCTACAGCATCATCAACCCGACTCCATCTCCCTAATCAGCTCTAAGTCGCTGTCTTCGTCTTTATCGTCGTTACAACTCAGCAGTCGTGACGCATCCCTCGGCTCGCTGGCTTCGATACGGCCATCGGAAAGTAATCTCTCCACCGCCACTTCTCTGAGTTCCGCTACCCTTATCAGTTTGTCCTCCTCCTCCTCCTGCTCCGCTGCTATCTCAGCCTCCTCCTCCCTCTTCCCCGCCTCCTCCTCAACCGATGAATTCGACATGAGCCGAGCGCTCGAGTCCGTCGGAATAACGAGCCAGCGCGACAACTGGCTGATGGATCTTTGCCGGGATGCGGACCTTACCCTCAGCGACGCGTTACGCGACACCCCCGTTGATACCCCCGTCGACACCTCGCTATCTCTACCCTCATCGGAGTATTCTCGTCAGTTTAGCGTCGATTCACTGGACGTAAGTCAGGCGAGTGAACTCGACCAGGAGATGCTAGTGTACCCTAGTGGTGGTAGTGGTGGTGGTGCTAGTGGTATGGCTGTAGTATTGGACGATGCTAAGGCCGATATCGGTTATCCCGTCGTAGCAGCCGACTCGGGAATGTTCAGCGGAATCACCTCATTGGCCGGCACGGATGTCAATCAAATCCAGCAACGAGTTAGCTTTGTTATAATGTCACTGTTGGTAAACACTCCATACCATACAATATCTAAATGAGATAAACGTTATATTAATTGCACGTTGTCATTGCTATAATCAATAGGTTTATCAATGTGACTATCAATTACTTTGATGTATAACTTATATTAATTGATTCCTTGTTTACTTGTCATTTGTAGTAGTATTAATTTTATAATGCGTATATTTTTAATTTTTCATCAATATTATTTAAATTAATTAATTTTTTAAATAGGTTAATTTTGGAAAATATTCCGATTTCAACGATTATAGACTCATTCCCAGCGTCAGTGAAACAATGATTAAAGAACAAGTATACGGTTAGTGTATCTTTCCGTTAGAGTCTATCCTAAGTTTAAATATATACAAAGGGATTGATGAATGTAAGCTATTAGACTCATCATTCACTATTACCATCGCATCACCATGTACCCAGACTTCCACGAGATGAGCTCCTTATCGGAGGCTGATGATAACGTGAAGGACGCAGCAAGGACACTGATCAGGAGGTCCGTTGAGGCTAACAACACCTCATCATCGCTGAGGGGGTATCAGTCGAGGCTTAACTACGCCCTCGAGGAGGACATCCTCAGTATGGAGGTGTTGTCACCCTCCCTGTGTCTCGTCACCACCTCCTCCGATAGCAATGTTTGTTACCGACGTTACTCCTATAGAACATACATCATTAAATAATCTGTTTTCAGTCCGTTTTAATTTAACGTAAACTATTTACGAAGTATAAACAACAACTAAAATAGTTTAGTATATTGATAACATTATTAATTTTGGATATATCAAATTTAAGTTACTAATTACTTAACATCGCATATATTAAATGTAGTTACTTTCCTTTATCTCTGAGGATATAGATATTCTTAAATTATGAAGCACGTTTGCGATGTTAAAATATAAATATTCTAATTAATGACGTCAACTTTATTGATTCTTTATATCCGCGTAATATTTCACGACCAATAAATCTCTATTCATTAATGCGTTCACGGTATCCATGTTTTCAGATTCTCTCCGCCCAAAAGCCGATGAGTAGCGCTAGTAGTATGACTAGTAACGCGGAACATGACCTGGCAAAGACCAGCTGCGATAGCTCCATCTCGCGTATCTTCTACGAGCTGTCAGGCGGGGCATCGAGCACAACCGCCGACCCTATCACTACATCCACGCCCCAGAAACCTAAACGACCGCCACCGCCCGAGTTCGCCTACAGAGCGCCGTCCTCGACCAATGAGATCTCTCCGTTGTTCCACGCCCATGCCGGTAGGACGACGACGCCCACTTCGTTTAAAGCGTCCACTTCGTACGGTTCCGTGATGTTGAGTGACAGCGATCAGTCGATTGAGAGGATCATACGCGATCTGATTGACAGCGAGACTTCGTCGCTATCCAATCAGATGTTTAGTTAGTCATAACCTCATTACCGTAAGTACGAATCTGTTCATCATGTGATAATATATATGTATATATAACTACAAATATAATATAGGGATTATTTACCTCCAGATATTTCATTTACACCCTCAAATTTTATTTATCAATTTAAACAATTCCATTCTAATTCAGTGTTCATACAATCCATTTTAATTGTCTATCAATATAATAATAGTGTGAAATTGAAAAAATGTAATGCAATTTTCTCATTGGATTATCTCGGAAAATAATTACTACTTTCATGTTTTTATATACAAATTTTACTATAGATAAATAATAATATATAATATAATAATACAGTTGTATTATTTACAATATTTATTAAAATAAAATATTACATTAAAAATATAATAATTTTATTTAATCATTATAATATGTTAATATGTTAATTTTTACATCATTTCAAAATTAAATTTTTAAATTCTATCAAAATATTTATATTACTATTTATCATCTGTGGAATAAAATATAATTACTTAAATCTCTTAAATATATATATATATATTAGTCATAGATTTATAGTTAGGTAGTCCTGTGATTTTTCTTAAACAGACATGATGCCTAGATTTAGGTAACTTAAGATGGCCGACCATCACTTATAATGTAGTATTTAATCAAATTAAAGGTTGCAATTGTATTGTAGTATAAATATATAATATAAATTTATATAAATGTTTATTTTGATAAAATTGAAACAAACTTTATAAGCGTATATAGAAAAAATTAAATGTATTTAAAAATCAATATTATTTGTTTAAATATTTGTTATTAAATGCATGTGTCATGTGATGGTCGGCCATCTTAATATACCTATATCGTGACACCATGTCTTATGAAGAATGTTACATTAGCGAGATATAGCAATACCGATTTAGGTGAAATACAAATCTAAGATATTAGTATTGCATTCAGTATAGATTATATATAGCCTATATTTAGCCTATAATTAGCGATATTTATTGTGACACTCCCCTTAAATATAACATGTATTTATTTAATTTTAATGTTAAATATTCTCAGATAACAATAAAGACATGGTCTGCTTACAAATCGTGCTAGAAACTTTCTTTATCGTACAGTTCAATAATGATTTGTTTAATATTAATAAACTGGCAACTTTTCTTGATTTACAAATGAGTAGAAATACCCATTGTGTATGTGTTCGAGAGTACTAAACCACAGAGGTGTCGTGTTTCTGATAAGATACGCGACGTAACCGATGCACCACTACGGTATCGTGCCGTCCTTACTCAAGTAATATTATAGTTGTGATAATAATAATCGCGTGCTATTCTCAGATTTAGATAAGTTCACTTTCAACGCCGATGATGATGACGATGCTGATGCTACACTATCATTGAAGCCGAACGGTTTCGACAGCGGCGACTACACACACGGCACTCAGTACTCGCCCGCCACTCAATACTCGATACCCTCTGACCTCAACTCCAGTCGTGAACAGCAAGACAACGACAGGCCGCGTATCTCTACGGACGACTTCAAGTGGCCTTCTTTCAGCGAATCTTTCAACTCGGTACGCGACCTTCACCTTGACTTTATAACTTGACCTCTAATCGTTATCTCCACTTGTAGAGTGATTACGGGCCGCTCATAGATGAACCCGACCTTACGCTGATGAGTTTGACCTCTACACCGCGTTCGACCTCTAATGACGACGAGCAGTCTGTCAGCCTCCACAGGTACTTAACTCCACTGTGACAATCGTAACACACGCTTCTTTTACGCAATTAATAGTTAACCGGGGCCATTAAATATGAACCGATTTAATTAATTTTAATATTTAATAACATAAGGGACTGTCGTGTAATCATGAACAACGTTATATTCTATTTTTTTATAGATAAATATGTATATGTGTGAATAATGTGATTGGTTTTATCACGAAAAAGTGTGATATAAATATCTAATAAATGATGTTTTATAGACCCTATTTTTCAAAATATTATTCAAAATATTTAAAATTATAAGAATATTTATTATATGATAACATTGTGAATACTCAATCGATTGAAACAATTTGTAAACTATTATGAACTATCATAGTATGTTGTTTATATATAAGTTGAATTTATAAATAGATTAAAATATACGTGACGCTACATTGCATGTAATAGCCAATGAATATTCAAGTTAATGTTAATAATTTCAGTTTACTATTTATTATTACATAACAATTTTATTTGATTTATTTCTACATTATTATCCATTATTACTATCTCTTATTATTACATGATAACTATGTCCAGAAGGAAACAGCAATTCAATAATTTTCTAAATAACATATAATCGCAAAATAAAAAAAATTAGCCCAAATTTACATGTAAATAGATGTAAGAGGAAAACAGTAAAAAGAGGAAAACACTATTTTTACTATAAACAGTACACTACATTTATTATTTGACTGATTTCTATACATTTTTCTGCTATATATTAAGATTATATATATATATATATATATAGATAACCGTTTTTGTTTTTAATATAATTATATATTTCTATATAAAATGATATGTTGAAAATTACCAATAATTAAAAATTGTAAATTAGTAAAATAAATACGCATAAATAAAAATCTAACATAATACAAATAAAAAAAAATGGACACTGTGTCATATTTAATCTTTATATACTAGAAATGTGAAGGGAAAATATTTAATATTGAATTATAAGGAACATGTTTAACACAGGCATATAGTTAATATTAATTTTTCTGAGTAAAATGGATTTGAAAATTACTAATTTATACTAATATTACTAGCTCTATAAAACATCGTTATTTTATAACTTCTAATGAATATAATTATCTGAAAATTGTGGAACATTAACTAAACATTTTTCCGATTTAGTAATTATTATTTGTAATAATAATAGGCAAATTTAATTTTTTTTTTTAATTTGGTAATAAAGGATGCCCTTAATATATATATATATATATATATATATATATATATATATTTAATTTGTAATATCTATATATAAATATAATGACCATCAATGATCATACAAATAACTATTTATTTTGAACTCGATTTTCTCATAACTTTATTTTTGTCATACATACCAATATTAAAAACCATAATATTTCGTTTACCTTTTATGAATGTTATTAAAATCTTCACTATTATAAAGATATTTAATTTTATGTATACGATAAAGATAATTTTTTTATTTTTGTAGTTATAATAAAAATATATAATACATATAATTAACTATAATAAGTTAAAAAATCATGTTTTATAAAAAATTAAATATAATATATTTTGTAAATGAAATAAAATAAACAGGACTTAAATGATATTGATATAGAGAATAAATTATATACAATATAGCAAAAATTAGATATATAACTATACTGTAAAAAGAATGTGTTTTAATACATATACTAATTCCCTATCGTCTACATGTTAAAATCTATTTATAGACAGAGTGGTGCTCCTCCCCTTAATGTTATGAATCATAACGGGATTACTAGATCGTGGCATATGTCAAATCAATGTAGATATAGTTATATTGAATATAATATATTCATTATTTTATTTTATTTTATATATATATATATGTATATATAATTAAATGTTAATAATATAGTATGCCCACAATATAAAATGATACTGTTATATTATAACAAAAACTTAAATTAATTTATAGATCGATATTATTTATATTGTATTATGTATATTTAAAATATATTTAAAATATAAATATAAAATATTGTATTATAATATTTTAAATTTGACATGAATGTGATTTGCTATTATCCTATTGCTATGTAGAATATTTCAATCGTGTGACATTCTGACATGTTTACACACAGTGTCAGATTAACAACATTCTTATACATTTAATTAATTATGCAGAATATAAGCAATATATACATTACACTTTTGTCTCTTCATTATATCTCTCTTATCTATCTTATATCTCCTATATATCTTATTTATGTTATCTATCATATCTCTCTTATCTCTAGTATTTCATTGTTACATTCATTGTTAACTCCGCTCTTCTCTGTTTTTAAAGAGTATCATCTATTATAATATCTTAGACAAAGCTATGAGGAAGACACGGAAACAATGAACATAGATCTAAGTGAATCTCTACTGTCTTTCCAACAACATGAGAAGTCTACCTCCGAAATAGGTCAATTGAAGAATAACCATTCATTATGAATATACTTTGTTTATTGCAGTTATTTTATAAAAATAATGAATTTTGTAATTCATAAATATATAATCGTTGATGCATAATAAGCTATTTAATAAGCTATCATTTATCACAGAACAATGTAACCAATTTGAATTAAAACGTAAAAAGTTAATGAATTCCTCGGAAAGGAGGAAACTAACGATATCAAAGAAGTTAGATTTAATTGTTTACAAAATGTATACATCGTTTTGTGTAATTCTTCAGTTCAGATAAGCACTCAACGCTATCACACAGGGCTGAACAGAGACACAAGATAGTACAGCTGCAGAACGAGAGACTAAAGGCATCCACAACTCCTTACAAAGCGAGCTGTCCAGTGATCGGTAAGAATGGTTATACAACATAGTCAGCTGGCACCCTCACACTTATAACATGTATTAGTCTACAACCTCTTGAGGTGTCCATTTGTATCCGCGTGGTTTCAATTAATAAATATCATTATTATTAATCTGAATACTATATTTATTTACAGTGGAGTCTACAAAACCAAAGAAATCATCGACCAAAGAAGGACCTAAATCATCGGCTAAGAGAAAGATAGTTCCTCGAGATAAGAAGACCTCCACTCCATCTCAGCAAGTCAATAGATCCTCTGCTCCCACTAAACTGAAGAGTACAGCTAACAGTGGTAATGTATCTAGACGGGCTACTTCTAGTAGAACTAAGAGCGCCTATAATGTGGTATTAAAGCAGCCCAAGGAAAGCGTTAAAACAACCACTAAAAGGGCTGGCGTCGGTGTCAACAAGAAACCACTAGCGCCACCTACAGTGCCTACGTCGCATGCTCGCGTTTCTCAAAGAAGATCGACGCCGCATTCAAAACCCAATGATAATTCCGCCGCAAGATCAGCTGATGAATTCAACAACGTTTTTAATTCGTGGAAACACAAACGATCCCTATAAATAATGTATAGTATTTCTAAATATATATGTGTATTTATATCAGTATTTTATTCTTTTATTATTTTATTAAATAAATTATATTTATTTCAAATTAGATGAAACAACGTATAAATGTGATATTTTATATATTATTTATTTATTTATATATATATATATATATATATATATATATATATATATATATATATATACTTCTATTTATATAAAGAAATATATACTCCATATAACAAGTATTACATTCTTGTTTATTAAGTTAAATTATTCAAATAATATTGGTTAATTTCATTAAATAAATATTAAGGATGTATAATATGAAGATTATTTAATTAAAATGGTAACTGTTCTATTGTGGTATGTAAATAAACTGTTTAATATGCCATGCATTCACCAGTCTAATTTTATAAAAAAAAAAATTAGATATATTATAATTACACATAATATCAACAGTATGAAATAATATTATTTTGAAAATTATAAAATTTAATTAATTTGTATATTATAATAATATAATAGATAATTATCATTTGGTACTTGTTAAACTAGTGATTTAGTTGATAATCTAATAGCAAATCCCTGATACCCCTGGCTTTGATATCACTAAATGATTGATGATAACTTAATGTCTACGCTTCTAAGTAAAGTAAAGCTGTTCAACAATAATTAGGCATTACCATGTAGTAATAAATGAAAGTCTCTGCATCAATAAAAAAAGGCTTGGCTCTGCAACATTTACATCACTACTGCAGTAGCTCCATGTATACTGATCACTAAATTAAAGTCATTATTACATTGAAATAGTATATATTCTATACTATAGATTATATTTTTAAAATAAATTAAAATTGAAGTTCCCAAATAATATAATTGATAAAAACTATCAGATAACTTATGCAATGTTATTGCTAAATATTGAATGGAAATTTGATTTATAGTGAGAATAACTTTATGGATAATAACGGATCCAAGGATTATTTTAAAATAGTTTCTAATAAATATTATACAATATCCTATTATATTAAATTGAAAATGACTAAACTAACAATATTTAAAAATGAGCATTATTTAAAATATACATTTTTCTAAGGCATCTATAGTCCATCGCTGATATTCGTTTGTGAAGTTCTTTAGTGATTGTCCATGTCTCATATGTGTATAGGAATATCTAACTCACGAGTGAATGTAGCAGTCGGATTTTGGTTTCAGCATTATGTTCCTGTCATTGCAAATCACACTGATCTTTGTTAATACTGATGTGGATTATGCTATTCTTGCAATAATTACTTTCTTTGAACCTTTATCATCTATAATAGAACCTAGGTATTTAAGAGTTTTTACTTCTTTAATTTCTTCGCCATTCAAGAAAATACCAGTCGTGAAGTGCCCTTTACAATATGTCATAACTTGTGTTTTCCCTGTATTAATCTCCACTCAATTAGTTATTGATGTAGCATCTATTTTGTTGATCAGATTGCTGAGTTCACTTTCACTTCCTGCTAAGCCATCTATGTCATCAGCAAACTTTAAATTTATAATTTCTCTTCCTCCTATGGATATGGTACCCTCGTGGTCTAGTAGAGCTTCATTCATTATCTGATCTAGCATGATATTGAATAAGGTTGGAGATAGTAACGATCCTTGGCGTTCACCGGTTTTCGTGGCAAACCATTCAACAACTTTACACTTTCTAGTAAAGGCTTTGTATAACTTTTATAAGTTTAGCGTTGACATTGAATCTTTTCATCGCATCCCATAGGGCTGCATGCCATATTCTATCGAAAGCTTATTTAAATTCAATGAATACATTGTAGAATGGTTTTTGTTGTCCTGTATATTTTTATATTATTCTTAAATTGAAAATGTGTTCATTTTTGCTTCTTCCAGCCCTGAATCTGACATATAATTCTTCAGCAATCGGTTGCAATCTTCTCAGGATAACTTTTAGCAATATTTTACTCACATGAGATATGAGACTTATTGTTCTATAATTCTCGAACTTTTGGATGTTAACTTTCTTATGAAGACATATAATCAAGGATTGAGTCCAGGCATTATTGATTGACCATAAAGCGGCTTCCACTTCGCCTCTCAGGATAGGGTAATTGTCAACATCTGTTGGTTCGGTTGAATTTAGTATTGACGTATCTTTTACAGTATTGTAGTTGTATACATTTGAGCAGTACTCAGTCCATCTTGTGAGTACATCATTTTAATCATTTATGCAATTTCCATCTTTATCTTGAATATCCATAGAAGCGATATGTTTCGATACAGTTAGATCTTTAATGATTTGGTAGGCTTTCTTTGTATTATTATGGATAAAACTATTATTGATTTCATTACATTTCCGGTTAACCCAGTCTTCCTTTGCTTTCTTCATGTTTTTTTTAATTTTCATGTTAATTTCTTTGTAAGTGCTTCCATCTTCGTATCTTTTTTCTTTATTTTTCTTCTGAGCTCACACATGTCCACTAGTTCATTTGTGATCCAGCTTTGTTTTTTTTGTCGATACTTGACGATGTTCTCGATTGTAGAATTGGTCAATACTGAGTTTAGTTGTTCTACTATATTCTCAGTCCTAGTGAGTTCACTTAGTTTGTTATAAACGTGTCTTTTAAACATTGTTTCGGTTTCAGAGTTTTTGAGATTAAACTTTAATCGAACAAATTAATTTTTTTAGAGCTCTCGAAACTATATTGCGTTTGAATATAACAAATTAGTAAAGAATATGAAGAGAATCAGATTCACTATTTCCAAGATTCACAGAATGAATAAATTTGGTTTAATAAAAGAATTAATAAAAAAGATTTATTTGTGGCTATAGCAACCATTATTCTGGAACATCTTTTGTAGTGAGATTTGTCTGTACTCACATTTTTAAAATAATTTGAACAACATTAGTCTGAAGGTATGCTTCATTCTAAGCAATAACATGTATTACTATTATAAACCAAACCCAAACCCAACCATAAAACATTATTATTACTATTTAATCTCCTTTCGGTATAATAAGTCTTGCTAAATTATAAAATAATAATATGGTATTATATCATTGGTATATACTATAAGTTATTATATATACAATATGAATCATCAATTATGATGAATATTAACAACTTATTTTGAAGTTTGTTAAAAAAGTCCCAAAATAACCAAAAACGCATATTGAAGACTAAAATAAGCAATAAGTTGATAAGTAATATATGATCTGTATTCTATATTTAATTAATTTAAATAGTATAATACATTTAATAATTGCAGAAACTAATTTACAATAAAATGATGATTGAAAAGAATCAATTATTACTTCAAAAATTATAAAATAGAATATTATATTAGTGAAAAAATACAAATATTTATATCATTATAATAAAATAATTTAAAATAGAAGTTATTATTTAGATACAAATTTAATAAAAATTATCTTTTAAATTATTATTATAATTGATATTATAAATTATTATTACTATTTAAATTTCATAAATAATAATTTTCAATTTTTGTTTAGTAAATTTTGTAAAATATCTATGATAAATATTACTATTAATTAAAATGTTCATAATTTATATAGAACATATATATAAATAATAGTTATATAGAATATTTCTCTACATATAAATAACCTATATATATATAACTAATTTGTTGACAAATATTATAATTAATTAAGAAAAAAATTAAATTTTATATTATTTAGATATATATATAAAATATATTAATTAAAAATATTCAGACAAAGCTATGTTTTTAATGAGATTAATTTAGTATTATTAAAAAAACGTAATTATTAATTACTAAAGTAGATACATTTTGAAAACATGCTATTTTCCCTATACTTTACATGCAACATTTATATTTGTACAAAAAACAAATATTTTGTGTCAAATTTCAAGTCTCGATTTTATATTTTTATATAACATTTTTTTAATTAAATCTACTTTATATTGTTAATATTTTAAAATTAATCTAGATGAAATATTAAATCTGGAATATAATATAAATTTCTATATTTATAGTAAGTATGATTAAACTAATATTATTATTATTTATATATAAATTACTGATATTATATAAAAATTAATTTAACATTATTCAAAATAATATAAATATTTTTTAATTTATGGATGGTTAAAATGTATACAAATTATATATATATATATACAATTTATTTCAAAACAATATAGTATAGGTTAATAAGGCTAAAAGCGTAAATAACCAGGTAATAAACATAATATAGTAATAATAGTATGAGTAAAAAGAAATTATGCAAGGCCAAATCCTTCACTGCATTCAGTAATAGCCAATAATAACATTTTCTTCAATTTTTCATAATTTTCATAGACTGGAAGATCCAATTGATTAAAACTACAATAAAATATAGATTAATATATGATTCTAAATAAATATGAAATAAACCAAGTGTGTGATGAAGGTAGTCTATCAGTAGATCTGTCATCTCTGTGTATTTGGAACTTTTGGATTCCATTCATTCCTTCAAGATTAGCGAATCCTTGTAGAGGTACTTTAGATGTTCCTGTAACAAACTGCAAGAAACGGGCCCTCGATGCTTCATCAAAACTTCTTAATGCTCTCCAGAACCATTGAATCTTTGCATAAAATATATTATATTAATCACTATTCAATTTATAAATATTATAATACAAACCTGAGAGGAATTAGACTTATATTTGATATATTCAGTATTGCTACGTAATTCATCTATGTCAATTTGAGGTAGTCCACTAATAATAAGTTCTAATTCTTGTTCATTAAAAATAGCTATCAGGGCACGAGGTATCACAGAATAAAATCCACTGAAATATTATATGATGTAATGATATTAATAATAAATACTAGAAATAATGATGAAATATTTACCTCAGGAAAGCATCAAGTTGTTTTCTAATGGCACCTGTCATTTTCATTTGGCAAACTAATTTCACATACTGCTTTTTTTCATCTTCGGTTACTTTTATATTGCGACCATTAGGAAGAATATCTCTTATCTCAGTTACACCAAATTCACGAATCTATTAATTCATATGCATTAAATAAATAATGTTTTATAACAATTATTTCTCAAGTAAACCTCAGTGCTGAATGTTAAATCATAACCCAAGTCGTCGATATTATTTTCTAATAAGAAAACGAGTCCTCTATAGAAATCATAATCCTCAGATTCCATATCAGTATATCTAAAAATGTAAGAGTATTAATGAATAGATTAATGAACTGATTAATGAATACAAACTTTACTGGTACACCTAGAATATGTTTATAGAATGATCTAGTGAAGTAACAATCCAATAGTTTATTATCGTAAACAGCCTTTGCGATTATTCGTCCAACAAATTTAAAGTAGCTATTGAAAATTAAATTGAATGTAAATTATTAGTTATTTATTTATTAAGCAATATAAAACCTAAGATGGTTAGAATTACAATGCGAGGAAGGGTTGATAGTATAAGTTACTCTATCTCCAGGTGAAGTCATAAAGAGAGCATACATAGGGTTGAATATTTCCCTAGACATGATAAGGTACCATTCTCTTAGAAGACCTCCAGCATCTTGCCCTTCTTCATCTAATTATAAAACTCAAATATTATATAATTTAAAATATAAAAAAATAACAATACCTTCAAATACAATGTAAAACTTCTTTTTCCATGTGAGATCATTTTGTCTATGAAGTTCTCTGTATGAATCTTCAAATACATGAGTTCTTCTAACAGATACAGGAACATCCTCTCTACTATGAGGTCTTCCTATTTATAGGTAATTATACATGTTTAATATTGCTATTCTAGCAATATTACAAGTTAGATTGTGAAACCTGAATCTTTTTGTTCGAGTTTATAACGGAAATAAGTTCTCTTTACATCGAAATCAAGCACCTTGGTATGCTTAATTAACACACTAAATGCTCCTTTAATAAGTGGATCGGTACTACCTCTCAATATTTGATTCAAAACGACTCTGTGCTTTTCTAAATATGTTAAATAAATTAGCTATTGAGTAAATAGTATGGACACATACTTCTATTGATAAATTTGAACGTTAGAAACCTGCAAATTGGAGGAATTGTCTAGTATCGCTGCACATATTATCGTATGTAACATTAGCCATCTCTCGAGGACTTTGAGGTAAACTTGAACTTGTCATTGGAGTGGAAGGTGCAGTAGTATCCGAAGGAGAATATTCCATTGTATGCGCTTCAGTGGTATTAGTTTCATCGGGATCGCTGCTTTTACCTAATATTAGTTAAATTCAATAATTGAATGACTATTCAATGATAATTCAATAATTCACTTATTTCTCTAATAATCAAATTAAATTCTTATGCATTTTTAAATGTAATAAGGCTTATAAATATTATAATATGGCTTAGTGATTAAAGTCAATTGGATAAAAGATATAAAGCTGATTTTAAACCATATAAAATATTAGACAAGTATTACAAGCTTATAATTAGATATCGGTCAAATGTGGTTTTTGAATATATATATATAGAGTACATTTAAAAAAAATGTTATTTTATATTGAAATTTAATGATACATCAATAAAAATAACAATATATATATTGATATAAAAAAAATGTATATATACATTTTTTTTAAATATATAATATTAAGAGTATTACCAAAGCCCAAGATACACGGTCAAGCAATAACTGTCAAACATTTTATTCACTGTCTATGATTTATTAAGACACTCCCATCTTGATGTGGTCATATTTATAAATTTCTTTATTTGCATACAATTTATTTAAATTTTTCATATAATATACAATTACATATATAATTACTTAATCTAGAGGCTAATTTAATACATTTAATATTTATAATCAAATTAGATACAATAATTATTTTAAGATTCGTATAATGTTAAATATGTAAATAATGTATTATTTTATAAATATTTTAATATTAATTTCAAATTATTTTCAAATTAAACATTCGAATACATCACAATTTATATACATTTTAATGTATATAAATTAATATTATTTTATATATATATATATATATATATATATATATAATGATGTGCAAAAATAGAGTATATAATTTGGGAAATATTAGATCATGACATTTTTATATATAATCAACTAATAGCTACGAGAATGATATTTTGTTATATTGATGCTATTGTAATAAAATTAGTATCATTGGAAATCTTATTAAATTATATAATATAAATCAAATTTTATTAAAATAAAGTTATGATCAAAAATGTGTTATAAATTTGATTGGTTACATTTATGTGGTTATGAATTATAATTATGAAAAATAGAATGTATTATAACCAGAAATATGTCTATTAAGGGGATTCGCGGCCTTTTGAATTCCGTTGAAAATAATTTTTTTTTTTTTTTTTTTATTTGAGAAAAGTATTATTTAATATATATTTAATATTCTCTGAAACTTGTAGAGTAAATAAAGACATATAAATGATACAATTTGATAGTTTAGTAAAAGACCTATTTGGTAAATTTTTTTTTTGTAATGGCGTCAATAATAGCAATATACTCATATTTTAAACTTATAATATTATATCTATAAGTGTATACTTTTAAATAATTTTTAAATAATGCAGTGTTATATACGATCTATTATATAATATGATGTCAACTAGCGACATCTATAATTAACGGATTGATATCAAATGAACGCATTACATTGGCTGTAAAATTCGAATTATAAACAAAGTAATTGAGATTGTGTCATTCATTATTTTTTAAATGTCATAAATATTAGTTTATTATGTGTAATTATTGGTAATATAATATAAATATTATAATAATAACTCTATGGATATATTAGTGTAGTATTCTATAATAGTATAATGCTATAAATGTTGTCAAAGGTAGAAATAATAAACAAATATTACCATAAAATTAAAAATAAATCTAGTCAAACTTTAAACTCGATTTACTCAGAATATTGAATTTAATTAATTTTGAATCTTAGAAATTTTTCAGCCCTCTCAATAATTATCCAAACTTGATGAATTTTTCACATTATCTTCATTATTATATGTATAATAAAACTTGCTTAAAAGAAATGTAATAGACATAGTATAACATATACAAAATTATAAAAATTAAAAAAAAAAAATTTAATTTAGCATCATATTTTGTCTTAAAATATTTTGGGTTTTCAGTGAACCATTTTTTTTTTAAATAAGCAAGTTTTATTAACATTATATTGGTAAAAAATATGCAATTTACATAATTGAAATCGGATCATAACCCTAGGTGCTGAATTTTTTTTACAAATTGTTTAAAATACATAAAAAAAAATATATCTCCTATATTAATACATTGTATACCTAAAAGGCCGCGAATCTCCTTAAATGTGTACTAAATTAATAAATATAAGCATATATTTGATAGGGGGATTTGCACTGTAGCCGCTTATCGTTAACCGGCTACAGTATAACCGAAAAATAGTTATATTATAATATAAGTTGACACTTTAATAGTTAGCGAGATTATATAATACCTGCATGTACTAAGAAGAAAGCTTCAACAGTTGGTTGAAGGATGAAAACAGCATGTTGGTCATTAGTCAATGACAGCTGTGATAAGCATTCACTTAATGTAGACCAAAGATCTGTTAATCCCAATCTTTCACTTAATAGGCAGCTAATGTTTGCAAATACTGTATCCTCTTTTTCTAGTAATATAATTTTTATTATTTACATATAAAATAATGAATAATTAATAATAACCATCAAGTAAAGGAATAGCTGATTCTCTTAGTTCTACGATAGCCTTTAATGTTCTTAAAAAGAAATGTTGACTAGAAGTTTTACATGTTAATTTTGCCATTGCAGGAAGTTGCAATTCTTTACCGGTAGATCCACTCTATTATAAATAATATACATATATTAATATATATATATAAATAATTTTATTAATATGTAAAATAACCTTAGCTTTAGAACCATGTAGAATAATTTGTTTTCCATGATATCTATCCATTAATACAACTTTATCATTAGCTATAGATACGTTTCTCTTTTCCTTTAGTTTTTCTCCATGTAACAAATATAATTCACTCAAAACATCACTAAAATATATCATAAATATATAAAATATAACATTTTAATAACAATAAATAATAACAGAAATATTCTATCTACTCAAAATATGATAATTGAAAATGATATGAACCTAATATTTTGTTTCACAATTTTACCGAGATCTGCTGCACCAGTCAACATCAATGAAAGCACATGATCACGAGTTGCTTCATTTGCTTTCGATATAGATAAAAGTAATAATGTTATATCATCTAAGCCGTCTTCTGAACATAACTTGGATGTTAGTACCTAAATAACATGTTTTATTCTTAATAATCACTACTTAATTATAATTGATAATAATTCTAATGATTATTGTTATGAATAATTAAAATATTTGTAAATATAAATAGATAATATAAGAAATAATAATTATATTTATTCGTAGGCTATGTATTATGATGATGATGATGATAACCTGAACAGCTAATTTCAATTGTTCTATAAGAACAGGTTGATCACCGGGTTTCGTAGCTTTGCTATCACCACTACCTAAAACACTAGCTTCATCTATTTTAGTAAAACTAGTGACTTTTGGACGTATAGGAACTGATACTTGAGTAGAGAGAGGGGTAGAGGTATGCATAGGTTCATCTCTGCTTACCGTATCTGTGTATCATAGAGTAGTGAAATGTTGTATAATGTTGTAACATAATTAACAAATAATACCTCCTATAGCTGTTTCAGTATGTCTTGCAATCGGTGAAGACAGTGGATTGTTAACAGATGATTGGCTCTCTACTGTATAATGTAACATTATCATTATTAGTGGTGTATTATAATGTTATTTTGGATTACAAACCAAAGCTATTTGATGCAACAGATTGTGATGTGGAAGCAATATTTAAAGAGGCAGTAGTATTATTTAAAGAAACATGTTTATCCACATTAAAATCATCACTAGGATCGAATGATTCGGGTAAATTGTTCGCAATAAGACCGAGAAGTTTTAATAATTTATCAGTTAAAGATTGGTTTCTTTTCAATACTGGATGTGATAACATTTTCATTAATTGCCCGAGACCTGATGCTTCAAATGCCTATATTAAATAATTAATATATATAATTATATCAATATTAATAACAATATTATAACTACTGGTAATTTATGATTAATATCTATTCTTTAAAGGCTTTTTCAGTAAATTATGATACATAATTGTTATATAATATCCTAATAATAAATCAACTTACATAAATCATGTTATTGTAATGTTTTAATACTAAATAATAATAATTATCTATATATAACGAATATATTTTATATATAATTGTGTATATATATATATATTATATTGTACAATAGATATCGAACTTATATTATAATATATATACACATTCTTTAACATTAAATTACAACTTCATGCCATTACAAATGCCAGCTTGCATGGATTTATAAATATTAAAAATATTTTAATTTTATAAATTTGAAATGATATCTCTTCTATAATAATTATAATCTGTGATTTTTCGCATGATAACAATATCTCATATATTATACCATAAAATATTCAAAGTAGAGAATTTAATTATATATTTATATTTCTCGATAATTATATAACCTGAATGAGAGTCGGCTTATTAGTAGTTTTAATTAAATTTATTGATGGGATGATATTAATATGTTTCTTATTGAAATGCATTGGACTCGTGAGGTCAAGGTGTACAAGATGATCCCAAAAGTCAGTTTCAATATTCTTAGGTTTATTCTTTTGTAGATCGGGTAGGAAATGTGTTGTGAATGAACGAGATAGGGAAATTAAACATTCGAGAACATGCGAGCATACAATTTGTGCAGCTTGAGGATTTACAGTGACAGTGTATTTATTCTTATCATTACAATAGACCGAGAATACATTGGTTCTACAGCCGAGAGCTGCTTCCAGTGTAATTGATAGCCATGATAATGATATCTGAATTGAACCAGTTTCTTCTGTAACTTTACCAGTACGATGCAATATCGATAACAAAGATTGTATAATCCAATGTCTTGTAGGTACATGATAACTAAGATTTCTAAATACTCTATGTAATCTTTGCCAAATCATTCTAGGTTCATTGATAAATAATAATACTAGAAGGGATGAAAGTGATTCATGATCGAGTAGTAATCGTCCCGGTTTAACTGACTTCTCTGTGTTTAACTCATGCCATCTTGTACCAGTTGTACGCCGTCCACTGGCCATTTCATTCTGTCCAGGTATAGGTCCACTAGACACCTGACGTAGCATGTGATTATAACGAGGTATTCCGGAAGCAATTAAATCCATATTAGGGCGTGGTCTTCTATGTGCACTTTGTCTGATAACAGAGGCTTCAGCGATAAGATCGTAGGGAAGAATAGACAACATAGTATTATCCATATCCGCTAATACCTATTTAAATTTTCATTCAGGTAAATATTCCATTGAATAAAATATTATAAATTTACTAACTTGTCTTCTAAGACCTGGTGGAAGGGATTGTATAAATGTTGTTGGATCTTCATCAGTAGGCTCAGCAGTAGTTTCAGTTCTTTGAGCTATTATCATATTAATTAAAGTTTACTCTCTATATATATATTCATATAATATATATATAATATATATATTATATATAGTTATATAACCTCGTGAATTCAATAATCTCTGTTGAGCAAGTACTTCTTCTTGAATTGCAGGTGGTAATGCTGCTAAGAATTCTGGATTAACAGTTTCTGTTCCAATTTCTTCAGCTTGAGTTTGTTGTTCGATAGCACTCTGAAAATAAAGTGAATATAATTTATTATTTTTAATTAATATTTTGTTAGTATTATTAAATTTCAACATTATCAAAATGAGATATCAGTGTGCAAGACTATTTTATTATTATTTTAGTTATATCTTCTATTTTATTAAATATTTTAGGTCAAATTTGTTTTATTTTTTAAATTTGTCAAATAGAATTTTATTTTATTACTTTTTATAATTATATAATACATGTCTATTCTTATTCAAATAAAAATCAGATCAGAAAATAATTATAAGTACTCATTTCATCAAAATATAAATAGTTGAGAATTTGATAGAAATTATACATTCATTATACATATATTTTTAATATTGTTGATTATTTTATAAGTTTCAATAATTATTTGATAATAATTAGTAGAGATAAATAATTAAATATAACAACAAATATTGACATATTTTAATTATATTATTTAAAAATATATCATTAAATAATTATAATTAAAAAAATTAGTTTTAATATTTTTATATTAAATTGGAACTAACTTGTCTTATTCGTTGCAATCGTCTTTGTTCACTGATAACTTCTTCCCTGATATTTTCAGGAAGCGCAGCTAAGAAACTAGGATCAACTCCAGATAATGGATCTGTTTCTTCTTCTGTGGTCGATGCTGCAGCTACAGCTTCTTCTATGGCTCCAGATGATGTACTAGCTACAGGTTCTGAATTAGAAGCTGCTGGTACTACAGTAGTTGGTGGAGTTGGACGATCAGGAAGTAAATTAACGCGGGTAACAGATTGTACAGCGTTTGCCACCGGATCTTCAATATGAATAGCGGAAGTGTTATCTATATTACTTCCTCTTTCATTGTTCTCAGATAGAAATCCTGCCATAGTGGCTGGAGGAGTTGTGTGAACGTCTTGATTCGATGGTAGTCTAACTATATTCAAAGGTATATGAGATATATTCTGAGCCAACCAATCATTATTAGGAAATGGAACATTTGGATTAAATGGAGGCCCTATAATTTCATTATCTGAATCAGTAGAATCCATTATTCTGACGGGATACGGAGTTGCCGGGTGTTGTACAACTATCCTTTGATTCTCCGGAGTAACTTGTTCCACATTCATAGGAGAATCTATTCCCAAATGTTGTGGGCTCGGAGTATCTGTTCTCAAATGTTGTGGGCTCGGAGACTCCATTGTTAACGGTGATACTAAACAAGTATATACAAGTCAAATAAGTATAATTAGTATAATATTTCAACATTTTACTAACATTGTCTGATGAGGTTCTCAGATAATATTTCTTGCTCGATATGTGAAGCACTAGTTAAAAATATTGTTAGTGTTTGATCATAAAGATTAATACTATTACTAACGTTATTTGTTGAGAATTTGAAGGTGTAAAACTCATGCCTCCATTATCTATTTCGTCAACTAAAAGTCGTTGTACATAAGATAATTCAGAATCAACTGATTTAAACGATATATTTAATGATTAGATATAGTCAAATAATAATTAGTATCACACTAATATGAGGAAAGCAAACCTTGTACAACTGGATCAGCTACAGCGCGACTTATAGTACCAGATAGTAATGTTTCCGGTACTACACTTGAAGTTGCTAGAGCTCTAGGCACGCTGACATGCACGATATCATTATTTGTAGCAGCCGGTGTTGGGGTATATTCAATTTTCTTTTGAGTTTTCTCCATTGCCTTAAATTTAATATTTTATTAGGGAAAATATATTTAAATAGTCAAAATATATGATACTAACTTTAGTATTTAACTTTTTATTTTTTTCAATTTCAACTGCTCTAATTTTTTCAAGATATCTGAATATTTCAGGTTTAAGTGAAGTAAGTTCATGATGTATTGAATCAACATCTAAAACTCTACATTCTTCCGTCCAACGAGATAAAGATGAAGCTACATGCGAAATATTTACAGAATTTTCTCCCTAATTATTATATGAAATTATATAAAAATTATAATATATAATATTAAATTCAAACCAAATAATTATCTTCATATTCCGTAGATTCAAATGGAATTCTTGAACTTCTGACGTTAATTCGATCACGATATCTAGGTCTTTGATTATCTTCCATTATCATTTGAAAGCGTGAAGTAATTGAACCACCACTCGCCGATGAAAAATTCTCAACACTAGATAGCAATTGATTTGTGAATTGTAGCATTCTTCCACTATTTCCTAGTAATCTATAGGATATGTAATATTATTAAAATAATATCTGTATATATATATATATACAATAAAAATATAGCCTCAAGAAATAGCTAAACCAAACATGTTATAAATAATTATTAGAGTAAAAAATAAATATTAACATATTTCATTTTAATTAACTATTTAATATATTACGTGAACAAGATCAATTTTTGAAAAATATAAATTAAATATACTAATCAATTTTTGAAAAATATATAGGTAATTAAATGATTATTAAATGATTATTAGATAGAAAAAATAGTTTGAATAATAAAGTTATTTTATTATATATATATAGATATTCTATTCTGGTATATTATAATCATAAGACAATCAATTTATATCAATATAATATATAATTTAAAAATATGATATAGTGTATTTATTAATAATTTCACAAATAAGATAATTCTAGATATATAATGAATGGAAATTAATTTTAAATATCTAGATTATATAAACATGATTGTATATCAGACATTTGTAGTATAATCTTAATAAATACATATTACTGTAATTATAAATATTATTATGTAATGATTCTATTATATATATATATTATACTTTCATTAATTGACAGTAGTATCGATTATTAGATAAACTATTACTAGAACAATATGAATTGAAAGAAACCTTTGCACAATAGCAGCTGATGGCTGAGTACCAGTTGGGGGATTTAATCTAAAGTGTAATTCACCAGGAGCTTGAGAGATATGTATAGGTCTTCTGAGAACCCTATTACGATTACGTGTTCCAATGACAGTGCCCTCTCTGATTATACCTGAAGGAGCTATATTATCTAAGCTTCTTTCAGCTAGAAGAGGGTGCGATGAAGTAACTCGGCATGGTGCAGCTGGTACTACAATGTTAATCATATATTAGTTTATACATTCATTAAAAGTAAAACTTGAGGTTTAAAAACATTAAGTCTGAGTTTTATTAACCTGGTACGTTATCACTTTGTTGAAAACGTAGTGAATTCGGAATAGCATCTGAAATGTGTATTGATGAATAGAGTAGCCATTGGTTGCACATTTCACTTACCTCGGTCATTACCTGTAAGCATTCTCTGTAGTTGAGCTTCGAGGAATTCGATGGACAGAACGTCTCTATCCAAGAGGTCATCTGGTAGTGGAACATTCATGACGTCTTCCATGTCTGGATCAGCATCACTATCCGACAGTTCATCCATCTGGGTCTCAAATTCCCTAGGGGCATCATTCACTTCTAAGGCATCGGATACGTCTACGCCTATCACAAATTCCACGGCATCATTATTAGCCTCCATATCACTTCCGTTCTGTAGTAATAAGACAGGTGAGATACGAGTGAGAGAGTGACAGATAAAAACACCTACCTCTGGATCATTGTTCATTGTGTCATCATTGAATGCAGTACCATCATCATCATCATCATCTTCTTCATCGTCGTCATCATCATCATCCGAATCTGATTCTGATTCATCCGCATCTTCATTTATATCTTCATCTATTTATTAATGGGATACAATTTATGGGTAAAGAATCTTTGAAACTAAAATTAAAAAATAAAATTGAGCCAGATTTCATGAGAATACACATTAAAATATTATATTATTTAAGGAGGGGACCTGCTTCATGCAATTTCATGTAAATATGTATGAAAAATCACCATTATTAAAGATTTAAAATATTTTTGCATAACTTTTTTTTACAGATTTAAAAATAATAAATTATATATTATTTGAGAAATTAAATTTTTGCATTTTTTTTAAAACGAATATATTGATGGAAACATGATATAACATTCTAATAATTAAATTATATTATTTAAAAAATTGACTTTTTAGTTATTCATCAAATTAAAATAATGAGAAAATATGTGTCAAAGTTCAATGAAATATTTGTATTATACTAAAACTAAGAACTAAGAATTTTATTTTTAATAGTAGGTTTATAATAAAAACAAAATTTAAACTTATTAATAATGAAAATTAATGTGAAATGATAGATACATGATTATATAAATTATTTATTAGATACACATTTTGTTATAAATGCAAATGATGAATGTCTTCCCCTCTTAATAGTATTTAAAATAAAATATGATTCCAGTATAAATGTGGCTTTGGAATTGTTTCTCCTAATTATAAATTATAATACACAACAATTATATAATTATAAATATTATATACAAATACAAATATCAAAGAATTATAAAACAATTTAATATAAATGGAATATGTAAAAATAATATTTAAATATTTAAATAAAAAAATTATCTTATATAAAATATATTAATATTACAGAAAATAATATATATATATATATATATATTTAAAAGTTTATTAATATCTTTCAATAATATTGTTTAAATCCGTAAATAAGTGCAATATATCAAGTATATAATATAATAAGTAAAGTAGTTAATTAATTAAAATATTTAATTTTGTCTTTAATATAAATTATAACATAGATTTATGATCTATGAAAATCTATGAAAACAAACCATCAGAATCCTCATTTTGTGAGAAATCATGGGTTACCATTGCACTATCATGCATGTCCATTTCAAAGTCATCTTCACTGTCAGCTTCTCCAATATTCACACGTACATCAATCAATTGTTCATTGTTATCATCAGAACTATCATTATCATTATTAGATAAATCCGCATTAGAACCAATGTCCGATTCACTAGTGCTCTCTGTAATAAGGGAAACTCCATTCATAGCTGATTTTTGATTATATAAAATGATACCAAAGTATAATTTATATCACAAACCTGATAACATGATATCACCTGGATTCATTCCACCTCTAATAATTTGGTCAAGGGCATCCTAAATAAACAGATGATTTAAAAGCATAATATAATATTGTTATACTAAATTATACCTCAACATCTTCATGATCCATTTCATCATCAGCGACAATAGCCTCAAGATCTACCATCTCTGTGTCAGAATTAGCTGCGGCAACTAAATCATTTATATCCACTTGTTCTTGGATATCTTCTACTTCTGGATTTTCATTAGCATTAGGTTCTATGTCATCTAGTGGTCGATCATTGACAGTAAGGCTAGCACCACTAGTTGTTGTGCTAATGGTTACAGTTGGCTGATGAGAATTAGATGATAGAATCACAGATCTGTGAGCTGTTCTTCTAGATATCGCATTCGGCTGTGGCTGGTTAACGATTCGACAAAGAGTCTAAAAGAGCATAGGGAGGAATGGGATTTAGTTCATTGAACCATCTATATATATATAAAAACCTCTAAAGGACGTAGAACAGAGTTTATAGTAGTGCACATGGCGGGTGAACTTAGATCTAGGTAATGTGTGACATGCGCGAGATCAAAGAGGATTCCTTTCTTAACAAATAGTTTGACTAATACAGTATTCTCCTCCTGTATATACCACATACATATTAGAAATCATCATTGTGTGAATATAATTAAATGTCAAAATGTATAACACAAACTAACGTTGGAACCAAATGAAAACTGATTAGAATTACGATATGTAGATGGAGTTACCTCTATTATCATTGTGATAATTGACACAAGTGATATAATTCTGGAATGTTTTTCATTGCTTTCCTTTAATACCAATGCTCTATTTAAAGATGCTTTTAATTCTACCACCAATTCGACTTGAGCTAACTATTCAATAATTAAAAGTTAGTTAATATACAAATATACAGCAATATTCCAACCTCACTCTCTGCGCTTACAGTTTTTCCGGCTACGTCTGGAATGGAACATGCTTCAGCTAAATTTAATATAAATACTCGTGAAAGGGCAGGACAATGTTGGTCTCCGATAGTTTGACATTGAGGTAACAAACGATCATATATAAACGATAGGGCAGAACATTCCTAAATATTGTTTAGATATTCAAATTCGTGTTCAAATTTTTAATTAACACAACTAACCGCTTCTATAAAGGTCCCAGGAGTTACTTTATATACGTATTTAGAAATGAACAGTGCACTTTCATGGTAACTGTTTACAAATTCAGCTAATATTCTTAAAACTGATGATTTAGTTAATAAAAGTTCTCTTTTCTTATCTTTCTTTTCATTTGCTATGAATTTTTGCTCCTTAAATAAAATAATATTTATTTATATTTTATATATATATATAAACATATATGTTATAATTACTTACAGAATTTTTGATTATATTATTAAGAGATTCAGATAAGTTTGAAGACATATCTGTGGGTAAAGTCAAAAGTTTTTCATCGCTATTTTCTTTTTCTTTATTTTCAGAAGTTTCTATATATAGATTAGTAGTAATTAATGTATACATTATGTAAGCATTATATCTAATAATATACCTTCTTTAATAACTTCATTTTGTATAAGTGATTCAAGTAAATCAACTAAAACACCTTTCATTGTATCAGTTAACTTTGGAGCATCATCAGAGTTCTTTGATGGTAAGTAACTAACTAAAGAATTAACTGGATAAGGGGTAACCTCTGCATCTATAGCATTACAATTAATATTAATACATGTACATTGATTGTTATATAATATAGAAACATACCTAGGCGGATTGTTTCTTTCACGATATCTACAAATACTTCTGGTGATCTAACGGCCATTGGAGATAATATCCTTAATAGTAAATTAATATCTCTTTGATGCGATGAAGAATTATCAGAAAATGTTCCAGTTGGGGTTTTTAAACGTATGTACTATTAATTATGTTAAATATTATTTATTATATAATATGTTGACATTATAAATTATTTAAGATACTTATTGTAGTAAATAATAATCAAGTAAATATTCAAACATATTTGTATATATTTCAATTAATGAAAACAATGTAATATATAAATTTTCAGCAACAAATATTTATAAAATTAATTATAATTTATTTTTACAGATAAATACAGTTAAACTAATCATAAACAAACTTTTTCCATGACACATTTCAATGTGTTTTCATCTGTTTCCATGATGTGACGCATGATAAGGGTGGCTAAACCATTAAATCCGGTGAAAGTAGAATCACACTCATGTACGCGTAGTAGACGTTTCACACCTCCCAATTGAGCAAACGTGGAAGCGTGCTCAGCATTACGTGTTATACGCAAACAGAGCCGTAGAGTGGCATGCAGTGTGTTTACTGATATGTCATTCAACAGCGGAACTATGCATCTGTGAATTCCATTAGAATAGTAGTAAGCATTCAACATAATGTAAGCAGTGTTCCATAGGTTATTACCGCCTATGGTAATAACCGAGGTAATAACCGGTAATAACCTGTCCGGTAAAAACAGGTTTTTACCATGGTAAAAACCTAGTGTTGTCTATATAATTAAATATAATATTATCTATATTATATTAAACCTACTAGTGTCTATATAATTTACAATTATATATTATTTATAGATTTTATATTTAATAGATAATATACAATTATAAAGTTAAATAATACTACATTAAAATCAATATTATAAGATTTTTTATATTAAAAAAAAACTTTATTAATTTTGACTCTATGTAAAGAAAACATTTTTAAAATAAATAATATGATATTGAAATAAATGAGTAAATAAGTCAATATATATATATAAAATATTGAATATAATAATACATTTATTTTTGCATTAGTAAAAGGAAAGCCTATTCACACCAAATAAAGCGAGCGATTTTTCACCGATATGCGCAGTAACGAAATCGTCGAGAAATAGTTAAATATTTAGAGATATCTCGAAATGATGAATAGTGATATTGTCACGATATCGATGATATATTGGTGATATATCGGTAGGGGTGTAGCACAGAGACAGAGAGAAAAATCCGTACGATATTGGTGACAAATCGGCCAACTTTTTCGGTGTGACAGGGACTTAATATTGTAAAAAATAATATATATATTAAACAATAGAACTAATAATATTTTCATTGAAAAATTATTTGAATATATTCATTATTTGATTTTATACCATGATATTTAATTAAATATATTAAATATATCTATATATATATTGTTAATTATATATATATATATATATATATATAAATACTGAATAGAATATTTATTTTTATATATATGAAATTAAATATAGTTTTTACAAATATTTTTTATAATACTGTATAAATATTTAGTAATATTTTCATTGTGTAATTTTATGAATATATAACACAGTATGATTTTATTTCATTTATAAAATATATCCAACTTGTTAATTTTACAATATAAGGGTGGCAGACCTCAAAATCCAGTTTGATTTAAAATAATAAATGTACTATAAATGGCATAATAAAGCAGACAAATGTTGACAAATTTTCAAATAAATCTGCTAGATTAATTAGCCATAACATTTATATATAAATGAATCAATATTACTTTAAATTTCAATATACATTTTTTTTAAAAGGTATTATATTTTATGAGTACTAGGTTTTTACCGGTAATTACCGGTTATTACCAGTTTTTACCGTAAATTAACATGGTAGAGATAGGTTTTTACCGGTTTTGCCCGGTAAAAACCTGTTTTTGAAAATAATGGAACCCTGAATGTAAGTAATACAAACTTCAATATAGTTGAACATTGATTAAATGTAAGAGGTTTCATTTGAATCACGTCTTCACTGAATTCCATCTCTTTCAAATCGGCCTAATGTAGGAAATGATTCATTAGTCCACTGATTAAAAATGATTATAAATAGAATCCAACCGCTTTATTAAAAGTCATCATAACTGGCTTAGTGCTACGAGTATTCTTATTCATTTGCAACATTTGAGAGAATTTAATTGAATAGTTTTGTCTATTGTAGATTACTCTGTAATACACGAATGCATTTAATTATCAATTATTAATATCATTGATCTAATTATTACTTACTCTACGAATTTTTCTCCAGCATTAAAAGCATCATTGATCTTTTTATTTGTTTTAACTGCATATTCAAGCCATTTTCCTGATCTTTCATCATAAAATTTCCAGCAATTTACATCATTCTAATTTATGCATATTAATATAATATACAATATAAAGTAAATTATATTAGTCCTTTACCGTTACAAATTTCATCTTATTTTTTCTTGATACACTCTGAGCAATTCTTTCATGAAGGTCTATCAGCAAGAGAAGAGGAGCCAACCATGGAGCATTTTTAGAACCAATATTCAAGAGTTCTATGACTGTATTCATTAGTTCACTATTGGTTATGGCTCTACCACAGGAATACGAATCAAACTGTAGTATAGTAATTGTTAACATTATTTAAGTATTAATCATTATTGAACCTATAAACCTCAAATAATAAACAAAGGAAATGCATCCTGGTTGTGAGTTTCATTGAATTTTCTTTAATGACTTCATCATCTTTTGAAATATTGAACAATTTGCTAATTTCTATAATCTATAAATATAAATTTTGAATAATTGAAGTGAATTGTGTATAAATTATATAATTTAATAATTATATATAAGATAAAAATAGATAATATACAAACTTCTTTGACTAGAAACGTAATTATGTTATCAAACATTTTGACACCATTTCTTTCGATAATCACAGTTATTAGATCAACCGTACGAAATATACATGTAGGGATAGTGTCCAGTATCTTGAAACAAACTAAATAAGATAATTATGATTTATAGTAAGTATTATAACTATTTATATAATGAATACCTTGCAAAATGGTATCTGTAAATTTATCAATTACTTCTTTATTCATAGGATCAATGGTTTCAATTTCCATTTCTTTTGAGTCAGATTTATTTGTAGTATCAATTGTTGTATGAGCAGCCACTTCTATTGTTTATATTAATGTTAATAATTACATAACATCATTGTTGATTACTGACCTGTCAGTGTATCACCGGATAATGTATTTGTATGATCCACGATATCCTATATTATGTGATTTCATTATTTATTAATAAAATTGATTACTAATACATACTTGAGTACTGTCCCTGATAATAGTTCTCAATCTAACCAGGTCATTTTCATATTCGGATATATGAGAAAGATGACTTAGTAGTTCAACTTCCATTGATGGTTGCTGTATAATAATTTTCGGTTAGGTATGTAATACTATTTATTATTATTATTATTATTATTATGTGTATATTACTTATATGTATAATGGTTGTAACCAATTCAGATGAGAGTTCTTCACTGTGTGTCAACAGCCAATCAGTGGCTTCATCTAGATTAGAATTGCTCGAACTCAGTGCTCTTTCGCATAAATTTCTACTGAAACCCATTTCCATAAGCTAAAAATTAACATCACGATATACATATAATTTCAGGCATTATCCTACAACTTAATATGTATGGTATTCTAGGAAACCTGAACAATCTGTCTATCTGGTTCACCGCTTTCAGATTCCGCATTGTTCGAAGCTTCAGCATTTTCTTCATTACTAGCTGATTCAATCATCGAAGTTATTGAATGACCTACATTCACTGGTTTACGAACTGTGTACAGGGTTTAAGAAACTTAATATATATTATAAAATATATAACTTAAAATTATGATATTTATAAATGTATGTATATATAATGGTTGGGTTTTAATTAAAAATATTAATACAATATATTTTCATCCTATGAAATTAATTATTTAGAATACAATAAATATATTTAAATTGTTTATTTTTTTAATATAAAATAACTTGAGATATATAATTGGTGATGTACTGCTTAATTGATATACAAATGTTATCATATATGTGTATCCAATTATATAATGAAATAAAAATATGTTTAATATACATGATATTTATTTACATTATATGAAGTTAATTTCTAGAAATATATATATTTTAATATATTGAGATTATATTTTATGTAATACAATCTATAATTTACTATTTTACACGATAAAATACCAGTCATAATTTTTATAATTATATATAAATATATAAATCCACTATATAACATAATGTGCAAATTATCAATATATTTTTAATTAAAAACCATAACTTAAAACTTTTAATATTCTAAGTATACTTATTTTTATTTTTTACCACATTACATAATAAATTACTGACATTCAATCGAAGATTTTTTAGTTACTTTCTATGTGTATAGATGATAATTATATCTATTGAATGATTTATTTATATTTAAATAAATCATATTATAATACGTATAATTATAGATAATATTTAATTAACAAAAAATATATGAATATAATTACATAATTCTAACATAAAATGCACATAATGAAATATCAATTATTATATATAAAAAATCTTATAAATTATAGAAACTACAAATAAAAAACTATATGATTCTATCACTGCACTACAGCATGGTAATGCCTATTTATTAGCGAATAATTGTTGTTGAACAGCTTTACTTTATTTAGAATTAGAGTTAGAATTAATAAAAAATAAAAGTTATTCATTAAGTTATCATCAAGAATTTAGTAATAGCACATCCCGGGGTACCAAGGATTTTCTATTATTATATCAACTAAATAACTTGTTAATAAGTTACCAAATTATATTATACAAATTAATTAAATTTCATAATTTTCAAATAAATAATATTTAGCATATTATATATATTTTGGTATATTTATATATATTCTTATAAACATAACAACTATAATGATTAAATACTATGTACATATTTATAATTAAGTTATTTGTATATTATATATTTTATTTAATTAAAACTTCTGTTGTTATTTTTATGGACTTAAATGTATACATTCATAAAATAATTCACTAACTTTAACGAATGTTATTCTATACATATAATATATAAATATAAATATATTGATTAAACTTAATAAATATTATTTAAAAAAATATATTCTAATACAAATTTAATTAGTACAATATTTAATACTATAATTAATTAATATATCTAATATATAATATGAAAAAAGTGTTATATATCAGTATTGTTTTACCCAAAACAAACTGATATATAAATTTATAGCTAATCAATATACTAATATTGTATATATATATATATATATATATATATATATATATATATATACATATAATATGTATAATAATACATATAATATGTATATATATATATATATATATATACATCTTCCCTTTATATACAGATACTAATGGAATGCTATCATAATTTAACTGAAATTATTGGATAACATGGGTATTTGCTATATCCCACTAAACTTAAAATAATACTACTCATTATTTAATATAAAACATGGATATCCATGCGTGATGGTATATTCACAAAGTACTAAGTATCTATTTAAATGTATATATATATATATATATATATATATATATATATATATATATATATATATATATTAACACTAACTTTGATTTTCGAGTAGTGATTGCTGATCTATATATTTCTGTAAGAAAATAAATATTAATTATTAATATATATGTGATAACTTATTATGTGTGATGATTATAAACATACCTGAATGATTTTCTCTCCTCTAATGATATGTTGAAAGATAGTTAGAATAGTTTCATGTGTAACATGACTTAGATTCTTCATGCAATCTTTATTCCATAGTAACATTAATGTTTTAAACGCCATCTATTGAATTATTAAAATAAATCTAGCATGTCAAATATCATATCACATTATCAAACCTTATGTATGTTACTCATGAAATGTTCGGGCATGAAGAAGTTGGTACCGTTATTTTTAGGTCCCGGTCCAATTTTCGACTCCATGATGTTCTTAGTATTAACCATACGTTCCAATAATAACATCCAGTTATCTATAAACTCGCAGGATCCCGGAAATGGATCCGGTTGAAAATCCTCAGGTTCCTTGATATTTTCCAGGTCATTCAATTTTCCACTCGTAATTACCCAATGGAAACCTCTGAAAGTTGCATGTAAGGATTCGTAACGTTAATGGTATATAGTAGAGGTGAATTATATAATGACTACTAACTGGAAGAATGACTTCATTCCGCCTACGTGCATGAACTGCTGTAGCATCAAATGATAGCATTGTTTATTATCATCAAATAGCATCAGAGAAGTGAAGCCGAGTGAACATATGAGAAATGTAAGTCGCAGTTTAGGAGCGGGAGTGTGTTCAACAGGAACCCAAGATAAACTGTCTGATAACAGTTGTGCGATTACTTTTGATACCGTCAGGACATCTATTGTGCTGTAGTTTGTTCTCGGAGCTGATAATAGTCTAGGATCGGAAGCTTTAGAGGAACACATTCTTATCATCAAACCAAACAGTTCGGATAATGTATGACCAAGACATGAAGCAGAAGATAGTATCGGCTGAAAATGAATACAAGTTTATTAATATTGTTTGTGTATATTATAGATTATACCTTTAGTAACTTGATCTGAGTTATTTGAGATTGTAATTTTAACTGTGATTTAGTAATCTCGTTAGATCCTAAATTATCTGAATTATCCATTTCCATAGGTTCAACTTTTGCTGTAATATAGTATAAGTCATACATATATATATATAATCATTATATTATAATGTATTGTAATTTTAAACTTACTAGATGCAGTGGAATCAGGTACCATAGTTTTTCCATTCATCAATTCAACTTCAATATGCTATCATTTAGTATTCATTAATATAAATCTATTAAACTAGACCATACTAAACCTTTAGTATCAATAAAAGATCTATTTTTCCAAAATCGTTTGTATTCAAAGTCATATCTTCATTACAAAAAGATAACAGAATGGTGCTTTCCCATACGAGGCAAGTGTATAGTTTAGTCAATCGAGTTAATACTTTCACACCCAGTGGACTGGCCCAATAACACAGTAATACTCGTTTATTATCAGCCTATAAACGGATGATGATGATTATACTAATAGTACTTAAGTAAGTATTATTATACACAGTGATTACTTACGGATGATACCTTAGCTAAATCCTTGAATAACACTATAAATGCGTGAACTGCGGACAGAGTATGTAAGAGTGGTGTCTCTTTGATTGTTGTTATGTTCAAATCTAGATAAAAGCAAGTGTTACCTGCAAGTTTACTTCAATGTGATTTAAGTTGAATACAAACCTATATTCGAGTGACCTTTAATCTTAATGAGTGCAGCAACTTCGTGCATGAGATGGGATCCTCCAGGTGATTGCATTGGTTCTAATAAACGATCTAAACCACCAATAACAGTGTTCAATTGTTCGAGAGCAGTTTTTAATATTACAGGTTGATGATTCTAAAACAAATACAAATATATTATAATACATCGTTATATTATTATTATATTTTAACTAACTAGAATCGCTTTAGCTACTTGAACAATTGATGTACAGCTAGAAGATAATGCAAAATCAAGAGGAAGATTGGGTAAAGAAAGAATTGATAACAAAGATCCTAAACCATTTTGAAGAACAAATTCTTCACAATGACTTTGAGTATTAGTTGAACTCAAAATAGATTCAACAAATTTCATCTGATTACATTGATTAAATTGATTAATATAATAATAAATATTTTTAAATATATATTTATATATACATACCACATTCAAAGTATAGTCCATTAAAGGAACTGGAATACGATCACTGGCTGTAGCTAAATTCTTCTTTTCTTGAGAATCAGAAGATTCTGTTGCCTGTTGTTCATTAGATTCATCTTCTACATCTGAAGTCTATGTAATATGATAGATATTAGTGAATACAAATGATGATCAATGTATATATCTACGTTATCTGTAGTCTCTTGGATTGTGCTTTCGGCCGCGATACTAGTTCCTTGTATAGATAGTGCGGCAGTGGAATCACTACCAGAAGCAATGGCTGATGAAGATGATGTAGAGGGCATCGAAGGACCACCCATTATAGATTGAATCACTATATGTTTACGACAATCGTGTCCCCTAACACAGATATACTTGTCATTGCAACCCATCTTTGCCAGTTCATCGAGAAGCTGTGAGTGTTTAAATACATAGTTATAATGGCAGGTTCACTGAATGCAGTGAGGCAATGTTAACCAATACAATTCCCTTGGTAGTCTTAGTCTTAAGTGAAGGTTGATGCCTCATAAATTCTTCCATTGCATTACCGAGATTACTAGCTGTATCTCCAGGAGGATCTGAACTCCTCCTTCTCCTCATGGCCGGAAGATATTCAGGTGATAGCAATATCTAATAGTAGTAGTAATAATATTAGTAGTAGTCAGGGTTGGATTAAATTAATTTTGTTTGGATAAAAATCATATATTTTTGTTTTTTATAAAATAATGTATGAATTAATTATAGATTTAATCCAGATTTAGTATATAAGTAATATAAAAAAAATTGAAATCAAGATATTTTGTTGGTGATTTAAATATTGATAGTACAATTACTAGTAGATATTGATACTACATTAATTTTTCAATAGCAAGTATTATCATTGATGATATAGTGAATAAAATAATACAGATTTAAACATTTTTTGATTTAAATTATGATTTGTTTAGATTAATTAAATATTGATAATATACTTACTAGATCTTTATATACCTTATTGATGATATGTAATATAATTTATGAATGTGTATGAAAAAATTAGGAATTTAACAAACCCAATTAGTAGTAGTAGTAGTAGTAGTAGTAGTAATATTAGTTGTTAATAGAATTAATCACTCTATTAATTATATAATAATCTATAGAGAACAATACCTGGAAAAGTCTATTGAATGGTTTACATGCGATAAATGAGGATAATCCACGCGTATTCAAACATAATGCATTGAACATATTTGGTAAAGATCCAAGAACTTCCCTTGTATTCGGTACCTACATTAAATATAATTAACATTATATATATACATAGGTATATTTATAGTAAAATAAGAAATAAAAATAATTACAAACTGTTTTTAACAGCAGAGCTTGTAGTACAACATCAGTTAAACCATTCTCTTGTAATGGAGATAATAGTGAAGGCTCTTGCAGAATGTATACAGTAACTACATCGACACCTTTATTAATAAATAAGTATGCTTTATATGTAAATATATGCTGGTTTACTGCTTAAAATGATTATAAATAATGTTTGAATATCCAGGTGACATTTTTCTAACAAATCTTTTACAATTTTGTGAATAAAATAGTTATCTATAAGACTCATAAATTATATATTACTAAAATAAATACTATCATAATATTAATTTGATATTTATCTAAAAGGTTATAATTTTGGATTAAAATTTGTCATTAATAATTTATTTCCATTTTGATATTTCTGCAATATTAATTCCGTATTAATGAATATACGTGAAATGCTATCAACTTAGTTTTGATTTCGCTAATATGTCATATACATATACACGTAACAGCTGCATATAGTAAAATGTACATGATTAATATGGTGATGATTTACAAACCCAATAAGAAAAGTGATGGACCATAGTAATGTGAATTACTAATAATATGTTTCAGTGTGTATGGTAGAGTCCCCTCCATTACTGTAATTATTATTGAAATTATATATCTATACTAATTAAGAAATTAATATTAATATAATAAATAAATATAATAACTAATTAGATATTTAATATGATGAATACATATAATTTTCGATAAAAATCCCATATTTAAATTACTCAAATAGTATATTATATAAATTATAATTATTTATATATTTAGAGTTTATTATTACCTCCTTCATGTTATCCTTCAAATTATATGTAAATAAATATGAAAAATTACCATTTTTTAAACTCCCTTTAATTTTTCAGAAATATAATAACTCACATATAGCATTATATACAAAATTTATTTTTTAGTTATATTATAACTTATAAAAATGAATATAAATCATCAGAAATATTCAAATATTAAAAAATATTTCAATTATTATTATAATATCGATTTTAAAAATTTAAAGGGATTACAAATATTTCATCTCAATGTAATTACACTATAATGTATAACTCTAACATGTTTGCCTTAATTTAATAATACACTTAATACACAAAGGATTTGGTCTCTATTTATATTTAATATTTTAGAAACTATAACGACATTATAAGTATTATTAAATATGTAAATAAAAAATTAATTCTAAATATTTTACTGCAAATAATATGTTTCATATACGTACATATATTTAAAATAAAAACCATTCACTAATTTTGAATTAAATTTAATATTTGTATAAAATTATATACTAACAATGTCTATTGCTATCACTAAATGTAGGATCAGGAATTGCTTTCTTTAGAAAATTGAGCATAGATTTCAACAGAGCTCCTCTTTGAGGGAAACACTGTTTCACTGTGTTTTCAATTAATTAATAATGTATTTATATATGAATACAATAACACAAATCCTAACATTTTCCATCTACCATAATAGCTGATGGATCTAATTTCTTTTTTGCCTCATTGATTGCAATATCTGTAGGAGTAAGAATATCGCTGTTTTCTTCTTCAGCAGGAGTAGTGAGATCAGTCTGTGTCTCATTATCTTTATCAACGGGTAAATTCAAAGATTCTATTTCAAACGGTTGTTCAACTCTACATATCTCAACTTCATGCTATAAATGTAGACATGTATTAGCGGACAACAACAATAGTAAATATTAATTTGAAACCCTTTAAAATACAGAATATTTGTATTTATAAACTACAAAAAATGTCTAATAAATAATAATTATTGTATATAATATATATCATATATATAAAATTGGAATATTCATTATAAATACCTTGAGTCTACCAATAAAAGCTTGTAAACCACCATTATTTTGGAATGCTTGCATGTCCAAATTTGTAATAAGATCAATAACTCGAACTGCTCTGGTTACAAACTGTTTGTATATATTTTAATGGTTAATTTAGGGATTTAATGAAATAAAAGATATTCACGACTAACAGTGATATGTTCTTGTCCATCGCCATACCAATTGATGATTTTTAAGAGTGCTTCCATCATTCCACATGATACCAACGCTTCTCCTCCTATTTTCAATAAATTATATGTTTAATAATACAGTTTAACGGGTATATGTATAATATTATTATATTACCATGTTCATAACTTGCCAAATGATAAAGGAATGAGAATAATGATGTCGAAAATAAAGTAGGGAATGATACCATGTCATTCATTGTCATGTGATCAACGCATGATCGAACTAATTTAGGTAAGAATCCATGATAACATGTAGCTCCTGTTACATCTATAATATTTTCAAGCCTGTTTTAATGATAAATATTCATTAGTTATTAATATTTCATTGTGAATATTGTTATCACACTTAGTATATAAAAATAGACTATCTATAGTGCAAATAAGAGTTTGACTGACTTTGGATTACGCTCGAGATGTATTATAGAGGTTAAAGTCCTTAGCGAAGCACTTTTAATCTCCATAATGTTAGTAGACTTTAACTCCAATACGTCTACAAGTTCTTCAGTGAAACCATTGTATAATATAAGCTGAACATTTTCTTGTATAACATTTGAGTACACTATATAATTATAATCAAATTATTAGATTACAAATTAAATTGAAATGATTATATAAATTCAAATGTATGAAATTTAAATTAAATACAAATTTAAATCCAAAATGTATAATTGATTATTTTTGATTCAATTTTATCAATAATATGATTAGATATCTATTAAAGATTATTTATCTAATGAATAATATTTAAAATATACGTAATTTAATTTAGTTTATTAATTATTTTTAAACTAAATAAATTATTTTTAATTTTTTTTATAAATATGATTCATTGTATTTTAATTGAAGAATAAATTTTAATTATTATTTATTTATCTTATTATATATTTGGAATATTTGATTAATTCATTGCATTCACAAACCTAAGATAGATATAGCTTGTAGCCTAGCATGAACACATTGTAACCGTTTCTCGTAATTAGAAAATGAATTTCCCAATCTTATATGAGTAAATAATTCAATCTATCATTTTAAATTATGTATTAATAAATATGATATATAATACAATAATTCATAAATACCTGTTTACTTTTAGGAACATCAAATTCTTCAATAAATTCATCCATTAATTGTGCAGGAGAAATAGTCATTCTATCTAAATTTGACCGTTCAATTTTCACATTTGTTATCTATAAATATATTGATAACATTTTTAATAAATATTAATATATAATAGTATATATACAATAAATATAAATTGTAATCTAAAAATCCACTTACATCTTTCGAATCCTCTTTACTATCAGTGTAAAAATCATAGTTAAGTGTAGTTGCACTTTTAGGAAAACTTGATATAGGTTTATCTGTACAACAATCGGCCAAACCAAATCCATTTTCTCTTCCGCCCCATCCCTAATTTATGATATAAATATTTTAATAGTTATTAATCAACAACATTATTTCAAATATGAAATAGTATTCATTTAAATTATATAAATAATGCATAAATCTAAAATCAACCTCTGCTAAATGTAGAACAGCAACAAGAAGATCAGATTTCTTCTCAAGAGATAGTCGAGTTATGAAATTTGAACGTTTGCTGAATACATACAACAGATGCAAAACGGCCAAAATAATGTTCATATCGGATGAAGCTAGTAGAGCACTTAGTCTATCAATAGAATTATATAGATGTCGAGTAAAACTATGTTCAATCAACAATGACGTGAAATGCAGAATATGCAGGATAAGGTCATTTATCTGTTTATAAAAATATTAAATTATATACATATTACATGCAATATATATATATATATATATATAATAATGATTGTGTATAGCTAAAATATTTTATTATACCTGAGTACTCCCCATTTTTTGTCTAACATCCACAACTAGAGCCCAAGCCAATTTAATATTTTCATTAGATTCACCATCTTTCTCTTTAGTAATTAAACTGGTACGAGGACCAATTGATTTAGCTCCATCAGATAGAATTTCATCAAATATATCAAGAACATCAGCCCAATGATATAGTTCACACTTTTTAATAAAATAAATTAATTATATTGTTATTATTAATAAAAAAGTGTCTTATATATTTATTTATCTTAAAAATGAATCTATTTTCATCTAACTTTTCCAAATGTCCATGACCGTATAGATTTCAATTGAATATACAATTCATCTCTATTCATAAGCTTCAACTTTTCTATTAAATCTCTACAGTCGTGTGGCTAAAAATATTTTTAATAAAATAATAGAAATTATTTCAATAATTTTAAATTGAATTAAGGAAATAATTATAAAATTAATCTTACCACTTCTGTAGAGCTTTTCTTCAATTTGCATCTTTCGATTTTCATGATAACGATTAGGCCCCTTAGGGCTTATCAATTTTATATAACAACAGGATATAATGCAGAACACTAGAGCGTTTTATCTGTAAATATATAATTTAATAAATAATAATATATTAAAAATAGATATATTAATATTTTTTAAATGAAAAATAATAATTAAATTATAGATAGGTATATTATATAATTATTATAATATATTATATAATATATAGAATATATCTAGCTTTTCTATCTGTTAAGGGGATATCCCACTACAAGTATTTCGGGCAAGTTGTCGGAAATATTTTAACTTAAAACGATTTTCTATCAAGTTAACTACAATTTTAGTGGGAAACCTCCTTACTTTCCGGTAACTTGCCTGCAAAATAATAACTTTATAGGGGGTATACCATTAAAAGTTGATAGAAAATGGTTTTAAAATTATAATATTTACAGCAATTTGCCGGAAAATATTGTAGTGGGATACCAATTTATACATTTGTTAATTCATTTAATTATATTGGTTATATTAATATATGGTAGCCAGTAATCTCGTACGAGGTAATTTCGTATGCGACTGATTAAATTTAATTTATTTCATAATAATAAAGTTTGTATACGTTTATATATAATAACTAATTAAATATTGATATAATACATTGTATTATATATGTTTGTATAAGACCTATATAATTATGTAATAAATTAAATTTAATAAGTCGTACGAGATTACTAAATAATTTGTACGAAATTACCTCATACGAGATTACTGGCATTCTGATATATTAGTATACAACATGATAACTATGTAATTATTTTATAATATTAAAAATATCTAATTATTATAATTATATTAATAAATACAATTAAATGTATTGGTTAATATAAATAATATTATATATAAAATATGTATATCATTTACTAAATATCATACATTATTTAAAAAAATGATTATTTATATTATAGTACAAATAATTATTATATTAAACCTAGATTACGTAATTCTAATCATTAATAACTGTTATTTAATAATAAGTATATCAAATAGTTTAATATAATTATAAATAATAATACAATTTTAAATTGAATTTATGATATTGATACATAAACAACTACATTAAAATGACTCTTTTTTTTATAACGAATAAGTCTAAAAGGTAAATATATGTATAAGCTATTATTATATATGTGATAAGCACTTTTTCATATCCAAGAAAATATTTGTTAAGTTAAATAAGTTTATATTATATAATATAATTAAAAATTAAAATTAATTAAGTTATCAATGTTGTCATATACGTTTTGTTTGGTAACTTTACGTTTAATAACTTTATTTTATATACTATTAACAGTTGGGTACTAATTAATATCTATACACATATGTAAAAGTTATATTATATTAAATCACAATTCAAGATAAATTATACCTAAAAATGTAACTTATTGAACATGACTAAGCAAATTTATTTGTTATAAACAATGAAAATTTATATGATTTTAAGAAATATATGAATATATATATAATTACAACTAGTACAACTAAACAATACTCTATTACTATTTAAAATTAATGTGTCAACGTATTATGGAATTATAATTACCATTCAAATTACGTATATCATATAAATTTATTGTGTATGAAAACAAATTGAATTTTCGAACTAATTGATAAGAAAACAAATGTAAAGAATATTATAATTATATCTATTCAATATTATTGTATAATGGTTATACAATAGTTATAAATTTATGATGATTTTTATTAAATAATTACATTATTAAATAAAGAATAATTAAAAAAGAAACATATAATAAAATTCAATTTTATATTTACCCACAAGCAGCCATGATGAAATTATAAAAAACCTCGTTTTCAATAAAAATAATACCATCAATAATTAATATTGATATTAATTAAAATTAAAATTCAATTTTAACTTAAATATACATTAATTATTTTAACATATTATAATTGTTAACCAAATAGTTTAAGGTTTACCTTTCGTTATTTAATTAAATATATGTTTAATCATAGATAGTAGAGTTTCCAATGTTTACATTATGATATATTTGAAATAAATTGTATATATTTATCTGAATTATATATATTTATACTTAATTTGTACGTGTATTAGTCCATAATAAAGATTAAACATAAATATGATAATATTATAATAAAAATAGAATTTATTTAGCTGTACTATAATGTATGATATATTTATAATGTATATATATATTTACATATAATCATTATAATAATTACAATTACATAAAATTGTAAACAAATTTAAAAATAACATCGTAAAAGATTGTGAAAATAGAATATATTATATGATAGTATCATTTATATTTATATATAAAGATAAAAAACATAATCAACAAAAACTCTATAATAAGAATTATTATCTAAAGTAATTTATAGAAATATATATCAAGTACAATATTTAATATTATTATAATAATAATTATAAATGTATTAAATAACAAGGAAGATACTTTAATTATGAATATCTATTTAATATAATTACATCATTTTAAGTAGATTAAAAATACAATATAAACATTTATGATATATAATAACATAAGTTTTCTTTAGGAGAACATTTATTGTAGTATCAAAGATTTAATAGTATTAAATAAGAATAAATTAAATTAAATATAATATTTTATTATATAATTTAATTATAACTTATTATAATAATAATTATAACTTAGTATTAATATAATTATACTAATGATAAATGTTATGTTATGTTATGTTAATCATGCATAACTCCTTTAATTAAAATTAAAATTATAGTATTTAGTTATTATAATAATTAAATCGTATATATATATAATATATTACAATTGTGTATATTATCAAAATACATTTATTTATACATTAAATTAATGTTTAATATTATGATTATATAAGTATGGCCGTTGAAATAATTTTATTGATAATTGAAAAATTAACCAATATAAATTCAGATGGTTAGTTTAATAACATTGTTAATATTAAATTTATTTTCTTTTAACGAGATATATATTTAAATAAGATATTATATAATAATAATTTATTTATGTATGTAAATTAATAATTTTGATTATCATAAAATGTAATTCCAAAATTAGTTTAGAATAATTAATATATTAATACTATATATGTGATATGTATTCGTGGTTATGTGTAATGTATTTTTTATGAATAATAGAATCATTAACCAGATAGTTTCCTATTAGTGTCTGTAATAATCGTATTCATTTTTAATCTTGTCGATTTCATATTACAATACGAAATACTCTTGAGTAGAGATTCATGAGTACTTTTTCGTATAGTGAATATTAGTTAAATTATAATATAAAGTACTTATGCAGATTAAGATCTATTTATTCGATCTGTATAAGTGGCGTCGTTATTATTAGTTATCACTTAATTAATAAAACTCTATTAATTAAATTATCATTTCGAATCGAGTGAATATCTATGTGCCC
>OZ025241.1:54168807-54381800 GCA_964019155.1 Osedax fenrisi | reverse complement strand
CCGATATTATCATTACATCATCGCCGACACCGACATTATCATTACATCGCCGACATTATAATTACATCATCGCCAACATCATTACATCGCCGCCGACATTATCATTACATCGCCGCCGACATTATCATTACATCATCGCCGCCATTATTATTACATCATCGCCACCACCGACTACAGACTACCTAACCGATGACGAGAACTTATCGATTGCGCGCCTGCCGCACATCCGTCAGAAGTTCCGCTGGGACTGCGGCCTCAGCTGCGTCGAGATGGTGCTCCTGCATCGAGGCCGTACCGATACCGTCGCTGACTTCAGAACATCGTACAATAGCTTCGATTTCGGCAATAGGTACGATGATTTGTAGGATAGGATAGGAGAGAGAGCGCGTGTGTGCTCGATACTACCGCAGGGGTATATACTGCCTATTGGTAATTATAACTATACTGTCTATTGGTAATTATAACTCTACTATCTAATATAATTAATTATTGATGATTATAACCTTACCTATTATATACCTATTGTTAAATATAACTATACTATTCTTTGTTAAAGCATACATATGATCATATGATAAATCATATGATAAACATATTAAATACAAATATTTTCTATTTTTTTATTATTATTTATTGATATTTACATATTATTTTTAGAATGATGCATAAATTATACTTTTATTTTAAATAGAATTAATAAAAGATGTATTTTAAAATTCCAATAAAACTATACATTTAAATATATGTCTTAAATATTTTAATAAAGATGGATTTACATTTTATATATATATATATATATATATATATATATATTATATTATTATTTATAATCCTGATATATATTTTAGTTTATATAAATATAATTATCTATATTTTACATGTTTTTATTATAAAATATTTATAAAATATATATATATTACAGGTAATTATTTATTTGACCAATACAATAGTACAAATTTAATTAAAACTCTATTTAATTAAAGTACAATTTTGTACTTTGAGCATACACATATAACATACATTTAATTAAAATTGTTAGTATATAATGAGAATATATGTATGTATTATTTACTACATTTTTATATTATTAATATATAATTATTTTGAAAATAGAAATTTTATTTTTTCGATGTTTGTTTCTAAGTAACTGTACATAACCTATAGGAAAATCTTTAAAGGGGTATATCCACTACCAGTATTTCCGGAAATGTTTGCTAGAAAGTGATTTTCTAGTAAATTGTAGTGGGAAACCCCCTTTAAAGATACTATATTTCCTCCAAGTTGCCGGAAATAAGAGGGTATCCCACAGTGGGATTCCCACTACAATTGTAATTAACCTGCTAGAAAATCACTTTCTAGCAAACATTTCCGGATATACTGGTAGTGGGATACCCTCTTAAGATAAACTAAACGTATATTTAATTATTATATATATTATTTATAAACAACTAATTTATTATAAAATATGATAGGCTAATATTATTCTTTGCAAAGTTATCCATTTTGTATCTTTTATATGTAACAAATATAGGTATATCATGTGCCCCTTGATTATAAAAATACTATATATTGTTAATTATAACTATGTGTTTATTATTGTTATTTGTGTTATTAGTCATTTATCCTATCCATGAACTTAAATAAACTTTTACTTATAAAAAAAAAGGCTCTAATTTCCCGGCCCTCATAAGGCATCCATGTTATAATGGGATCCCATAATTTTTATACATAATTAGATATGATCACTTCTAGATATTATTGTAAATTGTATATTTTATTGGTACGGACAAGGCTTGAATACACTTCTTACTACCTGTGTATCTGTCGCCTTAACTTTCCGAGCTACACAGGCATTACATTATACATAAGAATCATTCATTGTTAATTAAATAAACAATGAAATAACATTATGTTCCTATTTAAAAAATATAATACCAAATTAATTGAAATTTTATATATATATATATATATACTATTATTTTCTCTATTTATTATAGTGTATGGACTATTGATTTAGCAAATATTCTATGCAAATATGGTATTCGTCACTGCTTCAATACAATCACAATGGGAGTTCAAAAACAGTATTCCAATAAGGTATATTCACTTCAAATATGTCTTCATAAACATTTTTTCGTGTAATTTGTTCATAATTTTTTATAATATTTTCTTAGTTGTTATTTCTTTTAAATATACCGAATGTTAATTTATTTATATAGATTTATTAAATAATAATTATTTTTAAATTTTAAATATACAATTTTTAATTTATTTAGGAGTAACATAATTTAATCTAATTAATATACTTAATAGAATTAATTGAAAAAATTAATATAATTAAAAAATTATCTTTAATTTCTAGGATTAACATAATATACTATTATATCCAGTATGTATGTATATCATGTACGCTATTTAATTTAAGCCTATTGAATTTTAATAATGTATTACTAATTGTATAAATATTTAGATTAATTAAAAAAATTGTTATCAAATGATAGTATGATTAATAGTAATAATTATTTAATAAAAATATCAGATATTTATATATACTATCAAATATTGGTAGGATTTTTATAGAAAGAATTTTGGAGAGGATGAGAAAAGAGTTTCGGATTTATTTGCAAATTCTAAAACTATTGGTATCGAAGTAAATAACAAGTTTGTTATATGATTAACTATATTGTATTTAAATAAAAACTGTAATAATTTCTATAATATGCAATTTAAAATAACAATTAATAATCCAAGCTAAAGATCTATTCCAATTCGATAATGTTATACTACCAAACAGGTCTTTGAAAATCACTGAATTAATTGAACATTTGAAAAGTAACAGTTGTTTCATAGTTCTAGTCGACGTCAACTTCCTTCCCTGTAAGATATGTAAACCTGAGGTAATTTCATTTTATCACGCCTGCCTTCATTTAATCATTATGTACATATATTACACATAAGTCAATGCTGCTATGTCCTATTCTTATTTTTAATATTTTACTAATCTCATTTTTAAGTATTTAGAAAATATCGATAATATAAATAAATAAATTTTTTATAATATTGAAATCACTACTGTACTTTAATTATATGACCTTGAAACTTGTAACTCTAATATCAATGATAACCTATATAACAGTTGAAGATTTGTTTTACATTTATGGCCAAGTTTGTTGATCAGTATCAAGGTATGTAACTAAATACTCTATAATCAATGTAAGATATAATAGTGGTGTGGCGATTTATATTTATTATGTTTATTATATTAATAGTTATTAATATGTATAATATTAACAAATATTTTATAGTACTTATTACTTATTACCAATTATTTATATCTCACTATTAATAAATATGTTACATTTTTATGTTGACTCAAATTACATTTTTGTTTAAATATTATATGTATATAATAAACATGTATATATATTAAATCATCTATACAATAATTATTTTTAGTAAACACTAAAGAATGTTCAATTTTAAAACACTAATGAAATATTAGTTATAGTTGAAAATTAGAATTCAATTAAAATAATTTATGCTATTTCATGAATATTACAGACTATGATTATAAAAAATAACCTTCATCGATACTATAATGACCTTAATCATTATCAGGTCATTTCATAGTGGTGTGTGGATACAACGCCAAGAGGAAGCTTATCTACTACATGAACCCGTCACTAGATGGCACTACCGGTGTGTGTTGTTGTAGCTACAGTAACTTCAACAATGCCAGGAAATCGTTTGGAACCGATGAGGATATATTGTTAATCTTTGATGAAACTATCACCACAACAACAAAAACTGCTGAACTACAACCTATTTTATAGTTACTTACTGATAGTTGTTTATTTATCGATATCGCTGTCATTTGTTAAGTTATATATATATACTCTTCCTCGTTATCTTATGTGATATACATGCATACATATGATTTGTTATTAATTTGTATATAGAAAGTATTATAATAAATGTTAAAACTATTAATTAAATAATTGTGAATTATTATTTTTATAATCCAATACGTACACATCTATATATTTAATATTTTAAATAAATATTTATATATATATATAAATATATATTTGTGTTGATTTTAAGTATCAATCGCAAGTGATGATTTAGATTCGCCGACTCCTCCTTAATCCTTTATACCAAGATCAATATGTAGGGCCGCAGCAAATACGGCGACACGCATATATATTAAATTATTTTATTAATGAATTACAAATGAGAGATTGTGAAATAAATAAAGATGACCGGACCAGTAACAGCACCATATCACGATATCACGATAGGGTTAGAGCTACAGAGCTAGTGGCACTAAAAAGAGTATAAATCTTCGTCAGTGATCTGTTTGTTGCGTTCGTAGATGTTCGCGGGAGGACATTCCGGAGAACTCCAGGTAGGCTCAAACTCATCTGGCGAATGTCTGATCTCTATGTCATACACGGGTTCACTGGAATCGGAGTCACCGTCCCCTACTTGATACGGCGCTGCTACTGCTGCCTCCTCCTTCTTTTCCTTGTGGTCGTCGCGCTTCACTGATGTAGCTGCCACCATGTTATCACGCTTGGCTGACTTAGACGGCCCCATATCATCACGCTTGACTGATGTAGACGGCCCCATATCATTACGCTTGACTTCATGGGGTTTAGAGTCATCGGTCACCTCCACCTTATCATCGGTGTTACCAGAAGTGGGGTCGGCGGTGACCTTAGGTGCATCACCCCCATCTCCATCCTCACTGTTTTCCTCGTCATCGTCATTCATCTCTGCAATCAATGTGTGATGGTTATGTTATGGCTAGTATTCGGGTTAGGGGGGCAACGAAATGTGCTTAATATTATGTTCGTTATCAAAAGGGTTGATTTAATATCTTACATTTTACGCTTATACATTATTTGACCTACGTAAACTATACTAAAAATAGCATGAGTATATATTTAAAAAAAGTCTGAAAAATATAGAATCATTTCAATTTATAACTGTTCCTATATATTATACTAATAATTTATTGATGGCGAAATTTATTAGAAAAATATTGCAAAAATATATAGCAAAATAAATGATGATATTTGATAAACTGTAATCCATGATACAAGTAGAATACTAGTGTACTATTAAGAATACTAATATACACTTATTTTACATAAAAGTTTAACTAAAACATAAATTGAAATAGAACTTTTTAACTTTAACTCGATTTTATCATAATTTTAGTTATGTCATACCTAACATCAGTAAACAATGTTTACTAAACATGATTCAAATCCATTTCTCTTGCATGAATTTATTCAAAGGTAGCAAATTGTATTTATAATAAAATATTTTATTAAAATCAAATAAATAAATTCTAAATAAAAAAACCAAAATTTTAGTTATGAATTTACTCTTAACATTTTTTTGTAAACCAGGTCTCAAATTCAATATTTCTTACATGTAAAAATATTTATAAACGGAAATCATCCATTTAAGGAGATACAGTTATAAAATTTGAAATATTAGATTATATTATTTTTAAAAATGTAATTATTATGCCTTTTAATGTCTAAATATACTGAAAATTATAGCAATGTTTATAGAATAGAAAAAAGTTCTAGCTTTTAGGAAAGCAATATTCATAAAATTAACATTCTGAGAAAACAGCTATCAAAGTTTATTGAACTATTGTCATGCAATTATAAGAAATTTAGTATTTAGACATCATTATAACATCATTTATACTCATAAATATAGCGAATTTAGGTATAATATTTATATAAAATGAGTAGAAATCACACATGATTATAAAACTTATTTTCTATATAATAGTTATTTTAATTTTTAATTATGAAATTGAATTAGTGCTTCCCCTTAATATGCTTGTGTGAGTATGTCAAATCTTTATCAATATTTTATGTAAATTAATGAAAATATTAAAATTTTATTTTTTCGGAAATTATCAACATTTTTAATATAATTTTATAAAATATGTGTAATTAATTTAAAACTGTTTACTTATTGCATTTAATATACATAATATATAACTTATGTATACAAGCGTATAAAAAAATAAATAATGTATATAAGATGAATTATTTTAAATAATTGATTAATGTAATGTGAGATTTATATTTTTATAAATTTATAATTAATGTGATTTTAAATATATATATCGAGAAACTTTATATAAATATATATTATAGTAATAATTTATTTATAAAAATTCACAATTTAAATTAAATTTAATCTATTCATATAAGTACATAAAATATACAGATTTATTTGTTAAATATACCATAGAAATTCATCACTTACAAATGAATTCAGCATAATAAATAATTATTTTATACCTTTATGAATTTCATACCACATGTGTATTCCTCTTTTCCATAACTTTACCTATTCAATTATATACAAATATTGGATATTATTTGTTAATATATTATATATATATTGTTAAAATTAATAATAAATAAACTTTATTTATCTATATTTAATAATCGCATGAGATTAATACAATATCTGAAAAATTATCACAAAGTAATAAATCTAAAATATAAGTACAGTAATTAATTAACGTAATTAAAAATATATATAAAGTATGAAAAGATTAACTGGTGCGTTAAACAACAGTCAAATAATACTAAATAAGCTGAAAACTATGCTATAGTATGTGTTCACTAACCAATGTGTCCCAGCCTCTCCTCGTATACTTGGAGTTCTTGTTAGGGGTGCTGGGATGATAGCGAGATCTTTCATCTCTGTACGGAGTCACATCATTAGTGGTTAGTTAGCGTACGATATACACGATACTAAAAGAATAATCTAATGACTATTCGTGTTATGTGTAAAGCCGAAGAGGCCACATCTCAGGATCGGTGTTACATATCTATAGATGATACACTCGGTCCTAAAGCATAGCCTCCCTTCGTCTTGATACTGACTTCTCTACGGTGTTTCTGTAGATCTTGTAGGTGTCAGTACTGTAGCCGTAGTCAATCTGCTTCTGACGGCGTGATAGCACATCTTTATCTCGCTCGTACTCCTTCCTAGTAGGGGGGGGGAGCTCATTAGTAGTAGTAGTAGTGGTAGTAGTAGTAGTGGTAGTAGTAGTAGTAGTAGTAGTAGTAGTAGTAGTAGTAGTAGTAGTAGTAGTAGTAGTAGTAGTAGTAGTAGTAGTAGTAGTAGTAGTAGTAGTAGTAGTAGTAGTAGTAGTAGTAGTAGTAGTAGTAGTAGTAGCAGTAGTAGTAGTAGTAGTAGTAGTGGTAGTGGTAGTAGTAGTAGTGGTAGTAGTAGTAGCAGTAGTAGTAGTAGTAGTAGTAGTAGTAGTGGTAGTAGTAGTAGTGGTAGTAGTAGTAGTGGTAGTAGTAGTAGTGGTAGTAGTAGTAGTGGTAGTGGTAGTAGTGGTAGTAGTAGTAGTGAGGGGAGGTGTTGTTACCATGTGATGTTGTTGGTTATATTATATATATATATATATTGTTATTGTTAATTTTCTGGAGTCCATATTGGTTTCATCTCATTCATGAACTTAGAAGAAGTTTTCACTTATATAACCATATGGCTCTAATGTCTTTTCGAAGCTTCTCTCATGTTAAGGCATCCATGGTTTTAATGATAGCCGATCATTTATTTATACACAATTATATAAGATCACTTCGGAATATTATTTTAAGACCTATTTTAATGGTCCGGACGGGGCTTGAACCCGTGTCCTACTGTTTGAGTGTCTGACGCCTTAGCCAACTGAGACATATAGGTAGTTAATTATTTATATATATATATGTATATATATATATATATATATATATTGTATGCATGTTTAATAATGAATGATTCATTCTAATTATAGTACTGTTTGGACGATGTGTTATGCCACTGATAATAAGCACTACTTACATACACTAACTTGCTCTTAGATCTACGCGAGGATTGACTTTCATCACGTCTCATGTCTTCTTCTTCCTCTTCCTCCTCGCTTCGTAATGGAATCAACATTATTTAAAACCACAATATTACGTGTTAAACAATATAGAATGAATATATATATATATATATATATATATATATATTATAATATATATACTAAATTACTTTTATAAAAAAAATCATTAAAATAATAGTAGTAAATTAATTAATTTTCTAATTTGATAATCGAGCAATGTAAAATATATCCTATAAACAATGAATCAATGAGTTATATCTTCTCGTTAGATTTCACTTCTCCATACGATATAGATGTATATACAACACTGGTTACGAGATACGTACAACACTGATATCAACCAATCAGAACCCACACGCAGATAATGTACCTAACGTTAGGACACACATAATCAGACAGATAGATAGAGGGAAGAGCTAGACGGATTTTTAAGAGGTAAGAGGGATATATAGAGGGAATAAGAAGGTGTAGCAGGGAAGACAAGGTACCTAACGGGGAAGTTATAGATACAAAAGATAATGTTAACAACCTATATTCTTCATCATCGATGGTGTTGAATATATTCCTGGAGGCTCTGTTTCTGTAAACATGTGTAATGCATGTGTTAGTAGTGATAGCGTGATAAGAAAGAAACCGCCTAATAACCTCATGCAACAGTTATATTTCATATTCACGTTTACTAATCAAATATTCCACTTATTTTCTACTTTAAATAAGTTATCGCTTATTTATTCACGTCGTATTATTTTTATTAAAACACAAATGAGAACTTTCATCGTTATATTTCTATATAAATAAATCATCTATCTATCAATCTAACTTTATAGTTAAAAGAAAATAGATAATGCTCTGCGCTACAATGGCTAATAGGCGGCGCGATAACATAGCGTAGAACAATAGAAATGTACGTACCCGTCGTTTTGTTCGACTTTCACACGTTTCGTAGGCGTTACGTCGATTTCGCATTGATTGAACTTCGAACTGGGCCTGCGAATGAGCGTACAAGAGTTAGCGAAGTGATCTGATACCAGGTAAAGGTAGGTATCCTGCACCACTTTATATATATACATTATACTTTGGTGTTTTAGTTTGTACATCTCCATTATCCGTGCAATGAAATTAGTTTAAATAAAAGAATATATATATATATATATATATATATATATATATATGTATTTTATTCATAGAATTGAAATGTATTAAATTAAAGTAAATGTATTAATTGAAATTGAATTGGAGGAAAAATTATAAGAAATTTAAAAGTAAATTGTTGAATACCATTTCAATGCTATTAGACGTATATAGGCTCATTGCCAATGGCATACAAGAATATATAGAAATAGTGAATTATATACAGAAATAATAGTAGTACAATAATAGCGTATAATACTTTTATAGGAAATGTAATAATTTGATTAACCGATGTATATCATATATTATTAATTTAATCAGAGTACCAATATATGTAATAAGGACACCAAAGAATATAGAAATTAACAGAAATATATATAGAAAATACTAGAATTAAATTAATATTTATTTTTAATTATATTATGTTATTTAAAAAAATAATGATATAAATTAAAAAAAAAAAGATCTGTTAAATAAATTAATAAATAAATAAATGTATTTCATGTTATAAGAATTACTGTATTGATTATTTAAGGACATGATAGTATCACCAAATGTAGTGCATTCGTACATGTAAATAGATAGGAAAACAGTATTTCACTATTAATACATCTTCTCATTCAACATTTAGACTATTGCTAACATTTTTATTGGTATATATTTCTATAAAATAGAATTTTAATTTTCTATATAATTATATATTTCTATATATAATTGAAGACAATGAATTTTATATAGAAATAAATAATTATATTATAAACGCTATAGATATATTATATATTATAGATATATATATAATGTATTTATAATGAAAATATTGTTTTCCTACCTATTTACATGTAAATGTGCACTAAATTTGGTGACACTATCATGCCCTTTAATTAATGATTGGATTACAAAATATATGATCATGTTCAAATTTTTATATATATATCTATTACGTATATATATATATTTTTATATATATATCTATAAATATATCTATTACGATGAATTAGATATTATCTGAATTATATTAAAGTTAGCTTTTGAAGCCTCCACGAGTTCATAAAATAGTAAAATACTATCCATCAAGAAATGTTCCAGCCAGGAAGTAGAGTCGGATAGGAAATACTAACGGAAGCGTGCAAATATCATAATAGGATTGTGTGGAGTGCGATACGAAATAAGGTTTACCTGGGATCCTTTGTATACTCAGAACAAATCATCTTTACACGCAAATATCATTAGCTATAAATCATTAGGTCTAACATATATCATCACATTTGGAATTTTATTTTATATAAATATGAATTCGATAAAAGTTTATATAATAAATGGTATTTAATATATAATATATATCATCATAGTATATATCATATGTAATACATATGCTAATATATAATATGTGCACTTAGGCACGGTATTATAGAGAGTTAGTAAGTTAGTGTATCGAGTTCGCCCGTCAACTGAACTCGTGACCTCGCCTACCTATAAATTTAGAGATACACGAGGCTGCAGTAAACACTCTTCGCTAACTGTGCATGCGTAATAGTACAACACGATGTACTACTGAGTGTGCACTGCTTGTTTACTAGGGACATTATTTCACTTCTAAAATGTACTATATACAATTGTAATGATAGATTTATTACAAATATTTTACGAGCAGTACCAATCTACCCTATATGATTATGAGTAAGCTATTCTCATAGGTGTCAGTATCATCAGTAATTGATATGAATATAGTTATAGATCATATAGTAATAAATTAAATTAATATTAAACATTGTAATAATATTACATAATATGTTTTTAAATGCACAAATGAATGTATTATATCTTATGTATTATTAATATTATTAAGGGGATTCAAGTTCTTAAAAATAAAAATGTTTATTTTATAAAAGGTTTGCAAATGTATAATATATGATCTATTAAAATATTATAAGTTAAAAACATATAGAGAGCATAAAAACATAATTTTAGAACACTACTTATTTCTAATAAAAATTTTATTTTAAATAATGATTATATTATAACACTGTTTTTCAATAGTTATACTTTATCAATATGAATTATTTAAAAACAGTTGTATCAATAATATCTTTATTTTCATGTCAACTACCTGTTAGTTTTATTGTATAAATGCTATTTATCGATCGACGGCATTATTCTAGAATAATACCAGTGTCATTTCGTTATAAATAATATAGACATAAATAATTTTTAACATAAATTTTCTCAGAATATTTGTTTTTCTTATGAAATTTACTATTTTTAGTCAATAATTAACTAAAATTAGTCACATTTTCACAATATGTTTAATATTATATGTATATTGTATCTACTGTAAATATTTGTGATTAGATATAGAATGATTGATAATAAAATTTAAAAAATAAATATTTCATTTCGATCAAATTTATTACTTTTTTAAATGCTAATATTTTCAAAACTAATATTGTCTTCATTTAAAAATGCTATAGAATAATTAACATAATATATCTTAATGTTATGACATTTAAATTATGTAGAAATCTGAATTATTTTATGAAATTTTGAATTTAAAAAAAAAATCCTATCTAATAACAATGACATTTAAAGACCATGAATTACCTTCAATTGAGTTATATAAGTGAAGTTAAAATACCAAATTTGTTCAAAAATGTAAACAAATGTACTGTTCAACCGTCATTAGTGTTATAACTTATTTAAATGTTTTATACAAAAACTACTATTAATCTGAATGAATTACAATTTGTTGTGGATGAAGTGAACACATATACCTTTGACATTCTTATGAAGTTTTGTAAGGATATCGATTTGTAAATTTACATTATTCACTTTTTTTTATTTATTACTGAACTATTTTAATATAAAACTAGAATTAGTTTCGATTTAGTACACATTTAAAAATGCTTTTAATACTAGTAAGTAAATTTCCAAATAAATAATCTATAGAATTTATATGAAGGATATTAAAAATATATTTATATTAGTATTTATATCAAGGATGTTGATAGTACACTTGTACACATGATCCTTTGGTTCTATTCACAACAATTAAATTCATAAATAAATAACTCAATTATACATTTTGTATTTTATATTGGTATTTTTTGAAATTTTTCAACCAAAATTCTATAATTATTTACACAAATAATTTATACACATTTATACTACATTAGATGAAGAATATCGAATATGTCCCCCATTTGTTTGATTACGATTGCTGATATAAAATGTACACTATTATATATGTATCTATATAATTTATAAGTATAATAACAACTAATTTATATATATATCTTATAATATATAATATATTTGCATTTCTCATATTTGTAGATCATTTACATTAGTGATTTAAATACTGAAACAAGTATTTTTAATGTAACCTCATAAATCGTAATAAAAACAAAAATGGATCATATTCGATAGACCCTTTAGACTAAAGTTTAGTCAGATTACAACCAACTAAAGGCAATATAGTTCAACTATAGGAAGCTCTAGTTGATATCAAATTATTATATTACTAAAATTATAATATTAACTTGATTATAATTAGTATATAAAATGATTTACAATACAATATAAACACGCATGTTTAATACACGATATAAATGTAGATATCTATATTCTTAAAGTAAATCTATGTTCAATTATAATAATGTACTATATATTTCGTTATTAATTCGATATCATTCGCTCTCTCTGTAGTTGAACTATCATAGTTACTATAGTTACTATGGTCTAATATTATTTACCAATTTTTCCTTTACTAAATATTTTATTTAAGTATTCCTACCAAATATATACTCTCTACTAAAGGTTTTAGTCGAGATATAGGATTCCATACTAAATAGGTATATCATTTTAAATAAAATAATAACTGTGTACTAACTTGTAACTAAGGACACTATTTTATAGGTTCACTAAGTTAATCACTTCGATATATAATCATTATAATAATGCAGATAAACAAATAACAAAATAAAACCAAACCAAATAAATTAAACAACTCCAAAATATCAATCCGACAACATATATATATATATATATTAAATATTGTATATAACAAATATTTTGTGTCTAGTTACATTCGGTACGATATAGAGCAAATATTTGATAACAAATGTTGTTACAAAACTCATATAAATTATTAATGATGAAAATGTAAAATGTAAAAAATATGCAACTGTTTATTATACTGAGTATATATCATATTATATGGTATATAATATATACTATATACGATATTTAATTGTATATAAACTTTGTAATTTGTCACCGATGATTGAGGTTTTTTATAAATTGTAAATATTAAATGTATAATTATTATAAACAACATTATTTTGAAAATAAATGTAATAATACGAAATATTATATATATATATTACCTTTTGTTTTCATTTGAAACTTTACGAATGTGCTTGTTTTCTGGTTTATCCATACTTTATATTTTCATATAATATGGTAAAATTGATATCATGTAATGTTAATTATATATTGTAAATATGTGTGTTTACATTAATAATATAAACATAAAATAAAAATGTAATCAAATTTATGGCGCCAATCCTATTTTCGTTGTTACCTTCTAATATCTATGGATATCCAAATAGAAATCTTATAGAAATTTGAACTTATTTACCACTAGCATAGATACAAAAAATAATGATTAATGTGTCTTTTTCTATATGAATAACGATATATAATTAGAATACACAATCGAATTCACTTAAATGCATAGGATAATTGGTTATAACAATACCTCCTATAACCTCCGAGGTTGTAGGAGCTTATTAATTTAAAATTAATAATATAAATTATTTATTATTATAATTATTATAATAATTTATAATAATTATAAATTATAAAATATATAAATTTTATATACCTATTATAAAGTTTATAAACATAGTAAAAATCAGATTATTAATAGAAATATTTTCATATATTATATAAGTAATTAATAACTACTATTTATTGAAATATTTACAGTATTTTTAAAATACTATCAGTAATAAAATAATTTTATTGAAATAATAATATAAATAACTTATCTGATAAGTGATAGGACCTATCACTGATAGCGGCTAATCAGTGATAGGTCGGTGTATTTATCCACTTATTTATATTTGTCATTCAGTTATTCTTCGGTCTTCCTCTTCATCTAGTACCTTCTATTTTACCTTGCAGAATTGTTTTAGCCAAGCCCAGCAAACATTAACAGCCTCATAACATCCTCATAAAAAAAACAGCCTAATATGTAGACAGATGCTGTTATATGAGGCTGTTATTAGGATGTTATGAGTCTGTTATGAGGCTGTTTATATATAAATTATGATGATATTATCATAATGATGTTATGAGTCTGTTATGAGGCTGTTTTTATAGAATTTATGTAGGCTATTATGAGGATATTACCATGATGCTGTTGTGAGTCTGTTATGAGGCTGTTTTTTCATAAAATCCTACTATGAAGCAGATATGAGGCTTTCACTTTTATAATATGCTGTTTTAAGGCTGCTATGAGGCTGTTATGTTGTTATGAGGATGTTATGAAGCTGTTAATGTTTGCTGGGAGGTGTCATGTCGACAAATGTTGCCAAAATATTTTAGCTTTGTTCTCTTTATAGTGCTAAGGAGAGGTTTGTTATATGGGAAATTCCATATATATATATTGTTGTTGTTTTTATACAGAACTATATATTATTATTGATATTTACATCAAACTCTTATGTAACATGTTTACCGTTTCGCTAAATAAGTGGACGCAAGCATCATCTCGTATTTTGGAATGCAACTCCTTAGTTCTGATTGGCTGAGGTAATCACTTCACCACGCGATGCCTAGCACTTCAATGTCAACCGTTCTCACTGCACCACGCACTGCGTCGTCTATACCTATATACATATAATAAATATGAACCATACCTAAACGTCTTTTTCACTATACACAACCACATAACGAGGTTCATATTTACCGCTCTGGTTTAATATTATTTATTGGACATATTTATTAGTCTTATGTTGGTGATATGTTATGCATAATAGTCTTCTATGGGATTTATTCTCGAATGCTTGTATCCTTTTTTCCTCTTTTCCCGCTATGGTCCGAGTTTCGCACCCGTATAGCAGTATTGATAAGATTAGTGACTTGTATAGGTGATATGTATTTGACATGAAAAGTGATATTTTTTCTGTTCCATATTTTGTCGAGTCTCACTATTGCCGAAGTAGCTGTAGCTAACCGAATGCGTAATTCATCTTGCGTAATTTGTTCCAGAAATATATTGAATAACACAGGCGATAGTAGAAAAGCTTGTCTTACTACATGATGATTCTACTGTTAAGTATTTGTTCAATCGTACTCCTTGATTTTCAGAATCCTGCTTGCTCTTCTGCTAGTATTTGTTCAGCTTCAGTTTATACAGTATTATAAACAAATATATATATATATATATATATATTATTATATTAATTATATACACATATTTATATAACAGATCCAGGTGAAACTTAAAGAAATATTATATTGCTTATATTGAATATATATACAAGCTACTAGTCAAAATATGGAAAGCGGGATGGAAAGGAGAATTGAATTTTTAGAGGAGGATAATAAAATATGTTAGTCTATTAAAAATATTATATTTCATAATAAATGATAATATTTATCAAATTATATTTATTAATTCAAACTATATTTAATTTTATATTAAATATTTTATCAAATAGTATTTATTAACTCAAACTATATTTCATTTTATATTAAATATTTTACTTACATTCATATTTATTCTATAATTTCTAATATTATTTAATAATTGTTTGTCATAATTTAAATTATAATTATAATTATGCTAGTGGGTATGTGATAGATATGTTTCCCTATGTGTAAGGTATCAAAGCTCTCAGGAGTACATCATGCCTAGTCACAGAGGTAAATCATACCTAAATGTAGGTATTTTTATATTAATTATTTATTTTTCCAGCTATGTTATATATATATTGATTGCTATTGTGTTGGATATTTTGTTATCAATTTGTGTATTACCTGTGATAAATAGGTGTGGCTAATATAAATAAATAAAAAATGTAATATATTTTATTAATAATATATATATATATAATGATAATCATTAAATGATTATATAAAGGTAATTTATAAATCACATGTATATTTGAATAATCTTATGAATATATAATTAATTCTTATTAGATATATATATATATATATATATATATATATATATAATAATAATAATAATAATAAAATCAGATTTGGCAATTGCCTGGGTGAAGGAAGAAGCAGAGCTTATCAAGTCTTTCACCCTTTTATGATTACGAGGAGAACAAATTATATAGGAATATAATTAAAATCAAGAAATAATAGAACAAAAAATAGAGTGAAAAATTAAATTATTAAAATAAATCATCAACTCATAAAGCATAAACCACCATAACATATCAACTTTCCGAATGTGGGTTCATCAAGTCCAAAACCTTAGGGAATATACTTTCGCCAATAGTATATATACACTGGTAACATTTGGAGCCAGCAAATGCATCCATACTACCCGATATAAAATATGACAACTTTATGAATTAAGAGTCAACGAAATACAAAAAAAAAACAAATTCCATAATTATTCTACTACATCTTAATATAAATATATAAATGTAATAAAAGAAAAAAATAATTAAAAATAATACAATTATAAATAGTAACAAATGTATAAGTTTATATTCTTTATAATTAGTAGTACATGATTTAGATAAAATAATAAAAATACAATAATATTATTAAAAAACTCCTCGTAATCTAATCATCATTATAATAAAATATATAAATATATATATAAACATATAATAAAATTATAATAAAAATATATTAAAAAGTTATAATAAAACAAATAGGAACAAACTATACAACTGAATTATAATAAACATTAAAAACTTATAAGTTATCTATAGATTTAAATCTATAGATTAAAAATAAAAATAAAAATAAAAGTAAAAATTAGAATAATAATAACAATAATAATAATAATAATAATAATAATAATATAACAAATTAGTCAATTAAAATTTTCAATAAGTCATTTTAAAAGTAAATTATATTATAAGTCGGATAAAAGTTAAATAAAATGATGTCATGAGTCAGCTAATAGTTAAAGTCATAGTTTTATAAAGTTATTTAAAAATTAATAATATTAATATTTTCATAAGTCAAATTAAAAGTTAAAAATATAAATTAAAAGGACAATTAAAAATTTAATGATAACTATTCAATAAATATTTTTTTAAAGTTCTTTTAAATAAATTCAAATTTAAAATTTGTCTTATGGAATAATCTAAATTATTCCATAGTCTAGGACCTGTGATAGATAAGCAGAAAGATTTCTTATCTGTTCTAACTTTTAATCTATGAAATAAATAGGTATTATGTAATTTAATTGAATATAATTTTTGCAAATTAATAGGTAATAAATTATTCCTGGCCCTAAACATAAACTTTATGGTATTCATTTTTACGATATCATGAAATTGTAATGACTTATGAATAATATAAAAAGTTGAATAATTAGAATCATTATTTATAATTTTCAAAGCTCTTTTTTGTAATATACATATTTTATTTAAATTTGAAAAAAATGTATTACACTAAATATGACAACAGTATGTAAGGTGAGAATAAAAAAATGAATTATATACCAATACTAAAGATTTCAAATTCAATTTAAATTTCTCTTTATTTAAAATACCAATAGCTCTAGATAATTTCGTAGATACATAATTAATTTGTGATTTCCAATCTAATTTGTCATCAATTATTATTCCTAAAAATTTTAAATTTGTTACTTGTTTGATTTTAATATCATTAATATTGACATTCAATTTAACATTATTATTTTTATTTCGAATATTAAAAAGTAATAAACTAGATTTACTAACATTAAGGGACAATTTATTAATATTTAACCAATCAAAGAGCTTATTTAAGTTACGTTGTATATTAGTTTTTAGAGCAGTAATTGATTTATCAGAAAAAATCAAATTAGTGTCATCAGCAAATAATACAGGCTTAAATGAATTAGATATGTTTGGAAGATCATTGATGTACAATACAAATAACAGTGGCCCCAAAACCGAACCTTGTGGTACACCACATGCAATATTATTTAAATTATTTAAATGTTCCAAATTTAAATTAACTGTTTCAATAACATCGGAAAGTGCATCAGAAGTTGATACATTTTTTCGAAACCCATATTGCGTATCACTGATTATATTAAACTTGTTTAAAAATTTCAAAATTCTGACTTTTATTAATTTTTCCAATAATTTTGAGAATTGGGGTAATAATGAAATCGGTCTATAATTTTCAGGTTTAGACCTATCTCCATCTTTAAATAATGGAATTACTTTAGCTTTTTTTAAAGCGATTGGAAATATACCCTCAGATAGAGATCTATTAAATAAATGAAATAATATTGGTGTAATTTCAACCCTGATTTCTTTGATTACCGACATATTTAAATTATAGGTATCATTACTGTATTTAACTTTGGTTTCATTTATGATACTTTCTATTTCAAAAATTGAAATAGGAGAGAGGAATAATGAATTTTTATTAGTTGGAGGCATCGTATGATATATGTTATTATCAGATGTAGCTTTGATATTTTCAGATAATTTTAAACCTATATTGCTAAAGTAATCATTAAAATCATTAGGTTTAGGAGTGTTAACCTTATTTACAACTGATTTATTTGTATTATTTTTTTTATTATTAATTACATTATTTATAATAGACCATGTATTTTTTATGTTATTTCGGCTAGCGATTAATTTATTGGAGTTATATAAATACTCTGTTTAAATAATAGTTTAAATTAACTAAATTTGTTTTATTTTTTAAAACTTTAGTATATAATTTATTTTTTATTTTAATACATTTAATAATACTATTGTAAATCCATGGTTTTTTATTATTGTCGATATCTTTAATTTTGATTAAAGGAATATTTTCATTATATAATACAATTAAATCTTCGAAAAATTTATCATATATAATATTTAAATCAATATTATCATAAATATAATTCCAATTATGTTTTGTTATATTAATTCGGAAATTAGATATAGTGTTATCATTAATTTTTCTAATATATTTATATTTACCTTTATTAATTAATTTATTTGTTGCATAATTAACATCATAAATAATACAGATCGGAAGATGATCACTAACATCACTTATAATTATATTATTACGAATAGGATTACAATTAACATTACAAAATATATTATCAATGAGTGAATTAAGAGTATCACTATACCGAGTAGGTCTAGTTATCATCGGCCTACAACCCATACTATAAATAACATCTATGAAATATTTATTTTTAAAATTATCCATTAAAATATTTATATTGAAGTCACCAACTAAATATAAGTCATTTTTTGCAGAAATATTACTAAACATATTATAAATTAAATCACTAAATCTAATTATATCAGCTTTTGGTGATTTATATATTCCACTAATTATAATTTTTTTATTATTAATAATTAAATTAATAGTAACTATATCTATAAAATCATGTTCTGTAAAACAAATATTTTCTATTTTATTGAAATGTAAATTATCCTTAATATATATAGAAACACCACCTCCTTTTGTATTAATTCTAGTTGTATGAATAGCATTGTAATTGTTAATTGTATAGATATCTGCATTGTGATTTTGTAGCCATGTTTCTGTAATAACAATAATACTGAATTTTGTTTCAATAGAATCTAAAAGTAATATTACATCATCTATATTATGTATAAAGCTACATGAGTTTATATGTAATACAGAAAAATGTTGATTATATTTACTATCATAGGAATTACAATGTACATATTTACATTCTATCTCTGGATTGATATTTATAAATTCACTATTTATATGTAATCGATTGCTTGTATCATTAATACTATAGGTGAAAACTTGATTATCTAATATTATATTATATGTATCATTAGTCATAGGTAATATCTTTAGTTATAGGTATAAAATAAAAATAAAAATTTAAAATATATAATTATAAACTAAAATTGTCAACAATATTATCTAAATGTAATTGATTTATAATTTGTATTTTTTTATTATCATTAGTTTCTATAAAAATATTATTGTTATATATCCAGGTATTGATAATTTTATTCTCCGATCTTAATTTACGTGTATTAAAGAATAAATTATTAGTACTGTTATCTAAGAATTCTTGAATATAGGTATTCTTATCTTTTAATTGATTTTTGTTTTTTAAAATAGATGATTTTATTTTACTATTAGTTAAACTTATTACAAATTTATTATATTTTAATGGTTTAGTATTATCACTTTTATATTTTATTTTATTAATTTTAATTATATTCTCTTCTTCAATTTTTATATCAAGTTTCTCTTTCAAGAAGTTTAAATAATTTGATTTTTTAGAATAATCAATGGTATCTTCAATATCAGTAGTTAATAATATATTATTATTGATTAGTTTATTGTTAATTTTAGGAGCTATTGAATCTATTTTTACAGCCTGGATAATACTATTGTTATCTATTTTTGTTTCTAGATTGATAACTTTTTGTATAATAATATTATTTTCGTCTTTTAAAGATTCGATATTCTTAGATTGATAACTAATTATGTCAGATAATTTATTTATAATATTTTCTAATACAGTAATTTTATCATATAATGCTTGATTAGTAATAGGCATAATGAGAGACAAGACTATGTTTATATATGAATTGATTATAGATATATAATATTAATTGACAAATATATTAATGAGAAATAAGAAATGTAAACAAGAAAAATAGTCACGGTTCAATGATTTCAATAACTACTAAATTAAAAGTTATAATATAGTTAATATAACCATTAATTTATTTATAATATTTATATAAATGAATGTATTATATATTCATGCATATAGAATATTAAATTAAATATATGATAAACTTATCTTGATATGGATGATTTGAGATAAAGTAAATTGAAAAATTTTGTAATGTTGATAGAATTGTAAACAGGAAGTCTATGATTATCTATAAGTCTATATATATATATATATATATATATATATATATATATATATATATATATATATATATAATATATGTATTTAATAACTATTAAAAGTATAAATTTACCATACAATTAAAGTAATAATAAATATAAGCAAAAAAAGTAAATATCATAAAAAATAATGTATTAAAAAATTAACAATATAAATTATATTATATTATATACTATAATAAAATAATACACTTAAAAAAAAATGATGACCCTTCATCATCGGCCATTTTAAATGTCACGAAAATGCTTGATGGAAGGACATGTCCTTGCGTGATGTACAACGCGATTGTATAGGATACACTGTAAACACTATTAATGTAATACAATATTAATAAATTTCATCTTTACTATCATTTACAGTGAGGAAAGAAAATGAAACTATCGTAGGAAACATGCTCACTTTAAAAAAATATTTTGAAGAAGGTTTTTATTAAATTATATAGATTTTTAATTAGATGTATTTAATAACATTTTTATAAATCAACGAATTAAAGTTGTTATAACATACGTGTAATAAACATTACTTAATAATATTGATTATTTTAGAACAGTTACAAATGAACACCAAAATAGATAATCTGATTGCTTTAACGCGAGGTTAGTAATTATTTTTCTAAAACTTTTACTTATTATATACTGCTAAAACGATTTGAAACACCTACTTATTATAATCTTACTTAAGAGTTGCATATGCAATTTTATCATTTATTATCAAGTAAACAAAATTGTTAATAGTTTTATTACAACAATTATTAGTATGTTGTTTATTAATGAATTGTGACTTAGCGCTGATCCCACACACATTCATTGTCAACAGTTTTCTTGTATATAATCCACTCCTATTTTATTGCCATCCAGATATGATTATATTAATATCCAAGTAACTTTATTAATTTTATTATATTTATTTTACTCTTCTATACTTTTCATAGAATTATACTCACATTAGTATTCAACAATTTGTATCTATTATATATTCTCCTAAAGTAAAAAATAAAGCGCATGTCACACCAAAACTACTCGAGAAAACTCTCGGAGATTTTCTCGACAAACTTTTAGAATTCATATAAACAAAGTGTTATGTTTATGCTTATAATCAAGGGCTGTCACTGCGCGCATTTAGAGAATAGTTAATTTAACAGGATATTGACGAATAACGTAAACAAACCACATTTTGGAAGTAAGATCTTGTTTGTAATAAATTAGTTAGTTAATAATAATGGTTTCAAACGGTAACCGATGTACAGTTTTCAACTGTAATAGTAGCTCACAACAAGATGATACATATACCACTGATTCCTGAAAAATAAAGATCGGTTAGTTGCTTAAGTTAGTTAGTTAGTTAATTAATAATTTTAGAATGTGTTGTTAAAAAATTTGAATTTACAATTAAATTTAAATATTTGAAATATTATATTATTAAATACGTACACCTCATAATGAATATATAAGTAACATTAATTTATTGTAATGGTTAATGGATTATTATTTTATTTGTAAGCTATTTTTTAATTTATCACAATTGCAATTGCGATTATAAGCATTTTGCAAAGTGACACACGATTGTGAATGTTGATCATGATCTCCAATTGTCATTATTATATTGGTATAAAGTCCATGTATTTATGATATATATTACCCCGACAAACAATAATCACTGCACAGGAGTCCTTATTTGTAACAATCTGCCTATCTATTATACATGTAAGCAAGGACAAATAAGGACTACATACGAATTTTCTGCATCCTGCTAAGGACGAATAAGGACTAAAAAACGAATTTTCTGCATCCTGCTAAGGACGAATAAGGACTAAAACACGAATTTTCTGCATCCTGCTAAGGACGAATAAGGACTAAAAAACGAATTTTCTGCATCCTGCTAAGGACGAATAAGGACTGAATAACGGACTTTCTGAATACTGGTAAGGATAAATAAGGACTGAATAACGGATATTCTGAATACTGGTAAGGACGAATAAGGACTGAATAACGGATATTCTGAATACTGGTAAGGATAAATAAGGACTGAATAACGGATATTCTGAATACTGGTAAGGATAAATAAGGACTGAATAACGGATATTCTGAATACTGGTAAGGATAAATAAGGACTGAATAACGGATATTCTGAATACTGGTAAGGATAAATAAGGACTGAATAACGGACATTCTGAATACTGGTAAGGATAAATAAGGACTGAATAACGGACATTCTGAATACTGGTAAGGATAAATAATGACTGAATAACGGACATTCTGAATACTGGTAAGGATAAATAAGGACTGAATAACGGATATTCTGAATACTGGTAAGGATAAATAAGAGTCATATAAAGTATTTTCTATTCCTATATATAATAACCCAGAATTCAACTTACATCAAAAACTTAAGTTCAAAATTTAAGTTCAACTTAAGTCAATGGTAACTAATTAACTTAAGTTTTAAACTAAATTCTAAATTTAATAATAATAACATTTTAATATGTACACTTTAATCAATATTCAATTGCTATATATTCAATATTGAGCAATTAATTCAACATGATTTCCAATTATATTATCAATATAATTACGATTAAAATTGTAGTTCAATGTGTCAATTTAATGAGATTATGATAATTTAGAAAAATACATAGGATTACTTAAATAAGTTTTGTTTTTAAAATACAATTTTATTTATTAAAAGCAGTATATTAACTTAAATATAAAAGTAAAATAATAATTAATAATTAATTTGCATTAATAAAAATTAAATCAATATATTAAAATAATTAAAATGTATAATATGTTATTCTTTCTATATTAAAACAAGTATATATGCTTGTTAATAATTAATAAACAGATAAATAAACAGTAACATATTATTGCACAGGGTATATAAAGGACAGAAAAAGTAAAGTTCTGCATTCTATTTATAGCTATACAGATGTTACTGTGATGTTACTGTAGATGTCCTGCTCAGTACCATATACTACTGCACAGGGTATATAAAGGACACAAAAAGTAAAGTTCTGCATTCTATTTATAGCTATACAGATGTTAATCTGATTTTACTGTAGATGTCCAGCTCAGTAACAGTTATTTGGTCTACATTTTTAACATTACTGTAGACACCCTTTACAGTAGTATCACAGTACATTTATACTGTTCAGTGTGTTATAAGGATAAATAAGTATATTAAAACGGAATTTATGCATGCAATTGTTTGTAGGGTACATATAATATGTATGATAACATGTTTCATACAATATTATTAATATACATAATTTATTTATTATATATTATGTCTATCCTATTGGTTAATAAATGAGTTTCATACAGTATTCAAAATTGCAGGCAGGCATTGAGCATATTAGTTATAAATAGAATATATGTTTATATTCACACATCAATGCATACACTTTATGACTTATACACTATATCTATTGATTAAGGACATGTCATATGGCTCACCATTGTATGTATAGAGATATCAAATAATGGCTCCAGCAAAACTAGGCAAGCAGAATTCTATTCATTGAATTGATCTGTGTTTTTTTTTGTATTGTATTTATAATATATGCATGTACATTTTACACCTAAATCATAGAGCTAGAGAGAAATTTCTCTTTATCTCTATGACCTAAATAGACATATATTTATAATATTTATTATATATAGCCTATTGTATATATGTATAAATTATCATTTTTAATTGTTATTTAAATGTTATTTAAATTTTAATGTCATTTATTCTATATAAATTGTATTTTTAATATTATTAGAAAATTATATTTATGAAAGATATCTCTGAAAGATATTCTTTGTATAATACTAAAAATAATAATAATATAGCTATAATAGTTTTTATATAAATAGCCTTTATACATGCACTATTAGTGTGAATTTATTATTTAGAGAAAACAGCATTGAATATATATGAATATATTATATATCAAATATATATATATATATAAACCATTTTTTATGTCATTTTTAGATTGTTTTCATGAGTACAGATCATTGCCATAGGTTTTTACTGCATATGGTAATAACCGGTAATAACCTGTCCAGTAAAAACATGTGTTTGCCATGGTAAAAACCTAGTGTTGTCTATATAATCATATATAATATTATCTATATTATATTAAACATACTATTGTCTATATAATTGACAATTATATATTATTTAAAGATTTTATATGTAATAGATAATATACAATTGTAAAGTTAAACAATAATACATTAAAATCATATTTATAAAAAATTTTATATTTTTTTAAAAATAACCTTTATTAATTTACTTTATATAAAGAATAATTTTGTAATAAATAATATGATATTGAAATTTAAATAAATGAGTAAATAAGTCAATAATATATATATATATATATATATATAAAATATTTAAAAAAATAATATATTTATTTTTGTATTAGTAAAAGGTAATATTGTAAAAAAAAATATATATTTATTAAACAATAGAACTAATAATATTTTCATTGAGAAATTATTTGAATGTATTCATTATTTGATTTTATACCATGATATTCAATTAAATATATTAAATATATCTATAGATACTGTTAATTATATATGAATATATACTGAATAGAATATTTATTTATATATATATGAAATTAAATATAGATACAAATTTTGTTTACAATACTGTATATTATTATTATATAACTCCACTAGGACCTAGCACTAGGCACTAGGATATAACTATTTAATAATATTTTCATTGTGTAATTTTATGAATATATAGCACAGTATGATTTTATTTCATTTATAAAATGTATCCAATTACATTAACTTGTTAATTTTACAATATAAATAAGGGTGGCAGACCGTCAAATCCAGTATGGATTTTTTTAAATAAATGTACTATAAATGGCATAATTAAAGCAGAGTGATAAAATGTTTTAAAATATTTCAGATATGTTAAATTTTCAAATAAAGTTGCTAGATTAATTAGCCATACCATTTATATATAAATGAATATATATTACTTTAAATTTCAATATACATTTTTTTTTAAAGTATTTACCAATTTTTACAGTAAATTAATATGGTAGAGAAAGGTTTTTGACACTTTTTGACATTTTTGCCCGGTAAAAACACGTTTTTACCGATAATAATAGAACCCTGGTACAGATATTAAAAAACATATACAAAATAATATTTCTATATGCATTAAGTGAATGCAACACACACATTTCTTATACATATGTAATATATATATATATCATCGCATGCTTTTAATACACATAAGTTTTATATTTTTATATATTATATTTTATACACATTATGATGCCGATCGCGAATGTCCATAGTGATCATGTCCGACACTGATTACAAATAAAACATATTATTTTATTCAGGGTTGTTCGGTTTTTTATGACGGTTTTGTTGGTTTTTTTGATCAAAAAAACTATGCTTTATTCGGTTTTTTGGTTTATTTGGTTTTTTTGATTTTTGTATATAAAATTATTGATAAATATATGTAGTATGGTAACTACGTAGTATGAATGTGAGGTGGAATATTTGATATAATGTTTTTGTAATTGTAAATAGTTGGCGTGGTTTATAACTGAATTATCTAAAATATATATATTTGTATTATTATATACGATACTAAGAAGTATTGTATACTATGGTATCATATACCTTAATATATATTATATGTATATATACTATGTATATATACTATATATTATATAGTATATATTATATTATAGTATATATTATATACACATATATATATATATATATATTATTAAATTTCCAAAACTCTGGTTTATTCCATGAACTTGCTATTGTCAACTATCTCTATAGAAATGTATATTGACAATGTCAATTTAAAATAAATGTATTTAAAAGCCATTATATGCCATTAATTTAACAATTAACCAAAAAATACTTTCTTTATATCAATGCCATTGTTAGAAGGCTGTTATTTTAAACATTAACCTTAAATTGATCTACATAATACAAAATCCACAAATGGTATTATTCTTGTTTTGGAGTGCATTTGTTTCTTGCTATAAAATCGGGTCACTACACTAAAGAGTGATTACACTATAACCCTTGTTATACTTGATCATACTATTTTACTTTCCGTTATTTTAATAAACTAAATAAACCTTAATATAGGTATCCCAATCATATCTGTGTTCTTCCTATAATTAAATACAACTTGACGATAACTATCATTCTCTGTGGATAACATATTTTTCACACGAGATAACATATATATATTTCAATATTATATCATTTAAAATTAGTATCAATATTAATAATAATAGTATGTATTATGTATATTATATAAACTATACCTTATAATTTTAAATTATATAAGGGTTGGTTTTTATCGTTTTTAAAAAAAAAACAAAAAAACAAAAATAACAAAAATCAACAACCCTATCAATATTATTAATAATTGTATAGGTTATATATATTATATAAATGTATTGATTTAATAAACAAGCCTGGTTGAAAGAAAAATATAATTTGAATATAATTTACTAAATCCTTGTATAAATTATACTACAATACTTTTTAATATAATATACACGAAATATCTACTAATAATCATATATCTTTAGAAGTATTTATTACAAATAACATTCAATATAACAATTTATTAATAATAATTATTTAATAAATAAAAAAACTAATATTCTTCACAAAAAAACCAAATAAACCGGTTTTTTTTTTTAAATCTAAAAAACCAACAACCCTGATTTTATTATAGTTTTACATAACTGGCAGTAAATACTAGGAAAGAATGCATACTCCAAGCCGATACTTTGAGTCGAGGGTTCTAAAGGTCTCCGTAATCTACGACTTTGTGGTCGTCATTTTACAGACGAATTTACCACTCTAAATAATATATTATTTAACTATTGTGAAACATGTCATATTAATGATGCTGTAATTTGTTATTTTGTTAATATTGTTCTTCACTTGAAAACTGTGATACTATATGTAAATACTATATTTTGAGTATATGTATACTAAAAATGGAATACGCAATTCCCGCAAACTATTAAAACTAAAACTTATGTATATAAATTTATGTAATATTGTTAACTTATTTTCTGATTATATTAATTAGGTTTTATATATGATATTAATAAATTTATATAATATAAATAGTCTAGTAAAATAGATAAATAAACTTATGTCGTATATGATATAATTAAATGTATTTAAAAACCCCGTAAAATAATAAAATGTCTATTTTATCTATAATAGTATATTAAAATTATTAAAGTTATAGAATAGTATTTATTATAATTTATTATCAGGTTAATTAAATAAAATGTAAATTTAATAATATATTAAAACTAATATTTATGAAATTTTATTTAACTAAAAAAATTTAAATTTTTCTTTATTGGGTAGACATGCCGATATATAATTTTTTATAAATATAAATATATATATATATATATATATATATATATATAATAAAGATATACTGTTAATTTCATTAAAATATATTCATTATTCAATGAGTTATGGTATAATACGTATTATAAATATATTAAAACATGAATAATTCCTATCAGCAAAATTGGTACCATTTTTGTTTCATATTTTGTATAATAACAATAAAAAAAAACTAAAATATGACTTATATTATGGAATTTAATACTCTTTCCAATGATACCAATTTTTGTACAATAAAATCAATATAAAAAATCAGGTTAAAATAATAAAACATTTATTTTAAATACAAAAATAGGCGCTTTTATTTAAAATGGTATGTTAAAATTAATATAGGTTGTAGAATAATATTTATAATAATTTATTATCAGGTTAATTATATTATGTAAATTTAATAATATATTGAAACTAAATGTATATAAGTAATAATATTTTATTTAACTTCCAAAATGTCGGTTGTTTACTTTTTACAAATGATCTCATATTACTTACTTACTTACTTATGTCGAACTCCCGTTCGACCCTTCTTTACAATTTTCTTCCAATCATCACGAATCATCATAACATTACGTATTTCATTCACATCATCTAGTCCAGTATCCTTTTTTAAATTATCAATGTACGTCACAGCTTTTCTTCCTCTGTTGCTTTTTCCAGACGTTGGTTGCCATAAAATCAGATCATGAGCTACTTCATCGTCGTGACGGATGCAGTGACCTGCTATTCGCAGACGACGAGTAGTTATAACATCGGTAATTTTTGGTAGTTCTTTATAGAGTTCAACATTTGTTATATGGTCTCTCCATGATACATTCAGAATCATTCTTAATAACCTTGTATAGCATCCATTTATTCTCCGTTCAAGTGATTTGTCGATCGTCCAAGTCTCACTGCCATATAGTAGGATACTTTCAATAGTGGCTTGAAAAGTCCTAATCTTTAGTTTTTTTTTTTTTTAACTTGGGATTCCAGAATTTTTTCAACTTGTGACATGCCTGCCAAGCTAGTGCCTTTCGGATCTCAAAGTCTTTTGATGAGCTACTCATCCATGCACCCAAGTATTTAAAATTATTTACTACTTTAATATCTTCATTTAGTAATGAGTGGATATTTATTGGTTCACTTTGAGAAAAAGCCATTATTTCAGTTTTTCTTGAGTTTATTTTTAAACCTAATTTTAAAGCTTGGGTTTCTACATTTGATAGTAATTCTTGAGCCTGCTCAATATCTTGTGATATTAAAGCAATATCATCTGCATAGCTTAGATCTGTAATCACTTTTGCTGGTACCCTACGACTCTGTTTCCTAGTTAGTTCAAAACCAAGATCTAACTGTTTTCCTTTCACAGCCATTCGCATTGCATAGTCAAGCACTATTATAAACAGAAAGGGGGCCAACGTATCGCCTTGTAGAACTCCAGTAGTTATATTAAACGATTTGGTTTCTCCATCAGGTGTTAGTACTTTCGCTTTGGTTCCTTTGTATAATGTTTCTATTGCTTCTACGATAATAGTGGGAATTCCGTAAGCCAAGAGTATTTTGAACATATTATTTCTATTTATAGTATCGAAAGCTTTCTTAAAGTCAACAAAAGTAATGATTGCTTTTAGATTCTTTTCTTTGATACCTTCTATTAATCTTCGCAGTGCTAGTATATGGGTAGTAGTTGATCTTCTGGGACGGAAACAATTTTGGTTATGCCGGAGAAGGGGATCTATAATTGGCTGAATTCTATTAAGTATCATCTTATTAGTTATTTTTAGAGCAATAACAGATATAGCAATTCCTCTATAATTGTCGACTTTATTAAGATTACCTGATTTTGGTATTGGCATTATCTCATATTACATTGGATGAATAGCGAGTGACAGCCCTTGTGTTTATAATATGATTTATACGTCAATTTTACTATGACCCTGAACAAATCTAATAAATCGTTGTGGTATATACTATAATCTTTGTAAAAATAAAAATTTCCAATACATTATTTAAATTAATGACAATAATAAAATGATTATAAGCACTTATTTGATAATATATGTTATTTGTTTACAATAAACTACTCACGTATTTGTTAAAAATGTAGAACCGTTTCTAAAATTATACTCGAGAACTTTGTCGAGAAAATCAGCGAAAAGTTTATTAGGTGCCATACCTAAAACACTATAAGCGAGTAGTTTCTCGATGATTTTCTCGACAAACTGTTTATGTGGTATGCGTTTAAGTAATCAGTAATAAGGAAGTAGTCTCCAAGTTCCAGTGTGAACTAATTGTACTTATATGTATATATATATAACTATATATAGTATATATATATATATATAATATTTATGTATTTAAATAATATACATATTAAAATATTTTCAAATTGATGATAGATCTTGTAGAACCCAAAGCCTGTCAAACTAAAATAGACCCTGAATATAAAGTAACTTTAACGATGATAGAAGATAATAATTCAACAGATGTGGAAATGGTATGTATTATATTATTAAGTCACTTCGTAAATGTATGTATTATACGTGTTTTATCATTTTGTTATCACTTTGTTAGTCATATTGTATTTATGGTGAGAAAAGAATAATAATTAAAATACATTCTCCAACTTCGAATACCTAAATATATTAAATAATAATTATAAAAAATTAAATTAAATCTATAAAATTATATATTGTAACATTTATTTTGTTTAGATGGAGTATTTCACGAAATTTTGGAGAGCTGATCCAAGAAAGTATTTGCTATCTCTATTGAGGAGCCTGACTGACGAGGAGACATTTAGACAGTATAGTTTTTCTGGCAAGAAACAAAATAATTCTTCCGTTTCAAAACTCCCTTTCAAGAAAACCAGATGTTTTGATCTGATCTCTTGTTAGTATATAATTAATATATAAATATATATATATATATATATATTTAGTGATGTAAATGAAACCCAATTTTATTTGTTTTTAGTGATTAGTGTTTTGAAATAGTTTCAGTGGTTAAAGTGTTAAAGAGTTTCAATTTAACTATTCAGTTTAGCAATTTAATGTATTAAGAAATATTCTTTCAACTATAATTTAATATAATAATTGTTTATAAAATTAATTAAATGAGAATTGTATTTAAAATATTTATATATATTGTTAAATGTACTAAATACAACAATCGATAGATAATCTCATACAAATATATCATTAAAAATACGAATATATTCTCGAATTTGATAATATGAATTGCTACTAATATCTATATAAACCTATTACATAGCATCTCTAACTACACTTTACAATATAACGTTTGATGAGGCTAATAATCACATACAAAGCTCCTTTAAGACAATAACAGCTGTTAGTTCATATAGATTTCATGATTATAAATATAATTATACATGTATACAATAGTACACAAACACATACATTAGTGTCGTGAATTATGCACATTTTTGGTATCAGTATGACAAAGTTCAAATAATAATATGATATTTGAAAAATAAATAAAAAATATTGATATTCTTTTCATTGAATTATTTCCTAAATTATTTTTAAATTGCATAATATTATTATATTAACTTTGATATACTGAAACCAAAAATGTGCATAATTTACAGTACTAATATATAGAAAATTACATTTATGATATGATTCATAACTCATGAATCATGAGTCATTTTGAACGTAAATAATTAAATTAGTTATCCTATATTGGTATGTACTCTCGTTCAACTACAACATTTATTCTTTATAATGTTATTTAATTTACAATTCATTAAAATGAATAGAAATCTATCAAGTGTCGCTTAAATATATATATTTATTTACAATCTTGAAGAACAATACTTTATTATATATTTTGTCTAAATTATATTGAAACGAAGATATATTATATATATATATCATAAATATTATGTGCTATATAGAATATTATAATACTTTTTAGGTTCGAAAAGATCAAAATGTTATTAATTCAAATTCTAAGGTTATTTCCATACATATATGTATATGTGTGTACTACACACTGTGTAGGTATATATATATATATATATATATATATATATAACATTTAAATAATCCAACTCACAAATGAAATACAAGTTATTTATGCAAACATTTAATATTTATGAATACAAAATACCCATTAACAATATATATTAATCAATTATAATATATATATATATATATATATATATATATATATATATTTATATTATAAATAACCTATCATTATTTCATACTAATTTATTATTATTCTTTATTCACCAACATAAATTTATAATAAAATTAAATTGATTTGCTTATAACAAATCTTCATTATTGTTTAACTATTACAGCTAATGATGAAATATAAGAAAACAAAAACAGAAAAATGAGCATTTAAAATTGTTTACTATTGGATATATATATATATAATATATATGTTATATATATATATAATTTATTTTAATACATTTTTATTTAAATAAATATTAGTTATTTATTAATATATATTTTATATTGTAAGAATATTAGATAATTAATAATTTAATGATATAATTTTAATATCAGCATAATACACCTTATATATAAAAGTAATATCAGAATAATATACTTGTAATAATACTACTTTTAGTAATAATAAATTAATATTTATTAAAGTAACTACCTATATTTTAGTAATAAAGTAACTTTAACTACTTTAAAGTAACTAACTATATTTTAGAAATACAGTACCTATAGTTTAAAGTAACCACCTATCTTTTAGTAATAAAGTAACTATGGTTAAAGTGACTACCTATATATATATATATTTAGTAATAAAGTTCTTTTAGTAATAAAGTTATTTTAGTGATAAAGTAACTTTTTAGTAATAAAGTAACTACTTTTAGTAATAAACTAACTACTTTTAGTAATAAACTAACTACTTTTAGTAATAAACTAACTACTTTTAATAATAAAATAACTACTTTTAGTAATAAACTAACTACTTTTAGTAATAAACTAACTACTTTTAATAATAAACTAACTACTTTTAGTAATAAACTAACTAATTTTAGTAATAAAGTAACTACTACTCATATACAAGGAGTGTTAGCCCTTGACCAAGATAATAATTCACTAGTAATATTAATATAATATCAGCATTATATCCGCAAAACAAAACTTTATAATATCAGCATAATAGACCAATGTAAACATTGAGGCTATTAGTGTATGCTATTATGCGTGTGTTATGCTGCTATTATTGTTAGCCGTGAGGTCTTGCAAGACAATGGTTATAAACAGTGTCATAGCATTGCATTGTTCTTTGGGGAATTATTCAATTTTATAAGAGTTTATTTTCTGTATTTTATAATGGTCAGGTTAATGATAATTTGTTTCGTGATCACCACCTACCACAGTGACTTGTTTATATTATTATGTCTTGTCAGCAGAAATGTGTGTTTGCAAATCTTGCAAATATAATTTCTTAATTTGTAAGTAAAATAATAGCAACCTATGATACTAAACCAATTTCAGTGACTTTTAATCAGCATAATTCTGTTGATATTGTCTGATATTAACTATTATTTTGTTATTGCCTATATCTTGTAGAAAATAAACATAACTAATATGCTCGTGAGTAGTTTTATTTTAATGATAATTATTAATAAATCTACTGAAACAGCCCTCTATACTATAGATACAGCCCTCCATATTATATATGTATATATAGGGGCGTTATATCGGAATGATATTTTTTATGGGGGGGCTATTTATTTCTATTTTATATTATATATCCTATTATTTATTACTAATATAATTACTAACTATATATTATTAATATCATATACCTCTTTAGTCTATGTTAACCCTTTAATATGCAATTAATAATATTTAATTTGTATAACAATAAGTAGGAATATATTAGAAAATAAATAATAAACATTACATAATTTATTATTATATAAATATAGATTTTTATTTATAAATATACCCATCTCAATTGTGTGAATTATTTTTTGATTGATATTATCCAATACTAATGCATTTAATCTACTATCTAGCATAGTAGATCGTAACAACGTATTTATTATTCGTAGCTTACTAACTCCACGCTAACATGACACAGAACTTAAGGGGCAAACCAATAAAATGTTATCAAATCTCTTATGCCAGAAAATATTTTTTGAATTTTCTAATCACATTCTTATATTAACATAACATTAATAATGATATATTATTTTATCTAGATGAGGTACCTTACATAGTCTTTTGAACTTTCATTACTATTCATCTCATACATATTTATAATAATTTATATTATATGTCTTATTATTATTCTCTGAATTAGATATACTTAGATATACTTAGAAAATTAAATTAGATATATTTAAAATAAAAATAAATTATTATAATATTTTATTATAAACATTTATTATAAGCTATTTTGTATTTTGTATTTTATAAAATGTTTTATATAATATGTTTATAAAAGTATGTTATTAACCTTGCATCAATATAAAAACTTGTATATATAAAATATAAAATACTTTTTTTTCTATATCTTCAATGAATGTGTGCAAATTATTTCTATCATTATTCAATTTAATTAGAATCATCTTTACTATTATCTGATCCTTTATGTTTATTTATTATTGATTTTTATTATGATTATATATAATTATAATCATATATGCTTTCAAGTATATTTTTATAAATGTTACCTTCAATAGTATTTGTTGATATCATGAAAGCTTTCACCTTCATATCCAAGATTTCAAATATCAAACTTTAAATATTCATAGAAAAAATATTTGACTTATTCATATTTTTTAATAATAAATGTGCACTATATTTGTGGTCATTGGTAATATAATATAATTCTTTATATTATTTCAGTGCATCGTTTAAACCACCAGGGGAAAGTAACCGAATACGGACACTCTCGGTATCTCAGAAACCATAAATCCTACAAAAAAATTGTTAAACGAATAAAATATTCATAATTATAAAAATAGTCAAAAAAAGTATTTTTTATTTTTTTATTATTCAAAATGTTTCTGATATATCCAATAAACTGATTTTTTTATTACTTTTTAAATTTATGAAAAAAAATGTCAACTTAAAACCTTCTCAAGATTATACAAATGTATCGATATAAAATATAATACTATATTATTAAAAAATAAAGCATTCTAAAAATTGTATTTTTAATTTCTATATCTTTTATCAAATATTCATTAAGTTAAATGCATATATCTAGAGGTCATATAAGTTCCTAATACGGACACTCTAAATGTCTTAATACGGACACCCTATAACCAATCAGCACGCAGCGTATGAACAATTCTGATTTTCATAACAATCGCGCGCGTTATAATATTAATACCACCAATAAAGCTAATTATAAAAAAATAATTATTTAGATACTCAAATTGTATTATTAATTAAAAAATAATAAAAATAAATAAATTATTAACTAATTAAATTACAATATATTTATAAAATTAATTATAAATAACGTAATTGTAATTTGTCTGATTGATTCACCAATAATATATAGGGTGTCCGTATTATAACACAGGGTGTCCGTATTCGGACATGGCTACCGAATACGGACACCCTCGTTATCTATGGAATTAAAAGATTAAATAAAATTTTATAATTACAATAATATCTATAATCATATAATATTAATATATTGTAATTTTTGAATAAAAATAATGAGTCATAAAAAGTTGAGATCATTTATTGTTAAAGTGTCCGTATTAGGTTACTTTCCCCATATTGATATAATTTTGTTTTAATACATGATTTTCGCAGTCCATCTTGTTAGGCATATTGGTTTCAATGTCTTTGCTTTGTTATTATTAGTATTATATACAATCCGGAATTTGATCGTTTGTTCATATAATAATCCCACATCATGAACCACTCTCAAGCCTTTTCTTATATTTATATTATTATCTAATGATATGCTATTAAGTTTGTGCGATTAGCTCCACATTATGTATAACAAGTTAATGGCTGTCTATTCATTATTATAGTCTTTACACTATTATATTGACCAGACATATTAGCTGCACTATCATATAACTGTCCTCTTTATTTAGAAATAGGCAAGTTAAGATGTTAAAGTTCAGATAACATTAAATTTGCTATGTTTAAGTTGTATCCTCAGTCATATTGTATATTAATATGTATTTTTTTTTTAATTTCCAGTTTTTATGTAAAATATTGAACCACCAAAATGCCCTGCTCACTTCCGGATATATCTTGAATTCCATCACATTTAATTGAGAAACTCCATTAATATCTTATAATCAAATATTTAATAATTCAGATTTATATAGTTGAATAATTTCATTCTTAATATCGCCAGATAACAAGTATCTCTCAGAGATTCTTTCATGAATATTATCATATTTCATGGATGGGGGGGGGGGGGGCAAACAATACTTAGCCCCCCCATAAGTTTGGTAAAATTCTTTAGAAATTTTTTTTATTAACAAAGACAATATACTATATTTAATATATATAAAATTTATTAATACACATTTCATGGGGGGGCAAAACATACTTAGACCCCCTCATATTTTTGAATGGGGGGGGGTCCGATACACCCCCGCCCCCCCTGTTCCGACGCCCCTATACATATATATGCTATATAGTATATACGATTACTTTTTATCCTCCCATAGCCCACAATTTATTATCAAATAGGTTTCCTCTTTTATCATTTCAAATGCATTTCAATCATTCTAAAATGATATAATTATATCTGACCTCTGCATACTTAATATATCTGCATCTGTTCTAAATTAGTTTCATCCTCTTCAAAACTCTTTTTAAAATAATAATTACAATATGGTTATATTAAAATCGTAATATAATATAATACATATTATATAATTTGGACAACATAAAGAATATAGAATAATATCATTCAATTAAAATTAAATTAAATAAATTCATAATTTTAATAAAATATGCGAATAGAAATACAAATTTATAAATATGAATGCATTTTTATTTTTTAAATTTCTAGTATATTTGAAATATATTTAATTATCTTTAAAATAATATTGAAATGTGATTAAATATACCACTGAAATATATCTATTTATGAATACAAAAAGTAAGCATTGCAGAGATAGCGAACAGACCTCATCATGTCCTTGACATATATATGATTGTAATTATATGATATATGTTTAATTTATTATATTAATTAATTTAAGATATCTGTAATAAATAATGTTACACATTTACACAATAATAATTATATTAGTTAACTTAACATAAAACTTATATTTTATATATAGTAATTACCCATATAATAAAATATTATAATTATTTAAAATAAATATTTATTTTATAACAATATTAGATGAAAAAATATGAAAACAATTATTCAAATAACATAAATATAACAAATGTGGCTATAGTTCAATATTAGTGTGTTTGCTATGTGCGTGCATACGCTTGTATTCACTTCTGTACTGGTGGTGAGAAGTCACGTGCTGTATTCCCTCGTCTACAAGTCGAACGAACTCCTTGACGTTAAACGAAAAGTTGGTGAACTTCTGGTGAGGCCCCCCGTTGGGATGGTGTCCCTGTTGTAGGGTTGCAGCAGTGGGTGATGAGGATGGTGGTGATGATGGTACGTGTATTGTGATTATGACTTGTAAACAAAAATGGTGACTTATAAATTGTCATTTTATCGTTTATGTTATAGATTAGAGTGATTATAATTATAAAAAGGCAATTTAGTATATGAAATAATGATAACTAAAGAAGCCTTAAACAACAGTGAAATGGATATAAAAGTATCCCTGCGCTATTACTATACTAAAGTAGATATGATGTTACGTATGTTAGTGTACCTCGTCCTGTTGTTCGAGTAGATCCATGTTACTCCAGGTTATGTAATGAATACCTCGTAATCTCGCCAGATCTTTATAGCAATCGGGATCGTCGCAGTTATATCTAGGCCAAAGTGCGCACAGTTAATAATATCGTACGCATCTAAATAAATAGATATATTTTAAATTATAATTGATATAAAGTTGAATATAATAATTATGTATATAAGTATATATATGAAAGGAATTGTCTCAAATAGATTTCACTACTATCCAGCCATAAAAAGCATACATCTGATAATAGTAATAATAATTATAATATAAAAAGTATTAAATAAATATAATTTACATACACATAGTACAATAATATAACGACATAATTATGTGTAGATACATGTGTATGATTAGAAACGCTGAAGAACTCAAGTTATATAGCTATAGATCACAAGGTTTAGCTTACAGTTCAAAGAGAACGGCCCAGGGTGGTAGGAATAGTCCGTGAGTTAGACCAGCTCCGTGCATTCCGATGAACATGTCAGAATTGTGCGTGATCTGTGGGTGTGGTTATCAATGTGGGCGTGGTTATAAAGGTGGGTGTGTTTATCAATGTGGGCATTTTTATAAATGTAGGTATGGTTAAGATAAGTGGGATATGGTTGATCACTTTTTACAGTGTGAAGTGGGGGAAGTTATTTTAGAATAAGTTAGATGTTATATACATGTAAACAAAATGTATTCCATGTAAGATTATAAGAATAAATTGATGGATGGAAAATATTGCATTAAAAAGCATTATAGAAAAATAATTTGTTACGAAAATATACGGAAAAAAAATCCACTTCTATGATAATGATCCTACATTCTTTAGTATATATAATCACTAGCTCATTTTCTATTAGATAAGATTTTTGTTTCTAAAAAATATCATAAAAAGTGAATAATGGGGTTCGGGTATTATACCTTTATTAAATATATTGAATTTTTGTAAAAAAAAAAAAAAAAAAAAAATGTATAGTTAACTTATATAAATATTAAATAAATGTACATTAATTTTTTATTAAATACTATTTAAATATAATATATACTATAAGTATTAATTGTAAAAAAAATTAGTTCATTTTGATTTCAACACCAACTAAAAATTTCCGTATAATTGGTAAAAATTGTGTTATAATTTTCCATAATTATCACAAATTCTATGTACTATTATAAAAATAAAATTATTAGTATGTTTAAATCACTTTTTAGTCACTTTTAAATTTCCTATATTAAACTTTGAGGACTTTTCACATTCCTTAAATAGGCAAAACTGTAAAATAAACTTTTATTTATTATTACACTATATGATATACAGTGAGGTTTTCTGAGTTCCCCAGCATTATCGGCCATACATTATACATATTATTGATTACTCTTAATGGTTAGATGGTGATGGGGTTATACTTGTGGTTAGTGAGGTAAGCTACATGCAGGTTAATAATTATGGGTGTGGCAGCAATAAGAGCTGGCCGGTGCTAACCTCAACTTGTTCCAAGAACGGCATCTCCCTACAACATGTCAAGGTCGTATTAATAATATAGGCATCGAGGTGTATTTTTATATTTAGCAAATATATAGTATAAAGTTGAAATATTTGCTAACGATAACGCATTAGTTTTTAAAAAAAACACACAATAATAATAATATTTATTAGAAGAATGTTGTTTGTTTTCTGTTTCATTACCTAGTTTATATTATTAATATGCTTGTTCTCCTAAAGGGCTTCATAATAATATCACAGCATATTTTCTTGTTCTTAATTGCCCGTTAAATACGAAATGAAGTAATACATCACATAGCTAGTTTACCTGTATTTGTAGGATACGAGATTCACTTCGTACCGCGGGTTCTTGCGGAGTTCAGCAACTAACTGAACATGTGGTGGTGATGGTGGTGGTCAGTAATGATGGGGCCACAGAGGCGGTGGGGTGGGGGGGTAGGGCGCGCGTTATACAACCTCGTCTTGGTTCAAGGTCAAACGATACTTCGACTTCCTGTCGAGGATTGTTATTCTCAGCTTGTCCTTCTATAGACAATAGCGACAGTTATGAATATATTTTATTACAAAAGAACCTTTTGAAAAGGTATTATAAAATGATATTATTAAGAGTGAATTATAATGAATTAACTATATTAAATATATATTTGATACGAAAACGATAGTGAATAGCGTGGTATAAAGTAAGTTTGTTGATTTGTAATGAAATCACAATAAATAACATAGCTATATGTTGTTGATATGGCTAATGGATAATGATATATACGTAGAGCCTAACTACGCATTCATACGAGATTCCTTCATCGTTATATCGTCAACCAGCATTGATAATAATGTAAACATATGTAATGTAAGTATCGGCAATAAAGTAAACATATGAATACGATACACGCGGAGGCTCTGATAGAATACCCACGTGGATAATTAGACATCACATGTGAATGAGAAACACGACTACATAGACTACATGTGTACACACTGCAGCAGTGCTATACTATACACACCGGCCCCTACAGATGCTGGAGGTACTAGGGTTATACGTGTAGAGTGAGTCGTAATGTACCGGTGTACAATCGCTTAGATTCGATATGGGTGACATTATTCTAGTATTACTACACTCTGAAAATGTAAGCCTAATACGTATTAGGCTTACATTCTCAGAGTGTAATACTAAATAAAGTATATTTTATAATTATTATATGATAATAAATAAATTCTAATATATTATAGTTATTTAAGAGATCAATTAAAATTATTTGCCTACAATTACTATTGTTATTGCTATTAAATTAATTAACGAATAAATATAATTATAAATTTAATTATTTATAGAAGTATAATATATTGAACGTAAAATAATACACAATCTATAGGCAGTGTATAGGCAATGACATACATATACAGGCATTGATTACTTTGGTAATTCATGATATAGAAAATCTACGTTGCAGCCAACACCACCACCCCTCTATTATATGTGTTATAGTATCATTCAACAGTCATGCATAGTCATTACTACGACCTATTGCATGGTAAATATTGATCACATAATTGTATAACATTGATGTATCTATACGAGATGACAGAGTGTCATACCGTAATGTAGAACATCGACTACATTTAGTAGACACGCTGTGACAGCTGACATTTAGGTCTGGTATAGGGCTTAGTGACATGGGGGGTAGAGGTTAGTGACATGGGGGGGAGTAGAGGTTAGTGACATTTAGGTCTGGTATAAGGCTTAGTGACATGTGGGGGTAGAGGTTAGGGACTAGTGGGGTAGAGGTTAGAGACTAGTGGGGTAGAGGTTAGAGACTAGGGGGGTAGAGGTTAGTGACTAGGGGGGCAGAGGTTAGTGACAAGGGGGTAGAGGTTAGAGACTAGGGGGGTAGTGGTTAGTGACTAGGGGGGTAGAGATTAGTGACTAGTGGGGTAGAGGTTAGAGACTAGTGGGGTAGAGGTTAGAGACTAGGGGGTGCGAGGTACACAAACCAGGGGCCCGCGCTGCTTAATATTCAGTCTGTGTATGAGATGTTCATTGAAGGCAGTGAACAGACGTGTTCCTTCGCAGTCGGGAATCTGTTGGGTAGGTAGGTATGAACGTAGGTTGACGGTTGTTTGTGTTTATACTTTATAATTTAATAAAAAAAATTTAGTGTGTCAGTTAAAAATTAGTTCATAAAAAAGAGTTCCTATAAATAAATAGTATAAAATTAAATGCAACATTTTTATTTATCACATTATATAATTTTTATAAATATAAAATTCCTTATCAAATATGACAAAATTATTCGATTGATATTAAATTCTTAGAAACAATTTATATAATCCATTTTTTCTTTAAATAATGATACCTATATATTGTAGATATATATTTATGTATATGTTAACTTTGGGAAAATATTTTGTATATGGACAATAATTAAAAATAACTATTTTATAAATTATATTTTTATTGAAAAGTAAATTCCTAGAAATATATATATTTCCCAGAATTTATAATTATTTACTACCATAATAAACTGTTTTATTATTTAATAACCATATATAAATATTCTATTAAATAATATATAGAATCTATTTTATAAATATTAAAAAGTATATTTAATTTAATTTATCTATACAATGATTCAATTTCGTATCAATATTGTGTTAACATTTTCTCTATGTAGCATAATAATTTATTAATCAAAAAAAAATTACATATTTATAAAAATTAAATAAACATATAGTTGAAAATATATGTTACATATTTTGTATTCATAGATTCTATTTGGTTTGTGTGTTTGACTCGTATATAAGACAGGTACATATTGGTACTTATTAGATATTTAATAAAATCATTATTAAATGAATTATAAATGTATGCGAATTATATTAATCATTATAATATGTTATCTGCAAAGGAGGTATGCCCCTATAACTCTCCAGAAACACTTAATACTACGTAAAAGTTTCAGCACCTTTTCAGCAACACATTCATATTTTATAAACATATATAATATTTGTATTATTTTAAATAAAATGATGTTATTATACAGTATATACTATATACTATATATTAATATACTGTTTTTTTTGCAAGAATCGACGGGAAGTAAGTACAACCAGAGTATAGGTTACTATAAATAGTATTCAGACCACAACTTACTCGAAAACTAATTATTAGAAATACATTCTGGAAAGTATTGAGAAATACCCCCGATGTTAAACTAAGCTCACGTTTAAATATATACACTAACCAGAGAAATAATAAATACCTAAAACTTACAAATTTTCTACTGACCAAAGGCATATTGAAGAACATTCCGTAGCGCATTCTGGGTAACAGCGAGAAAAGCACATCTTTGAAGCAGACTCTCTTCTGTTGGTAATCTTTCAGTTGTAGTATAGGATTGGCGGAGAAAGCCTGCCACATTTCTTTGAAGAGGTCATTGTAAGGCATTCTAGACTGAGGGCAGGGTATCCATATTTAATGGGGACACGGTGAAAAGAGTAGCCGGTAGAGTGATGCTAGGGAGAGAAGAGGTAGAGGATATGAAGGGTAAGAGTAGATGTGAGGTTGGATGAGCATGGAGAAAGAGGAAGGGAATTAGTAATGGGAGACAGTCAGGTAGAGGTAGAGGATGTATTATTATAGTAAGGATGGGAGGGAAGAGAGTTGGAAGTAGGATGTAGGCTGATATGAAGGGTGAGTGAGTGAGGGGATGGTAAGTGGGGTGGGGGGAAGAATGATTTCAGGGTCATGAGATCCAGATTATAACTAAATAATAATCCGCTATAAACTTGGTAGGGGTATAGGAATAAGGTGTAAGAAGGGGTGGAGGGGTTATAGGAATAGTATGAAAGGTGGGGATATATGGTAGGCAGTGATGGGAGGGAATAGATAGGTAACTATGATAATAATGAACGATGGCTAACAGTTTCGAAGATAATGATCTGATTGTCATACTCGAATGATCCGTTAGCATGCTGGCTGGCGTATATGTTGATGAAATCGCAGAAATGATGAAACATGTTCACTCCTAGGTGTTTATTATATGTAACAGTGGTGCTAGCATAAGTTATTGAATAATAATATAAGCTAGTGGGTATTATATAATAATTTTTGTTTAAATTTCGTATTAAACTTTATTTATTTCAATAATGTAGGTATCGTTGGCGAATATTTATACCTTGAACTTTCAATTTTTTATTTGCTTATATACAACATCAACCAGTATCAATTATATCCGTATCGTATATAAAGTATTAATAATCGAGCCTCTTTATAATATATTGTATGCATATTGTATGTGACATATACGAATGATATTTTGTTGTTATGAACATTATTGAATGATATATGTGAACAACATATATATATATATAAATATTTCGTTAATATATGTATGGATATGGTGAAAAGATTAATAGTCAATTAGAAGGAATCCATATTTTATAAATATATTGTTTTTGAAAATATATTAAAAATTAATATTATTTTATTTAGAAATTATTTTATTCCTAATCCATACTAACGATATTTTTTATATGCCTATTATTTTATATTTTGTATGTTAATAATTATATATTAATTAGATTTGTTATCAAACATGATATTATGGTAAATTAATTAAGGTTTAATGAACAAATGATAAGTATTCATTTAGTTGGTGAATCTAGTGTTATTTCTATGTGTTCCATATATAAACTCTACTTATATTCACAAATGTATCTTATAATATATATATATATATATATATATATTATATATATAATAGAAAATAAATATTATTTTAATGGTATTTAGTCTAATAATAAACTAAAGGAAGAAAGAATATGTTCTATTCTAATCTATTCTATATAATATTAACATAAATGGTTTAAAACTATATATTATATTATATGATTAATATATTAGATTAATTATAATTATTAGAATTTGATAAATATTGTTAAAAAAGTAACTTTATTCAAAATAGCAGATAAGATTATACCTTTGAGAAAATCTATCATATTTTCTGTTTATGATAGAAAATTACAATTATCTGTTCTTATTAAATATATTTAACAAAAACCAATTGTTCGATATATTTGATAAAACAAATTAATATTATTATTTTAATTATTACAATATACAAAATAAGATTAAAAATAGATAACATTATTTTATATTAAATTAATTTGTACATTTTATTAAATGTTATTATATTATACATTATTAGTAATCGAAATAACTATTATTGAATAATAATATGAACAAATTTAGAACAATAATTTAAAAAAATTTATTTTGTGTATTTATTCATTATTATGATAATGCAATTGTAATAATAGTACTGCTCTCAAAAATATAATACTGAATAAACGGATATAAAAAATAGTATACATCCTTTAGAAAATCTTTGACTATAATATTTTATGTTATATAATTTTAAAATCTTAAAATTTTTTAATTTAAAATATTTATTAAATTCATGTAATTATAATGTTAAATAGTATTTAAATAATTATGTATTATTATATTAATTAGTTGATTAGCATTACATGTAACAAATAAATATACAATAACAAGAATCAAATAAACCAAATTGCCAATAACCTCGAATAACATAAGCTACTTGGTTATTATGTAATAACATACGTTATAGTGGGATATATGGTTATAACATACTGTATAGTATTAAGTATATAATTGTGTAATGATGGGTTTAATAATTAGAATAAAATAACAATTACCTAAGATTAAACATAGGCTAAGAGATGGATGGATATCACATTATAAAGGCACGCGTGTCACACATACTTGTAAGATTAATGGATAATATGGCAATTAGTTACTAATCAATTTAATTACCTGTTGATATATTTATTAATTATATAAATAATTATAAGATCTAATTTGATATATTAAATATATATATATTTATAATATCAATAATAAGAGTGCCAACCTGCATCTAATTTTACAAAGATAACAGGTTTAGTTATGGTTATATCACAAAGTTCGTTGTCTTTGAAAGCATCAAACTTCAACTCACTGAAAAATTCCATCTGTTCATACCTGTGGATATAGAATTTAAAACTATCAAGGAAGGATAGAGATAAGAGCAGGGGCAGAAAAAATCAAATATATCTAATATATTAAATGAACGAAGACTATAGTCATAATAATTAAAATGTGTAATACTAAATAATAGATTTCAGTTTAAGAATGGACATTAAATGCGTTCGCGTTGATGCTAAGTATCTATTTAATGTTTCATCGCATCTATAATATATATACATATACATTTAATGTGACGCACACGCGTGTAGGTAGTGTACAATATGGGTGTAAACCTGGTCTATACATCGCATACATATATTTGTTATGATTATTAATGTAGGGTACCCCACCCCACCCACCCCACTTGTGTACAAAGTTTACATGCTGTAGCTAGAGTTACATCTCGAGCGAGACTATACCAACTATGACAACTTGTATATACTCTACATTACACGCACGCACACACATACACATATATACACATATACATACGCACACAAATGCACACACACAAACATACATACATATACACACATATAGTAATCATTAAGTATAATTTTAAAGGTGTCAATGAGCGATTGGTTATCTCGCGCTGTATTCGCAGGTTAAGAATACACAGAGAACCGGTGAAGCGCGAACATAGCAGCTAGTGATGATGCACACCTACTTCAGATGCATAACCACTACTGATGCACACACACACTACTGATGCACACCTACCAATGATGCACATATACAACCGATGCACATATACAACCGATTCACACCTATTACCGATAAACACACACTACTGATGCATCGTGCATCATATAGATTGCTACGTAACCATGACTGTAGCGTAGATTTGTGTTTTGACATCTTTCCCCAGTTTTCTGTCATTTTACAATGAGCTCCAAATCTTTGATCATCCGGAAATATATCCACTAGATATCTATTGGAATCTGTGCAATATCGAAGATTATAGAGCGAAGCTGTTAATACTTATTAAATGTCAATTTAGAAATATTTGTGTAGCATAAAGTATTAATTAATATTACTAGGTTTTGAAATACAACGGGTATTATCTATACATCCGTTATAATATGACTAAGAGTAATATAAAGTAACAAAGTTAAAAATATATTTAAACAATGTAAATAATATTTAAATATTATATACATTTATATAAAAACTTATATATATATATTGATTAATTATATAGGAATATATTACACAATAGATATAGAAATAAATTTGTACAATTCATTACGCTTTCCTAGCCTTATACTTATGTATTATGTCACTATAATTATATACAAGTGCAAAATCTATCAATCATGATAAATATGTGGTGTTATATAATTACAATAGGATAATATATATATATATATATATATATATATATATATATATATATATATATATATATATATATATATATATTATATATGTATGTAAACAAATATGTATAAGAGTATATTTGAGTTAACTTTCATTAATTTTAGCATCATTGAAATCGATGTAGAGATTCTTAGCGATGCAATGCCTAGTGTAGTCTGAACAGCGTAAGCTAGCTCCATTCTGTGGGTCACATGGTTTAGTAGTAAACATACATACACTAGTGTGAACATGTGATATATGTATTAAGGGGACGTGCTACTACGTATCGTGTTGTAGGTAAAGTGTAGGAAAATAGTATGTAGCTCAATATGTGCAGGTACTTTTGTCATCATTCTAAACAATTTTATTAAACATATATAGCTTTGTTAGATGTCTGCATATTTTTAATTAATATTTATTTAATCTAAATAATATAAAATTAATTCTCTTTCATAACTAATTAATTATAATTTATATAAAAAAATTATTTATATATATATATATATATTATTTATATATGTTCTAAATATATTATGAACATTTTAAGTAAAATAATTAAACATTTAATTGATATTAATATGTATTGTAGATGTACAAAATGAAAAATATTTTGAGTAAATTAAGTTTAATTTTTTTGTATTATTTTATTATTTTTATATAATAGTTATTAATTTATAAATAATTGTTATTTATGCTATAAATAGATATAAATATAAAATAAAAGTAGAAAAAGATAAATTTATAAATATAAAATGTATTACAAGTTAAATATGTTCACTCAATGCAGCATATTTAATATCTTTGGATATAATTATTTTTAATCGGTGGTTTTTTTAAACTGTTTTATTAAACTGAAATATTACATATAAAACTGTTGTTTTATAAGTAATATTTCACATAGATATATAATTTGTACATCATTTTAATCATAATATTTTATATAATTCAAACTCGCTAAAAAAATAGAAAATTATTATGTATTACGTAATTTGAATAGTCGCACGTCTCCTTAAGGATATCACGCTACAACGATGCCTGTAATAATGTGGACACCGTACGGCAGGCACTGCTATAGTGGTAACCCCCGATTACGTGTGCGCTAGGTGCGAGTAGTTCTAACATTATCGATGGGATTACATAGTTCCACAAGCTCGTCGTTCCTCTTCTGAATGTAGCCGAAGTCTCCTGATTCATAGAACAGTTTCACCTGGTCGGAGAGTTTGGGTCTCCTCGAAGCCGTGCAATGTTAGCGGTGCATTAAACGGGGCAGCCACGCAGCGCATAGGCTATGAATACATCGCGATACACGAGTAGATATAATGTAATAGTTTATCAAGTAATATATACTTGTTTAATATATAATAGTCGAAATTATATATATATATATATATATATTTATAAAATATAATATAATTATTATCGGATAAAACCATATATATATATATATATATATATACTAATTAAATTATTCATAGATTATATTAGATTATATATATATAGATATCTATATTTAGATTAAATACGAAAGAATCCTACTAATATTGACCAATGGTCATTGGCCTTGACCTATATAATACATACCAATTGGAACCAGCTCCACCTTGAGTACATTTGATGGAGCTGTAATCTGGTTTACATCCGGGCTCATACCCCCAACAGCTTACATTATCTTGTAGCATCAACTGCAGAATATCAGTTATATGACTAATCGATGAATGACTAAATGATTGGACATTATATCAATTGTTCTAGTAAAATAAATAAATTTTATTTATCTAAAAATCTCAAATTTAAATATACTCAAAATATATTTATATATATATATATATATAAATATATTTTTATACATATATGTATAAATTTACAATACATGAATTCTAATGGTTTTTACAAAATAAATTTCCTTATTTATAATAATGTAGAACATTTTTTATCGACCTTAATATTTAAATAAAACTATTAAATATAAATTGTAGTAATATAATATTACTACAGGTAGATATTAAATATTATAATTTAAATAATAATGAACTAGATATGCTACTAACTTTGTAGGGACAACTGATATCCATGCTGCATTCATCTCTCAGGAGTTTATGGCGAACAAATAACTTTTGAATGTGACTAGTAGGTAGATTAAAATCCCATTTCTTGTTTGGTTCAGTCGACAAACCAATAGAGATGTAGGTGAATAGGGAAATGTATACATTGAGATTCATCTAAAATTCAGTAGTTTAAATTCAATATTTTAATAAATAAAGTTACATATATAATATATTAATTTCATAAAAATCTATATGTAAATATATATATATATATATTTAAAATAATATTATTATAAATACTAAATAAAATAAATTATTAATAATAAATAATATTAATGATGATTAGATAATTAAATACAATGAGATGTTTTGTAGAACTATAATAATCATATTTCGTATAATTATAATTTTATTTCGCTATACATTTATTTAAGATACAGCGTTACAGGGTCATAAGACTCATAGATAATATCTATTAGATATGTAATATAATGATATGGTATATTTAGGAATATATTTGTTTTGATATATTCTATTTACTATTGACCCATGTAATATATACGTATATATTCTATAATTAGTCCAACTGACTGGTTGATATCTATTACAATATATTTGAGAGTGTACATCATAGACTTATATACTCTATTGCAAAAGAAAATAAATCTCAATGGGAAAGATATAAATACGATAAGTCAAATATATACCTAAACTCATATAATACATATAGAATATATAGTGGTATGGTGAATTATATGTGTGATCAACCACGGTTAAATTTAGCTGATCCCACCTACTATTCTATGATAAAGTATCTATCTATCGTAAGTATTTAAAATCAATCATTTCACATTCATTCGTGATCCATCTCAATTGTAATATTTATCATAAATACATATATTTTATGTGATTTAATGTGAATGTGTTTTCTTATTTTAGGTATTTTTAATATTATATGAATGATACTATATTTGCATCATTATTACAATGATTATACTAAATAAGGTATCGTAACATATATTTCGATTATGAAAATAAATACGTTAAATTTACTACAAGAGTTCATTATATTTATTTTAAAATAAATTTCGGAATCAAGTTTATAGCTGTATGTATTTAATAATATAATCGAGTGCATACTAAATAAAGAAAGTGGAAGTTTTAAATAGGTCATGAAATTGCGTAGGAAAAAATACTATACATTTTATATGTTCATAAGATTACAACCAACTAAAGACAAAAATTCATATAGTATATTATTAGTAATCCGTATATTATTATAGTACTAAAAGTCTAATGTTTAGTTGGTTATACCTGGTATATAAACTCATTCATTTTGTAATATAAATATATAAGTTGTATACATTAAACACAATGCATAGATTCAAAATCTATATTAAACTATAATCAATTACTATATATTCAGATATTATTTCGATATCAATAGCGCCCTCTATAGTTTCACTATTCATCATGTATTGTTTACAAAGTGTTGCCTTTAGTCTATATACAATGTCCATAATTATTATTATTTACATATAATATGATATATTATAAATTTATATTCTAATATGTTTTATATTTGATTTATAATAACTTTACTAATTTTATATTTATTAATTAAGTTATTGATTAATATTTAACAAATATTTAAATTTGACAAACATAACTTATATATATATATATATATATATATATATATATATATATAATATATATATATATATATATATATATAATAATTCTAATAATTATATATGTTAAACATAATGTTTACAGTGCAAAAGTATAGTAATTATAAACTTATAAATATATGCACAATTTTATGATATATTTATAACAATTTATTTCGTTATAAAATTAGATCATGTGATTATATTTTTAAATAATAGTGATAACTCTGATAACTCGTGATTTATTAATTTATTAATATTTTCAAAAGACTTTTTAATGTTTTTTAAATAATGTTAACAATAAATTATTTAATTTATTAGAATTACATTCAATTATTATATTTTAATGTATTTCGAAATAATGATATTAATGATAAACTAAATATAACCTTAAATACTTTAACCATATTACATGTATTAAATAATTGTTAAAACTAAACAATCTATAAATAATTATAATTCACGAAATCCTAATAAATAATTCAAATAAATTCAAATAATTGGTCACGTATTTGATATACAAATAAATGGTCACATGATCATTTTACTTCACTACAATGTCTGTGAACTTATTCTAATACGTGTCAAACAAATCAATCATCAATTCCACATAGGTGTGTATATATATATATAAACTATAGTTTATATCCAGGGTTTATATAATAGAGAACGAATACATTGTATTCAGTCTATATTGCCAATACACACATATATATAAATAGGTGATTATATGATTATATATATACATATAGTATATGTATGTGTGCCTTTAGATAAGATTAATGTAAAGAAATATTTTCTTTACATCGATGGTAGATAATTAGAAAATAAACTATGGTCTATATACACTGGTATATAATATACAATATATATATATATATATATATATATATTAATTCAAATGTCACATAACCATTTCTATTCATATGAAACTGTTTGGTTTCTATATAATCTCAATACAGTATGACCAAATCCCTTTGGTATGACTATTTAATAATCATAGTGTATTTGCATAATACATTATGCATAAGTAGAATATATATATATATACTACCTACTATACTATATACTACCTACTATATATATATATATATATATATATATATACTACCTACTATATATATATATAAATATATTCTACCTATGCATAATGTATTATGAATATGGAATACATATGTATAATATATATTATGTATTACATAGGTATATACACCTTGGGTGTAATGGGGCTGTGTTATCAAGTTCCCTGTAATAAAATATGTTTATTACAGGACTATAGCCACCCAACTCTTACATGACGGATCCTCGTGCCACACCCTGGAAACTACATCAAAGCAGGCTAAGTAATGGAGGGGGCTTGGAGAGGAGATAGGAGCAAGTTTCACCGTGCAACTAAGCTTAACTAAGCCTATTGAAATGATATGAATCAAGCAAATACAAAGAACTTGCAGAATCGGACGTTGCCCGGAATAACAACGTCCGACGGATGTCGTCCGTGCTATCCATCGATAATCTTCAGGATGGATAAGACAGCTACTGGATTAAAACAACAGAGTAAATTAAGAACAATACACAATATTACAACAATAGGAACATGTGATGTTCGAACCCTACAACCATGTGAAAGATAGAAGAACTAGGTCGGGAACTAGAGAAGTACACCGTGGCATTTCCTAGGTCTAGAAAAGGTTAAATGGAAAAGAACCTGTGAAAAAGTAACTGATAATGGTAATGTGATGTGGTACAGTGGGAATAAAGATAAACTCAAACAAGGTGTAGCTTTTATAGTTAAGAATAAGATTGTGAAATCAGTAGTTAATGTCGAACACATAGCAAGTCGAATAATATATATATATTGTAGTATTTATGATATTGAATATGAGTTAATATAGCCTACTATACATATATACGTGACTAACCTTATCTGGAAGTGCCGTATCTCGTATCTTGTATTATGATAGATAATATATATATAATTAGGTATAGGTGTTTATTAGTTGTGCATTAAGTAGTAAGTGAGTCGTAAGTCATTTGTAATGGGCGTGGCTTAGTCACGCTATATATGTATAGTAGGCGTATTCAATATTACTACATCCCTCTACTAAGTATATAATATAAGCATTATAATATATAATAATAATAATAAATTGACAATATAAGTATAACAATATAATAAATAACATTACGTATAAAATAATATTTCTACCACCCATTTGTGTGCTTAGTTTTAAACTAAGCCTCTATAAGGCGATCTGGAGGTTTTACATGCCTTCCTGATCTAGTGGTGTATGTAGATCCATTCGTGGGTATGAGCTGGCATCTATTCCTTCTCACATTTTGTTTCTCCGTTCTGAGATTATATGATCTTGTACTCTCGGGTGTTGTGTTGATAACGGTTGCCATTCTATCTAGGTCCCTAATGTATACATCTTCCCCGTCTTCTATCTTTCGTAAGTTTTTAGTATACTTATTGTCTCTGTTTCTTTTGATTTCTAATTTCTTATTTTCGTTCTTGTCCCTAAATATACAGTGGTCTTCTTTGTTCATGTAATTATCTAATTTAAGATCAACTACTGTAGTTCGTAATTTTCTGTTCATCAGAAGTTCTGCTGGTGATCTTCCAAAGCTGAGTGGTGTACTTCTGTATGAGAGTAGTCCTAAGTAGGGATCTTCTTCTTTTTCTAGAATACCCTTTATCGTTTTTATAGCTCTTTCTGCTACTGAATTACCTTGTGGATGTTTAGGAGATGATTTAATCGCTTGGAATCCATATTTCTCTTGGAATTCTTTAAATTCTTGACTAATATATTGACTACCATTATCTGATACTAAGGTCTCAGGGATACCATGTCTAGCGAAAATAGATTTTAAAGCATTTATTGTGTCTATTGATTTTTCGCTTCTTAGAAGCATCGTTTCAAAATATCTGGAATAGTAGTCGACTACGATTATATATTTTCTACGATCGTAGGTATATAAGTCTGTTCCCACTATTTCCCATGCATGTTTAGGTGTATGTATAATCTCTAAAGGTTCTCGAATTATTGGCCCATATATTTGACATGTCGAGCAATTTCTAACCATTTTTTCGATGTCCTTATTAATTCCTATCCACCATACGCTATTTCTAGCTCTTGCCTGGCATTTGTTAATACCTTGGTGTCCTCTGTGTATCTCCTTCATAACCTCTTGTATATGATTCTTAGGTATAATAAGTCTATTTTCGTACGTTAAACAATCTTTCATTATTGATATACTTTCTTGATGTTCATAATATCTTTTTAGTTTGTCGTCTTTAGAATCTCTCTTTTCCCATCCATCTTCTGTCTTCTTTTTTACTGACTGTAATACTGGGTCTGCTTCTTGTAAGCGTCTCAATTCTTGTAATTTAATTGAACTCCCTGGTTTGAATGTGTTCTTTATTAATTCATTAACTTCTATTTCTAGTATATTTGAAATTTCTCGTTGTCCTGGATATCTTGAAAGTGCATCCGCTCCGATGTTTAATTTCCCTTGTATGTATTTCATATCTATGACATATCTCATGAGTCTTAATCTATACCTCTGTATTCTTATTGGTATTTTCTCGACTTCCTTCTTTCCAAATAAAGTTATCAATGGTTTATGATCTGTTTCTATGGTTATATTTGCTCCGTTTACGTAATAGTTAAATTTTTCTAGTCCCCAAACGACTCCTAATGCTTCCTTTTCTATTACTGCATAGTTTTTCTCGGTTTCCGTAAGAGATCGGCTCGCCGCTGCTATCATTCGTCTATTTCCTTTCTCATCTATCTGTGAGAGAATAGCTCCTATACCTTGGTTTGATGCGTCCGTTGTGATTATACTCTTTTTATTTATATCGAAGAATGCTAATATCGTTGGTTTCTCAAAAAGTTCTTTCATTTTTCTAAAACTGTTTTCTTGTGCTTCTTCCCATATCCATACTATATTCTTCTTCAGTAGTTCTCTAATAGGATGGCTTGTTTCTGCTATTTCTGCGCTGAATCTAGCATATTGATTTATCAGGCCTAGAAAGCTTCGCACGCCTTTTACATTAGTTGGCCTCGGAAAATCTCTTAAACCTTGTATTTTCTCTCCTGCTTTGATACCATGTTTTCCTATCTTATATCCTAAGAATTCTACTTCATCTTTTCTAAATTTACATTTATCTTTATTTAGTGTCATTCCTGCCTCTTCTATGCGGTTGAGTACTTCATTTAAGTTCTCGTCATGTTCTTCTAGGTCTTTACCCATTATTAGTACGTCGTCCATATGTATCACGACTCCTTTACAATTGTGCAATATCTTGTCCATTTCTCTACAGAATATTTCTGGTGCAGATGTTAGCCCGAATGGTAACTTATTGTATACATATCGTCCCCACGGTGTTAGGAACGCAGTTAATGGTTTGGATTCTTCCTCTAGTGGAATTTGCCAAAATCCTGCATTAGCATAGAGTTTGCTGAATATTTGTCCCTGTATCTTTGCCAGGCTTACTTCTACGGTGGCCATTGGGTACAACTCACGCTTTACTGCCTCATTTAACTTTGTCATATCACTGCATATTCTGATCTTTCCATGTGACTTCATAGCCACTACCATAGGGCAACACCATTCAGTTGGGTACATAGCTTCTTCTATCACTCCTAACTTTATCATTTTATCAAGTTCTTCTTTAACTCGCGTTTGTAAATGTATTGGTACGGGTCTTGGTACGTAAATGGAATATGGTTTCGCTTCCTTCTTGATTTGGATTTTATATTTTCTTTTTAATTCCCCTAGTCCTTCAAATAATTCTTTATGTGGGTGAATTTCTCCTATTAGTTTTACCAGTCCTAATTTAATAGACATGTTTCTCGATAATAAACCAATGTGTTGGTTTTTTAATACGTAGATATTTTCTCTTATTGTACTTTCTTTGTACGTCATTTCGGCCGTAAACATTCCAACTATCTCTAATGACACCATTCCTGGTCCTCTCAGTTCTATGTTACTTTTTATAAGTTCGGGTAACTTTCTATTATAAGGGAGAATAGTTGCGCTTGCTCCCGTGTCTATTTTAAACTCACATGTTTGGTTAAATCCTGTCGCTTTGACTTTTATTAATTTTGTCCATGATTTAATATCTGGAACCTTTATTTCTCCTAGGAACTTATAATTTCCTGTCGGCTTCTTAGTATCTATACTTGTTTTAACTTCGTAATTCTCATAAGTTTTTGTATGTGCTCGTTCACTTGGTTTTCTGCATAGCTTTGTCCAATGTCCCTCTTTGTTGCATTTATGGCATTTCGACTTATATGCTGGACAGTTTCTAAATTCATGCGTCCTTCCGCATTTACCACAAGTCTTTCGCTCTGCTGGTTTCTTGTATTCGTAATCTTTATTCTTGAATTCTTTCTTGTATTCTTTCTTCTTGTAATCAGTCTTCACGTATTCTATAGTCGGTTTTCTAGTAATTTCTTCATTCTGCTGTCGTGATATCTGTTTCATCTTGCATGATTCGATTATTTGTTCTGCCGTTAATTCTTTGCTGCAAGATTCTTGTAAAAACCTCTGTCTGAGTGTTTCGTCATTCATACCGATTATTATTTTGTCTCTAATAAGGGACTCCTTCATGTCTTTAAAGGCACATGATTTTGCTAATATCTTTATACAACTGTAATAACTTTCAATATTTTCATCTATTAGTTGTTGTCTTTTAAAAAAGCAATACCTTTCATAAGTAGTATTCACTTTAGGTATGAAATGGCTATCGAATTTTTCCATTATAGTTTCTATTTTTAGTTCACTTTCTTTATTGTCTTTGTCATATTTTTGTTCAATATCAAATGAATTATAGATGTCTACTGCATCTTCTCCTATCGCATATAGGAAGTTAGCTATTTGGACTTTACTTGACTTTTTCTCTAATTCATTTGCACATGCATAAATCTCATAATTTTGTTTCCACCTTTTCCATTCTGTGGGTCCTTTGCTTACGTCTAAAGCATTAGGTATTCTATCTAACATTGTATTAAATCTATATATATAATTTTATATAATTTTATAGATTTATATAATTTTATATAAGTTTAAAGATTTATATAATTTTATATAAATATTGATATAAATAAATCCAATATAAATCTAATATAACTTCAATGTTTCTAGAATATATATAAATCAGCAATTAAAATCAGCAATTAAAATAAATCATTCGTTTTCTATAGAATTTATAATTCTTTTGTTTGAAAATTAACGAATTAAATTTATCGAAATTTTATTTTTATTTTTTTTTTTAATTGGATTTTTTTTTTTTTTTTTTTTTAATTTTCTCTAATTTGGTAATTTTCCATATGATTATAATATGTACGCGATATATAATAAATAATATTTTTACATGCACTATATATATTTATATAACTAATATATATATTTTCAACGTGTAATAAAGTATAATATGTACTTTTTATATGTATAACGATTTTAGGTACGGTTAACTAAATAGTAAAATATTATATACAACAATAATATATTAATTAGTATAACTTGACCGCTGTCACCATGTAGTATTTATGATATTGAATATGAGTTAATATAGCCTACTATACATATATACGTGACTAACCTTATCTGGAAGTGCCGTATCTCGTATCTTGTATTATGATAGATAATATATATATAATTAGGTATAGGTGTTTATTAGTTGTGCATTAAGTAGTAAGTGAGTCGTAAGTCATTTGTAATGGGCGTGGCTTAGTCACGCTATATATGTATAGTAGGCGTATTCAATATTACTACAGATTAAGGATTGCAGAAAACCAATGAATCTGTCAATCATACAAGTATATGCGCCGACAGCTGACTATGAGGATGACATAATTGAAGAATTTTATGAGAAAATAGAAGATACAACTGCAAAAATACCTAAAAAGGACTTTATGATAATTCAAGGAGACTGGAATGAAAAGTTGGCAACTACGGTCATGAAATATTGTCTAAGACTACGGGAAGATATGGACTGGGCAATACTAATCAAAGAGGATACAGGCTGTTAGAATGTTCCCAAAAACATAAAATATTGTTCTCAAATACGTTACATCCACAACAAAACTCGAGGAAAAGTACATGGCACTCATTAGATGGCAACACGCATAATAAAATTGATTATATCTTGGCACGGAAACGTTCCAAGTCGAGTATAAATGACGCAACAACTAGAACATATCCTGGGGCTGATATATATAGCGACCACGACATGGTTTTATGCAATATAAAACCACTAAAACGAAGCCGTAAAAAAGATTAACGAGGTTCAACTTTAATGTAGAGAAACTATTAAACGAACAAACTAAACGTAACTTTTAACAGGAAATGTTGGTTAAGCTAACCAACATGGATATACAAAGCCAAACAACCAACGCAAATTATAATGAGATTGCAGATATTATGAAAAAAAGCAGCTGAAAATGTACTGGGCAAAGTGAGAACTATGAAGCATTCCTATATGATAAACGAACTTCTTGACTCATGCGATGAAAGAAGGAGATTAAAATCTATAAAGAACACTTCAACGTAGAACGCACTAGAGTATAGGAAGATTAACTCGATAATAAGAAAAGGTAAGAAAGAAACTAAAGAAAAATGAATACAGAAAGAATGATTATCTATAGACCAGGATATACGAAATGGTATATACCCCAAACGTGCCTATAAAACACTCAAATCTCTCATAAATTCGATCGAGGAAGAAAACTAGAGTGATTGGAAATAAAGATGGCGATATTATCTCGGAGGATATTGAAATGGTAAAAAGATGGACATAATATTATAATGAACTTTATAATCACCCAATAAATCCTGACCAATACACACTTATTAATCGAGAAGTAGAAGTATATGATAACTTACCGATTTTAAAGTCAGAAGTGGAAAATTCTATTATATTTCTCAAAAAAGGTAAAGCTACAGGAGTCGACAATATTCCGGGTGAACTGTTTATCAACGGTGGAACCCAACTGATCGAAACAATCACTGAACTTTGCCAACAAATATGGGATACAAATGAATGGCCAGACCTTTTGACACAATAATTAATAATACCAATCCCGAAAAAGGGAAACCTTAAGGAGTGCGAAAACTACCGAACTGTTAGTCTGATATCACACGCAAGAAATATCTTATTAAGAATAATGTGGAAAGTATTCTAGCAGAAGAACAAGCTGGATTTATGAAAAAAAGAAGCACGTCGGAATAAATCTTAAACTGTAGATTATGGCGGAAAAACACATTGAACATTGAAAGAAACTTTGTCACCATTGTATTGACTTTAAAAATACGGTTGACTGTGTATGGAATAATGGACTATGGAATATAATGATACATTTTAATATTGACGAACACCTTATATCAATCATAGAAAACCTATATAAAAAGGCGAGCAGTGCAATGATAATTAATGATACAATAGGAGACTTATTTCGGACATCGGTAGGAGTACGACAAGGTTGCCTCCTTTCGCCAACTCTATTCAATATTTTATTGGAACAAATTATGCAAGACACTCTAATAAACCACACTTCAACCATAGATTTAGGAGGATATAATATTTGTAACCTAAGGTTTGCAGATGACATAGATTTAATTGCAGAATCAATTCCAGAATTACAACAGCTCACAGACAAATATATAACTGTTCATCGGCATACGGTATGGAAGTGAGTCTAGAAAAAAGTAAAATCATGGTAAATGAATTCTCAAACAGCCATGCAAACGTTATAACTATGAACAGTGAATTCAGTGTTTAAACACTAAAAACAGCTGTTTTTAGTCTAGTCGACAAATATAAATATCTGGGAGCTATAGCTATAATGTATACATTGACAAGAGATGGAAAAAGTGAAAAGTATATACAAAATAAGATTGGCGACAGCAAATTCGGTTCTGTTAAACCTAAGTACACTATGGAAAAGCAGAAGCATCTCATTATGTACCAATATACACTTATAAAAATCTCTGATTCTCTCTATTCTATTACATGTTTGTGAAACATGGACATTAAATGAACCGCTATAGGGTAGAGAAAAGAATAAATGCATTCAAATCTAAATCATATAGAAGAATCATAGGAATCTCATACCGAGAAAGGAAAACGAATAATTATGTTTTCAAAACAATTATTGAAGCAATAGGCTCTGTTGAACCACTCCTTTCAACTATAAAAAGATTGAAATTGGCTCATTTTGGCCACACAATACGATATGAATCTCTCCAGAAAGTAAGCATGCAAATGTTTTGTGTAAGGAAAGAGAAGACAAGGACGACCGATAGCGAACTGGATGTATAATATTATAGAATGGACAAACAGTGATATCAGTGATCTTCTCGAAAATACATTAAGGAAAAAAACATGTGTAATTGCTGCTATTCAAATCACCCCTACGACCAACCGGTCACGAGATTAATAAGTAAGTAAGTTATATACACCTATCCTACACACAACACATACACATTAGGTGTATCCCGGTTATATCCTACACTATTTTATAAGTTATTATTATGTGAATTCCAGTATAGTCGTACACTGCAAGACGTACTCTCTACGTCGTAAAGGAGTGGGGATTATTTAACAGGTACGATATCTGAGCTACAGAAATCATATTTCTACTATATCAATGTAGCTCAGATATCGTATATATAATATATATATGACTCATATAATATGAGAAACATTTATTTTAGAGTGTAAATACAATACTATACAATTCTTTGAATTAGAATTAATTTAATTTTGTTATTGAATTATATATGAATCATATGTAAGTATGTATTAGTGTATATTAATGATGTAAATGATACCGCGATTTTTTATGCCGATCTGAAACTTTTAGTTATTGATGCCGTTCAGAGACTTTCATTTTCGGAAAAAAAAATGAGCCAGATCCGAACCGAGACTCTAGCCAAACTAGCCAGAGCCGAACTGAGACACTAACCAAACGAGCCTGAGCCGAGTTGAGAATCTTACGAAACATAACCGTGCCGAAATGATAATTTTTTAAAGTTACATTTTAATACTAATTTTTATAGTCCTATTAATCCTATATTTCAAATTTACATCATTTTAAAAAAAATATCTGCGCCAACTTCGAGATTCATTGAATAATGTAAATTTCATCTAGTGATGTAAATAATACCAAGTTTTTTTATGCAGAGCCGAGACTTTCATTTTCGGAAAAAAAACGAGCCCGAGACGAGATGATAATTTAGGTAACTGAGACTTAGACTACATCGATGCTTTAAATTTGACCCCTATTTACATCACTAGTAGTAAACCCTAAGTATGCACATTACTATAAAACATTAATGTAATTATAAAATGAAATATATAATTTTTACAATATAGAATTATTATATTTGTACAACTATAGTTGTAATTATACTTTTACTACCTAATTATGTACTCAAAATAAATGTACTTCATCATTATAACGAATACAATGTCTAGTTCAATGGACGGACGATTGCTTTATAAGCACAGTTCGCAGTCCGAAAACCTAAAAATATAAATGTATGTAATTCACAACTTCGTAACAAGTTGGTACATTTGCCCTTGCTGGATAGGTTGATAATTGGCAACCCCTATTGGTAATCGATATCGATACAGCTATAATATTATCATATTTAATTGTACATAATTCTTAATCAAACAAAAGACAGAAATGTATTGTACATTTTAATATTGACTTATCTATATAGATTAATATTAAAGTTAACAATATATAGGTTATAAGTAATACATATCAACTAATAAATATTTAAAAAAATGTGAACTTTTTCACCGAAGATGCCACTTACCTCATATAAATATACTCTTTATCACGCAATATTTAACTTATTTATAAAATAACAAATCCTTAAATTGTCTTCTGATCACAAAAACTTTACTTATTTATAATAATTATTTAAATTTACTAATAAACTTACCTCTCCACCTATTATAAAAATATTCCATTTTTCAGAATACAACCCCTAAAAATATGATTATTCTATAGAATACTATTTGCTATAGCAATGTATACATTATTTAAAGTATTTAACAATAACATTATCACTATCCTTGAAACCAGTACATCATTTAATCCGCTATCCATTATCCATTTCACACATAGATCACATCCAAGTGATACATTTTTTAATTTACTAATCTTTTATTATAAAATAGGTATACCTATAGTCATTAATCATGAATTCGTGAAATACCAAGTGATCTTATAACACTTTATTTGTTATTCAAATAAGTTTCTATTTCTACGATTTTCTTAAATATTATTTCAAATTCTCTTACTACTTGGATATGTATAATTGTCTCAAAATTGTCATACAACTGGTAAAAAAAAATATTGGAATATTATAACTCCTTGGAAAATTATTGTCCAATATCAAATAGGTACCAATATCTACCTACCCCTCTTGAATAAAATTAGGAAAAAAGTTATTTCTAAATAATTACTAGCATATATTATTAATAATTTATTTCTACCAGAACGCTAATGTTACTAAACTGAAATGGCACTAATTATTCTACACCAAGGTAGCATCCATTAGATTCACTACGTATATCCATCTAGGGGAAAGTAACCTAATACGGACACTTTAACAATATATGGTCTTAACATTGTATTACACGTTATTTTTATTCAAAAATTACAATATATTAATATTATATGATTATAGATATTATTGTGATTTTACAATTTTATTTAATCTTTTAATTCCATAGATAATTGGGGTGTCCATATTCGGTACACATGTCCGAATACGGACACCCTGTGTTATAATACGGACACCCTATATACCAATAGATACTATATATTATTGATGAATCAAACAGATAAATTACAATTACATTATTTATAATTAATTATAGGGTGTCAATATTAGTGACTTATATGATCTCTAGGTATATTTATGCTTATAACTTAAATAATATTTGATAACAAATATAGAAATTATATATATAATTTTAGAATTATTTATTTTTTAATATCTTGAGAAGGTTTTGAGTCGAAATTTGTTTTCATAAATTTAAAAACGTAAACAAAAAATCAGTTTATTAGATATAACAGCAATATTTTGAATAATTAAAAAATAAAAAATATTTGTTAGACTATTTATATAATTATGAATATTTTATTCAGTACATTTTTTTTGTAGGATTTATGGTTTCTGAGATACCGAGAGTGTCCGTATTCGGGCACTGTCCGTATTATGTTACTTTCCCATAGTTCCCTTGTGCCTGAAGGTGTGCTAGACATGTAAAATATACTTAACTCTCTTAACCATGCGTTACTCAAATCCCTACACCTCATGAGTGACACACCTGGCTATGTTTTAATGTGCTTCCACTCCCAGCTCTAACATCATCACATCTATAGCACATCTACATATTATCTATATAACTACTATAGTAGTCGATCGTAGTATCGTATACGATAGAGAATATTCGCTCTCCGCGATCTCTCTTAAATGTTCGCACGTGTACAATGCCCGACACTATATATAGTATAGTAGATTGTAATCTATTGATATTCGCCCGATTTCGGATATAATTAAAATATTTCCTAATATTCACTATTATATTTATGCGGATCCGGATGCGGATGACATTCAGAATTTTCTTTCAATAACATTAATATCCGTATAATATAAGTTACGATCTTCTATGCTGTACTTTCGATTTATTAATACAATATTTTAATATATATATATATATATATATATATATACTAGATTATTTGCGATAAATTCCTTATGTTTAATACTAAGGCTGTAGAATTAATAAATTACATATTTTAGAACTTATATCAAATCCCTTTGGGGTTTGCTTATATCAAGGAAATCGATTTAAATTTTGTTAAAGATAATTTACCGAAATGTCGTGAAGGTGTCGATAATAGTTACTACACTTGTTAATATTATATATATATATTTATATATATATATATATATATATATATATATATATATATATATATCCTATTGGATATTTTATATTGTAATGTTGGTATTATATATCCTATATTCCATTTCGCAATACCAATACCAAATTAAATAAATGTTGTTTTAATATGTAATATTGATAGATAATACGTTATTTATTAACTGTGAAAAAATTATCTATGAAATCAGTTTAAAATATCATAAAATGCATCTTTTATAGAATGCCATTTTAAAATTATTCATTTATTTTTAAATCTTTATTCATAAATATGAATATAGGTTAACCTATATAAATTATTATATAATGTTTTATATTTAATATAATCACAATTTCAAAAAATTAAAAACTGGATTTTTTTACATTTAATTTATTAATACAGTATTGGTATCATATATATTGGTATATATCAAGTGATATTATAAATTTACCATAGGATATATACACCGATGTTATAATTTTATAAATTTTCCATTGTCAGTTTGATTTTTACTTTTTCCTATTCACTTTTACACTCGATTATTTACATTTACATACATATTTATTTATCGTAAGTGATATTTCCAAGTTACTAGTAATATATATTCATTCATTATATATATATGTATATTATTTTAATTCTATATTTGGTATACCATCGTACAATAAGTAGATATTTAATATAAATTATATATTAATCCACTATATATAGTGTAGTACTATACTAGTACTATACTATAGTATATAGTCTATATCCTATATGTCTATATGATACATTCAATAAATGCATTTAATTCAATTAGTGAGTCCAAATATACTTTTATAAAGTATTTTAAAGTCCATTAATGGACTTATTATTGAAATATAATTATATTAATACAATATATTATTAATACATATTATTTACAATTATTAACAATTTATAATACATAGGTATTAACAGAAAGTAACCGAATACGGACAGTGCCCGAATACGGAAACTCTCGGTATCTCAGAAACCATAAATCCTACAAAAAAAATTGTTAATGAATAAAATATTCATAATTATATAAATAGTTTAAAAAAGTATTTTTTATTTTTTAATTATTCAAAATATTGCTGTTACCTTAAAACCTTCTCAATAATGTACACATTTATCGATATAAAATATAACAATATATTATTAAAAACTAATGAATCATAAAAATGATATACATAATTTCTATATTTGTTATCAAATATTAATTAAGTTATGAGAATATCTATAGAGGTAATATAAGTCCATAATACGGACATTCTAGACGTCTTAATATGGACACTCCAGACGTCTTAATACGGACACTCTATATGTCTTAATACGGACACTCTAGATGTCTTAATACGGACACTCTAGATGTCTTAATACGGACACTCTAGATGTATTAATACGGACACTCTAGATGTATTAATACGGACACTCTAGATGTCTTAATACGGACACTCTAGATGTATTAATACGGACACTCTATAAGTCCTAATAAAGACATAACCACTCATCGAGCCGCGCTGAACTATTCTGATTTTCATGAAAATTCGTTGTGTTATAATATTTATACTAATGAAGCTAAATCTATAAATATTATTTGATATTTAACTTGTATTATAAATTAATAAATAATAAAAATTAATAAATTAATTACTAATTAAATTATATTAAATTATTCATCAAATTAATTATAAATAATGTAGTTGTAATTTATCTAATTGGTTCATCAATAATATATAGTTTATCTAGTGATATATATACCTATATATATACCTATATATACCTATATATAAAGTGTCCGACGGACACTGTCCGTATTATAACATATATGTGTAACACCCTATAGCAGGGGTTCTTAAACTTTTTATCCCATGGCCCATTTTTCAAATTTGAAATACTTATATGGCCCAAAAAAAATTAGAAGAGAAAATAATGTTTATTTTAATAATAATGATAAAACAAAATTAATGAGATGGGTGCAATTGTTTAAGAGTAACTAAATTACGAATTCGAGGACGTGTCATGCTTAAAGAACATCTCATGTCAACTTCTAAATCCAATCTGTTTCTATTCTTGGATTTTATGTTCAGCATTGTTGAGAATCCAGATTCACACAAGTAAGTTGATGAAAAAGGAAGCAATTTTCTTAAAACAAAGAGACTTAATTGTGGGAATAATGTCATAGTTTTAGCCCAATAGTGTATGTCTTTATTACTTTGAATGAACTCTTCTTTAGCCTATAATTAATAAATATATAACGAAAATTAATTGATGATTATATATTAACCTCTGTATCATTTCGGAAATCTAAGAATTCTTCTTGAATCTCATTGGGTAAATCATCTACGTTGCAATTGAACGGGTTTCTTGATAATTTCATAGCTATATCGTCAGAAATTATATCTGGGAAATATCTTTCAAACTCAGACTTTAGTTCGGTTAAATGCTGCAGGATACAATTCTTTAATATGTCTGGTAATTTATCATTATTCATCTCTTCATTAAGTCTATGGAATGGTGATATGTTGTTTCTTTCTATTTTTCCTGTCCAAAGATCCAATTTATCAATGAATGATTTAATTGCATCAGTATGCATTATAATAGTAGTTTGTTTTCCTTGCAACTGACGATTTAAGTAATTTAATCTTTCAAAGATATCAGCTAAATATGCAATGCTTGGTAATATTTCTTCATCAAAATCTTTCAAATCTTCCTGCGTCTTATTACTTTGTTCAGATATAAACATTTTTATTTCTGAGAATAATTCAAACACTCGATCAATTACATTTCCTTTCGATAGCCAGCGCACAGCAGTATAAAATAACAAATCCTGATGATTATCGTCCATTTCACCACATAGCTTTCGAAATAGACGTGTTCTAAGTGAACTACCTTTAATATAATTAACTACTTTAATAATAATGTTTAATATACAATTTAATTCAGATGGTAACGTTTTTGATGCAAGTGCTTGACGGTGAATTATGCAATGCGTTGCAATAATTTCAGGGTTTTTTCTTTTAACCAATGAAACAAATCCCGACTTTGATCCTAGCATACTCGGAGCACCATCCGTACAAACTCCTATCAATTTATCCCATGATATTTTTTCTTCTACAAAGAATTCAGATACCATTGACATTACATCAATAGCTTTAGTTGTCGTTGTCAATACTTTACAAAATAAAAACTCTTCTTTAATTTGATTATCACAAATATATCTAGCATAAACCAAAAGTTGTGATAAATTGCTTACATCTGTTGATTCATCAAGCTGAATAGAAAAAAATGGAGATAATCTTATTTGATCAGTCACTTGCATTTTAATATCATTGGACATTTCGTCTATTCTAGATTTAATTGTACTATCTGATAGACTTATTTGACTTAATTTATCCACTGATTTTTGATCTAATACAAGTCGAGCTGCTTCTAACATGCATGGCTTTACTAGAGATTCTCCAATTGTATGTGGTTTCTTCTTTTTAGCTATAATAAGTGCAATTTCATATGATGCTTCGGTAATATTTTTATTTGGGCAGAAAGTACTTGTGGATGTATTATCCAATCTTGCCCGTTTTAAGCCGCGTTCTTTCATTCTGAAATATTCAATGCCCTTATTTGCTAATAAAGGATGCATTTTATTCAAGTGCAATTTTAATTTCGATGGTCTCAAGCTCTCATTTGATAATGTAGTCTTGCACACTACACATTGCGGTCGTATTATTCCTTTATCCAAGATTGAAGAAAATCCAAAATTTAAATATGAATTATCATAAACACGTTTATTAGGCATCTGTAAAATTAAATGATATTGTTGCTCAAATCTAATTTATTTGATATATAAAATACTTTATTACTATGATTTTTAAAATTTTAAAAATTCTTTAAAAATTTTAAAAATATGAATTTAATAAATTTATGTCTTAAATTATTTAATTAATATAAATAATTCAATTTAATTAAATACATAAATTACTATATTATAAACTTTATAATATAAAGTATACTATTGCAATACATATTTTCATTACAATACATACAATAGTAACCTTAAACGTATTATAAATTTATGTCTTAAATTATTTAATTAATATAAATAATTCAATTTAATTAAATACATAAATTACTATATTATAAACTTTATAATATAAACTTTATATTATAAAGTATACTATTGCAATACATATTTTCATTACAATACATACAATAGTAACCTTAAACGTATTATTTCTATAATTATTTTTCAAATTTTAATTTGGATTTTCATAGATTTATATTTATATTATTTATAATCTTTGAATAATAAAAGAAATTAGACAATTTAGACCAAGAATATTTGGCCCAAGAATATTTATATTATTTATAATATTTGAATAATAAAAGAAATTAGACAATTTAGACCAAGAATATTTGGCCCAAGAATATTTATTTTATTTATAATCTTTGAATAATAAAAGAAATTAAACAATTTAGACCAAGAATATTTGGCCCATGGCCCAAGCAAATTTGGCCCATGGCCCAAATTTGGGCCCTGGCCCACAGTTTAAGAAACCCTGCCCTATAGGGTGTCCGTATTCGGACCATCGATATAAAGAAAGTTCTTTATATCGATGATTCGGACGAGGGTACCGCAGTACCAAGTATTACATTGTTATATTACATTATATTACATTATATATTATACTATTCGCGAATACGGACACCCGCTTATCTTTTGAATAAAATGATTAAATTAAATTTAAAAATCACAATAATATATATAATATATATAATCATATAATATTAATATATTGTAATTTTTAAATATAAATATTGAGTCATAACAATTTAAGACCATTTATTGTTAAAGTGTCCATATTAGGTTACTTTCATCTCACTCAAGACAAATACCATAGATTTATATATATATAAATCTTAGTTTAGAAATAACACAATATATATATATATATATAAATATACAGATGTGTATGTGTATATTATTTAAATTAAATTTATTTTACTGTCATCTGTAATATTAAACAAATAAATAATCATCTATATCGTCTGCAGACGAAAACATGTTTTCCCCGAAATTCACGCCTGTACATACTAACGTCGTATTTCTAAAGTGTCAACATCCGCATCTATCCATGCACCTAATAAATCTTATGATCACGGCAGACTATTGTCTTTGGGTCGTTATCTAGGTCACCGATAGAGGTAGTGCTCGTTCGCTTATTCACCTGTAATGGTGGCGTATATCGTACCTCGCGAGAAGAAGACGTATTCGATGTTATAATATACTATAATATACCTATTCGCATATAATTGCTATCAGTGTGTGTGTTCGTGTGTGTGTGTGTAGGTGTGTGTGTGTGTGTGTGAATCCGCGTTATGTGAACCTATTTGTTTACGCAGACGTTTTCTGTTTCAGAATTAGAATTCCTACATTATAAGGTAATGAATATATTCATCAAAGGAATTCATAAATTACTTGCGTAATTTATAAATAAAATCTAAGAGACATGTTTATACATGTGTATGTATATATGTATGCGTATGTGAATGTGTGTATGTGTAGTAAGCTATTCATATATTAAGATGTTATACAGGTTGTAGAAAATAATGCGAAATTAAATATTGATTTTTTTTTTGATTACAACAGAAAGATAATATATCAATGAATTATTTCAGGTAAATGTTTATTTTTATATTTATTATTAAATATTAATCGTAAATATTAAATATTAAGTATTAGGGCTATGTAAACCGTACAATGTACGCCGTACATTGTACGAGTATCAAATACAATTATTTATAAATTTTGTTTTATGACTGAATTAGAATATTTAATATAGGTATTTGAAAGTAAATATAACTTATAAGTGTTACAAAATACTTTTAAAACAGGTTCTTTATAAAAATGTCGTAAAAATATATGCTTCGAATAAAATATCAACTTTTTCAATTAATAATTTTATTATCTTATATTTTACTGATTTTAAAACGGTTGTTGCATTCTTGAATAAAATACTCTGTAAATATAATGTATATAAATATCAAAGATTACATTTATATTTACACCTTATACATGTTATATAATGTAAAATGTAAGAAATATACATTATTTCAAATTAATTAGATGTAAATATATATATATATATATATATATATATATATATATATATATGGGTATGAGTACGCGTTTAAATGTGTGTGTATGTATGTGTGTTCGACGCACTGTGTGTGTGCGTATGCGTGTATGTGTGTATGCATATTTGTATTTACATATACATCTATATTTAATATTTAAGTGTTACATTGTGACATGTGATCTATATATATATATATATATATATATATATATATATATATATAGATACATCATATCACATGAGTGTCACATGATACGCGATGTGCACACGTGTCTTACACGTGGTGCATCACGTGCACAATATACGCTTCTGTTACGTATCACAATAGGTACATTATCTTATTATCGGCTGCTGCGGCATGTCTTATTACCTAGTACTATTATTACATCATCGTGGCGGTGGTGGTGGTGGTGGTTATCACGCGATGTTACGTAATAATCGTTATCGAAAGCGACGTATCCTATCGGCCGACTAGATATAATTAACTCTATAGGGTGTGTTAGTGTGTTTTAATTACGCCGCCGTGCGACTGGCTCGGTGTAGATTAGATACGCGCGTAACGTTAGGGGGATCCACGTGACGTGACGTAACGTCGTGGCTCGAGTGCGTGCGTCGTGGCTCGAGTGCGTGCGTCGCGTCGAGAGCGTCGGACAGGTCCGCATGCACTGTGTATGATGCATGGTGTTCCATCGTCGCTGGGTATTATAGTGTATACACTATATACAAAGATGTTGCGAAGAAAATTAACCTCGGAAAATCGTCGCTATATATATATCAAAGATTTTCCGAAGGAAAGATATAACACTTACGCGAAATCGTGTAATTCGAATTTGTATACAAAATACCCTGGTGCCACCTATAGCGGGTTACTTTTAGGAACTATGCGTTGTTTATAATGTAAATTCGTATTTAACTATACACTTTTAAAATGTTAAATAATATGCTTTAAATTAATATTTATATGATGAAAACTAAGTGTTCATTACTAATATATAACAAACAAATATGATATGTATGTTTTAAATGCTATAAGTATATATTTAGTGAGTAAAAGCTAATTTATATTGCATGTAATTTAATAGAGCAATGAAAACATTGTTGTATGCAAACAGAGCCGAACCTAAATCTATTTCAGTGATTTCGATACTACTGCTAGCAGCGGTTGGGGCTATAACTAAATTACGTTGCATGCATAGGGAGTGTTATATCTTTGCTTCGCAAAATCTTTGTATATATATTATATAATATGTCTATATAATACATAGAGCTAGAGAGAAAATATCTGTCTCTCTAGCTCTGTGATATAATATAATTGTATATCCTATATAATATCACTATATTGGCATTATTGATAGGGGGACTTAATTACCTATAGGAGGACTTACTTCGTGGTTAAGACTAATTAGTAGTGCAGCACTACTAACCATGGTTAAGGTTAAGGTTAAGGTTAAGGAGTAAACTATAATGTATAGGCGACGGTGGCCGATGTAATCTTTATATATAAAGATACGAAGTATACTTTGTTAAAAGTGTAGGGTACACGGGTACACGTATATATATATATATATATATACGATATATATATATATATATATATATATATATATATATATATATATATATATATATATATATATATATAGTATGGTACGTAGTATAAATGTGAAACCTATGATTCTCAGTATATAACTAATTTCACCCGATATAACATATGTAGGGGAAAGTCTCCGATTACCGACCCCCTCCTAATACCGACCCCTCTCGTATCTCAGTAACTATAAGAGATATCAACAAATTATATATACATGAACTGTTAGTAATTTAATGATACATATGAATAAGTATTTTGTTTTAATAAATATTCAATCCTACAATTGTTATTTGATAAAATGTAATATTCTGTTTTTACTTTTTAAATATTTGAATAATAACTTTTTTAAATTATTGTAAATACTTTATTATTTAAAAGAAAACTTAATTTTGTGCATAATATTGTAGATCAATAAAATGTTTATAAATATTATAAAAATAATTTAATTTGAATAACTATTAACCAATATATCTTAATTATAGCAACCCATATGATTTTCCTATTACCGACCACCTAAATTACCATAATACCGACCCCATGTGATTTATAATATCCAATCAAAATAGATCAGTATTTTACTTTAATATATGTCATAAGTTTTGTGTATCATTGATATAGATTAAGGATTCATGATTCCATTCGATTACATACATCCTGATTAATAATTAATAATTAAATATTAAATAATAATATACAATATTTTAATATAATTACTATAAAGTTTAAATTTAAATTTAATATTACTATTAAAACATAAATTCAATAAAAAATAAATTGCTTGAATGTTATAATTAATTATATGTATGTTACATACCCCCATAGGGGCGTCGGAACAGGGGGGGGGCGGGGGGTATCGGACCCCCCCATTCAAAAATATGGGGGGGGCTAAGTATGTTTTGCCCCCCCCATGAAATGTGTATTAATAAATTGTATATATATTAAATATAGTATATTGTCTTTGTTAATACAAATTTTTTCTAAAGAATTTTACCAAACATATGGGGGGGCTAAGTATTGTTTGCCCCCCCCCCCCATCCATGAAATATGATAATATTCATGAGAGAATCTCTGAGAGATACGAGGTTATCTGGCGATATTAAGAATGAAATCATTCAACTATATAAATCTGAATTATTAAATATTTGATTATAAGATATTAATGGAAGTTTCTTAATTCAATGTGATGGAATTCAAGATATATCCGGAATTGAGCAGGACATTTTGGTGGTTCGATATTTTACATAACAACTAGAAATTAAAAAAATATGCAATATTACTGAGGATACAACTTAAATATAGCAAATTTAATGTTATCTGAACTTTAACATCTTAACTTTCCTATTTATAAATTAAGAGGACAGTCATATGACGGTGCAGTTAATATTTCTGGTCAATATAATAGTGTAAAGACTATAATAATGAATAGACAGCCATTAACTTTTTATACACAATGTTGAGATCATCGCACAAACTTATTAGCATAATCATTAGATATTAATATAAATATAAGAAGAGCCTTGAGAGTGGTTCATGATTTGGGATTATTATATGAACAAACGATCAAATTCCGGATTGTATATAATAGGTACTAATAATAACAAAGCAAATACATTTAAACCATTATGCCCAACAAGATGACTGCGAAAAGCATGTAGGAAATTAAAACAACATTAGATCAATATGGTGGTATAATCGTATGAATTGTATAATCGATGCACTAAAATAATATAAAGAATTAGATTATATTACCAATGACCACAAATATATTGCAAATTTATTATTAAAAAATATGAATAAATCAAATATATTTTCTATGAATATTTAAAGTTTGATATTTGAAAGCTTGGATATGAAGGTTAAATCTTTCATTATACCAACAAATACTATTGAAGGTAACATTTATAAAAAATAAACTTGAAAGCATATATGATTATAATTATATATAATCATAATAAAAATCAATAATAAATAAACATAAAGGATCAGATAATAGTAAAGATGATTCTAATTAAATTGAATAATGATAGAAATAATGTGCACACATTCATTGAAGATATAGAATCAAAAGTATTTTATATTTTATAAATACAAGTTTTTATATTGACTCAAGGTTAATAAAATACTTTTATAAACATATTATATAAAACATTTTAGAAAATACAAAATAGCTTATAGGTTTATAATGAAATATTATAATAAATTATTTTAATTTTAAATATATCTAATTTAGTTTTCTAAGTATATCTAAGTATATCTGATTCAGAGAATAATAATAAGACATATAATATAAATTATTATAAATATGTATGAGATGAATAGTAATGAAAGCTCAAAAGACTATTTAAGACCTCATCTAGATAAAATAATATAACATTATTAATGTTATAACATATATGTTAATATAAGAATGTGATTAGATATGATCAGTTAATATGTTAATATACTTTATCATTAATATTTACAGAATAAAATATAGGTTGATTACTGAGTTGTTTGATTCCATAATGATGAAAATTAAAACCAAATTTTATACTAAGAAAACATTATTTATACATTCTTATAAATTAAAGTAATAATTATTACAAATAATATAATTCATGAAAAAAAGGTGTTTTTTTTAGATTAATCTAATTAATCCTATTAATTTTCTACACTAAACATATAGTTTATTAAAAAATGTATAAAGAATTAACGATTGAAAGATCGAATTTCCATATGTTCAAAGCAATCAATAAGTTCAATACCATCTGATGAGGATAAACATGAGGCTATACATGATAGAACAATCTCCTAAAATTCAAAAAATATTGTCCGGCATAATAGATTTGATAAAATTGTATTGGTTTTCCCTCAAGTTCTGTGTCATGTTAGCGTGGATTTAGTAAGCTACGAATAATAAATACGTTGTTACGATCTACTATGCTAGATAGTAGATTCAATGTATTAGTATTGGCAAATATCAATCAAAAAATAATTCACACAATTGAGATGGGTATATTTAAAAATCTATATTTATATAATAATAAATTATGTAATGTTTATTATTTATTTTCTAATATATTCATACTTATTGTTATACAAATTAAATATTATTAATTGCATATTAAAGGGTTGACATAGACTAAAGAGGTATACGATATTAATAAGATATAGTTAGTAATAAATAATAGGATATATAATATAAAATATAAATAAATAGCCCCCCCCCATAAAAAATATCGTTCCGACGCCCCTATGTATGTATATCTACTATTTTTATTGGATATTATTATACTACAATTATTTATACCACGATTATGTTAGGGTGTCGGTAATGGGAGAAGGGGGTCGGTATTAGGAACAGGTATCCGATTACCGCCCCCCTGTTTATTCTTGTAAATATAATTACATCAAAAATTTAAAATAGCCACATTATTCATTGCCATTATATTACCCTAATTACAAAATTTCAAATTAATATATTTAATATTGAATAAGTTATTACAAATAATCATTTGGGGGTCGGTAATCTGGGACTTTCCCCTTCATATCGTATGCGGCTATAGGTGTATATGTGTGTGACACAATGTGCCTATTTATACCTATATATACCTATAGGTTTATATGTAAAATCTTAAGAATATTTGCTCATGGTAAATATTTACCGCACATGAGATTGGAACTATTTTATTAACTATGTAATTTAATTTTAATATATATTTGTATGGATATGTTATTATAATATATTTTTGTGGGGGATCCTTTATCGAAAGCATGATTGTATGCAGTTTATGCTTCAATATGCATATTGTTATTAAAAGGGTTCCTTTTTTACTTATTATATATCTATATTGTATTGTAAACATATTACATGTGTATTAATTATTTATTAATACTATAGTATTAATAATTAACTTATATATATATATAAGTAAAATAAATATTATTCATTAATTAATTCATTGATGGTATACCATGGATTTATATGTATTACCTATGGATGCAACATATACCATGTATATATATACCTATATACCTATAGGTAGGCATCCTACTACCTATTAGAATAGCCTTAAGGGCTTACGCCCATAGCAAAGCTTTGCTATTAGGTAGTATACTACCTATTCTATAAAACATGCACATAACATGTACGACGTACATATATATAACGTACTATATATACGTACTATATATACGTACTATATATTATACCTACACAGTAACGTACCCTTTTACGTATACAAATGTAATCTAGTAATTTCCGAAAATGTATTAACATAGTATTGTATCCCGTCTATGCGTTGTTTCACGTTAAAATATGAGTTTCTATATATGTCCTTACTCACCACACAACACTATATAGATTTAACACTTACTATATACGCGTGGAATAATAGATAACGTACGAAAGGGTACCTGCAAATTTGCTATTAATAGCAACGTATACAATAGGAAAAATATTCTAGATATATATATATCATATATTATATGTATTGATTTTCTCGTTTTCTCTATGTATCGGCAGCTAGAGTCATTGTCCAATCGGGAATCGCGTGCGTCGCTAGACCAATAGGATATAGAGTACGTCGCTAGGCAGCCACAACGATTACATGTCGTATATTCACGATTTTAGCCTCCATAATAATAATATTAGTCTTGTGTTTGCTATTTATCTTTAATACCAGTAACTAAATCACTCACAAACGAGCACGTAAATACTTTACACATCTCTCCCGATAATATTGATAGTAATCTAGTCGTTCATTTCTATTTTAACGTTTAAAAATACGAATATATTTAACGATCACCAGTACACGACAATAGAATTATCGGCTTTTTAATCTCCAATAATATCGTGTATCACTAGAGGCTATGTCTAGTCAGATGAGCAAAAAGAAGGGAGGAGGTTTTCTATCGAGACAGGTTAGCCGAGCCAAGCAGAGATCTTCTCTAATCGTGGAACACATAACGGGAAACACGACCGGGTTGCCCTCTGTTACGGAGGAGGATCTGCTGCTTCAGGATCAGATATCAGCCGAGGATGTCTTACGACTAGATCGAATCACGAGAGGTTGTTACTGGTGTACATATTACTTTAATGCCATGATCTGATATCGCTAAATATTAACGATATTCTATATTATATTAATTATTATTATAGTTACTATAATTATTATAATAGTATATTATAATAATAGTAAAGATTATCATACAATATTATATTGAATATAATTTAACAATATGTAATATTATAATTATTATAATATATTATAATTATAATAATAATTATATTATATTCAATATTATATTGAATATAATATTGAATATAATTTAATAATATTATAATTACAATTAATTACAATTATTATTAATTAATAATAATAAATATTATATTTATTAAATATATAACCTATTTTACATTTATTATATGTATATTATATTACTTATTATTTTACTTATTAAATTAACACCACTATTATTATAATAATTATAGTGATTATAAGTAAGTACAATAATTGTACTTACTATAATTGTAACAATTATTTCATAATAATATATTATAATGATTATAATAATCATTTAATAATTAAATTATTGAATATTTAATATTATATCATTTAATAATACATATATTCAATATTATATTAATTATATAATATAATTAGTATAATATATGCTAATTATTAATATAATTTAATTAATTAAGTTATACCATTATTATAATAATTATTATCATTTATTATAATAATTAAATCATTATAGTCTTAATGTTATAGATGTATATAATATTTATATTGTGATCAAATTTCATTACTTTCTCATCATAAATAAAATATTAATTTAATAACATATAAAGGGTTAGAAATATTTCTATAGGAATTATCTATAGGAATTATCTGAAAGCATGCCGATTTTTATTATAAGAATTTCAGAGATTAATTTGGGCGGTACTTATGTATGTCACTTAAATGCATTACTTAATCACTACTGCACAATTTAAAATAATTTGACTGAGTAACGAATTATACGATATTTTATAGTAATACAATATTGTATAGGCTCACTTCGGAATATAATGCAGCTAACAAAATAGAAAAATAAAACCAAACCAAAGGTATAAAACAACCCCAAAATATCAATCCGTAAATATATATATTAAATTGTGTATACATAATAAATATGTTGCGCCTAATTTCATGCGGTATGTATATCATATGTAATATATCATATCGGTTAGAATATTTTTTAAGCAATAACGCTTAAAAGAGGTATTTAACTGACATATAAGTACAACCAATATCGAACTCTGAAATTCTAATAATAATAATCGGCGGCTATCTTCGTTATTCACAAAATATAGTTATTATAATTAATATAATAGTATATTTATTATAATAAAGTACGATAATAACTTACTTTAGTAAATAATTACAATAATTATGTTAAACGATAATGAATCATATCGGACTAGTGAAAATGCATCAATTATCAAGAATTATATTCTGGTTAACCACATCTAATGTTAAATAGAGTACCTACTACATGCTAATATCTATAAGCTTATGCACATATATATCAGTCCATATCTACAATATAATTAATAAAAGAACCCCTGAAACTACTAGCAGTAATATCACCACTGAAATAGATTTAGGTTTGACACAGTTTTTATACAACAATGTTTTCCTTAAATGCAATATAAGTTAGCTTTTACTCACCTCATAGATATGTATATCATTTAAAACCAAAATATCCTATTGATTTATTATAAATTAATTTTGAACACTTAGTTTTCATCATAAAATAATTATTTAAAACCATTTTTTTACATTTTAAAAGTGTATAATTTGATACAAATTTATAAATAACACATGTGTACGAAATAATATCCTATGAGCTGCTTTTTGTACAACATTTAATTATATGATTTCGTGTCAATGTTATATATTTATTTAGAACAATATTTGGTGTTAATGTATTTATATGTTAATGTTATTATATTGTATTCCGAGGTCAACATTATGATTCACATTTAAAGATAAATACAATTTTAAATATCAATTTATTTGTAAATCGATATATAATTTTGCTATAAGTATGTTTTACTATTCGTATATATTTGTGTATTATGTTTATATATATATATATTTAATCACCACAACGCCCAAGAACCCTGGATACCAGAATTAAAATTTGCTATATATTCTGCATGCATAATTCATATAAATCATAATACGATAGTAACAGTGTGATATATCATCAAATTAGAGCTACAATCTTAAGTGGTACTCTAAATCTATGGAATATATAATATAATTTGTCAAAAAATATATATTATATTGACATTGAAATGGTATAGAAAATGTGTATATCTATGAATATAGATATTATTTGTTATCAATAAAATAGAATAACTTCTAATTCATAGGAGGAGCACCTTTCACATGTTTTATAACATATATTCTCACAAACTTCATATACTCAGGTTGTCAAATTTCAAATACATGCAAGACTTTGAATTCACAAATTCTTAGATATTTTAGCTTCAAATCCAAAAAAGTATTAAAATAATCCAAGCTATATAATCCAAATTAAGACTTTAAAATGGCTTTATGGTAACAATTGTAAATTCTAAGTTCAGACTTTAACATTAATCTTCAAAAGATGTTTAAATTAATCACGACTGATGTTTAAAGTAATATTAAGTACATCTATATATGAAACATAGTATGTATTTACATATAATAATATCTTACAACAATTATGAAATAATTACATATAATTATTTGATTTTACTTATCAGTTTCACAATTTTGATTTAAAACATATTGTGTTTTCTAAATAATTAACATTATTTACTCGATTTGTTTAATTTATAAATGGATTCAAAAATATCCGACTCAACTCAACATTTCATTACTATGACTCTAAATTTGGACTCACATTTTTTATAACGTTAATATATGTTATTGATATTTACTTCACAAAAATAAATATTATTTTATATCCCCAATTGATATACAAATTAAACTGAAATATGTATGAATGTTTCATTTGTATAATATAATTGTTACTTTATTATACTCTAAATCTATATGTTCAGAATATTTATATATAAATAATAAATAATAAATAATATTTTATATATTTGTAATCACCTTCAATAATTGTTAAATTAGTTCAAATTATATATATCATATAAGTGAACTATATATTCCTATATAATATATAGGAGTATCAGACTTCTATTGTGTATATATATATATATATATATATATATATATATATAATAATCAGATTTATGCAATGTGATAAACGAGAGTTAACCAATATAGATATAGAAGTTCAGTGAACTTGTCGAGATATCTACCTGACTGCAAAAGTAAAAAATAAAAATAGTAACAATATAGTAAAATAAAATTAGAAATGACAAAAAAAAAGAAAATATAAATTGTAAAATTGTAAATATTAAAATAGACATATAAATATAACAATATAAATTAATTATTCCTAATATAGAATTTTATGGTAAATTTAAATACCTATATTAAATTAAATACATATATTATATATTTATATATATATGTTATATATATATATAGCTTTAATTTAATATAGGTATTCAAATGTACTATACAATTCTATATTAGGAATAATTCAATTATAGTGTTATGTATATATAATATTAATAATTATTGCCGAAAAATAAAATTCCTGTGTTATTAATTTATATTATTTCTAATTACATGTTAAGTTTTATCCAATGAAATTGTATTTTAAAACTGTTAACGCATTTGATTTTTCAACACCGCAACCATATATATCTAAACTATACATAATTTATATAGGATTTATTAAACAACTTTAAAAGATTTATTTCATTAGGTAAAATTAAAAATAATAATCATATAACTGACTATGTGACTCAGTTGGCTAAGGTGTCAGACACACAAGCAGTAGGACACGGGTTCAAGTCCGGACATTAATATATGTCTTAAAATATTATTTAGAAGTGATCTTATCAAATTGTATATAAATAACTGATGGGCTATTGTTAAAACCATGGATGCCTCAATATGAGAGCGGCTTCGAAGGGACATTAGAGCCATATATGGTTATAAGTGAAAAACTTCATCTAAGTACCTAGATGGGATGAAAGGACTCCATCAAAATAATATATATTATTCAATTTCACACATATATATTATATATATATATACATATTGTTATCAAAACAATAGTTACATATATATAATGATTATAAATAATTATTTTAATTTTAATATTGTACTTTAAAAAACAACAATAAGTAAATTCTATAAACAATTTTTAAAAAATATTTAAATTAATAGATTATTTTTCTATAACATAAAATATGTATCGTAAAATAAATAATAATTATATTTATAATATCGTTTTCAATACTGCATAATTATGTTCATTAAATGTTAATTTATTTTAATGATATATTATTAAATTATATTATGTATATGTCAGTAAACTTGTCTCGTTAACTTTGTGCGTGTGATAACCATTACTTTGTATAATTTATAATATCAATTCTATAATTTTGAATAATAAAATATATCATATTTATAATTTAGAGTCCAGGCATTATATATTGATAATATAGTAAATCTGACTTATATATCACGATAATACTTCGGATAAGTTAATAATAATACTTCAATCTCATGCATTGAAATATTATCATCACTGCTGTAACATTTGCAAGTTAATGACCTTGATATTAGTATTGTAATTGTATATTCATTAACGTATATTGTCATATTTAGGATATATTTTTTATAATAGATAATAAATATCACACATATATAAATATTAGGCAGCTGGGGACCAATCTACCCAGTGTTATCTTGCTATTGGCATTTTTATAATGATTTTAACAGTAGTATAGAATACACTTATTTTCTCATGGATTATATAATTTTTTTACTTTTTTTTATAAACTATAATTATGGATAATATTTGTATTAAATTGTATTAATATGATATCATTTAATTTAAGTTATTATAATATTTTCGCGTGGATTTTATTAAATAATGTGTATTATGTATTATATATATTATATGTATTTATCAAATATGTACTGTAATACTTAATACATTAATGTATATACGTTATAATCTGGATAAATTAGTTCTTTTAAAAAAGGTATCAATGGATATGAGATGGGTTATTTTAATGTTTATATTTAATATGTTCTTCGATTTAAATCTATCGCTCAGTTATTATAATAGTACTACTATAGTAACCAATTTTAAAGGTTCACTTTGGGAAGTAGTGCAGCTAAAAAAACATCATGCAGAATAAAACTAAACCAATTAAACCAAATAACCCACAAATATCAATACGTAATATATATACAGTCAACTCTCGGTAAGTCGGACTACGGATAAGTCAGACTTCTCGATAAGTCGGACATATTTAGTTGGTTTAGTTGGATTTGTATCTAGTTACATGGTACATTAATCGGATAAGTTGGATTGAATAAGTCGGACTTTTCTATAAGTCGGACACATATTATAGACATTTTTATGTTTTTATACTGGATAAGTCGGAATTTTTATAAATTGTCAGAAATGTTTACTTAAAATAATGAATATTATAGTTTTAGTAAGTAATATTATTGAATACAACATTTTATATTGTTGATTGTTACATAATTCCATATTTCGGTAACCATTTAACTTGCGCTGCGCATTTCATGTCTTATTTGCATGATATTCTTAATCTCGGATAAGTCGGAAATCTCGCTAAGTCGGACACTTTTCCCGGTCCCTTGCGAGTCCGACTTATCGGGAGTTGACTGTATATATATCTATATATATATATATATATATATATATAATTGCAGTCAATATTGTTGTAAAGTTATATATCATGACTAATTTAGAGGATTTTACCCACAAAATCTAACCACTTTACTTGAAAACACTGAATAAATAAAGGATTGAATCGAATTGTTATTAAAAGTAGTAAGACCTATGGAATATATGTGAACGAAATTGTGTTTAATTAATAGTATTAATTTAATACTATAAATAAGAAGTAAATTAAATTAATAGTACCATGGAAACTATAATACAATAATATATTTTACCATAGAAACTACCCTACACTCGAATATGAGTGTGTGTATATTTATTGTATATGTATGTGTGTGTTAGCTTCTTTATGTATATATTTACGCGATATTCATATTATAAATTATAATTATATACATACGCTTAAGTATTAGTAAACGATGTTATAGGCTCACTTAGGGATGTAATTCGGCCACAAAAATCAAGTAGAACATAACCAAACCAATTAAATATATTTATATATATATATATATATATATATATATATATATATTTATTGCCGCTATTTCTAATTATTTTATCCATTTATTAATTTTTATAATTAATATAAAGTACTTATTTCACCTATTATTTACCATATATATATATATATTACTTAATTCATTATTAATGATAACATATCTACAATAAAGGTCATATCTGCTAAAGCGTTATCCATAATAGTGTAGCATACACACATTGCTGAGATAGCAAGCATGTCCTCAGTAATTAGATATGTAAATTATTTGCGAAAAGGAAATTACATATACCACCTCCTAATCTCAAGTAGACATTACGGACAAAAGTAGACATTATGGTATACACAAGTAGAGTATTAGTTGACCTATGACCTCTCAACTCGTATGAGTATCTTTGTATGCGCCTATATAACTGTGAATATTCCATCATTCATTTGCATCATAAACTATAATTCTATGCTTATTTAGCGAAGTGTGGACATAGTTGAATAATTATTTTACATCAAAAGAAATTATTTAATGTAGAGTATAAAATTTCATTTATTATGATGTGTATTGTAATATTTTCTATATAATAGATATATCGAGTCTCTACTCCTCCTCCTCCTCCTCCTCCTGCTCCACCTCTTCATTATCATTGTTAACATTGTTAAATGATACTCCTACGGCTATTTACTCGTGATTCCTGGAAAACTGCATCGTACACTAAATCAATACATTCCACCGACCACCACGACGAACATATCCTTACGCTAATGAGAGGCCCATATCGCTACACACAGCGTATCGTAGCGTATCACTCTCTTTTTATAATCATCTCAGATTAGCATAGTTACCAGATGTGGGTTACGTGACCTTTATGCTTGCGTATTCTCCGATAATTGTCACTCGATAGCGATACAATGTGACCTCTAATATCTAACATCTGTGTCATCGGAGAGCATATAAACAATGTAGTTTGGGTTTTTATCAGCGCTGTAATCTATCATATTAATATATAATCTTGTATATGTGTAAACACATTATACTATTTGCGAAAATAAATTTATATATATATATATATATATATATTTACGATATTGAAATATTATTATCTATTACATGAGTATATTGATTACCTCTACTTGATATATATATATATATATATATATAAAATCATTACATTATATAACAGTATGATTCTTATTTAGATATTATAGATATTAAAGGTGCCCATATCGATGTGGCAATGTCAGCATATAATACGTAAGAGAATCTACACATATGGGTGTGGCTAAAAAAAAATGGACGCCCACTTTAGATGAAAGTAAAATATGTTATTTCAAAAATAATAATCATTGTAAAGTAAATATCGGTGACACGACAAAGATACAACTATAACATATACAATGTAGTTACGATACGCAATATATTAATAACATACGATGCACACGACATTTAATTAATATGTAATATATGATTGCAGTCATCGTATTTTAATGAATTGTTTCGATATACGATATGTTGATTTACTCTCACCTAGTATCGTCATTATGTTGCCTATTTATATTTAAATATATTGCATATCGCATATCATTGTTAGTAATATATCATGTGTTGGTTTTGCTAAATGTATAGCTTATAGGCTTTGTATTGTTTATCAGAGTACATTGGTTAACTATCGAATGACAATGCAATAATGGTCTCTATGTTTAGTGAATACTGACTATAGATGGGCATGTTAAGATAATATAAAAGTCCATTGTTACATATTAGATGGAGGTATAGAGTTATAATAATAGTTATTATAATAATATAATTGTTTAGAGTTAATATTACTAGTATTATAGTCACAATTAATTCAATTGAAGTTACTTATATGAATTTGAATTGAATTTATTTACTGAATATTGGCTATAATAATAGGTGGGATACCCAGAAGCTATGTGTTAGCTTATACTAAGGATATTTGAACACATTCTTTAATGCCATATGATTGAATGTATGTGATATGCAGGTATACACTTGTTTGATTATTATTTTACACTGCTTTTTAAATTCATCAATAGCATATCATATAAGTCACACCTACATGTCATTATTATTATAATGATATTCTCAGATTAACTAGGCTGAGATTTGATATAGTTTTAATCTAAAGGGCTTAACGGGCTTAATCTAAAGGGGCTTAGTCTAAAATGGCTTATATTTTATAATATTATAATCCACTTAAAAATCAGTATACCACACAGCATAAGTCCCACAAGTATTACATAATAAATGTAGTGTAAACATCATAAGACATATATATAGATAGAATACATCTGTTTCTAAACCATGGATTAGATATGGAATATTATCCGAATATTCAATAAATATGGGTAAAAGGGTAAATCCAGCAGTCTTTTAGGAATTATCTATATAACTTTAATAGCAATACGTGTGGTATACTGTATAAGTGGCTTTTACTTTATATACATATTTATATATATATATATATATGAATTTATATTGATACACATTATATAAATATTTATAAAATTACATAAACCCATACACATTTACACAATATATATTGTGTATATTACAATATATATATACACAATCAAACATATGATATACATTTTTGAACTTATTGAATCATAATTGTATCCGCTATGTTTACAGCCATAGCTGTATAAGTATACTTAATTATAGCAATAACTAAACGTACGTATTGCATCAGTTTGCATTAATAGCAGACGGCATTCATAATGTGTTAACGTTCGAATCATAGCTAGGCGAATAATCATTCGAGTCCAACCATAACGACTGTTTGATAAGCACACCAGAGTAATGATTGACACTATTCCATAACTCCATCTACTACTCTTAACTCCGCCCCCTCCTCTTAACTCCGCCCCTTCCTCTTAACTCCGCCCCTCCTCCTCTTAACTCCACCCTTCCTCCTCTTAACTCCGCCTCCACACCCAGATTATCTCTGCGAATCGGACGCCAACGTCTACGACATTGACTTCACGTGCTTCAAACTCAGGGACATGGACAGTTTGACCTTGCTGTTTGAGGTCGCGAAACCCGAGAGTAAAGGTCAGTATCTGTAACATCTCTTAATGAGGGTGTATATTAGGGTAGCCCCCAAAAAAAAAATTATTTGAAATGTTTACGTAATTTTTTACTTTATTAATATTATAATATAGTTATAATACACGTATTTGCCAAATATTTTATTTTTATGACAAGGTGCACTTGCACAAATACATAAAATATATAAGTAAAAATGTTTATTTATAAAAATTTACATTGACTCATAAATGCAAATATTTCTTCATTAAAGTGCTTTTGCTTTATCAATATTAAATATTTTGTGATAAAACTTAAGAATTATGTTTATTATGAAATTTATGACCTACTGTGAGCAAAACTTTCAAAAACGGGCTCTCCTAGTGTACATTGTATTAATATTACTAAGCTATTATACCGATTCACGAGATAAATATATTATGAAATACGATGAGTAACTTCAATACATGTATTCGCATTGATGTTTATACCGTTGCATCTCATTTGCATATAAATTTGCGATACATACATGATAATAAAGCGTGCATATCTATGCATGCTATAAGTACGTACACGCTGATGTGTGTATCGTATGTGTGTATCGTATGTGCTCTAGGAGCTAGATCGTCGTCGTCAACGTAATAACCCTCTCTCGAGCGCCTCATCAATTACAATTAGTGATTCCGGTGAAAGTATAACGCTGTGACTCACCGACGCGATGACTCACCGCCGGTGATGACTCACGGGCCACTATTATGTAATCCGATACGTAAGCCGATAGCGGCAGGCATTAGCGCGCGACGTGTCACCGCGCAGGGGTCGTCGATTACGTCCTCTATAAATAGACTTCTCGGTAATCTATCGCCTCGACTACTAACCGACCAATCAGCAGGCGACGACGACGTCAAGGAGAAGACTACGGCGGGCGACTCCAGCGCCGGCAGATTCGTACGCTATCAATTCACGCCCGAGTTTCTGAAACTGAAAACCGTCGGAGCTACGTTAGTGACCTTTGAACTCACGACTCTCGTAATATATTACTATCCACTATAGCGAGGACATTGTCCACTGTCTATGTATGCAATGGTATTTTGTGTACTCGCAACTAGATACTCTTCAGTAGTATATTTATTTGTATTTCAATGATTTCAATATTTGAATCAAAATTATCAAAGATATTGATTTATTTTTCAAATTAAATGCATTTATATTTTGATGTTGTATTACTATATAAATATTTTATCAAAATTATGAATTTATTTATCAATATGGTTTGAATTAAAGCGATGTTTTTTATATTATTTATATTGATATTCCTATTAATATAATTAGTATATTAAATTATAATAATTAAATTTTAATATACGTATATTGAAATCATTGATTTAAAAACGAGTTTTTTCATTTGTTTGTGTATCAAATTAAAATGTGTACTCCGGGACTATGATATGATAAATTCACTCCAGCGGAAAATAAAATGTTCACAAAATATGTGTTTCGCAGACATCCCATTCGCTGTGCATAAACATGTTTGAAGCTTTCATGTAAATTAGGAGTATCTTTTAGAATGTTGTATGAGTCTACTTATTACATTACTATACTACAATATATATATATATATATATATATATATATCTAGGCTTTATTTCCTATAATACTGTACATAACGTTGAACCCGCAAAGGTTGACTAATGGTAAACAATAATATTTACGTTCCTCGTTAACTCTCATTATTGCCGAATCTCACCTAAATTCACAAGCGTGCATTCCTATGTTGCATAATCGTAGCTTCGTTATTCAATCATTTAACGGGTAGCTTATCAATAATGCGGCTTTTGTTTACTTATTCTTAGTATTATTGGCTATTTATCGACTCTTAATTATACATGTATATACTGCAATGTAATGTGCCAAATAAAATCTATATATAGATATTGATATATATATATATATATAATATTATATTGGTACCTATCTAGTATAATTCTATTATACAATTATCCGATATAGACTAAATTTAGAATATATATTAATAAAATATTTCTCATGAAATATTTATGAAATTTCAATAATTGAAATGGTGTAGTAGTATTTACCTTTACAAGTGCACATATTACGTAATACCTTTACATGCACATATTATGTAATAATCTGACTTTAGTAGAATACCTTAGTAGAATTATCTTCACTAATTAATGAGCTCTTACATAATATATTTAAAAAAATTAAGAAAAGTGTATATTCCCTGAAATTAACTTAATTAACTATGCATCGTATGTTATATTTATTTATAATTATGATACATGATTTTGTATGCTATTATTAAAATAATATGTACTCGTATAAAATAATATATACCCCTTTACTTCGAGGTTTAAAATTACCATTTAGAGCTACACGCTCTTTCAATCTAATTCATTATATATTCAATATATTTACATACACGCATCATTTATTAATACATTACAACCATTCAACAATATATGTATATATATATATATATATATATATATATATATATATATGAATATTAGAGGCGCTGAAACGATTTTGTATGTAGGGGGACCAACCAATCATAATAAATTTGGTGGTAAAAGTGGGGGAATTAACCAATAAATATGAGGTCCCCCTAGATTTTAAAGTGGGGGGACATATCACTCCCTACCCCCCCATGTTGCAGAACCCTTAATGAATATACTGTTAAAATATGTTATAATAAGATAGTAAGCAACATAAGTAAATTGATTTAAATATATGTTTGATATGGATCCATTATTTAAACTATAAAGTAGTAAGTTTATAATATATTGCTGGATATAAAAGTCATTAGTGTTTCCTAAAACATGTCTGTGTGTTGTGTAGAGTGTAATCACCCGACCTACATTGCCTGATTCCTATTGGATATCAAGTTATTATTATGATTGAATAATGCATAAAGTACTCTTGTGTGATATGTGTATAATAAGTGGACATTAGAAAACGTACTAGATATTTGTATCTTATTATAACTTTAATAATGTGTTAATTAAGTAATTATTCATTTATACACTTGTTTATTTTACAATTTTGAGTATTAATGAAAAGAAAAATAATAAAATATAAATATATATATATATATATTTTTTTATATTATTATATATTTATTTATTAATGAATATATATATATATATATAAATATGATTTAGTGATTGTATTCAGCATATTTGTTCAACATCCCAAATATAGCATTTATTATTAAGGTATTTAATTTGTGTATACGAAAATCACAATTTATTTATATTTCTTTTTATTCTTTATATATTTCTGTCATTATTATTTATTTTTACACATCGTTTTGACTCTATTCAAAACTATTATCTTTTTTCTTATCTACATCTGTAATAATATCTGTGCCTTCATATATAACTAAATATATGCCTTCAGACATATCACCTACGTATTTATCTATTATATATCAATTATGCAAGCTAAACGAATAATATATATATGTGTGGTGTGTATACATTCAGCTTATGAGCTTATATATATAACCCCTTGGATATAACCTACATGTCTATATTCTAGGATTATATATTACTATATATATAATATATAGTATTATTTCTTTATATAATTTATAGAAATATTTATTATTTGAGATTAGTTATTATTTCAATATAATTAATATATTTAAATTTCCTAAAATATATATCACAAGAATTATTTCAAAATATATCTATTAAATTTCAATACAAAATTGCATGTTTATTAATTATAATATAGAACATATTATTTATATTGATTCTCTTCTTTAGATTAATAGTATATTATAATAATCATGTAAAATCATCAAAAGCAATATTTGAATGTTTATCAAGTTGTCCAACCTGCAGACAACACACACACACATCAACCATAACAGTACCATAACCTATAGATTATGTAATCATTATAACTACTACTTAAGTGGTAATTATCTCATCACTAAATATTAATTTGTGATATAATTTCCAATGTTAACTCGATTAATAACATAGTATTGCAATAATACAATGTATCCATTATTACTGACTACTATCATGCCTACTGAATACCACCTGTTTTCTATCAAACCTACATTTCAATAGTAATTAATCATCTTATTACACAGCTACTAGGGACAGTGAATAGGACATACCTACATATTGAGCTTATACATTATAATAGGCGCTATTCTATATAAATGTTGTGTTTAGTGATAATAACATTAGAAATGCATTTCAATCACGATTACATATAAATAATATGCTGCTTATAGAACATGTATGCGTAATATCGCTTAATTCAGATACGAAAAATATGTATTTAAATACACACATGTCATGTAGGACTTGCGATTGTAACATGGTATCGCGTGTCTAGTATACCTACACTGATACACTGTGTACTAGCTCTAGCTCTACTACGATGATGACATAGTGTTTGTTTTACCTGAATGTCACCACCGCCGCTGTATATCATACACGATGAGGAGGTTATTGCCGTCCATCTTAATAAGAGAATATAATCAATACACAACGCAGCAAACACGCAGCCGTATCTCATGTTATTATCGCTTAGGCTTACGTTACGCATGCGTGCGTGTGCTAGGTGCGCTATTCATGGTGTATTTAATGCTAATCAATTACCTGTAGTCAATTTATTAAATTAAATTGGAATTATAAAAATAAATTAAATATTTGCTTAATTTTGTAAAATTATCCAAACATGGAATATATATATATCATCAATTAACACATGTATTATATTATGCATTATTTTATTAACAGAGTGGAGTTTACGGTAGGTGATAAACCTATCAACAAGTTTCGTATGGTGGAAAAGCACTACTTCAAAGAGAGGCTATTGAAATGTTTTGATTTTGAGTTTGGCTTCTGCATACCGAACTCTAGAAACACAGTTGAACATATCTATGAATTCCCCGAGCTGGAAAAAGGAGAATGTTGGTTCCATACATCTCTCGATGTTTTCATATCAAGACATGTCACAAACCATAATTTTATATTTAATAATAGATTTGCTATTTTATATAAAATATATTTACAAACTGATTATCATATTTTAATGAGATTATATTACTTTTCTTGTCATGTATTATTTAAACTAGTATCATTATTATATTATTCATTAATCAATACTAGGATTCTAACAAATTTTGAAAATAAATATGAATGTTAACAAGAAATCAACAATATTAACACTAGTAAATAAAAATACTGAGAAAATCCAGTTTAAAATTTAGTGAAATTAATTATTATACAAACAATAAAAACATCTAATATTATATATCATTATAACTTTATTATCAAAATAAGTCTTACTAATTAAGGATACAAATTTAACTTTTATTTTTTATAATATTTTGAATATTACATGTTATAAAAGATCGTTTTTACTATTAAAGTATATTAAGATATAATTATTATATGTTATTTATGTGAAATGATATATAAATAATATTGTTTATAAAAATACGTATAAAGAATGTGTATTAAAAAATACTTTTTTATAAATAAATAAATGCATATTTTGTATATACTATAGAAGTAAAGATAGCATATAACTTTAAAAAAAATTCATGATATATTACTCATAAATAACATTATTAAAATAATCAATATTTGCATAATCTTAATTCTGCCTCTATTTACCCAGACGAAGACATGATCAACTGTCCTTACGAAACAAAGTCCGACAGTTTCTACTTTGTGGACAACAACCTGATCATGCACAATAAGGCTGACTACTCTTACAATGGGCAATGACTCATCATATCCGCAGCATCAGCAATAATAACTACAACAATAATGAGTCACCATAATCACTACACTACACTACGACGCAGAATATATTTGATATATCACTATTACACCCTCGCCCCCAACTCTCGTCTCTTTCTCCCTCCCTCCCTCCTACTTTTCTCTTATTTACAACTCTTTCTGCATTTACGTTTACACCTACTACGATCACCTCTCAACGGAAACACAACCTTACATTCACAATGATATGGCTATTGTATATTTATGTTAGTTTTTATGTTATCTTCATCATCATAACATAATCATTATGTCATCATAACGGTTACATCATCATCATCATCATACACAATAATATCATTATGTTTATTTATTTTGACATTCAAACGATACATTTTTTGAACTAATAAATATTTTATTCCGAATTCTCTTGCTTAATTCTCTGGCGCGTCCGAGCAGATGTGTCAATCAAGTTCTGATCACACGATATTTAGACGCCGTCGTGATTTGAAGGTCAGTCTGTGAAGGGTAAACCACCTTCATCGATCCGGAAGCATCAAGAATGCAAACTTGCTCTAGCGACAGAGAATTCTGATCCACCTGTAGCGTAAAGTGAACATTGCATTATAATGATAATTCATTCATATATTATATATGTCCTATTTAGTAAAATGTGTATTACAATTAAACTTATACAGTAAAATTAGAATACAAATTTACATTATAATTTTAACTGTCATTGAACGAATAATATATGTAGTATGTAATGCTGTACCTGTTGCTCTGATTTTCTAGATCCGACGCCCATCTCCAGCATATCTGCCAGTAACGTATCCATGGTACGTTTGCACACTTCAAGTGTGGATGATCCACTGATCTCTATCAATATACTAGTGGTGTCTGTAGATATCTGTGTGTGTGTGCAAGTGTTTTCTTACCCATTATCAACTCTGGATAACTTAGTCACTAATAATGTATTTAAGTATTAAAGTAAAAATAAAATAAAAAACTAATAGTTTATATATAAGTATATACCTGCGTATTATCCGAATTAGTGATAGGAGGTAGAGATATCACGGTATTTTCACTATCTATCAGACACGGGTATTGAGGTTTCCCAGAGAGAAGGTCCAGGTATCTATTATTAATGAAGTTATCATATAGTTACATGAACTTTATTGTTAACTATATGATATTCTTTAAGCTCATACATATAATTGACAAGATAAATAAAAATGATTAATATTATATAAATAAATTATTAACAATGTATTAGATGATATTATTAGAATATAATGCTATTATCCATAATTGTGTATATATAGAATTTATAAATAGATTTACAATTATTATTTCTATAAATAGAATTGTCAACAGAGTAAAAATAAATAAAAATTATTATTATATAAATAAATCATTAATGTACTAATTAATGTATCTTATTAGAAAATAATACTTTTATCCAGAATTATATATATATATAGAATTTATAAATAGATTTATAATTATATTAGTTGTGTTATATGTTTACTATACCTAGATATAACTAGGGTACAGTATATACAAGTATGCACTCAATGTCCTTATTTATAAATAGCTATTCACAACTGAAATAAAATCAATTTGTATCAGAATATTTTCTATACAATGTTTTTATTGATTTTCTATTATTTTGTGTTAATTCCAAGTAATATACTCATTATTAACATAGGACAAGCACCTTCTGGAACAACAAAAATAACTATAAGTGATGTGTGTGTGTGTGTATACTAGTAGATCTTACTTGTGAATTCCACTGACAGTACTGCGCTTCTTCTCTTTGCGTAAATCATCCGCTTCTTTGTGCAGTTTCCTCATCAGAGTGGCAGCTGTCATCGGTTTAGATTGAAATAGGGGCACCACCTGGTGATGCATACTTACATTATTACAATTGACCTTTTTAATTAAGATAGCAGATTATTATATTTATTATATTATATAACTTTTAATGGGTAAATGTTACTCTCTAAATTAAAGTAGAGACAACCTCTATAAGTTAAGGAGACGTGTCTAACCTCTATAAGTTGAGGGGGTGTGTCTAACCTCTATAAGTTAAGGGGGTGTGGTTAATCTCTATAAGTTAAGGGGGTGTGTCTAACCTCTATAAGTTAAGGGGGTGTGGCTAACCTCTATAAGTTGAGGGGGTGTGGCTAACCTCTATAAGTTGAGGGGGCGTGTCTAACCTCTATAAGTTAAGGGGGTGTGGCTAATCTCTATAAGTTAAGGGGGTGTGTCTAACCTCTATAAGTTAAGGGGGTGTGGCTAACCTCTATAAGTTGAGGGGGTGTGTCTAACCTCTATAAGTTGAGGGGGCGTGTCTAACCTCTATAAGTTGAGGGGGTGTGTCTAACCTCTATAAGTTGAGGGGGTGTGTCTAACATCTATAAGTTGAGGGGGTGTGTCTAACCTCTATAAGTTAAGGGGGTGTGGCTAACCTCTATAAGTTGAGGGGGTGTGGCTAACCTCTATAAGTTGAGGGGGCGTGTCTAACCTCTATAAGTTGAGGGGGTGTGTCTAACCTCTATAAGTTGAGGGGGCGTGTCTAACCTCTATAAGTTGAGGGGGTGTGTCTAACCTCTATAAGTTGAGGGGGTGTGTCTAACCTCTATAAGTTGAGGGGGTGTGTCTAACCTCTATAAGTTGAGGGGGGCGAGCGTCGTAAAGTAACGGTGCCTTCACCTTGGCCATATCGTGAGTGGCAATAGTGGCGAGCTGTCTCTTCTGACATATGGTGTCGTGAAGCTTCGTCTATCATACGATGGTGTTAGTGATTACTAATCACTATATCACAGGGCGGTTACTAGTGTATAGATATAGAACACCTGTAGCGTAATGAAACGTTTGAAAAGGTTTGAACTCTGCGCGAAGTCGAGGTCGTTGACGATGCAGCAGACGAGGTAAGGTCGTACTTCTGTGACCCTCTCGCTGACTTTGATCACCAGGCGGTTCTCTACTTCATCTCCGGACGAGGCATTGACGTTCACCACCCTCATCATGTTGCATAATGTGTCTTCGGTGCTGTCTACTTGCGATGCTGCCTATGGTGGCGATGTGTGATAATGCGATGCAATGATTCTAATTATGAATTATTTATATATTGAAATGTAAAAATAGATCATTTTTATAGTAATACATTATTTCTAATAATAGTTAATAATAACAGTTTTTTGGTTTTAACGAAAAATCCGAAAAAACAATATAAAAATTTAGAGTAAAATAATTGTTGATAAAAATAGAAATGAAGGTTCTACTCCCTTAACATATTCTAAATTAATGTTTCTAATTTTAACTTTTGAAATTACAAATTATAAATCCATAAATACATGTTTCAAATTGTATTTTTAAATTTTATAACTTTATTCTACTACAAATTAATGATATTGTATATTATAAATACAATCTATGATTAATAATGTATATGTATCATTCCTATATGAAGAGTGAATCGAATACTTCTCTGAATCGCTTACCTTAGCCATTTTAGCGGTGACCTTCTTGCCGCCCTTCTTACCACCCCCCTTGGCGTTCTTCTCGGTCTGTTGTCTCAGGTAATCTAGCACTGATTTAGTGGAACACTGAGCTTCGAGTTTGATCAGACGTCTATCCTATGAAAGTTACGCGGTGATGTTACTAGCATTATGTGATGATGTCTCATCATATGTCTCAACATATTTTACATTATTGTGGAGTATTTCTATCAATATAAAGTGTTTTACGAGATCAACCGAATTAAAAAGCATATGAAATTAACAAGACTATTTATTTAAAAAAAAATTGTAATGCCATTTTCTCCAGTTTTTACTTTTTGCACTTTGTAAGCATATATAAAAAGCACACATAAGCCTACTACTTCTTTTATTATTAAAATTATAATCTGAAATTTGTACTGTATATAAATAACATGTAATATATCATCGATATAAAGAAAATGGACCTGTGCAATTGAATGTAGTGTATGGTTCTATCCGCTACGGGCGCTGCAGTCGAAACCCACTATCTGTCCCACTACTTTTTATTTATAATATTTATTTATACATATATATATATATTGATAATTACTACCAATTTTAATGTACTATATATACTAAAAATTATATATTTCAAATACATCAATCAACATTCCTCGTAATTTTGTGTATTTAAATTGAAGATATCATACTATTTTATTGATATTTATAATCTAAATCCATTGATATAGATATAAGTCACTTTAATCTATTTCGACGAAAAGCCTACTGTTTTAATATTTGACATATATAATATGACTAATATACAATCAAAATCACTGATACCATTTTGTTAATTTATCGATAAAAGTACCATTCACGTATCTATCTTTACATGCATTGCGTGAGTCAATTGCTTATCCACTTTCTTTATATCTATAGTAATACTATATTAATATTGGCAGAATATTGTATTATACTTTATATTTTTTAAATAAATTATAATAAACTTCACATTTTTAATATAAAAAATATGTCAACTATTTTTTTTACATAATTTTAAATAAATTATATTTATAAAAAGCTAATAATATTATGTAGTAGAATAATATTTATTGAATAAAAAAAAAACTACTTCATTATCTTTATTAGTTTAGAAACTTTAGAATTTTAGCTAGAGCTAGAATTAACATGGTAAACCCCAACTTGCACCTTTAAGTAATGCATATTCATCTCTAAATACCCCACTGACATCAATTCACATTATAATAGTTACACATTTTATCAAGTAGATATGAATAATAAATATATTGATATTAATATAGTAAACATTATGGAGGATACATTAGTAAATTATTTTCAAAGTTAATAAATATCTATAATTTAATTATTTATTTATGTTATAATATAACATTTATTTTTTAGGAAAACTTAAGAATAACTATATATAATGATTCACAATATAATGAATAAGTATTTAATATAATAATGTGTATATTCGATATAAATATACTTGTATCACACCATTATTATTATTACTATCTTATTTCATAATTATTATTATATTATAAATATTTGATATTTTTGTTATAAGGATATTCTTATAATAAGCTACGTATAGCTTCTGAATATCCTTGTAATATCTATGTATATTAATTAAATATGCAGTAAATAAATATTCATTCATTCATTCATTTATCACAATGACTATCTGCATTCAAAATATCTCACGGATATCAATATTATAACTAAAGTTTTGTGAAGCAAATATATATCATTCCCTACTAAATGTAATAATTAGTAACTTATTTTCATAGGTGGCATTAGTAATTTTAGTTGAATATATTAATTCTATGATAATCACAGAATTATTATTCAATAAGTAAACATATTTTCAAACAATGTTTTTAAACCCCTATCTAAATCAATGTATTGAAATATGTCTCTTATTTATTTCATGAGTAAAATGTAATATTATATTGAACCAACGCAAGTAAAATGAACGCTTCATTTTGTTAATTTTGTTAAAATGAAAAATAGAATTTATATCTATAATTTAAATTTTAAAATGACATGTGATATATAAAATCTAATGTTTATTTTAGGTACAAATATCAAATGATGTATCACATAATGTGATTCACATTGCACATTTTTTTCTAAATGATATATCTCTCCTTAGGAAATTATTTTTTATAGTAATATTACACTGGCCTGCATTTTTTAACTTTTTTGAATAGGATGACATTCTGTCAATTGATTCTAGACTCATTTTTGACACTGATCTCAAATGTGAAAACCGTTTTTCTCAATCACGTCTAGTTTTTTTTTTATTCGACTTTCAAATATTTTCCAAAAAGTGAGATTTCTAGAAAAAAATATTTTTATAATTTTTAAAACCTTAATTATTAGTAAAATATTTTATATATATATTTAAGTATACAAAAATGATTTTTAAACTATGTACCCCGAAAATATTGGATTATTTTCAAAAAAAATTAATACGTCATTATTTGACGACTACAATTATAGAATACATATATAATATATTTTTCTAAATAGATTTTTAACGCTCCTTTAAGATATGTTTTTAGTTTTTACATATCAGGTTTATTTTTTTTGAATTTTCAATTTAAAATATTTTTTTTTGCTTTTTTTCTCAATTTTTTTAAGTTATTAATTCATGCTATTTAATGTATTTAAAATTACTCAATTTATAACTAAATTATATTATTAACCATTTTTATTGGATTTTACTTGATGATATATTAAATAAACTTAATTATTTTTTACCCGAAACTTAATTTTGTATTTTATTCATAAATAAATATATTCATTTATATTTATAAAATAATAATATATAATATATAAATAAGTATAATATATGGTTAATAATATAATATAGTTATAAATTAAGTACTTTTAAATACATTAAATAGCATGAATTAATAACTTAATAAAATTGAGAAAAAAAACAAAAAAAATTATTTTAAATTGAAAAAAAAAAAAACTTAACCCGATTTCTAAAAACTAAAAACATATCTGAAAGGAGCGTTAAAAATCTATCTAGAAAAATATATTACATATGTATTCTATAATTTTAGTCGCCAAATAATGACCTATTAATTTTTTTTGAAAATAATCCAATATTTTCGGGTAATAGTTTAAAAATCATTTTTGTATACAACTTGTAAACATATTTTATAATGTTTTAAAGATATATTGTATACTTGAATATATATATAAAATAAATTCAGGCATATTTATATGATTTTATAAAATATTTTATAAATAATTTAGGTTTTAAAAATTATAAAAATATTTTTTTTCTAGAAATCTCACTTTTTGGAAAATATTTGAAAGTCGAATAAAAAAAAAACTAGACGTGATTGAGAAAAACGGTTTTCACATTTGAGATCAGTGTCAAAAATAAGTCTAGAATCAATTGACAGAATGTCATCCTATTTTTGATGCAGACCAGTGTTATTGATCCATTATTGTTTTTATATATTACAAAATATATTTGACAATAAATGCAAATTCATATATTAAAAATATGAATATTATATATATATAAAATATATATTATATATATATATATATAAATATATTATATAATATAAACTTATTCACATAGCTTCAGTGAATACATTTGTATGTTTATTAATGTAGTTATTTATATGTAAACTAACACAATAGGTTGAGTAATATGGTATCAGTATGGAATCTCTTCATAATTTACATTAAATATAGTTATATATTATAGAATTTCAATATTATTATGCTGTGGTTGCATTTATATATATAAATATATTTTATGCATATAATTAGTATATGGAAATACACATCTGTATTATAAATCACTGTATAGTATAAACACATTATTATTCATGTAATAACATGTTTTGTAAAATTATGTAATATTAATATACATATTATTTAAAAAAAGTAACGATTAAAACTTAATTATGTATAATAAATAATGTATATTAATTACAACGTTACGTGTATTGCTTTACAAACCTTAATTTTATTGCCACTGAACTTCAGATCTCTAAGCTTAGTGGGAATAGATAACTCCGATGGTATTGACGTCAACAAGTTATCACTGATGGCAAATGATTTTAAAGCCGTCAATGTTGAAACCTGTCAGTAGTAATATACCTATGTAGTCAGTATATAATATATATACTTTTAAGGGAAAATAAATGACGATATTCATATATAACATTTTCTGTCGATATTAATCGTAACAATATATACCAACATTAATTTTGAATACGCTATTAACAGGGTTTATTTGTTTTTTTTTTGGTTTTTTATATAAAATTATTGTAAAATTATATATTAATTTCAATACTATTAGTATCATTTAATATTATTATTATTATTAATAGTATAGCATCTATACTATAGATTATGTATATTATATTAATATTGCATATATATTAATATCATAAAATATTATACTAAAATTAATAATAATTTAATTCAAAAAAATAAATTTATTGATAAATATATTAAAATAGTTAATGATATATTACTTTGGAATGATTAAAGACAATCATATAATATGTGTTCATCTGACAACAAATTAACACATCCGCATGGAGTTAATAATGAGTTACATGGTTGTTCATTTTTGTTGATTTATTTGGTTATTTTATATAAAATTATTGAATATTAATTTCAATATTATAGTATCATTTAATATTAGTATCAATGTTATTAATAATAGTATAGATTATGTATATTATATAAAGTTATTCATTTAATAAACATGCCTGTCTGAAAGAAAAATATAATTTGGAAAGAATTACTGAAATAACAAATAAATCTTTGTATAGGTTATACTTTAATACTATAAAATACTATAATATACATAAAATATCTAATAATAATCATAGTATTTATTACAAATAACATTCAATATAACAATTTATTAATACAAATTATTTAATAAATAAAAAAAAAATATTCTTCACAAAAAAAACCAAAATCCCTGGAAATTACTAAAAACTTTACTGGCTGTTAACAGTTACTAGTTAGTAATTAAGTTTTTTTTTAAATTACAAGCGATGTAATAAAATGATTAATTTCAGTCTATGTATTAAACATATGTGATTAATATGTCGGTGATAGATATGTGATAGCATGCCTATGGTATCATGAATAATTATCTCATTGTAATGAGTAACATCATGATAATTTTAAATAATTTGATTAAAGTGAATTCCATATAATGGTAAAATTCATAGCCTAAAAATATAGTTGAAATTATTCTATATTTCGAATACAAACGGCGGGTAATATTTCCGTGATGCGATTGGATGACAGATTAAGTTCGGCGACTTGTAAGGCTCCTGATTCGTCGAGACCATCGGGGAAGTCGGTGAGGTTGTTATGAGATGCATCGAGTACGGTTAACTTAGAGAGGAGACGGAGCGATGGCAATTCTACCAGGGTATTCATCGATACATTCATGGAGTAGAGTTCTTGCAGGGTAGATATGGCAGCGGGTAAAATATCGAGTTTGTTTCCGGAAACATCAAGATATCTATAACGGCGTCGATCAACATTTAATGAAAGTATTTAAAGTGAATGTATTGATTTACGGTATCGATTAGTCTTCATTAGTAGAGAATTTGTACATAAACGGAAGTTAATAAAAAATAATAAATTATACCACTAAAATATTGGAACTACAATAGTAAACAGCAACATCAAGACTAACTAAGACTAACTTGAGTTTAGTGAGGTTTCCGATAGAAGCGGGTAACGTCTCGAGCTCGTTGTTCCTGAGCACGAGGTTTTGCATGCGCGTAAGTAGGCCTAGGTCGTCGCCCAACACACGGAGCTGCGTTTTAGACACTTCGAGGAAGTTCAGTGCGCTCAAGCGGAACACCGCGGGGTCGAATACGCCATCATCCGCCTCGATACGACGCGAGATGTCGGCTCCAGTCAACACGAGCTCGCATCGACTGTCATTCTTAGCTACTTGGGTCTCGGGCCACATACCTAATATTCTGATTTGTGTATGGTATCAATATATAATGTAATATATTAGTATAGAGTATAATAAATCTACTATATAAAAGAAATCTATTTAATTAAATAAGTATATCTGGAGAATATCAAAACCATGTAATGTCTGGTTGGCTACATCTAGTAGTATTAGACTAGTACTATATATTATATGTACAATTATCATAATATAAATATGTATTAAAGGATGTAAATAGATCACAGATACAAACTTAAATGGATTGATATATATTATATATAAATTAAATTTTGAATAAACAAATGTGTACATAATATGTACTACATATTATATTATACAATATAATATATACAATTATATTTTCACACTGCAAGGACATGAACTTGAAAAATTCTGCGCGCGTGCAAAGTAGTTCATTATAGGCTCTTTACATTCAGTGATTAGTGATACCTTAAATGAATTATTTAGTTTGCAATATAATTTATATTCATACGCGATTATTCAGATATAATACGTATACTCGTATATATATATAATATATATAAATAAATACATTTTATTTTTGATTAAATTACATTTACTCTTAGTTTCAATTACTCAATTATAATTTGAATATATTACATACATATGATATAGATATAGTTTTAGAATGTCCGTTTAATTCCAAGTAGAATCAATTGATTATATATGTATAATTCTATAAGCCAGCAATAAGAAAAGCATTATAGTAATGGTACTAATGTATAATAATTACATATATGTTTTATAAATGTTATAATAATAACATGTGATATGTCTTAGTGGCACGACACATGCTTTCCATGAAGAAATTCAACGTTTCAAATATAGCTGAAGCCATTTTTTATTTAAATTTTGAATAATAAATATTTTATTAGATCAATAGTAATATATATATATATATATATATATATATATATGTTTAATTTGTATTATTATTATTATTATTATTATTATCATTTATGTAAATATAATATTATATTTACATATATGTATCTATATTTACATATTATAAATATTTATATATATATATCTATATTTACATATTATAAATTTGTTTGTACAAACTATATATTCATGTTATTTAGTTTATGAGTAAAATAAAATAATAACAAATATTTCAATTAAATATTAAAAATATGGATTTCTGACATTCATTAATTAATGTTTTGAAATTAATTTTTCCATTCATAAATATGACATTTAATTAAAATTAATATTTTGTTTTAAATATTCGCATTTTAAAATTTTGTTTTTTTAAATTAATTAATTAGTGTCAGCAATTTAAGATATTATTGAATATTAGTTTTTTTTTATTATTCAAAATATATATTTAATAAAATATTTGTATAGACGTCTCTACTGTGTGGGTATTTGGTATAAATAGTTTATTGTTTAGCAACACGAATAAAATTATAATAATAGTAGTGAGTTTTAAAATAAAGCGAAACAAACCGACACGAAACAAGAAATAATAATAAATATATTATAAAAATGGTAACCAAAATTGATTTAAACGGGCAGTGTACTAAAACATATCCCAAAATGAATATGAATATAGTGAAAGCATTAAATACAACAAACTGAATGTGTGAAACAAAAACTAGAGCGGAAGTCTCGGGGTGATCAGGCCCATATGGGATGGAGATAGTCCCTGAATAGAGTGCTATGACATATCCTGCACTCTAGAATTAGGCTGCACACAATGCAGATGTATAAACAACTCTAGCAAAATCTCATAATTAAATGAAATATATGTAGTGTTAAAAAAAATAAATAAATAAAAGTAAGCACATATATAAAAAAAAGATAAATAAAACATCATGTGTTAAAATTGATAAGAATTGAGCCAAGAAGAATGTTTTAACATAACACGAAAGCGATTTACTGATTTACAAGATGAAATATTACTGGAAAGCGAATTCCATAATGAAGGAACTCTATTTCCAAAATAGTTAATTAATAAATAGTTAAGTAATATGTAGATTTACATTTTCTGGGTCGTAGTTTGATTAGAGGGCCTCTGCATTGGCTGTTATAGGTATCAAATATAGATGTTGCCTCGACATCGTATGGTTGATACCTCTATGAGTTCTGGCATTGGTATAATGTAAATTGTGCCTGACAGGTCTGCTGCCACACTAATTCCCATTATACATGCTAATATCACACCCGGAAGTATCATCCATAGCTATCATTAGTCAGCATACACACGATTACATTCAATCAACCGGTATGATTATCGTATTGTTAATCACTCGCTACATTTCCAGTCTATTGAATCATACTTGACAGTAGTGAAGTTGCCGATTAAGAGAATGAAGGAGGTTAGTAGGGGGCAATTAAGCTCATATCTTGACGAGCGGGTGTGGAGTGATCGGTTCGCTCGCAATGCCTTTGTAAATATTTGCAGACATATTGCTTCGCAATATCCATTTTAATTATTCTGTTTATTAAATAAGTGTATTTATCATAAAAAACCAATTTTTATCATATTATATAAAAATAATAATGATTCATAAATAATATTATAATACTTTCTTATATATATTGTATGTATGTGTGTATATATATGTGTGTAATAGTGTGTTTATATAATAAGAATACACACACACACACCCACACATACACGCATACATATACACACACACACATATATTATATATATATATATAATTACTATATGATTACTATATATGACTATTTGCTTAGGATCTATTTCTGTGCGGATTACTTACTCTCATGCATATATATATACATTTATATTTATTTTATACCCATGTATATTTCAACTCCCGAAATATAAATAACTCAGGCAATGTTGTGTTTTTGAAGTGTAGTTATTACCATGATCCCTATAAATAACTATTATATAAGTAATTAATGTTCCTTTATTGAAAAAAAAATAGAATAAATATATATATTATTTTTTGAAGATAACATGAATCCAACTGCAAAATAAAAATCCTGCGTGCGAACAAAGTAGTTTGATGGGTTAGGGTTTATTAGTGGTTAGTTACGACTTATATATCATTTCAATAATTAATTTATTTCATCCCTATTTTTTTAAATTTTATTTATTGCCTTAACGAGATTATATTACATAGATACATATATGTAGATAATACATTCTATGAATAGGTACACAATTCCAATATAATAACTTCTTTATTTAGAATTTGTATAACTAAGGTTGATTTCACACGGTACACTGTAGTTTGATTATTACGTTACCCAGTGTGGGTAATATTACCCTTATATAACCATGTTCTCACATGGCACATTAACCACACTCATTTATACCCACATATATGATAATGTTATCAATATTTGAAAATGAATTCTGACCTATTTTCTTAACTTATTACTGGTGACCTATATAACTATAGTTATTGGCAAGATAATATATAGGACAAAGACTGGCAATAATGTGAAATACGAAAATCACTTTTTCATGCTTGAGTGATTAAATAAGCCAGGCCCTTTTCGCGTGTGTAAGAATTACGTTTCTCTATCAATTTCAATGTTAATTTACTACTTTTTAATCATTGATTATTCCTTGAATATTTATTAGAATTCAAATATTTTGTTACCATATGATCTGAGTGATATATTCATATTGGCATTATATTTATTTTTAAATTTAGTAAAAAATTAAACATTTTATACGTATATTACTGAAGTCTATTTTATAATTTATCAAAAAATATAAATGATGTTTTATTAAACTGTTTAATATGTAATATATATGTATATATATATATATATATATATATATATATATATGTGTGTGTGTGTGTGTGTGTGTGTGTGTGTGTATGTGTAAGCGTGTTTGTAATTAATAATATATACGTATTAAATAATATATATATATTATTTAATACGTATATATTATGAATTACAAACACATAATATATATATATATATATATATATATATATATATATATATATAATTATGGTGTATGTATGTATGTGTGTATATAAATGTATGTAATACAGATTGTGTAAGCACGCAGATAGTTATCAGTCAATGAAAATATGTGTCAATAAAAACAAAAATGTTTCTTAATGAGAGTTTTGAGTTTGCATAGGCTAGATACAGGTTTGCCAGTCCTTGATAATATATGGGTAGATTATTTAGTGTGTGAAAGTCGTCGATATGTTTATGTCCCGTTCTACTTTATTTATTTATCATACATGTTATGTAGTACTTTTTTCTATAACCGATAGAATAAAATATTAGTCATAGATAATTTGCGCCTCTACAGCGTAGTAACCATTATTAGTAGTTATTTATTTAATAAATATCAATATATCATATAATAAAACTACCCTGTATAATTAGTATAATACATTATTATATAGGGAAGTTTTATTATATGACACCGGAGATGGTGTTTCCTCATTAGCGGTCTATCCCGGTAAATAATTATATACTATTTCAAGTATAATATATACTGTATATTATGTATTATAATTTATATATCTATCTTAATAAAATATTTTAATAAAGCATGTATATAATTATAATAATACACGTTAATGTTATATATTTTTTAATATGTAATATTAAATAATAAAGCGATATTATATTTATAATTTTGATAATTATAAAATATGTTATAAATATAATATAATAACATATTAAATATTTAATATATGCAAAATACTTAATAAGTATTACTTATTATTTATATGTATAATTATATTATGTTAATTATTTATTAAACAAACCTATATTTTTATAGATAAATTAGAATAAAATTAAAATATGTTATAAAATATGAAATATGTAGACAGAAGCCACTGAAATGAGTATACAATAAATAACATCAAAGATTATATTATTAGAGCTTGATTCAGTGATATTAAATTGTGTTTCTCGGGTGTTTCTTATTTTCTTTAATTTTCTTAAAATTAATTGTCATTTTACTGCTTTTTTATTTAAGATCATAATAAATATATTTATTTTTAACGTACTCTTTTAATTACGTTATCTAATCATAGTTTGTTTTCCTTCTACCTAGCAAACAGTAATAGCAGTATAACAGCATATGTAATAGCCTCAAATGTTTACATTGTGCTATTATGCTGCTATTAAATGTCTATTATGCTGCTATTAATTTGTCATGCTATTATCAAAGATTTTTCAAAGGTTGCTTCGCAAAATCTTTGCTATTATGCTGCTGTTATGCTTCTATTTAAAGTCTAATATGCTAATATTATGCTGCTATTAATTTTAAAAGTATATTATGCTGCCCTTATGCTGCTATTTTAATAATAGCAGCATAATATACTTTTAAAATTAATAGCATCATAATATTAGCATAATAGACTTTAAATAGCAGCATAATAGCATGACAAATTAATAACAGCATGATAGACATTTAATAGCAGCATAATACCATAATGTAAACATTTGAGGCTATTACATATGCTGTCATACTGCTATTACTGTTTGCTGGGTATAATAACTAGTAGTTTTCCAACTACTATGAAATCCTATGTAATATTTATAATAAATTATCAATCAATAAATCAATATTTATAACTTAATAAAATATATATTTACTGTTTATTTTTTGAAAATATATGAAATATTATATTTAATTTACAGTATGAGCAGTATGTCGACCTTAACATGAATAACATTACTAAATATATATTTGTAAATTACAATTGTAATATATTATATGTATACCCCTTTTAAAGGTTAATAAAGGCTATAAATAAATGGATTTAAAAAATATATATATATATATATATTAATTGTCTACATAATACAATTGTCTACATAAAACCCAAAACATATTCTACATAAATTCATTTATGGAATATATTTGTTAGCATTATGATATCTATCAGTGATATATTATAGGATATTACCTATCACTATTCTATTATATATGTATAAATAAGCATACTTTTATTTAGGGGCCATGTCCTCCAACATATTTATGGCTACTATTCCAGATATCATTGGTAAATTAAATGTTGTTTATTTTTACATATTAAATAGAATATTGTTATATCAATTAAAAAAAAGAATCCTATATAATATATGTACCTATATCTCATTTTATTATGTTCTTAATAAATATTGAATAAACAGTGGTTTATTAATTGTATTCAGACCTATCCTTTATTGTTGATATAAATCATAACCATTAATAATGATGTTAAATAAATAAATAAAAATCAAGTTTAAGATAAAAATTTTTTTTCTATTTTATATTTATTTCGATAATCATAAATAAATAATATAGACTTTTAATAATAGTAGACTTTAAAAAAAATGTAAACATTAATCTGCAATAAAATTTATATTTTAAAATGTAATTAAATCTATTAATAGTCTTAATATATTAATTAATTTATATTAATATAGGATTTGCAAACTTCATGTTTTATTTTTAAAATGTTTACAAACTTTGAGTTTTATGTGTAAATTATTTTCCTAAAATTTTCGAAAATAATGTTCGTATTATTTTCATATATTTTGCAAGCTTTGGGTTTTATTTTCAAAAAAAATACAGAAATTTGCAAAATTTCTAAATTATTTACAATAATTCCAATATTCGTAAATAAATTGCCAATATTTTTGAACAAATTTCAAATTTTGGTTTATTTTTCTGGGTACCTTATATTACATTAGTGAGATTATATCTAAAATAGTAACATATATTCTTGATATATGAATATATTAATTGGTCATGTGGCCCATATTACGAACATTAGGTAGACCATATTGCAAACATTTAATACACCTGTTAATTAAAACCCCATGCACTTAATATTGAATATAAAGTCATTTGTATACATTTATATTCTTCGTATTTAATCAGTGTTTCCAATTGTGCTTTGAAATATTTAATTAATGGTTGATTTATTAACGACAATTATGAATAAATAAATTAATTTGTGATATAATGATCAATATTATAAATTATGAATTTAATTATTAAAATAAAAATATGCATATTAATAGAAATACTGAATAAATATTATATATATATTTTTTGATTTAAAAAATATATTTTGTATAGAAAACTAAACTAAAATTAAAACTATAGTTACAGAGATATCGTAGTGGCCCATTTTACAAGCCATGTTATAATAGTATGTGTATATACACAATTACCATACAGGAACATAGATTATTACATTTATATATTTATATAAAGTTACATACCTATGGTAAGTGGAAATTACTAACCAGCTCTGCCTGGAAGAATAGCATGAATGCTGACATTGTAGGTATTGACATTATTGTCAATAAAGAGCATATAATGCAATATCAAGTATTGATATAATAGCACAAACAAATACGAGTGACGAATAGGAAACAGAAAGTTTATATACATAACTATAGTGCTAGGTTATATGTTGTAACTTATAACCTCATTAACTATGGATATTCCACAACACAATATACTTATTATTATTGGATATTTCAATGCTCACCTCGGAAAAGATAACGGATACATTATACATAACTACAAATCGAAATGGCAACATGCTACATATTTAAAAAATAATTTGTTATTCTTAAATACAATGTTAAAGATTGGGAAAATCCTAGACACACAACTCTCCAAATGGTTTAAAATCACAAATTGATTTCCTAATCATAAATACAAAATGGAAGAACAGCGCAAATAACTGTATAGCCTACAATTATTCATTAGCGTAGCATCTGATCATCGTATCATCTCAGCTGGAATACGCCTCAGAGCAATTACAATTAAAGTCTGCGTTAATAAACATTTTGATTGGATCAGACTAAATTACGACAATGATATACGAAATAATGTTATATCTGTAAGGAAAAACAGATTACAAGCTCTCCAGGAAGCTGGTACAACTGACACATCTGCAAATACTAGGTATAACTATTTTGAGAAATAATTCAAGGAAGCTGCTACAAAAGTAATACCATTAAAACCTAAACTGAAAAAAAGATTACCTGGGAATCACCTTATATTTACCAAAAGCGTGCTATTCTCCATCAAGCTGGTAACTTAAAGATAGTGAATTAACAACAGAAAATATCAATAATTTAAAAGATACGCAGTACTCTCTCATTAATACTTATGAAAAAGAACAAACGGAATATATTAGTATGTCACTAGCAAGATAGAATAAATATATAACGTAGTCAGTAATAAATAATAAGTTCTAGCTTGGAAAACAGTTAACGACGTCAGTGGAAGAAAGCATTCAAACAAAGCCAAACTAAAATAAACTAGTGTACATATATGACATGATCACTTCAAATAATTAATTGGCAAACGATATAAATTTCAACATATAATGAAATAAATTAACAAGCTATCAATCATCTGTATAAAAACAGGTATATTTACGGCACATCAACTGACAAAAGCGAAAAAAGTATTCAAAAAGGAAAGGCGATAGTATTAGGTGAAATGCCTAGATGAAATACCCGCTGAAGTTTGGAAATCAGATGAGATTCAAGAATTCCTACTAAAATCCTGCAATAGAGTATAATCTCATGAAATCATAGAAAGATGGAGAGAAGGTTGTATACTTCCTTTAACTAAAAAGGGAAACTTGCCCATCACTAAGAACTATATGGGAATAACACTTACATTAATCGCAGCTTAAATATTCAACCTGATGATACTAAACCGAATATGACTCGAAGTTGATTTAACTACTACGGAAATATCAAATGGACAATCAGATGGACATCAGGACAAATCCTGACGATTCGGCGAATACTAGGAGTAAAATCTAAACATTTGCCAAATAATACTTCTAGGATTCATATTCATAGACTTCTCAAAATCTTTCGACTAAATAAATCGTGAACAAATTAAGATCATTCCAAACAAACATGACAGCACAAATAGAAGTAAATGCAATAAGGCTAGAAAATGAGCCCCCAGGTTGGACAGCCTTTCAATTATTACTGGGGATGAGCGAAACTATCGTGTAAGTACAGTCTATAGGGATGACACGGCTATCTTAAATCCGCAAGGAAGGATTTTTTCTGAGAAAATCGTCTTGAAACACACATATATTAATAGCTACCTACAATTTAAAAAAAATATAAGTATAGCGACATGGAATGTCAGAACAATGAATAATGGAAATACATAAATTATTACAAGGGAAATGGGAAGGAATGGGATAGATTTAATGGGGATAAGTGAAACGAAGTGGAAGGGGATAGGACAAGTAAAATCTGATGACTATTCAGTATATTTTAGTGGAAACGATAAAATTGAAAGAAAAGGGGTGGCATTCATATGCACAGAAAAAATAAAAAAATGTGTTCTTGGGTTCAATCCTATAAGTGACAGAATAATAACAATACGTATCCAAGGTAAACCTATAAATTTCACATTCATACAAGTATACGCTCCCTCTTCAACAGCAGATGAAGAGGAGATGGATTATTTCTACGATGCCCTACAAAAAGCAATCGATATAACTCCAAAAGGTGATATCATGAATGTCATTGGCGATTGGAATGCTAAAGTGGGTAAACAAAAAACAGCTGAGGTATCTGGTGGTTTTGGACTGGGGACTAGAAATGAAAGAGGTGATACAATGGTAGATTTCTGTAGTAGAAATAGTCTTGTTGTTATGAATACAATGTTCAAGCAACATGCAAGAAGACTATATACTTGGAAGTCACCGGATAAAATTACTAGAAACCAGATTGATTATATCTTACGTACAGGTCGATGGAAAAGCTCTATAAAAAGAGTAACAACTATCCCTGGAGCAGAATGTGTAACAGATCACAATTTGTTAATAGCTATTGTCAAGATAAAGCTCAAACAAACTAAAAGAAATAAGACTACTCCAAAATATGATCTAGAAAACATTGCTACGAAATATACTGTAGAAGTCAAGAATAGATTCAGCATACTACAAGTAGATGACAAAAATCCTGAAGATTTATGGATTGATATACGTGATGCTGTGATAGAGACGGCTGAGAAATGGATACCAAAATTAAAGAAGAGGAAAGTTACAAAATGGTTAACCGAAGAAACAATAAAAATAGCGGAGGAAAGAAGAGAGGCAAAAAGAAAAGGTGAAATAGAAAAATATAAAAAACTAAATGCAGAATTTCAAAAAAAGCAAGGTATGATAAGGAGATAAATTTAAGAGAGAAATGTAGAAAAATAGAAGAAAACAATAAAAAGGGAAGAACAAGAGATCTATATAAGGAAATAAAAGATAGATCTGGATCATACACAGCTAGATGCGGAGTAATTAATCTAAATTCCGGAAAGACCGCTACTGAAGAAAGAGAAGTAAAAATTAGATGGCAACAATACACAGAAGAGCTCTACAGGAGAGATCCTAAAATCACTGATACTTTTCCCGAAACTAGATATGAAGATGAACCTCATATACTAGAGACAAAGGTAAAGGACGCTATCAAGTATATATCAAATCGGAAATCATCTGGATGTGATGGTATACCTATAGAGCTTCTTAAAGCAGGTGGAGATGCATCTATAAAAATACTGTTAATTCTTTTCAATAACGTATGGAGGACTAAGGAATGGCCAAGAGATTGGAAGAAATCTATTTATCTCCCGATATACAAGAAAGGAGATAAGAAAGAATGTGGGAACTATCGTACTATTGCTCTGATATCTCATGCTAGCAAGATATTTCTTCGAATTATTCAGAAAAGATTAGAACATTTCCTTATCCCAGAACTACCTATTAAACAAGCAGGTTTTAGAAAAGGAAGAGGAACAAGAGATCATATAGCTAATTTGCGGTGGATGATGGAAACAGCCAAAGAACACAACAGGAATGTGTATATGTGTTTCATCGATTATAAAAAGGCCTTCGAATGCGTAGATCATGAGAGACTATGGGTGATACTCAAAGAAATGGGAGTTCCTGTTCACCTAATAGTCCTACTGCAAAAGCTCTATACGAAACAAGAAGCCACTATAAGAACATAATTCGGTGAAACTGATACTATAAACATAGGGAAAGGGGTAAGACAAGGATGTATTTTATCCCCCCTACTGTTTAACATATATGCAGAAAACATAATGAGAAAGGCATTAGAAGATTGGGATGGGGGAATCAGTATTGGAGGTAGAATGATTACTAACCTGAGATATGCTGACGACACAACAATGATCACTGAAACTAAAAACGATCTAATAGCAATTATGGAAAGAGTAAAGTTGGCTAGTGAAAAGGCAGGTCTATATCTAAATGTAGGTCAAACTAAAGTAATGATGACTGAAGACCAAGGAGAAATGGTATTAGATGGAAAGCATATTGAAGTAGTATCGCACTTTATTTTCTTGGGATCTCTAATAACCAAGGATGGATTCTGTGAGAAGGAAATACGCAGAAGGTTAGCAATGGGTATATCTGCAATGGGGGGACTAACGAAAATCTGGAAAGATAGAGGAATTACCCTCAGAACAAAGATCAGGCTTGTAAAAGCTTTAGTTTTCCCTATAGTCTTATACGGAGCAGAATCTTGGACAATGAGAAAGCTTGAGAGAAATATGTTCGATGCTTTTGAGTTATGGTGTTGGAGACGTCTGTTAAGAGTAACATGGATCGACAGAAAGACAAATGTATGGGTTATTGACAATATAAAACCAGAATGGACGCTTGAGTCAAGGATAGTCAAGGCATCATTATGTTACTTTGGCCATGTTATAAGAGCAGGCGGAATGGAATATGAAGTGATGGAAGGAAGAATGGGGGGTTATAGAAGCAGAGGGAGACCACGGCAAAGATGGCTAGATAGAATAAAGAAAAACTTCCATGGTACTATCTACAACATGAGTCGAGCCTCAAGGTGTAGGAGGAGTTGGAGAATTGCTGTCATCGATGTCGCCAGGGGTCGGATACGACTCGACGGCACAGGTTAACAGGATAAACAAATATGTTATACCAACAGAGATAATCAATGCGATAACGATGCTATATATAAACACTAGCTCTATGGTCAGATCTCCTGATGGGGAAACTCCTTTCTTTGAGAACATCACTGGAGTTCTTCAAGGAGATACACTAGTCCATTTCTTGTTTATTATATGTCTCTATTATACTCATAAAATGCCTTAGATATAATACCGAAATAGGTTTCACACTGACTCAACAAATAAGTAGATTATATCCCTCTACATACATAATAGACATCGACTACATGAGATGTTAATATGATAAGCAGAAATGACCACTGTATAAAACAGGTTATTAATTTCAAATAACTTGGTAGCTATATTGGATCAACAGAAAATTATATAAAAATCATAATGCCCAAGCCTGGTCAGCACTGAACAGCATGAACATTATCCGGAAATCCAAAATGTCAGATAATCTCAAAAGAAATTTTTTCAGATCAGCGATAGAATCCATATTTCTATACGGCTCTATTACATGGACTCTACTATTAAATCTAGAGAATCTAGTGGATGGAGAATATACTCGCATGCTCAGAGCTGCGTTGAACACATCATGGAGGGTACATATTACAAATAAAGAGTAATGCGATAGAATCCCAAAAAGTAAAGTCTCTATCTATAGATATATATATATATATATGAGAACAAAGATTGAGATTCATTTTACACTGATGGAGAAGTAAAAGTGAACTAGTAAGCGATTTAGTTCTCTGGCAACCGCTCCATGGTCGAAAACACCCAATTGGGTCCTTAAGGACGATCAGCAAAAACTTTCATTGATCAACTGAGCGAAGTTACTGGATGCACCCTCAGCCAACTACCAAAAATGATGGAGAAGACGTGGCATGTAATGCCGAGCAAGCTCGATCTGGAAAGTTAAGCTATATGTTTATAAAAGTAATCTACATTATCATATATGTATATCATATATGTATCAGGGTATACCCTGTAATATCAAATCTAGTGACAAAATTTGATGGAGCATATACTCGCATGCTCAGAGTTGCGTTGAATAAATCATGGAGGGTAGATATTACAAATAAAGAGCTATGCGATAGAATCCCCACAATTACAGTCTCTATACGAGAACAAAGATTGATATTAATTGGACACTGCTATGCAAGGTAAGGTATATATTTATAAAAGTAATCTACATTATCATACCCTGAAACTATTTTATTAATATCTTATAAAGTAATAATAGAATATCTAGAATGACTACCTATTATGTTATATATATGTGTGTGATATATTCGCTAATCGGAGGAGTATACAACGTATCATACTATTATTGCTATATAAGCTTGTATATAGATATTCATGGAATTCATTTGGGGGGGGGGGTTATATAATATAGCATTGTTATTGAGTAAATATGTGTGATTAATATTATCTGGATTAACAGGTTATTTCTGCGGTTTATATAATACTATTATAATAAAATCTATGTAAAATACTAGTGTAACTGCATAACATGTTATCACTGTAAAACATAGTATTACACTATGTTACATATATAATATATTCTGATTATATATGTTGTATGGAGAATAATATTAAAATATAAATTGAATTATAAAACCATGAAATTACATTAAAGATATACACCTATATAAATATAATATACTACGAATTAGGCGATAACACATAATATCAATCTTTCAATATAATAATATATATTATATTATTATAATTTAGGAATAAAATAACCCAATGTATACAGTTTATATTATAATTATAATTATAATTATAATATAGGTTTATATAGATATATCTATATATTGTAGATTTATCATACTTCAAATATCATATTTAAAATATATTAAATAAATGAATTTACAATAGTTTATATTACAATAGTTTTATTAATAAATACTTATATACTTAAATACTTATATACTTAAATACCTACATACATTCATAATTGTATGAAATTCTACGAAATAATACACATCGCACACACGGAGTTAATGAAGTCGGCAATGAAGCATAGTGTTTCAGCGTTCACGTTTAGAACATGTCTGGAATGTTACACACGGAGTTAGTGTAGTTTACGCAGTTGATAGACTTGCACACCGTACAGCTCTCCGACACCCATTGCACGTGGAGGAATATGAAGAACACAGCGAATACTGTCAATGTTATCATCATCATTAGTATTCATATCATTAGCATTATTATCATTATCATTATTTTGCTACTCTATTTACTACAATCATTACACTTCTTCTACATATGTACACTGTCGAAATAAACCCCGCATTATATATAAATACATACATAACGTATACACTACTACTACTATTACTACTACTACTACTACTACTACTACTACTACTACTACTACTACTACTACTACACACCCCCCACATACTAACTGGACACGAATAGTAGGGGCAGCATCAGCATGATAATGATACGCTTACGTAGGGCGTGCCACCGTCCGAACGTAACGTAGGGCAGCAGTATAACGGCCAACAGCACCCCGAAGTAGAACCCCGTTATCAGTTCGACGTTGTCTATGTAGGGCAGGGTTCCAGCCAATAGGAACACGGCGACGATCACTATTAACTTGGCCACCTGCAGGCGTGATGGAGGCGACGATGATGCATAAGGTAAACTCTTATTTCGAAGCCGTTCGGAAGAGTTAATAATGTCGATGAATGGTTTATTTTATTAGTTTTAATAGAAAAAAAACATCTTCTAATAAGTGATTATTATTATTTAATTATATTCATCATTTTGTAAAAATATATTACTAAAAACTATTACTATATAGATATAATAAGCCGTATATGTAGATAGATAGATAAATATATATAAACCATATGTTAGATGAACATTAGATTAATAACAGTGTTTCTGATGATAAATGTTGCTTAAGGTGTACTTTGTATAACAGGAAAGTCAGATGGACACTGTCAAACTGACTGTGCACTGCACAGTGTGCAGCTGTCCATGCTACAAAACTCTCACCCTTAGATAGTGTGCGATGTAGCATGTATCATACATCGACGGTCGACAATAACAGATAATTAATATAGGATACTATTTTGAAGGAGGATAAAGTATATTCATATTATATAGGGGAAAGTCCCCGATTACCGACCCCCTCCTAATACCGACCCCCTCTCGTATCTCAGTAACTATAAGATATATCAAAAAATAATATATACACGAACTGTTAGTAATTTAATGATAAATATGAATAAGTATTTTGTTTTAACAAATATTTAATCCTACAATTGTTATTTGATAAAATGTAATATTCTGTTTTTACTTTTTAAATATTTGAATAATAACTTTTTTTAAATCATTGTAAATACTTTATTAATTAAAAGAAAACTTAATACTGCACATAATATTGTAGATAAATAAAATGTTTATAATTATTATAAAAATAATTCAATTTGAATAACTATTAACCAAAATATCTTAATTATAGCAACCCATATGATTTTCCCAATACCGACCCCCTAAATTACCCTAATAACGACCCCTATGTGATTTATAATAACCAATAAAAATAGATCAGTATTTTACTTTAAAATATGTCATAAGTTGATTGTGTATCATTGATATAGATTAAGGATTCATGATTCCATTATATTATATACATACTGATTAATAACTAAATATTAAATAATAATATATACTATTTTAATATAATTACTATAAAGTTTAAATTTAAATTTAATATTACTATTAAAACATAAATTCAATAAAAAATAATTGCGTGCATGTTATAATTAATTATATTTATTAATATCTACTATGTAGATTGGATATTATAATACTAAAAGTATGTATACCACGATTATTTTAGGGGGTCGGTAATATGGGAAGGGGGTCGGTATTATGAACAGGTATCCGATTACCGACCCCCCTGTTTATTCTTGTAAATATAATTATATCAAAAATTTAAAATAGCCACATTATTCATTACTATAATATTACCCTATTTACAAAATTTCAAATAAATATATTTAATATTGAATAAGTTATTACAAATAATCATTTAGGGGTCGGTAATCGGGACTTTCCCCTACAACGAAACGGAAAACAAATAAAATGATTCTAATACATATTAATATTATTATTATACGAATTATTTGTTCATTATAATTAATACGATATCACTAGGCTACATTAAAGTCAGATGATGCTTCACGGACCTCTTTCCACGGGTTAACGATGATCTTCCACGTCTGCAGGATCTCCACGAAACTAACTCCGAGCAGACCCATAACGGAAGGGGTGCCACCGATATGGGGCGTAAACGGGTTAACGCAGGCTCCCATCTGTGTAGCATATATGTTGTATATAAGGTTATTAACTAGTTCATTAATAATTAATTTTTTTAAATTTATAATTGTACACTTTTTAATATACGTCTTCAATATCAATATTAAAAAATATTCAAATGAAATATAAATGTTAGCAATAATATATTGCAGAAATAGTAATAATATTAATATAAATAAAAATATAATTTATGTATTTTAAATTTAATGAGAATTAGTTTTCTAATTTTCTATAAGTATACAGTATACTATACACACTATATCATATTAACTATGAGTATGTATATATATACATATATATATATATATATATATATATATATATATATATATATGGACACACACACTTAGAGAATATGATTATGATACTCATAGACATCTAAGGGGCGAAGCCGTTATAGATATATAATTTCTTTGATGATACTGATGAGAATGCCGAGGCGATTCGCTAATAACCATAAGTCCGAGAGAGCCACACGTGAAGTAGATCAGAGTCATTCTCAACCAGCCCGAGATTATCTCTATTTGTTGTCCCAGCAGAAGCTAAACAACAGGTATGTAACGAATTTTGTAACATCATATATATATATATACACATATATATACAGATATATATGTAAGTTTTTAAAGGAATATATTAATTTTATAATTATTAATCAGTTATACTACCAAAGCCCAAGATACGCAGTCGCCTACTAAGACTATGTACAATGTAAATTATAATATATCACTTCACCCAACGAATAGGAAACACGGGTATTTAACAATATCATACGCTACGGGGGTAACACGGTAAATACACTTGATATGGGCGGGGGGCGGCAAAGAAAATAGATAGGTAGCGGATAGGGGCGCTGCAACAGGGGAGACGGGGGTGGAGGGGTATATCCCCGCCACTTTAAAATCTAGGGGGACCTCCTATGTATTGGTCCCCCCCAATTTAAAATCTAGGGGGACCTTCTATGTATTGCCCCCCCCCACTTTTACCACAACATTTATTGTGATTGGTTGCCCCCTACATACACACCATCGTTCCAGTGCCCCTAGTAGGGGACTAAGGCACTACACGGGCACGGTACCTGAATGGAGACCACCGCAACCAGATGGATGATACCGTGATGCTCGAACACCGAGATGAAGATCCTGAACCATTGACCGCTGCCGTGTGTCAGGTAAGGTATGTCCTCGTTCATTGTACGTCCTCCCAGACCGCAGATACTCGATACGCAGTTCACCTTGAATTGGGTATCGACGGGCAATATGAAATCATAGTAAGTGGTAGTATTAATATATATATATATATATATATATATATATATATATATATATATATACAGCTACATTATTAGATATTATAAATAATTTAACTTCTAAATACTATAGGTAACACTGAACATATCGCGCGCAATGTTTGTTATTCTTAAGGGGGGAGCGTTTATTTTAATCTGTTATCAACAATTATTTTACTTTATAATATTAAAATATTATTCATCAGTATTTATAAACTCTGAAAATTGTATAAAGATTTATCAAAAGATGGACCTTGAAAACATTGTCAATTATGTAAAAAAAAATAATTGCGAAATATAAGCTTTTAAAGTTTTGTGAATAATTCATATTACATAATAACGTGTATTATATATTGTATAGGTATTTGTTTATAATGAATAGGTAAGGCGCTTATAATTAACATCGAACGACATATTACACATCATTTTAAAGATAATAAATTATATTTTAATATTTTAAACTAAAATAATGTTAGATAACAAAATAAAACGATCGCTTCCCCCACTTATACTTTAGAAGTCACACATGACACCACACGTGATTGACTCACACCTGACTACAGTGTTCGATGTCGTCTGGAATCTTCTCGTTGTTCTTGAGATTATTCGTGGGTTCTCGCATGTTCTCCAGAAAGTATTTTCCGTTAAGGAACGAGCAGTACTCGTGTGACAGCATCTCGCATCGCATCTTCATACTGAAGCAGCAAGGTCGCATCACGTGGTTGAACACCCAGGAGGCGTTCTTGAACTGACGCTCCGAGCATGTGACACCCTTTATCCAGTGAGCGATATCTGACGTGTGAGTGGGCGAGGGTGAGATGGAGTTCATGCGGTTTTGAAATTAATATTTTTTTTTATGAATTCATATATTTTATGAGTACATTAATGAACGAATTAGAAGGATTACATGAATATATAATTAGTATTTTAATAAAGAAATTGAGCAGTAGCGACAATTAGTAATCATTGATTACACAGACGCCATGTATGTAATGTAGTACGGTTATGTCATAGTATGTGCAGTATTAGATTAATACACATACCCGGTGTTCTTGTGATCTATCATCTTAACAAATGAAGTCACTAGTAGTGACTCACTACTGAGGCATTTCGGCTCGTCCAATCAGATTCTCATATTAACATTATATAATAATCTCACTGAATATAACTATTATAAGTTTAAATTACTGGATATAAGAGATAATATCTTGCCCTCGAAGAAAAACATATAAAGATATGTTCAATCTAAATACTAATCAATAAAGCCCCCCAGCAACCAAAAACGCAAAATGTACATGTACAGAAATAATTATTTTAATACCTTACTGCAAACAGCTTTTTGTTAAGTTTTAGTAACAGTTACATGGTACATGTACAATTCAGGTATTTTATACTAACTATAGTTATACTGTTATAACAGTAACAAAATATGCATTTTGTAACACTTTATGATTTAGTTTTAAACATTTTGGTTGCTTAGGCAGTATTAGATATTACAACGTCTCGTACTTTAAAAACTAAAGACAACTGCAGCACATAACTAGAGAGAGAGAGTGATGAATGTAAACTTTTAGTGTAGTTCATGCATTCGTTGTAGGTAGTGGTAGCGGCTGCGTGTCTGTTAGGCATCTCGCAACAGCCTAGCTGCGGCTTCTCTCCGTAACCTGCGAGTGTGTGTGTATGCGGGTGTGTGTATGCGGGTGTGTATGAGTGTTAATATACACACGGTGTGTTGGTGATGTATGTATGTGTTTGTGTAATAGTGTATGTACTGGAGTCTGTATTGTTTGCTCTTCTATCGGTGTTTGGTGTGAGCAAAGATGTGTGCCACAGAGCTAGAGAGAAATTCTAGCTCTATGATGTGTGCTAAGGAAAGGTATATCACTTACACTAAATCGTGTAATTCGTTGTTGTTCACACACTAATGAACAGCGCCAACTACATGGTTTATTACTTCGGCAAATGTATTATTTATAATATACATTTGTATTAGAATATAGAGTGTTCATATCACTAATATATAACAAAGCAATAGAATATGTTGTTTTAAATTCTACATATATCTATGAAGTGAATAAAAGATAACTTATATTGCATGTAATTTAATTGAACAGCGAACAATTAAAGTATAAAATCGCGTCAAATCTAAATCTATTTTAGTGGCGATAATACTGCTAGCAGCGGCAGGTAGTAGGTATTAATTACTTTAGGTATATAGTTATTGTTATATATTTTCTTTGTGACATATTTGGTTCGACTGTGTTATAACATATATGACACAATGAGAGGATTCACACTACAAAATAAAGCGGACACATCTTTCATGTTATTATCATACAGAGTTGGCATGCACATGATTATATAGTAATAATAATATATGTTTTAAACCTACAACGAATGACTCGATGAATTACTAATATTATATAATTATAGATATTATATATATATATATATATATATATATATATATATATATATATATATATATATGCTTAAATTAAATGCCTACTACATTGTATATATTCTACACTAAAGTTAATAACCTTTCTTAGCGTACATCATACTCACAAATATATCATCCCTGATACATGGCCCAGTTAACGCTCCATAGTCTGTAGTATTGTGGTTATTTATTATCTAATGTTATTGTTGTTTTAATATCTAATTGGTTGTATATTAGTTATGGTTGGAAACTGGTCAGAGCACTACGAATATATACCCCCTATATAGCGTACACACGTTCATATATATATATTATTTATCATTGGCTTTGAATCTGGTCATTATATATAATGTAACTATAATTAATATGTGCCGTTGGAATCACGAGCTATGCAATCAATTAAATGTGTATGATAATAGTGTATAATAATGGTTAAGGCATCAGCAACATACGTATACCTATAGTATACCTATATATATATATATACTTAAACTGCCTGTGTGGCTCAGTGGCTAAGGCTAATACTTCATCTAAGTTCCTGGATGGGATGAAAGGACTCCACCAAATAACAATAACAATAACAGTAGTAGGACATGGATTAAGGGCCAATCCAGACTATCAACATATATTTTATTTATTAATATTTAGAAATAATCTTGTAAAATTGTGTATATAACATTTTCGTCTCTCGTTAAAACCATGGATGACTTAACATGATATCGGCTTCGAAGGGATATTAGAACCACTTGATTATAAGTAAAAAACAGTATAATAGTATATAATTGTATTCAGTGGTGCTAATATGAGGTGGGTGGCTATAGAGTATTAGTAGGTATAATCCAAGACAAATTGCATATGAATAAAATCATAATGAGAATGCACTATAGTGTTTACTATTAAACTATAAAGTATACTTGACCTAACTGTATAAATATCTTACAACATCCAAAACAATGATTACGTAATACTTATAATACCTGACCTCTCAGCTGTATTTATACCATATATATATCATAAATACTTTACGTAAAAAACCCATATATCACCTTTACAAATAAATAAACATACACAAAACGCACACATACAAACCCACACACATACGAAAGTATATTTTCGTGAACACTATAGTGTATAGGTTACTTTACTTGTCTACACATCCGATATCACACAATATTAACTGACAATATGCCTATTATTTCCAGTTAGGGGAAAGTAACCTAATACGGACACTTTGACAATAAATGGTCTTAACATTTTATGACTCATTATTTTTATTCAAAAATTACAGTATATTAATATTATATGATTATAGATATTATTGTGATTTAAAATTTTTATTTAATCTTTTAATTCCATAGGTAACAGGGGTGTCCGTATTCGGTACCCGTGTCCGAATACGGACACCCTGTGTTATAATACAGATACCCTAAATACCACTATAGTAGATATATAAATGCATCTATAGATAAACTATATATTATTGATATATCAACCAGAAAAATTACAATTACATTATTTATAATTAATGTTATGAATAATTTATTCTAATTTAATTAGTTAATAATTAATTATTTTATTATTTTTTTAATTAATAATATAATTTAAGTATCTAAATAATGAATATTTTAGATTTAGCTTTATTGGTGGTATTAATATTATAACGTACGCGATTTTTATGAAAATCAGAATAGTTCATAAGCTGCGCGCTGATTGGTTACAGGGTATCCGAATTAATTAAGACACCTATAGTGTCCGTATTAGGGACTTATATGACCTCTAGATATATGCTTATAACTTAATGAATATTTGATAACAAATATAGAAATTATATATATAATTTTTAGAATGCATTTTTTAATAATATAGTGTTATGTTATGTATCGATACATTTGTATATACTTGAGAAGGTTTTAAGTTGAAATTTTTTTTCATAAATTTAAAAACGTAATAAAAAAATCATTTTATTTGATATATCAGTAATATTTTGAATAATTAAAAAATAAAAAATACTTTTTTAGACTATTTACATAATTATTAATATTTTATTCATTAACATTTTTTTTGTAGGATTTATGGTTTCAATTATACCGAGAGTGTCCGTATTCGTTTACTTTCACCTATATTCATCAACTACTTTTAATAACCTCCCAGAGACCATAACTTAAATAAATAAATGAACTACTGTATTAGAAGCACATTTCAACAACAACTACTCAAAAACTATCAAAAAAACTAAACTAGATTTTTTTAAATACAAATCTATTTAAAAACTCTCAATATTATTGCAATACATATCAAATATCATTCAAAAATCAGTGAATAAATTTAATTTAAAGACATAATTAACTTGAGATAATCAAATAGTACCCCTTTAAACTCAATCTATCGATTACTACTGATTACATTGGAATAAACTCCCCAAGAATATCACTAACGAAACCACAAAAACAAGTTATAATTATATAACTACTGATTTTAATTCAATTACTTTACGAACGAGTATAGGTATATATCCAATATATATTTGCGGATTGATATATTTATGTTTTATTTAGTGGGTTCAGTTTTATCCTTAATAAATATTCTACTATAGTATACTATAGTAGTATACTACTAATTATACTAACACTCACATATACACACATATATATGTGAAACCTATAAGAAACATAGCATCGGGACCCATCCAGATATTAGGAGTAAGATGGCGTTCTATAGTCTCGAGCCCCATGAAGGTGGGAATCTTAGTCTTAGTCTCAAGCTTAGGTTCCAGACCTATGATGGTGAAACCTCCTCGAGACAGCATGATAATGTGCACCGCCATTTGTAACTAGAGGATAATCGTTATTATCAATAATTTCTATAAGATTAAATCAATTAACTAATAAATTATTAAAATAAATAAAAAAATAAAAAAATAAATAAATAAAAAAATAATTCATAAAAATAAGATATAATCAATTTAACATATATGTAATACGCACACAAAAAATCTTTTTTTTACACCAAATAATAATATATTATTTATAAATAATGGTAATAAAATAATAATAGTATTTATTAAATATATTACTTAATATTGATTTATAAAATATATAAAAATATGTAATTTTCTACATTTAATTATAAATATTTTTAATAGAGTTATGAGATTATTCCTAACCGAGTTTTTAATTATAATATACATATATATATATATATATATATATATATATAATATTATTTCTTAATAGATAAACATGTATATAAAATTATAATACATTTAGAAAATCAAATATAGAAAAAAAAGTTAGATAACTGAATTCATTATACATTATAATATATGACTAACATACTTATAATTTAATTAATTGTTCATAAATATATGAAATAAATTCTATATCAAGGGCTACTTTTTAATGTATTTACTAGATCGAACACTTTTATTATAGACAGATTAGAATATGTGAGTTACCTGCATTAAGGCAGGGTATATAGGTATATTAATATCTATAATAGGTATATTAAATATAGCTATGTAAAACTATTTTAAAGTTTATAAAAATAATTTTTTATTTTATATGCTAAAAATAATATAATGGTTCTAACTACTAACAATAATGTTACTATTAGCCTTATGTCGAGGTTATAATATCCATGATTTATAAAATTGAATGATCTGCATATGCTATGAAGTGGCCATAGACACAAGCTGAGTTATTATTGATCATGTTAACTTGACTGCGTTAATGAGCGCATACTATGTGCTAGTGAAAACATTATTATTTTAATGAATAACATTTCTAAATTATAATTAATATAGTTAGCATAATACTAATAATAATAATAATACTAATATTTATTAGAATAATGTCTAGTTTATACTGGTAATATGCTTTAATAATAACTTAAATACGCAACATCGATTAGTGTAAATATAGTTACGTAATACACAGTGATGACTCATCGCTGTAGTAATGACCAATCATCCGTGACGTCTAACCACACACATGAAGTACGTGAAGATGGTGTTGAACTCGTGAAACTTGTACAGTTGTTCCCTGAGAGAGATGTGACGACCGTCAGGAGCCTCGTTCAGGAAGATCATACGACAGTTGTCCTTGATCTTACGCGAGAGGGGCTTACTGGGCACCCCGTTAGGGTCGTATAGGTGTGCTGTTGGCGAAGCAGGGTGGTCAAGGTAAGTATAGTATTGCAGCTACATGTACGCTGCTAGCTATGGGTTTTAGCACTAGTATATATATACGTTTACAATAACTGTGGTGACGTTTTAGCGATCAGTATTATCGCTTGAATATAGAATGTATACATATATATATATGTAAATATTATTACAATAACAATTAATTATACACTGATAGTAGTGCTTCGGAAGATGGGAAAGTGGTACAAGTTCTAAAACTCATCCAATGTTCAGGATTTATATAGGAAGATGTTTCACGTTAACATTTAGGTTATAATTTAATATTTGTAATACTATAAGGTGTTTATTTGTGACTAGAGGAATATGGAATAGTACATAGTACCTATTGCTTTGCGGTTAGGAATTCCGGTTAATCCGATATTATGAGAAGTGGTATCGCGAGAGAGGATAATCTGCATACACTCTACCATTTACTATATCTCTCTCTAGAGAAGATATACTACCAACACTCTATCATTTACTATCTCTCTCTCGAAAGAAGATATCCAGCACATAAACTCTACCGTTTATAAACGGTATACACTACACGCATTGATTACAGCTGGTATGCGAAGAGATACCAGTAAAGGTGGTATACCATTAGTCATCAGTAGAACGTCGTCTATCATCTGCTGCTTCTGAATAATCATTCTCTCCAGGATTGATTTCTTTAGCAATAACTTCTCTTTTTTATATTCTATTTCCATCTACATTTATTGAACGGTATTTATTACAGTTTGTATACTTTAGAAATTATAGTAATTTCATATGGTTATGGGTTTCGGAATATATCAAGATAATGATTTTGGAATTATATGATTATGGATGCTATAGTATCCCCGCTATTGTATATAATGCAGTTAGTTAAGGATTATAGTTATTTATTTAATGTGCATATAGATATGTAATATCAACTTCAACAACTTCATAAATTGTTGAAAAATCTTTCCGATTTTTAATCTTTCAATTATATAATTGATAATAATTGAGTAATAAATGGTGGCTAAACCCATACAAAAATTCATCTATATATACTCATACTTTATACCACATTTCTGGTTTTATACAGTATATCACAATGGAAGAATAATTTAAGTAACTTGAGTATACTCAAGCTACTTAAATTATTCTTATGTAATTTAAGTTATAACTTAAGTTACAGAAATTGATGGACAACATATACGATGTATCCCATGTTCCATCCCAGGTAGTTTTACTAAAGTTGTAACTTAATATAAACTATAGATCAAAATAAAATATGAGATTAGACGTGTTGTATTTTCATAATAGCTATCAGTGATTTATAATATATGTTTACATCTAATTTGGAATCTTAAGATTACCAGTTTTATCCATTATTTGTATTTTATACAATATATATATATATATATATATATATATATATATATATTATAATTATTATTAACAAACAAGAATCAATAATTTGAAGTAGAATATATGGAAACCTTAATATATTTCTTGTAATGTTCCAGAGCTTCACTGCGATACAGGAAGTCTCCTTTTTTGTTCGGAGTAATGCTGCCAGTCTGGGTGATCGAGTCATCGAGTAGGTATAGGTGTGTAAGTATGTTCAAACATATATGCAATAGTCTGTATATATATATATATATATATATGGCCTTGGACTTACATTTATTTATAGGATGTATAAGTATGAATTAAAGGGGGATCCATTTGTATTTTTATTATTATGTAGTATCATTAATAAATAAATAAATATTTTTAATATTATACAGTTGTTTTACAGAATATATCGCAATACTATATATAGTCTATGTATCTATTAGAAATAACAATAATGTAACATTTTCATCAGTTACAGAATATATAGGAAGTTAATCATTATGGTATCTAGGAGGCGACCATATATATATATAATATTATATATATTAATATAGCAGTGGGATTCAAATATAAATATATATAATTCGATATAAAGTCTACCTTATTCGATGGCAACTTTTGTTTCTTCTTAAGTATCGATTTAGACGAGGTATCTGTAAGTTTAATTATAGGCGTGGCGTGTAGCTCTGGGTTGTGCGTCGCTGTGATTGGCTGTTCTTCGACCACTTTTGCTGTACGAACGAACCACTACGATTAGAGCTACGACTATTGCATAATGTGACAACTGTATCATGTAGGGGACTATAGAGTCTATAATATAGTCTATAATATATTATATAGGGTCAGGGACTCAAGAGGTTATCATCTATATCATTATATTAATTACATATACTATGCTAAGCTATTAGGATGTATTTATTGGTATAGAGTTGTATCAAATAATATACGTATCTATAGATTCAATAAAGTTATATTAGAAAAAAATATAATTTTTTTAATTTTGTCGTACTACGAAAAATTGAAATTTAACATGAGCTATAAATAGAATTATATAAATCCATATTAATAGTATTTATATGTATTTAATTAAAAATTTGTTTTTAACATGTTATTAATTCTATATATTTTATAACAAGGTTTTTATTTTTTTTTAAATTTATTTTTGAATTCCTGTAAATATTATCTATTTTATTTTGTTGTTCAAAAGTACAACATTTTCAAACTTCAAATTAAAATTCATTATATTATGTATAATTAATAATTATAAATTATGTAATTATAAGTATATAATATATAAATAATTTATTTATTATAAATCATAAAATAATAAAAAATTAGCTTTTATTGATAACATAATTATTTGATGAACACATTTTAATAATCGATAAAATAATCACTAAAAATATTAAACATTTTTTTAATTTATATCTTCTTTAATCAATCTTTATATTTTTACTATCCTCTCGCCCACCATCGTTGCGATTTACCTACTACCTCTATCACGCACTCACTTGTTCTCTCTAGACTAAATTAGTGTAACACCTTTATAATTGGTACAAAGACTGCCTATATTACTAAACTAGACCGAATTATTAACAGATCTATACGAACCATATACCAACTAAAAACTACCGACTATACTACCTCTGTGACTAACCTGCGACTACAACTTAACTGGCTTACTACAACTCAACAAATTAACTACAAAATACTGACTCTTCTCAATAAAATACTGATAACCACCGAACCCACTCCATTATTTGACGAATTTAAATATAGTAATAACACCCGTCTACTGCGATCCTCCTCTACACCAATCCTAGAAGAACCACCTTACAAATTTAACAAATTTGGAAAAAAAACTGTTCACATATAAGCTTCGAATCTCTGGAACAGTCTACCGAGAAATTTAATGAAAAAATATATGACCTTCTCAATATTCAAAAAAAAGAATAAATATATTTATCATTGACAACCCCATTGTTTAATCCCTCACTTCTATCATATCTAAATTCTTTGTTTTACTTCGTATTTTAGTTTTTTTTTTCGTTCTCACACTCTCAAGAATATAATATTATTATAGTGTTTAAATAAATACCTACAATCATCATATATATATATATACACATATGTCTTACATTATATATAATTTAATTGATTACCCTAATATATATAACAGATATGAGAATGAACTAAACTCACGGACGAGATGTCTTACCTTCACTAGGTGTGGTGTTGTCGTTATACACCTGAGTGCTTAGTATGTTGTTAAGCGTATGCAGCGCATCTCTAAACAAGCGTCTCGGCTTAATAGGGTTAGTGATGCTAGGTGGAGCTGCATCGCTGTTCTGGTTTACCGATGGAGTTATGTTGTACTCTCTAACCTAAACAGAAGGTTATATAGTAAGGTTAGAACCATCGTTGTAAATAGAATCGGCGAGATCCCCGATAGAATACAACACATATAAAAGTATAGGTTATACATTAAGATTTATCGACGTATAATATATATATATATATATATATATATATATATATATATATATATATAATATAACGTATATGAGAAATAGTTGGTCAAAATATTCATAAGGTGGAATTCATGGATCATTGGAAATTTAATATATAAAGTATATTACTCCATGTATATTAGATGAAAATTAATATGTAATTATTTATATGTTATCACTCAACTTTATATATGTATCTAAGTATGGTTTCTATGTGGAATTATATACCCTATTTTATATAGTTATTGATGGGGACTGTAATGTGTAGGAAGTGTGTTACATGTGTATGGTGTATTCAATTATATATCCATTTAGAGAAGTACACACACGCGAAGATGGAATTATGTTAGGTTCGTAACCTATATAATCGAGGAATGGAAAATATTACTGAGTTGTATTAATAGAAATGAGGAATAATGTAAGACGAGTAAAGTATTGAGACAACTTCGAATGATATCTAGTTAAATGGAAATGACGGATATATGCTACCAATCATATGCCGATAATCATACATGCATGTATATGCATTAGAAGTGGGATAACATTGTTATTGAAGAGGAGAGGGCATATTACGTAACCTTCAGTAAAACCACGAGTGATACTCTTGAATGGGGAGAAAAGAGATGCAATGAAAGATTCTGAGAAACGTTGTAGGTAGTCTTATATGTAAAACAATAAATAGTCCAGAGCGGTGTCGCATATACCGATTGACTCAATGTTAACTGTTAAGTTTACCCTATGAATCCCAGCCGTTTTTAATATGATCGGTAATATTTGGAACTTATTGTACAGGTAACGTTGGAGGTCAATAAATATATTTGTATATCAATATATATATATATATATATATATACACATATATATATATGTATCCAACATAGCCATATAATGGCTTAGTCGATTAATTTAAAGGGAAAGTTAGCGATTTGTAATAATTTAGCAATATTATAAATGCAATTTTAGAATACTAGTTTTGTAGTGCATATATAAGCACTAACTCCTATTGATAATAGGCTATTGTTATGTTAAGATACGATAACTCTATGTGTAATTATAGTTTCAGAGTCACTCTAATTCCTACATAATAATATATGATAATATTACCCTATAATGTATGCATTATAATATCTGATAATATGGGTATTGTTTATATACGATTATTTTATTTGTTATTATTAAGATTATTTTATTTTTTATAATATATGTAATTGTATCATATATATGATTACGACATAATATATATATATATATATATATATATATATATATATATATATATATTATGCTAAAAACAAAGTGAAATTATAAATTTCATATAAGTTATAAGTCATAAATTATAATAACATAATATATATATATATATAAGTCGATAAAGTTGGTACGAACAATTGGTGAAAACGATACTAGACTCTTCGCCTTCCTCGCGGATTCACGTTTCTCTGTATGGATGTTTCATTTAGAAAGAATGCTTACGTGTAGAAATAGTAACAATACAATACAGTCTATAGGAATGTATAGGCAAGTATACTTGCGTTTACACACCCCATAGGGTACTAACGTGCGTCGCTCATTGTTAAATCGGGAAGTGATACCGTTTTCAAATCTATATAAATAATATATATATATATATGAATAGTTAAAAATGGATCGTAGGTATATTACATATATTTATAGTATGTTAAAATTAAAATAGATAGTATGTTAAATTGTACATTTAAATTAATAGATAGTTACTGGGTACTATAGTAATACCTAAATTACCTACCTATAGGTATACATATAGTACCTATAGGTAACATCCTACTACTAATATCATTCAATTAAAACGTATACACTAACTTTGAATATGTTTCTTTGTATCGTTTAGCATAATTCGATTTTCTTTCACCATCTCGGTTAAAATGGATCCAGCTCTCGGAGGTTCTACTTGTTGTTTGACGGGTCTCGGCATCACGAATTTATGCCTGGTGTTCGGCGGAGTAGTCATGTAATTATTGCTATTGTTCCTGTCATAGTTCAGGCTATTGTTCAGGCTATTGTTCAGGCTATTGTTCAGGCTATTGTTCATGCCCACCGAATGAATAGCCGCGATGGTCTGGTGTTTGTTATCTTCGACATCGTTACTGTGCAGTATCTCTACCTCGTTATCGATTTCCAGCATTTGTTTATACTGCGCCTCCTTTTCTAGTCTTAGTTTGTGTATTTCTAAGAGCGGATCTTCTATGTCGTTAAATGAGAAATTCGTAACGTCTTCCTATTTAAATAGATTCACGTAAATATTTTATAATTCGAAATATTATTTATAGTTATTTTATTATACTTATCATAAATAAAAATATATAAATATTAATATTCATACTACTTTATATTAGTTTAAATTGGTTATATTTTTGTAATAATTACGGCATTCAACCTACATATCTTACACATTTAAGTTGAACTTAAATCGATGGTAACTAATTAACTTAAGTTGATAACTTAAGTTAATAATGTATGTTAAACTTAAGTTTATAAATTCATAAATATATATTTACCATTTATATTATATTTATTATCAACAAATTATTAACTCATATATTATAATATATTATATAATTTCATATAAGTTAAATACAATAATAATAAAATTGTAATATTGAATAAATGTATTCATGTTTAATTGAATAATCAATATTAAATTGCTATATATTCAGTATTGAGCAGTTAGTTTAACATGACTTCCAAATACTATTATCAATATAATTATGATTAACATTATAGTTCAATGTATTACTCGAATAAGATTATGATACTTTTGTAAAATACATTTAATTACATAATTACATATAATTACTTACATAATTTTAGTTTTTTAAATAATTACTTTCTTTGTTAAATTCAGAATATTAACTTAAAATAATAATTAATAATTTATTTACATTAATAATAATATAATAAATATATTAAAATTAATAAAAGTTATAGGACTATTGTATTGCATATATCTACTATTGTATTGTTTATATATTAAAAAAACAATATAGGTACCTACCTATAACTTAAGTTTAACTTAATAATAAAGGTAAGATGAACTTGAGTCTTGTAAAATAAGTTTATAATATGTTTAAATATATGTTATTACATTATACAAATATTCAACATAAATCATTTAACAACAGGTAGGCAACAACAACCTACTAATATTTATTTTAATAATTGATCTTAAATATAATCTTAAGTTACATCTAAAACTTATAGTTTCTACCTTAACTTGAAGTTAAGTTCCTAACCTAATGTTACCCTTAAGTCATGTAACATAAGTTAATAATAAATTTAAATATATGTTCTTATAAGAATGTATACATCATAACAATATTCAATATACATTATTTTATACCAGGTACTAATATATATATATATATGTATATATATATTTTAATATATAGTTTTACATCTAAACTAAAGGGTTCACATTCTTTAAAATAAAAAATATTATAAAATAATTGTATTGAAAAAATAGATTTGTACTTGTATAATATATGATATGTCAAAATATTATAGGTTAAAAACATATATAAAGCCTAAAAAACGTAATTGTAAAATACCTATTTCTAATAAAATAATGATTAAAAAATGGGATAAAAATGACTGTTTACATATATTATATAAGCATTATATAATATATAGTATATATTATATACATTACATTACATTATATTATAATGTTTTACATATATAATAATTATATTATGAGTGTACAATATAATATATTGTATCTATAGGAAATATTTGTGATTAGATAGGATTGATATATAGAGTTGATAATAAAATTAAAAAATAAATATTTACTTTTTATCAAATTTTTTACTTTTTTTAAAGTGCTAATATTTTCAAAACTAATATTCTCATCATTTAATAATTAAATAGAATAATTATAATAATATATCTTAATTTATGCAATTTAAAGATTGTAAAAATCATACTTATTTCATGAGAATATAAATTTAAAAAACAATCCTATTTAATAAGGCTATAGCCTTATTAAATAGGATTTTTAGATAGGATTTTTAGATAGCCTTATTATATGTATACATTGATATGTATACATTAAATACCGTGAATCCCCTTAAGCTGCCTTCACACCAACAAAAGTTGAATTTTAATCAACAGTTGTTAACTTAAATTACTAATTTAAGCTAAACTTAAATTATGTAATATGAGTTTATAATATATAATAGTTAATTATATAATCGACCATCAAAACTTAATTTTAACTTAAGTTCTAGATCCTACTTAAGTTGATTATAATAAGTTAATAATAGGTTAGGACATTGATTATAATAATTTAAATAATTAGGTCTACATTATTAAATTTATATGTGAACTTAAGTTGAACTTCCAACATAACTTAAGTTCAACTTAAGTTTTGATATAAGTTGAATGTGGGGATAAGTCTATCTATAGAAACTTCTGTTTGTTTGACGAAATCTGTTATTTCCTGACAAGCTTTTTTCAATTTTTCAATTAATTCAATAGATGGTTCCCCGTGTAACGTATTCAATGACAACATTTCTCCTGCCTATTAAATTAATTAATGATCTATTTATATTATATTATAAAAAATATATTTTATTGTATACTATTTAATAAAATAACTAGGTTATCTTATGGTTAAATAACTAAGATATCTCATATATATATATATAATACAAAATATATAAAATAAATATTATTATATTATTAATATATTATTTATAGATTTTTTATGAATATATTTTATATATAGGAACATAATATACATGTAAACTAAATACGTTTAAAAATTCAAAGAAGCAAAAATTAACAAATTAATAATTATTTTTAACTTTTCTAAATTTATTTATATGATTCAGTTTTTAATTAGGAATTAATTAGAAATAATTAAATATAATATAATAATTACAATCATTTTTTTCTGTCCATTATTATTTAATTAAATATTAATGTATAAATTAAAAATTAAAATATATACTATATTAATTATATATATATACTGTTAAAAATAACCCTAGTTTTCTCTGAAAAAAATCGTTACCTAGTGGTCCACTGAGTGAAGGGTTTTCGAACCTTTAGTAAAATCTTTAGTGAAACATGAATGGTTTGACTACATAATGAACAAAAGGGTTTTGTACAATACTAACTAAAGGGTTTTTATACTATATTAACTAAAGGGTTTTTAACTTATAGGTAAAAAAAAGGTATCTAAATGTAATTCTACATAATTCAAATATCTGTGATATATATATAGGCCTACTATAACCTACTGTAATTATAAATCATTATTGTCATAAATATAACTGTATAATTTAAACAAATTAACATTTAACATAGAGCATTAAGCTGTAAACTTTTCCTGACAACAAGTAAGTTATATTCTCATCTTAGTTAACATAATATATTAAATATAACATTACATAATATTTATATGTGAAATTATACTGTTATAAAAAAATATAATTAAAAAAAATATATAAAATTACTAATATGTAAATATAGAACACTATTTGTAATTTATTAATTAGATATTGATTAATTTTACTTACAAAAGATGTTTTAAATATTTACATAAACTAAAATATCAAAAAAATATTTTGTATATTAATATCTTTATATGTTAACTAATATATTAAATATAAATTTGTTTAAAAAAATAGAGGGTATAACTAAAGGGTTCGAAACCCTTTAGTTATTATTTAATAAAAAAGTAAAGGGTTATAAACCTTTAGTTTTGCTTTAATTAACTAAAGGTTTTTTATATATAAAACCATTTAACTCGTATTTAAATAAAACTAATTATTTGTTATAGTCATTATTTTTAACAGTGTATATATATATATATATATATATATATATATATATATATTATATAGATAATCATTATTATAATATATTATGATTTATCTTCCATTTTGGTAAAATAAAACCATAGGCCTAAATGTTATATTATAAATGTTAAATTTGTATTTACTTGTATTTAACTTCTACTATATTATTTATAACATTTTACACTAATATTTATTATTTTATATATATGGTTATATAATATAAGTTATAAATGATATATCTTATATATTATATAAAATAGTTTTTAAATAATACATTATAATTTATAAATATTAATTATAATTAATCGATAATTAACCTATTAACCTATGTTATTTTGTTAAGCATATGTTATTTTAGTAGCTTACATATTATAACACCATAATATTAAATTATGTAATGCATTTATATTTATATTATATAATTCGTATGAATAATACCTACAATAATTGTATAATTATATATAATATATATATATATATATATAAATATATATATTCCTATATAATATACTATTTATGTAGGATCAACGTATAATGTACATTAGGTAGGTGTACCTATATATTCTATACCTAAATCAATATTGATATATTTAATGATTATTACAAACATGATTTCTTTCCTTGAGTTTTTCATTCCATTCGTCGATTTCATCTTGTGTTAGAGAAAGTCCGAGAAATTTACGTATTCCTTCTGGAATGTCTTTAATTAGTTTATCAGACATGACTCACTAGAAATTATCGTGAAGGGAAAAATTTACTGATTCAATTACAATAACAATTGTTTAGAACAATTAATTCTAAATACAATAACGGATACTAAATATTTAAATAATAATATATAAATAAAATCATATAGGAGAAAAAAGAATATAAATTAAAATAAATATATAATAATTTCGTTAGAATAATTGACTTGTATTAGTCCGGGTATTAGTTATAATCCTAATATGTAATGATCATATATATTTATTAGGATTGGTATAATTGGTATAAATTATATCCAAATTATATTTTATGTAAACTATAAAATATATTTTATATATCCTATACCGTAGGTATACTATATTATAAGGTATAGGATAATAATAATAGGTATATCAACATATATAATGTTGTCATATAATGATTTATTTATATATATATATATATATATATATATATATATATATATTGTGTGTGTGTGTGTGTGTGTGTGTGTGTGTATGTGTGGGGGTGTGTGTATGTGTGTGTGTTGTCATATCATGATTATTATTCATCCCATATCTATTTATATTTAATCATATATTTGTACGTATATATATACACCCAGCTAATATTAATAGCCTCATAATCAGAGCCGGCTCAAAGGGGGAGGGGGAAATCGGGATATTGCCCGGGCCCAACATTTTGGGCGGCCCATGAATTATTTGAGAACATTTTTTTGTTAATATTTATATTAAAAAAATGTTTTCTTAACTGTATTTTTCTTAACATTATATTTTCTTATATATTATTAAGTCTAATTAAACAAATAAAATAATGTAATACATAAATATGAGTCATTTTAAAAGTGAATGTTACACATATTTTGAAATGTACTCTAGAAACACGGTAGAAACACGTAGGTGTTGAAGATGTTGTAGAATATACTAATAGTTATCACTTCACACATATCTAATTCACAGATAAAATAGTAGGATAGTATGTAACGAATTAATAAATAATGTATTGATTTAATTGAACTATAAAACGATAAATTATACTAGAGAAACGTATTAAGTATTAGGGGTATATTGACAACTATAGATTATGAAGGAAAAAAATGTATACTTTTTTTTTAATTAAAATTAAATATGAATCAGATATATTTTAAATATAATTCAGGACATTTAAAGGATTAGGCCTATATTGATTATAATCAATTAATAATTATTAATTACGAAAAAACTATATTTTATATAGATGTATAATAGTAATTAAACTAATTAAATATATTTATAATACAAATATATTTACAAAATAATTAATGTTCTCTGTATACGAGGGCGTATTAAAAAAATGTTTATCTTCTCAATGTATATATTTAAATTCTGTAAAAAAAATATTATATTTTTCAACAGACTATTACAGATATAAATTGTATTTATTAAAACTGATATTATTTATATATATATATATATATATATATAATCTAAATATAATTCCAGGAAGATAATATTAAAAGAGTCGATAATGAAAGACTCCTTGATAATACTATAGGCATATTTGCATTTATACAAAATGGAGGACTTATCCAACTTATACAAATGAATGTTTAGATTGATACCACCCTCATTTACCTATCTATCTATTATATAAATATCCCTAATGGCAATATTATAATGAGAAACGGTGAATACTAAATAATTGAAGAAATAAAAAATTCATAATATATTAGTGGAATCAACTCCATGGAGTACTCTATCTGCAGATATATCACATGTAGATCAGTTAACAAGCATCGTCATATATAACAAGTTTATTGAATAATTATTGACGTACGAAGTAGGTATATGCACCCTATAGGGATTTGATAAGTTATAATCATAACTTATGAGGTATTATCATATTGGTCAATATTTAGCAAAAGATCATTACAATATTCGAATTTTTTTTAAATAATATAAATATAAAAGATTATAGTTATGCTCAAAAAAGCTCAAAGTTATTCCAGTAATATATCTGGAATATTAAATTAAATGCAAGATATCATAATAAACTATATATAAACTATAGGGGAAAGTAACCGAATACGGACAGTGCCCAAATACGGACACTCTCTGTATCTCAGAAACCATAAATCATACAAAAAATGTTTTATGAATACATTATTCAAAATTATATAAATAGTCAAAAAAAGTATTATTTATATTTTAATTACTCAAAATATTGCTGATATATACAATAAACTGATTTTTTTATTACGTTTTTAATTTATGAAAAAATGTCAACTTAAAACTTTCTAAAGAATATACAAATGTATCGATATAAAATATAATACTATATATAGTATTATATTTTTTTTATTATAATATATTATTATAAATAAAGTATTCTAAAAATTATATATATATAATTTCTATATTTGTTATCAAATATGCATTAAGTTATACGCATATATCTAGAGGTCATATAAGTCCCTAATACGGACATCTATAGATATCTTAATACGGACACCATATAACCAATCAGCGCGCAGCATATTAACTATTCTGATTTTCATAAAAATCGCGTGCGTTATAATATTAATATCACCTATAAAGCTAAATCTAAAAAATGTATTATTTAGATACTTAAATTGTATTATTAATATAAAAAATAAAAATAAATAAATTATTAATTATAATTAAATTAGAATACATTCTTCATAACATTAATTATAAATAATGTAATTGTAATTTGTCTGATTGATTCATCAATAATATATAGTTTATCTAGTGGTATATAGGGTATCCATATTATAACAAAGGGTGTCCGTATTCGACCATGGGTACCGAATACGGACACCCCCGTTATCTATGGAATTAAAATATTAAATAAAATGTTAAAGTCACAATAATATCTATAATCATATAATATTAATATATTGTAATTTTTGAATAAAAATAATGATTCATAAAATGTTAAGACCATTCATTGTTAAAGTGTCCGTATTAGGTTACTTTCCCCTATATAGTTTACATATAACTATAGTCTATTTGTAATATGGATCCCTCGCGCTATGAATTCGTTAAATCTGGTTAGGCAAAATGCCTTTAAATCCTCGACAATTGTAACAATCTTATTTACTTTCATATCAAATTAATATAATTTATTTAGTCAACCTAAAAATAGAATATATTAAAATTTAGATTAAATAAAGTAGAACATGTTTTATTAAAAGTATTATCGAATATAAGAAGGTCATTATAAGCAGATGCTATTATAATATCATTATAGTGCACTATCTTGTGAATTTCATATATTACATATCATACCTAATTACATTATTAAGTTATATCTGATATTATATATGTTAAAAACAATATGTAAAATAGGATACATTAAGATAGGAAACGTATTTAACCAGTAAAATGCAATAATTTGAGACTTTAATATTATTAAAAACGTGGAGATATTGTACATTGTAGAATAAAGTCGATCAGAAAAGTGTTGCAATTAAGTTCATTTAAGTTAATAGTGATAATAAAAATATTGACAGTCTCTAAATATATAGTCACTAGAAAATAAATGATTATAATGAGGTGACTGGAGTATACAAATAATAAAAATTACAAAAGAATTAGTATAATGATAACACATGATAAAATATTGAATTTACATCATATAAGAAGTTCAAAATAATTATTTTCTAACAATATTTACAATTTAATTGATAAGTATATAAAAAGATAATCACGTAGTTATTACTAGTTATATTATATAAATAATATATATATATAATAATAATAATAATACTCAGAGTTGGCTTAAAAGCCTAGATGAATGAAAAAGCAAAAGCTTGTCTGGTCATTCACCTATTTACGAAATTACGAGAAGTATATTAGTAAACGATAATATATAAATAAAATATATATATAAAAATATATAAAAATAAGATTTTATTAAAAATGTATTACATAAAGTGTATATAATATAAAATATTACAAACAAGCAATCTATAATACTATTAAATTAAATATAAATGAAATATATATATATATATATATATATATGTTTAGTGTACTTAGAGATTTGTGATTATATATATATATATATATATATATATAGTGTATATAGATTACATGTGTGGTCGAATGCGTTATGTGTAGCGCGCGTAAGCAGTATCATTGTGAGTATGAATGTTACGTAACAATATTATAATTGAGTATGGCACGTGATATTGTCGAGTTACATATTACTGTTTATATAACTACAACTAACCTATATCTCCTACCCGTTATATAACGGGATATATATCACTGTAATTTACCTATATCCCCTACCATTTATATCACGACCGTATCCCTATATCCTTTACCGAATATATCACTGTAATTTACCTATATCCCATACCATTTATATCATGACCATTTCCCTATATCCCATACCGTGTACATCACTGTAATAACCCTGGATAATAGTTCATACTATTATACCCCGACAACATCAACGACCGAGAAGTTCCACCGAGACGACCTGCTTCTGGAATGCTACCGAGACGACACCGTATTATTTTTAACATTATTATTAATTGTATAGGAATGCCCATAATATATCGTGGGCGTGGCGATCTCGTGTTTTCCAAGGTGAAACCCTTGCTGTTATTCCCACGCGTCTGATGCCAGCTGACGTGCTTATCGAAATTTGTCGAATGCCACGAGGAGAAACTGAATAAAATCGTATATCAAAACCACGAAATGCCTTGACTCATCATCATTACATCATTACCTATATGTATATTGTAACATATGACATCATAAATTAAGATGATTCGAATGATGATAATAGGATTAACCAAGACATTAACAATATATTATAATATATTGTTATGCACCTCAAAGGAATGGACTATCTAAATAGCAACATATAACATATATGGTGGGCTAGATTTAGATCCACATGTAGGGATTTTCTTCCGAATATAATGTATGTATACATATCTATCAAGTGTAATTATTGTCCATTATAATGGAAAATAATTACACCCGAGAAAGAAGCTTCTCGAAACTTAAACTTACAAATACATTTTCTATGAAATTATCTGTTACAATAAATACTTTCAAGTCTGGAAACATTATCTTTAGAATCAAAACTTTATGAAATTGATACTGAATATATAATACTCATTTTATATATAAAATCTCTATAGAGAGAAAAACAAGTAAAATAAATATTGAAGTATACTTATATCATTTTATTTTTATTAATTAATTTATAACTTATAAAATATTATATTGCAATGATTTTAATGGGTCACATTAATATCTATTTACACCCATATCATGAAGGAGATATACATTTATATAGTATACGTATCTTAAAGGGGACCTCCTTCATACGATACATGTACATGTATATGAATCATTAACATTTTTAAAACTCCAATTGTTGATGTATATATATGATGTACATATGTAGGTTATTTCTAGAATGACCCTATGTTATAATTTAAACCCTTGATATGTTATAAAATTATTATATATGAAATTACTCATATGTTTTTTTTTGCATGGGCCCATAGTCTGATTAAGCCGGCCCTGATGATGTGCTGGTAAAGAAGAAAACTACAATAAAAAGTATTGACATTTGTATTTGTGCTTCGTTACCAATCTTCAGTAAAGCCTACATTGCTGCCATGAATTATTTCTATATAAAACAATATATATTTTCCTAAATATTACTAAAAATGTCATTTTATGTACAATAATATATATATATATATATATATATTTCCCTCATTTTCTTCGAAACGTCATTTTATTGAACAATAAAATATATATTTTCCTAAATTTTCGTCGAAGCATCATTATATTGTACAGTTTTATATATCTTTATGTATATATTTTAAATTTTTATTTTATTAGTACCCAGTAAGTAAAGTAATCAGTAATAATGGTTAGATTATAGTTTGATCATCATCATGATTTGTGATTAACTGATTACAATCATATTACAATCATTGATAAGCAACTATGCTTTGATTACGAACTACACTTCTAAATCATTGATTTTAATACGATTGTAATCAATGATTGTTAACTGATCACTAACATAGATTAACGATCAGTTGGTAATCATGATTGTAATACTATCGTAATCGAATCAAAATATGTGATCGTAATCAATACATAGCCCCATGATTGTAATCTGATTACTTGTTGGATTGTAATCTGATTACGATCTTTGATTACTTTATAAAGTATAAGTTACCTATACTTAATGGGTGTAATTTTATAACATTTATACATTATTACTCTATAATAAAATATATAGTATCATATATGTAGATATATACTATAGTATCATATAGTATCATAATATATTGTACATCATAGTTTTTATTTAATTCATATATTTAATTTATATTATATAAGTATAACACAACGTTTTAAGTTAAAATGTATAATCATATGATTAATAATATATATTATTTGTATATAAAATGATAATTTCAAATAAGAAAATAAATATAATGATGTAAAATTATATATATATATATTATAATTATGTATATGTGTATACAATTTATATCATAAATATAAATAATTAGTAAAATATTTTAATTAAAAAAATAATCTGATTCGAACAGCCTCGATATTATATATTTTCGAATTAAATGAGTGTGACGACTACTAAGGCTAATTTATAGTATATTCAACCCTATATAAAGAAAAAAATGTTTTAATTAAATTTGTAATTGATACAATGAAGTTCAATATTAGTAGGTGAGATTCTACAAAATCCAATAAAATGACTATATGTCACGAAATAACTTTTTTGTCAATTGTAACTTATCTATAAATTATTTTTAATATATACTAATTAAATGAAATACAGGTAGTACACAATAAATAAACAAAAGTAAACTCATTTTTAAAATTAAAACGATTAAAATCGAAAAAAAATATGCCATAAAATATAAAATAAATTACCGGATATATTTTTTTTAATTTATTCACTACAAAAATATATATATTATTATTATTAAATAGTTTATTGACTACTAAACATCATATGTTTATCGGCGTCATATAATATAATAATTTAACTAATGAAGGGTGTAACAATTTGAACATAAAAAATAAGAACAATAACAACAACAATATATATATATAAAAGAACAAGAACAATATTAAATAATGCAGTTATAAAGAAATAAAATAATGATATACTTTACGTTTAAACAAAGGTTCAGACTCGGTTGATCTGATGTCAGCTGGCAATGCATTCCAACATTTAGGAGCTGCGACAGCAAATTCCGATTCGGCATATACTGTCGCAGTGATAGGTTGGTGGAGCATCATAGTCGAGCCAACACGACGAGGTCGATAATCCGTTCGTATAGTAATAATATTCGCGAGATAATTAGGGCTGGCTTGATAGATGGCTCGATGCGTTATGCAAAGGAGACGGAATTTGCAAACTAGACGGAAATGTAACCATCCAAGCGAATGCATCAAAGATGAGACGGAAACCATTGTTCGACGTTTAAGTTTATAGAGGATTTTTACTGCACGACGCTGTATAGTTTCAAGTCTGTGCAATAAATGAATGGGTAGGGTAGTAAATAGGGAACAACAGTACCGAAGTCTACTAAACACAAGAGCATGAATGAGGCACTTGGTTAAATTAAAAGTTAGCTTATTTCGCGTCTTTCTAATGTTATATAGATAGTAGTTAGCAGTAGGCTACTTATTATATTATTATTATAATATAATATGTATACGTCGTATAATTATTATAATTATTATAATAATAATACGATCATAATAATCATTAAGATAATTTTAAATTATCTTTAAATAAATTCAATTTATTTAGTTAATGATTAACTTAATGATTAACATAATAATTAAATAATTAATAATTAAACATTATGATAATGTTAAACATTACATTTACGACGTAACGATGTATAATTATTATAATAATTAATAATTATAATAATAATAAGTTATTAAATAACGATTTATAATTTAATTTAACTTATAATATTATAGTTATGACTTTATTAACGTTAACTATACGTTAACATAAATTATCAATAGTTGATTATATTTTTGAAATTAATAAATATATAAATAATCATTATTATAATGTATATATTTATTAATACATATCATATTTCATAGCATATTATGCTGAATACTGACATCGGCCCCCATTAAGTCACATGTCAAACCGAGAGTTAAATTATACATTTCGCTGTTGGCATTATATTTCTCATTAAATTATTCATCGAGTAGTGAATTCGTGTTTTATATATATACATAAATATCATAATACCGTTACGGTAATCGTATGTTTATATATTAATATAATAATATATAAGCCCTATACGCATTATTAACTTGAACTATCGGTTAGTCACGTGACATATTGGGGGCCGATGTAAGTCTAAATCCATATGAGTCGTATATTAATATTAGAGTCGAATATTATATTATATATTATTCATCTATAATTATATGTATTTCAATATTATATAACATATGTCATATTTCATATGACATATGTAATATAATATTAGTAAAATTATTCAAATTATCTATCTCGGCATCAAATTATTTATCTCTACAGCATAATTATCTATCACTGCAGCATAATTATCTATCTCGGCATCAATTTATATATCTCGGCAGCATAATTATCTATCTCGGCATCAAATTATATATCTCTGCAGCATAATTATATATCTCTGCAGCATAATTATCTATCTCGGCAGCATAATTATCTATCTCTACAGCATAATTATCTATCTCGGCATCAAATTATCAATCTCTGCAGCATAATTATCTATATCGGCATCAAATTATCTATCTCTACAGCATAATTATCTATTTCGTCATCAAATTATCTATCTCTGCAGCATAATTATCTATCTCTGCAGCATAATTATATATCTCGGCAGCATAATTATCTATTTCGGCTTCATAATTACTTGTCTATGCACCACAATTAGTTGTTTTTTGTAACGTACCATCAGCATTTACATTTAATGAATAGAGATGGGACGTTGGTACTTTACAAATAACGCTTGCTAACATGGGACGTTGGTACATGGTATGTTGGGATATCACAAAAAACGCTTGATAACCTATGGAACGTTGGTACGTTGGGATGGTATGTAAAAATGTAATACCAAAGTACTATCTAAAACGTACCATCTGCATTTATATGTAATGAATACAGATGGTATATTGGTATATTGTCATATCTATACAAAATTCACCCTTAAGTATATTTATAATAAGTATATTATATAATAATTCATATAATGTATAGCTAATAAGTTATTAACTTAATAACCAAGTTAATATTTTATAGTCAAATAGATTACTATATATATATATATATATATATATTATATATTTATATATATATATATAAAATATAATTTAGTATAAATATTTAAAATTCTATTCAACATATATATTAAGTTTATTTAATATATGTTATGTTTGTAGCGTGGCATAACTTCATTAGTCGATATTTAGTAGAAAACGCATTTATTTGGTATATTGTGTTTCTATATGTAGTATGTGTTCAGTAAAATATACTACATATATATATATATACATGTATATATAAACACCATACATAGTACAATACACTTCATTCATTGCACGAATAAAATATTAGTGATGTTATATCATATAATAATAAAATTCCCTTCTTGTAGAAGAAAAATATGACTTACACTACGGTACATGGGAGCCATCAACTATATTCTTCCTCTACGAGTCAGAGGTTTTGTCGGTCTGGTTCATACATACTCTTGAGTTTCGCCAGGATGCTGACTTGAATGCATCTATGAGTGTCTGAAATCTGAGTTCTGTATATTACACACCATAATGAAGAACCGACAATTTATGAGGTTAATTATTCAACACGCACATGAACGTTTCCACGTTTTTCTGCTAAGACATCACACAACTCGGGTTATTGTGAGTATACGACTCCAGACCAACTCCCTATAAATCCTATTATGGCATATTATCATACATATTAAACACCTATTAAACATAAATCTACCAAAGAGATGTGTATAGGCTCTTAAAATCTTCATTATAAGAGTGCATCAATATCTTACAGAATTCCGTCAACATTGGTGAACTACCTGCAGCTGTATACGCAACCACGAACAACCCTAGATAAAAAGATAAGCTTTGCCATAATTGTGGGAGAAACCACAATATTTCTCCCACTCTCGCAATGATCCACTCATCCTGCCGGATTCATAAGTACTGGGCGACGATGAATACACACAAGTGTTAGGCTCCGATACCTATTGCAAGGTTGTTGTCAATCTCTCTATAGTAAATGATATACATATATACTTAGAACTAAACTAGATACTGGTGCATAAGCTAACATAAGTATGCATAGTGTATATACAAAGATATGGTATTTAAATATATAAAGACCCGTAAAATATCTGATTTACTACAATCAGGAACGTATGTCTAACTACTATATTTAATAATATTAATATTTAAACTTATACATTTCCATTCTATATTACATATATGAATAGTTCTATAATCCTAGGTATATTATAATGTCTTGCATTGTCATTAATTAGTAATAGTAATAATGTAATAATTACTAATTACTACTTGTAATACATCTGTGAAAATAATATAATATAATATAGTTTATAAAATACAATAAAATGTAATATACATAATATTAGTATGGTAGTACAACATAATATTGTAGTAATTATATTATATATTATTTATTTCATTAATGGTAAATACAAGTAGTAGGAATGATCTAATGAATCACTATGAGATTTAATGAACATTTATCAACTTTAATCTTAAAAATATAGTAATTATTATTTTACATATTATATTTTATAATTTATATACACATATATACAAATGTTAAATATGACATGAATTTTAATTTTATTTAAGAAATAAATTATTAATGTTTTTTTTTAATATTGTCATAATTCGTTAGATTTTTTTATTGTAAAGTAATCTAAAATAATGTCATCTGACATAACAATAAAATGTTATAAGTTAAATTTAACTAATTATATATTTATATATTAGTAATATTAACTTTAATAAATTGTTTTATATTGATAATATTTATATATATACTACACTTATAAGTATTATTATTATAATTGTCTAGCTCAACTCTCCCATAACTTGAAACCTAATAAACATTATATATATATATATAATCTAAATTTTATTTGTATCTATTATATTGTCTTACATTACATTATCTTATAATGTTTTCGATTATTTTGAAATCTATTATATTATGTTCTATCAAATTATTTATTATATATACAACTGCTATCACACTTTAATACTTTATTTTAACACTAATAGATAACTAATTTTTATATAAATACAAATTATGTTCATACTTATAATACTTAATTAAAATACTATTTGAGTTATATGTAATATCATGTCATATAGATTATCTAAATCTACTTCAGTTAATATCCAAGTAGAAGATAATATTCTAGTAATCAGTTTCATTCATATATTATTAATTATGAAAACATATATATATATATATATATATATATATTATACAGATGTTTATGAGTAGGACTTTTTGTTAACCATATGAATACAATTCTTTGTAGAAGTGAACTGACATCTAGGAGATGAACAACAACAATCATATTCGAAGAAGAACAGTGCTGTGGAACTTCTGGCATACGCGATTCGGTCCATAAACGACGCAGGCAGCCTCGAAATGACCATCTACACCGATGGTTCTGCAGTCTGCGGCATCGCGTTCGGAGGCAGTGCGGCGATCTTCACGAGGGTCTGCCGACGAACCCCACGCTCATCGACTCTGTATCGAAGAAGGGCAATCGCTGGACATCCTCGTACGAGACCGAGGTCGCTGCTCTGCTGATGGCCACGGAATTCTTGGAAGCGAGCGAACCTGAGGGAAAATCAATGATATGCACGGACAGCCAGGCTGCGTTAAAATAATCAGAGAAGTCCGATGACAAGGGCCTCGCCCAACTAAGAGCAGGTCTTTCAAGGCTCCGGTCCCTGGTCATTCTTCAATGGGTGCCAGATCACTGCGGGCTCGTGTGCTGATCACTGCCGAAAACTTGCAGCCTACAGAACTACTCGCCAACCTGCCCTCATTGCGAAGCGGATCCTGAACCACTCGAGCACTGGATTCAGGAGTGCCCGGCGATGGCCGTAACATGTATACGTGTGTTTGGGGGGGGGGGCGGCACCCCGTCTATCAGTCATAGTTTCAAACCCATGGGCTGTTCTGGCGTTCGCACATGGAATTTGGTCCATGTGACGCCATCCTGCCGCCAACAACAACAACAATCAGTGACATGATGCCTTGTAGACGAACAATAAGATTAACAACATCAGTTTGTGTTGTGATACCTTAGATATGAGCAGCATCTTTCCGTGACATGACATATTTGAGATGAAAAACATCTGTTCATGATGTGATGCCTTAAAAATGAACAACATCAGTCCGTTATGCGACGCCTTAAGAGACAAATGTATAATCTCTGTTTCATCTTCGAGATAACAACAAATCTGTGACACCATGATTATTTTACCAGATTTTATATCTCGTGAATGATTCCATATGTAACCGTGTATTATATATGTATTTAATTTAAAACGTAGTACTGTCTTATAAATATTCTGCATACAGGAATATAGTTAATGTAGAAACGTAGTCATGATTACTTGTGTATTATAGAATTATATTAAACGTTAACACTGACGTATGATACACATGTAACAATATAACACTTTCTAGCTGTACTATAGGTAATCTTATACACATTCATTATTATATAATTAACTAATTTTATAATAATTAATAGGTTTTTTAATTTATTTTAGATATCTCGAATTTTTGTTCTTGAATGCATATATAAATATATATTAATCAATAATTATTTTAATTAATTTATAATAAATATGATATATATATAACAATATCTATAATAAAGATTTTTCTGAGAAAAGATATAACACTTACGCAACATAATATGCACAAAACATGAACGATGCTATCTACATATGTTGTCATTTCAGACTAAAATTTTAAAATAGTTCTTTAAATTAATATTTATATGATGAAAACTAAGTATTCATTTCTAGTATACAACAAAGAAATAGTATGATTGAGATTTAAATGCTATGCATATCTATTTAATGAGTAAAAGATAATTTGTATTGCATGTCATTTAATTTAACACTGAACACAGTGTAGTATAGAAACCGCTTCAAACCTAAATCTATTTCTGTAGCCATACTACTACCAAGAGCGTCAGGGGTTCACAATTAATTATGCTGATTAAATAGATAATATAATATAATAACCACTTCTCAAAATATATGTATATAATATGATGATGATATTAAATATTATATTATTAGATATTATAAATTGTAAAATAAATAATAATTAAACTGAAAGTATAATTATATATTTATATTGTATTTTACAATAATTATTAATTCTAATTACACATACATTATTCCAAATATAGTTTAGGCGTCACTATATTATAGCAAGACCTCCTATAACCTCTTTATAGGAGGTCTTGATTAAAGTGACGTGCGCATTCTTTATTTTATACATTTTAATTATATTTAGTCTCAGAAAATAATTATATATAATTTGTAATAGATATTTATAATTAATATAATATATAGTGAATATTATTTATAATATTATTAAATTAATTTATGTATCTCGACTACAGGAACACATTTTCTTTCATGGTTTAAATATATAGTGTATATAATGTTAATTATAAGTTAATGACATAGACATAACATTTAGTATATGACTAGTTTAATATAATATGAATCATATATAATAAACAATGTTCGCTTTTACAATGTATAATGTACTAGTTTATATTATAAGTTTGATAAATATTAGGCACGTAATATTATATTGAATAGCTCCACCTAAAGTTGAACAAAAGGAATAATTGACTTTATAATAAAATCACTAAAATACAATAAAGTGTAATTAGCTGTAACCCATTAATATTTTTAAATATGTATATGTACACTTATATATATAATTATATTATTAATTTAATTACAAATTACATATATGTATTACTGTAAATAAGTATTATATAATGGTGTGATTATATATGATATATATATATATATATATATATATATATATATATAATGTGATATAGATAAGTAGCTAATAGTATTTACTAAGTACCTATATTATATAGTTTTAAATATGTGTATTTTTTACATGTAATAGCTGTCTGAATTAATACCCTAAAATCCTGTCATTCTTTTAACCATAACTTTTTTTTTATTAATTATATAAAAAAAGTAAAATATGAAACTTATATTACTTTTTCATCCTCTTTCCAATGGTATTAATAATTTTATTCTAGCTACAAAATAAAAATTACACCTACTATATAAAATCATAATAATACACTCAAAATATCCCGAAAATTATCTAATAAATTTATTGATTTACTATAACAATTTATTGATTATTTTTTGACTATTAGATATATTATTTTATATTTGTATTTTCCACTTAATTACAATAATAACTATGTATTAGACATATATATTGCATATCATTTACTTGATTTTAATTAGAATTAAATTAAAAATAAATATTTTTTTAATATAAGTATTTAAAATACTTATAAAAAATATAATAATATTATTAACAACAGATTGTTTATGTTTAAATATATAATACATTTTCATAAATTTTTATTTATGAATACATAAACAAAAATCGATTAGATCGATAATAAACATGTATAAATATTTTAATTTATATTTTGTAAAAAATATTTTTAAATATGTTAAAATATAAATTATAAACTAATATAAGTATTTTTTTTACAAAATAAATTATATAAATTAATTTAAAGTACACTATGTGCATTTAACCTCGCGTATATTATTATAATTAATGGTTACATTATTAAATAAAATACATAACAAATTAGTTTGGGGGTAATCTCAGACTGGTATATATTCGATGGTCGATAATAGATAAGTTTACCAAAGAAACCCGTATTTATTCAATGTTTACACCGGATGGGGTAATCTCAGACTGGGGGTAATCGCAGACTGCCACACCGGTTTAGGATCTTTAAAATTAAATCATTCTTACTGCGCGCTGATTGGTTATAGGGTGTTCGTATTAAGACATCTAGAGTGTCCGTATTAGGAACTTATATGACCTCTAGATATATGCTTATAACTTAATGAATATTTAATAACAAATATAGAAATTAGAAATATAATTTTAGAATGCTTTATTTTTTAATAATATAATGTTATATTTATATCGATATTTTTGTATATTCTTGAGAAGATTTTAGGTTGAAATTTTTTTTCAGCTTAAATTAAAAGCGTAATAAAAAATTTAGTTTATTTGATATATCAGCAACATTTTGAATAATAAAAAAAAAAAATACTTTTTTAGACTATTTATATAATTATGAATATTTTATTAATTAAACATTTTTTTGTTGGAATTATGATTTCCGATATACGAGAGTGTCCGTATTCGGTTACTTTCCCCTATTAGGGACATTTAGGGGGTCGGTATTAGGAAAATCATATGAGTTGCTATAATTAAGATATGTTTGTTAATAGTTATTCAAATTGAATTATTTTTATAATAGTAATAATCATTTTATTATTTTTTGATCTACAATATTATGTGCAGTATTAAGTTTTCTTTTAATTAATAAAGTATTTACAATTATTTAAAATAAAGTTATTATTCAAATATTTTAAAAGTAAAAACATAATATTACATTTTATCAAATAACAATAGTAGGATTAAATATTTTTTAAAACAAAATACTTATTCATATTTATTATTAAATTAATAACAGTTCATGTATATATAATTTTTTGATATATCTTATAGTTGAGATAAGAAAGGGGGTCAGTAATCAGAGACTTTCCACTATAATATTATTATATTGTAATTTTTGAATAAAATAATGAGTCATAAAATGTTGAGACCATGTATTGTTAAAGTGTATTATTTTACTTTCCCTTATACGTATCAACACGTCATTCCATCTACTAATATGATAACACTTGTTAAATTTACTATTTATGTCTATGCGTCCAGCTGGTTTGGTATTCGTAGAAATTTCTACGAATACCATAAACCCACATTCACTAAACATCCACATCTTCACAATGTTGCAAACAATTCGTGAACTAGGGATATCAGATATTACTCAATGAAAATGTGATATTATTATCAAACGAAATGCATTCATATCAATATATATTTTATATATTTGTAAATATATGAAAATATTTTCATTTTTATTAATTTCTATTTGTATAAATTTGTTTGATATATATATATTTTGTAGATATTTTACATATTTTTGTATATTTATGAATATATAATTTTGATATTTTTATTTATCTATATATAAATATTTATATATTTGTATATATATTTTATATAGAAATATATTCTATATAAACCTGTCGAAATCCTTATAAATATCAAGTCAATATTGTCTTTATCTAGAATGTCTAGCTTATAATTTTGTATTATAGTATATTATATGTATATAGGCAGTTTATTTATATTACACTATACTATGATCACCATATATTCTTATAGAAATTAATTCTTTTTTTATGTTATATATATTATTATTTCTATATTAAAATGTTAATTTAAAAAAAAAATGTTATTAAATAAAACTAAAATTATTTCTTTCAATATCTGTTCAATTTCGAAAATGAAATTGACAAACTTTACTATATAATTAATGAAATAGTTATTTACCATACACATTTTTTAAAATTTAACTTAGTATCAAGTATTTTTCTTCGAATTTTTCAACTTTTTTTCTTAATAAAATATGTATATTTGCAATAAAAACTTATTAATCCTTTTTTTGTAAATTATGCCACATACTTAATTATATTAATTGTTTATATTATATCTATATGTTATTATTATTAATAAATTATGCTAAATTAAAAAATTAAACATATTTAAATTGTTTTATTAAGATAGCATTATAATCATGTACATTTTTATAAGAATATTATAAATATATATTTCCTGGTTACAATATTTTCCTTTCTCTTACATGTTAACTTTTCATATATCTTCCATGTTAATTTTAAAATTACAGTTGCATATAAAACCAACCTTAAACATTTTTTATACATAATATTAAGATTATAAAACCTTAAAAACCAATAAATGAATATGAAATTAATAATATATATACACATTTACCCATCTTGTGGTGCAGCTCACCAGCTTCAGCTCTACATGTAATAAGAGTCAATGTCAAAAGTAAATTAGAGATTATAAAGATATACAAAAATACAAACAGCAAGATCTATATTTAATAATCTAAGTTTAATTATTATTTAGGATAATTATTTCAAAAATACTAATATTATTATTATTCATATATCTTTATTTTTATTTCATGTTTTCTCATATATTGTGTGATAATCCCCTATTATAATTGTTAGTTTGGCTCTGTCTTTGTGGCATACTTGTGATATGTTGCTTAGTTTTTTTGCGATTTGTGATATGACTCGGGGAGTATGGGTGTCAGTATTCTAAAATAATCCTATGACATAGGAATTGGTCGCACCTTACCAGAAAGTTGAGTCGTCACAGATCAAAAACCAGCTGAGTTACGTCATATAGTATGCATACTAATTCAGAACTAAAGTAATACTGTACTCTTATGTTAATTTTATGTATATTTTTATATTATTTTACTTATGGCATGTGTAAACCATCATTCTTATTGTCATTTATTATTTATCATTAAATTATTGTTTCATGTCATTTTATGTGTCTACACTCAATAAACTATATATCTATCTATCTATATAAATTAAAAAAATTATATATATTAGTATCCCACTATAACTTTCTATAAATATTATCTGGCTCCATAATTTTGCTGGAAGGGTATCCAACTACAAGATTGCTCAAATAATGTGATAGATAATAATTTAAATTAGTATAGTATTAATTAATATTATACTAATTTAAATTATACTATTTTATTATATAAATATTAATAATATACTAATTAATATTATACTAATTTAAATTATATTACGCAATTATTAATATAGTATAATATTAATTAGTATACTATTAATTATATAATTAATTAGTTATATTATATTAATTAGTTATGTAATTATTAATATTATACTAATTTATGAGTCTACAAATGCATTCTGTTTTTAGGTTATATAAATATGATAGTAACTATATCATTTTAACCGTGCCATAAAACTTTATAATGAAAGTAAAAACTAATTCTACTTTTGTGGAACCGAATCCATAATAGTATATGTATGATGACAGATATAGATTTAGGTAATTACCTAATTATATAGCTGTGGTATCGATGATGTCATTTTAATTCTAATTTAAAAAAACAATAAAAAATTTGATTGGGTGATCAATAGCCTATCATAGTATTCCTAGCAATACTGGTGTTAACTAATCTTGCATGGGTTACTAATCATCCCATATTCCCACTGCAACTTTCTAGAAAACTATTTTTAGCAAACATTCCGGGAATTATTTATGGAAATACTGGTAGTGGAATAATACCCCCTTAAGAAATTTGTTATTATTACTAAATATTGAAATTAAATTTTAATAATATTATTTTTAAGATATTCCAATTAAACACATTTAATGCATTATTTCTCATAATTATTTGTTTTATTAGAAAATATAATAAATAAATAATTATATATATATAATACAAAACACATTTTTAGAGTATATACAATTGAGGATATATACAATACTTAAAGAGCTCGGCGCGATTAAGAAATAGTGGTAATTTCCAATGTGGCGAAATACAAGATAGTTACATAATAGCATTAACGAGAGTTGCACACACACACGGTGGTAATACCGTAAGGTAATGAAAGCTGTGGAACATTCCACAATAATGCCGCACATTGCACAGGACATAACTGACAATGAATGAGATTCACCAAACTAGGATAGATTGCAAGCCCCAACTAGACCGGAGAAAGTTCCCCACCATGACTTGGAGTCTACATCTGAAGATAGTGTGAATCCCTTAGTGTCTTTGCTGTCCAACGATGTCCATAGTCCGGGTGTTTGCATTATCTGTATATTTGTGAGAATATTAGCTTAATCATACAATACTGTTATTGTGTGCTTATTAATATGCATTATTTCTATTGTATGGTTGATTTTAACTAATTTCAAAGTAATTACTTATATTAATCATCAAAATGTATTATACATATATATATATATAAAGTAGGAACATTAGAGACATGTGGTTATAAATGAAATCTTCATCTAAGTTACTGGATGGGATTGAAAGGATTCCACCAAAATAAAATAACAATATGTAAAATAAATGGAATTTATAGTAGAATTTAATCTTTCAAATGGAATCATTCAATATAATTACAAAATTGATTTACTTATTTTTAAAATTTGTTAGTAATACTAAGTAATTGTTAGAAATACTTTAATTAATAACAATGGAAATATATTAGTGCATATCGTAAACAGGGCCTATACCTTTTGCATAAGTTCTTCAAAGGCACAATTCACTCCTTCACTGGTCTTAGCTGATGCCTCTATGAAGAGAGCTTGATGTTTACGAGCGAAGTACATTCCCTGTTCATACGATACTTCCCTTTTCTCATCTCCCTGCAGGGGTTTAGTGCAGGTGGTTAACTTACAGGTAGTGGTGGTAAGCTATATTACGATATACAGTGTGTGAATATTGGTTATAAATTAGGAGATTAGGTTTAAATTCACTTAGATTATTTTCAGATCATTTTCAATTGAAAATTATGTGCGCTAATGATATTAAAATAATTACAATAATTATAAATAATTGTAAAAATTATCAAATAATTAATAAATATTTAATTTTTATTATTTATTAAATGAATAAAATAATGTAGTGAATCTATTGAATTATGTATATTTATAAACAATCTTAAAAATATAATAATTAATTCATAAATTACTATATACATTAAATAGAAATTAATAATTGAAAACATAAAGTATCATTGAAAATATAGGTAAATATAATGAATAGATAACTATATTTAACTAGCATATATAATAAGATAATATTTATAATAGAAATGATTTGTTATAATGATTTTATAAATAATTAGTCTATAAAATATCAAATCTAAGACTAAGAAGTAATTACACTATGATATAGGATAACTATGTAATAAATGAGAATTGAACAGATACACATAGAGAACACTGGGGTTTTTTGCTTACCATGTCTGTTTTATTGCCTACCAGCATTTTAGCCATATTGCTGTGGGTGGAATATGCCTCTAGTTCACTCAACCAATTGTCTAATTGTTCATACGATCTTCTCTTGTTTACATCATAAACTAAGTTGTGTGTGTGTGTGTGTGAGTGGCAGTAGTGTAGTGGTAGTAAGTATGTAGGCAATATAATGATGTTTAAAGTATTCAATTAGTTAACTTCATTATAATAAAATGTATTCATAGTATATATGTGTAAATTGCCAAAAAGTATAAAACCTGTGTCAACATATGAAGATAAAAATAATATTACATAGATAAAATAACAAACAAATATTTAACAAATATTAATATGTATAGTATGTCAATTTGTAGAGTAGTATTTATAACTCTTGATATATATATATAATTTGTAAACATTAAATATATATATATAATTATTGATGTTATTAAATGAAAATTATATAAGAATGTTGTATTGAAAACAATGGGTAATGTGAGGGTAATGTATAAACCTAAGATAACACCCTGACCTCCTCTGTAATAGCTTGGTGTTAATGTCCGGAATCTCTCTTGACCAGCAGTGTCCTGAGAATATAATCATTACAATAATACCATCCATAATACTATATATAATATCTATTTATTATTTTGAATCAAAGGAAAATATTTATACAATATTTATACTATAAAGAATAATACATTTTGCGTCATTTTTATACAATACATATATAACTAAATATTTAAATCAATTTAGATAAATTAAATGACAAAATACGATATATTAGTATATAATACAATTATATACTAATATTAAAATGATTCAATTTATAAGATTACAAAAATGTCATATAATATTTAGGTGTCATCAAATAGTGATAGTGTTTCATTAATATTATACTGATATTATACTTATTATATACTATTATATTGAATACTTATTTGCCTAATGGTTACAGCGTATAACCCATATCGCTAGCTTCACTTGGTCCCCTTGATAATCAACTGTCTTCACTTTGAAATCCATTCCTAAATCAACATTATCAATGTAATTAATCAATAGTTGCATGAATATTTATTATAACATTTATTGTCTTTAAATTTAATAAACATAACCTTGTATTAATTTAACATTATATAGGTAAATTTATTAAGTAAAATAAGGTATAAAAGCCTAAATTATTCAATAGTAAGAATAGTAATAAAATAAATAATAAAGATTAGAAGATATGTTAATATTGTTATGTAATAGGTAGATAGGATAGGTTATCAATATGGGGGATGATAGTACCCTATTAGAGTTTACCTAGGTTAGGTGGGCAGGGTAATGTTAGTTTGGTGAAGTAAACTATGATTGTGAGATATCATGATGTCAAAGCGAAGTAAGGATACAATCTAGGGAGGCCTACAGAGAAGGGAGGTCTATAGATAATAGGGGTTGTAGAGAAGGGGGTATAGATAAGGGGGCTACAGATAAGGGAGTGGTATAGAGAAGTAAGGGCTACAGAGAAAGGAGGGGTACATAGAAGGGAGGCTACAGAGATGGGACTAGTATAGAGAAGGGAGGCGTATAGAGAAATGATGGCTACTAGTGGAAGGCTATATATACGAGAAGGGAAGAAAGTTAGGTGACATTGTGGACTAGTTAGTGAGGTGTAGGTTAGGTGTAGGTTAGAGATTTGGGCTAATAAATGTTTAGAAGTTTTTTAAGATATAAGTGATATGATAGTTCCATTCGTGGTTATATTGATAATTATCATAATAATTATAATAATCAAATATTATAGAGAATTACAAATAATAGTGTAATCTTGATGAAATGTGGTTAGTAATAAATATATTTGTATAGGATAAAAGTAAATAGAAGTGATGGAACATATAATCATAGACCCATATACATACATACACACATATATATAAATATATATATATATATATATTAAAATTACTAAATATCATAATATATTAAATAACCAATAGTAGAACTTTGTTTTTCATCAAATGTATCCTTGATAAATCTTGTTATTAAACTATAAAGTGACATTAATATTAGGCTCATGAATTCAAATAGAATACTAAATACAGAATAATTAAATGTATATATAAATTTAATTATTCATATATATATATATATATATATATACTAAACTCCTGATAAATCGACAAGTCAATTACTTGACACTGCCAATTCATCGATATTATATCTCTTATTATATATATATATATATATATATATATATTACTTACTAGTAGTAAGTTACTACTCTATATTAGGGATGTAAATGAATAGCGAATAGTTAAATACTAATTGAACTATTCGGTTTAAACCGAATAGTATACGAATAGTTTGGTGGAAACAAAAGCGAATAATTCAACACAAATATTGAAATCAATAACGAATAGCTAACTAATATTTATAAAAGTATTGGTTGTTTATATGCCATCAATTGGTGAATGCCAGACAAAATATATAAAACTAACAAAGGTAGCTAACAAATATATTACAGCACCATGATCACAGGCATATCTGTTGATAATGTAGATGTGTTATTATTGTTATACACGAATATTTATCAATAACATTGGGTCATGAATAATTATATAATATTATATAAATTCAATTTTTTCAAATACTTATTTAATATTAATAACTAATATTAATAAATAATATCGATATTTATTTTTTGAAATGAACAAGTATTGAATAATTTAATTTAACAAAAAAATGAATACTGAATACCTGAAAACTATTCATTTACATAACCACTATATATTATGTATTACTGTGTCGAGTATACACGAAACTTAGTTTAAATTATAATGTAAATATATATTTATATTAAAAATGGACTATTTCAAATGAATAGTAGTTTAATCTCAACATATCTTTTATCTTTAGACTACTTACATATGTTATTTTCAAATTATTATAGATTATCAAATAGTTTACAAAGGTTACATAAAATCTGTTATATTATTATAAGAACAATTTTGAATGAGTTTATAATTAGAATAAATATGTCATACCTCTTCCTTACAACTATGTAATGGCATTATAATAATAGATACAATCATAATCATTCAAATAATATCACTTAATAATCATAATTAAGAAGAATATATGATAGATGGTATATTTATCTCCTTCATATTAATTATATTGTAATTTTTTTAAACAAACTTATTGCTAGTAATTTAACACAACCATACATTTAAATATGTATTATAATAAAATCACTTAAGGGGGCGCGATAAAATGGTTTGGTTTACATGTAAAAGATACGAAAAAATGCTATTTTTAGAATTTTATTTTTATTTTTAATCTATTTATAATATTCCATATTTTTTATATTATATGTTGAAATTTATAGATTTTTACACATCTTTATGTTATATGTTCCTAAACAAAATAATTGAAATATCTGATAAAAAATGTTAATTTTCCAACTAAATTGCTAATCAACATTTTTTAATTTTGATAAATAAATTTAATCTTACAGGTTTTATCTAGTTATATTGAAAAAATTAAGAAAAAATATTCAATTGTACAAAAGTTAATACTAGTTATGTCAGCATGATTGGTCACAAATAATTATTCTGAGTATATCAAGTTTCAAATATAATATATGAATATAAACAATATGAATATACAGGTACAAATAATATAATATAAATAAAATGAATAATGTAATGAACATAATTTAAACACCACATAAAAGATAATATGTGAAGTATTATAATTTTACATTAATAACAAAATTCAATTCAATTTTTTTTCGAAAAATACCATTGTATATACTTAAATATATATCTTTTATTTATTATAATATTTATTATGCAATAATATACAACTGCAGTAAAATTAATAATAATTATAGGCCCTGATAATGAGTATATAACTAATATTAATTTAAATATTATACCTTTATATTTAGTAATATTAACACATGAAAATGAATGAATCTCAATATAGATTCTCTAACTCTATCATCTCATTAAGGGGATCCAGCACATTTAAAGTGATGATAATTTATTTTTGTTTATATATTTTTTTTATTACATAATAATACTTATTGTAGTGTTTTTTAGTATCTGTAAAAATATTAGATATGAATTCAGTCTAGAAATGGCATAAAAATGTGTTTTTTCAAGATAAGATAATGATATTATATGCTATTCAATATTACATTGTTATGCTGTCAAACTTCAAAAGCTGTTTTCTCAGAATAATTATTTCATGCTAGGTATGTGCATTCTAAAATATAGAACATAAAAACTATTATAATTATAATATTAATTTTTGTTGCTTTATATAGAATTTAATTATGTGAATAGTAAAATAGTGAGATAATTAATAAAATGTATAGAATTCATTGTATGATAATTTCTATAGAAATACCATAATTTTATTATTGCTAATTTTTAATTTAGATATATATAATATAATAAATAATAATATTAAAAATAAATTTCTATTTTCCTATGCATATATATGTTATGAATACAATACAAAACAAATTAGGTCAATTGAATAAATAGAAGAATATCAGTTCTATTTTTTTATTGGAGCTATGTTTTTCCTATCTATTTATACACGAAATTGGCAAATTTCGTGTTATGTGCGGGATCCCCTTAAGTAGACATTAAATATTGCACTATAAAAATCAATCTATCTGGAATCAGTTTTATATAATTTATATTTCAAATATTAACAATATCATTATTGTATAGCTAATTGTTGGCTAAATTCATTATAAAAAATGTCTTCAAGATTTTCCTCTTTAAAGTAAATAAACATTGCTCTATATAAAACCTATGACTCAATAACAATAACTAGGATATCGGTGAGGATATCGACAGGGATACTTAATAATGTTAAGTTAACACGATATGATTTTAGAAACTTTTAACATTTATTTCACTTTTATATAAATTTATTATAAATTTTCATACGAGGTTTAAAATATTATATTATTGTTACTCAATGAGAGTAGAGAACGGAGATATTGTTCTATGATGTTTGTTTATAATATAAACTTTATATTATATTCCCTATGATTTCACGTATATTTAGAACATTTTTAATATTTGAGAATGTGATGAAGATATCGGCGAAGATATAATAGATAAAAAAGGGTGCTATACCAAGTGTAATATCCCTAGCGATATTCTCATCGAAATCCTAGGAAAAACTCTGGTATAGCATAAGCTTAAAACAAAATATCTATAACTTTAAATTATTATATCTGAAATCTTCTTAAATAATAATATCTTCTAGGACTCTTACATCAATACCGTTTTTCAATTTTCGTCCGTCGCATTTCCATTTTTCGATTTTCATCCACCCGATGGATGAAATTGCTGGACATTAAATATATAACCTGTCACACCAATACTGATTTATATAAACATATATATTGTATCGTCACCTACATTTTTCAGATATATTTATTATACTAATAAAATTATACCACCTATATTTAAATTAACTGTCATTCATATAAATTAAACATTACATTTATTTAAATAAATAATGTAGTTACACCTATTATTACAAAATTGATTAATTGTCTTCCTTTAATGTATTTGTCGTGTGTCAAAAATAGCATAATTTCAATTTTAATTTGTCTTCCATCAAAATAGAGATCTGGTAGTTTCACTCATCAATTGCATTCAACAGGCAGATGAAAATCGTAGGACAGTAATTTGACAAAAACAAATTAAAAACGATATTGATATGAGATCACAATAAAATCTTCTTAATTAATATCACTTAATTATAATGTTTCTAAATCATAATGGAATTGTTACTGATTTTTAAATAAACATTTATATTTTATCAAAAAATAATTGTTATAATTCTTTAAATTTATAAAAATTATATTTATATATTTAAATTTAACTACATATTTGTTATTTATTTCTAAACTAATTATGTATTCAAATATATTTATTATTAATAAATAAATTTCAAAATTGAATAAATATAAAAATATAAAAAATATTAAAAAAAATTATAATTTTATTATACATTTTTCTATTCATTTTTTTTAAGTAATTATATAATTTTAACTTGTAAGTATAAAGTTGAATTATTTACTAAAAATAATATTATTATTGAATATAGAATACAGAATTAAAAAAATAAAATTATTTACAGCTACTAAAATATATTAATTTTCTTTAATAATGTTTTTAACTAATATACATATTATTATATAAAAAATCAATAAGATAAATATAATTAATATATAAATATAATACTTTGAAATATAATAATATATGTATAATTTGTTAAGTTATATATTTATATATATATCATCAAGTCATACATTAATATATTTTCTATATCAGTGTATCAAGTATAATTTATTCAGCTAAATATACGTATTACCACACATCAATATTTGATACAAATATATATAAATAAATATTATAAAATTATTTTTTAAAAATAATATTAAAATGTATTTTTAATTTATATTATAATTAAATTTGTATGTTTATTATTAATGATTGTGATAATTTTTTGATTAAATTATTATACAATAATACTATTTATAATAAAGCATAACATTATTATAATTATAAAATATATAATCTTTACATATTTTTCGGTACTACATTGTAATCATAACTATTTTGTGAAGAATAGATATACCACTCCATATCTACTAAACATGATTAGAATTAATTTGTTTATAGTGTAATATAAATCATTGAAATGAATATATTAATACCAAGTATTTTGCGAAGCAAAAATATAAAACTCCCTATATATGCAATGTAATTAATAACAACTACCTGCCGAGTCTAGCAGTAGTATCGAATTATTTAAATAGATTTAGATTCGGGGCAGTTTCCATTCACAATTTTTTTCATTACTCTATTTAATTACATGCAATATAGATTAGTTTTTACTACCCATATAGATATTTATAGAATTTAAAACTTATATATTCTATTGATTTGCAACGAGCACTTAATTTTCATCATATAAATAATAATTTAAAATATATTATTTTATATTTAAAAAGTGTATGATACAAATTTGAAATTTACATTATAAATAACACATAGTTCATAACATTAACCCGATATAGGTGGCACTGTAGGTGTTTTGTATACAAAATCGAATTACATAATTTCACGTAAGTGTTATATCTTTCCTTTGAAGAATCTTTTGTAATACTGAATGATAATTAAAAATGTAATCAATATTTAAACGAGTAATTGAAATGCCTAAATGTTTAAATAATTGTTTGTAATATATATATATATATATTTATATATATATATATATTATCTATTATTTATTTCATAATTATATTTAAAAATTTAATATTATATTGAATAATTATATAAGGGTAATAAACACTTACATTTTATATAATGAAAATGTGTTTATAACTATAATTTCCTTTTTAAATATGCATATGAAATAAATTTCTGATGTATTTTTAGTTTCTACAAAATATAAATTACTGTAGATGGGATATTGAATTACGAGTTATCACCTGAATGAAATGTCTGTTTATAGGAAAATCATTGTTAATAGAATATTGTATATGTACTCTTAAAATGAAAAATAAATTACATACATACTAATTGAATTATTATATATTTTGTGTACTTACAATTTAAAATTGTCCACAACCATAATTGATGGATTTAACATTTAAATAAAAAAAGTATTGCTATTAATGATTATTGGCTTATTTTTAGAGTTTTTCACAAAAATCTGAGATTTATGCTATGACTAATTAGCAGCTTTTGATGCTTAATCGATTAAATAATATAGTATATTTCATGCATAAATATATATATATATATATATTTATATATATATTGTATATTCTATTTACTATATTTAGTGTATGCATTCGAATACATATATCTAAACAGTATATAGTGTACATTATTACTAAGTTGGCAAAAACACAAAAAAAATTTTATTTAATTTATGGGTTTTATAAGGTTTTCGTTGTTTTTGAAAATTATATATTTAAAAAAAAATTATTTCATATGAATATTCTCATTCTCATTTTTAATTTTAATATTATATAATTTATTATAGTATTAATCGTTAACATCTAATATTAATATAGTATTAATTATAACTTTTAATAACTTTATTTATTAAAATTAATAAAAATTGTTTGTAACATAATAATTTAATACACAAATTACTTCACTAAGTTATGTAAAGAGAAATATTAGAACAAATTCAAAAATCATAATAGGTTTTTGGTTTTTTACCGTATTTTTTATTTTCGGTTTAAATCTAAAAAAAAGACAATCTGACATATCATGATTAGTACATGATTAGTACTGTATTATATAATACATTATTTAATTCAAGGCTTATAAATTATCAGTACTAATTAAAATAAATGACGAATCAATTTACCAGTTTACCTGTCACTGAAAATAAGCTAGAAAAAAATACATCTGCCATATTTTTTAGTTGCCATATATGAACTATAGTTTAACCATCAAGTTTGAGGGTCCCTATTAATATATCTGTGTATATTTTATACTCCAAAATAGATACTTTTGCATGTTATATTTAATTATTTCAATAATTTAAAATTTTGTGTTAAAGATATCATAGATAATTATTTATTTTAGAAATAAAATGAACTAATACTTTTAATTTTATATTTCCATATAAATATTTAATTAAAAATACAAATTTATTAATAAATGTTATATATAAATTCGGATTGAAGTAAAGGATGATTTTCAAATTTTATTTATTTTGTTATTTAAAATAATAATATATGTATAAAATTATATTATTATTTTAATATAATTAATAATTATATTAAAATAATTATTTAAAAAATTAGATTTTGCCTTGAATTATATAATAAATTAAAATGTGTACTTCTGGAACATAATGGACCTGTACGAAATACGAACATTACAAGTTAACAATCTGCACAGCATTATAATACATATTAAATTATCTAAGCACAATTATTATGGTAATATAATTTCCTATTATAATTACTCCACGTATTTTATACATTATATTTAAAACTAATATAACTTATTCACTATATATTAAGGTATTACAAATGTATAATACCTCATTATGAGGCTCATATAATATGTGATAGAGTGCATAGGCTTTTATGATATGGAATGCTACGAATACACATTAATAACCTATATTTAATATAATATTATTATAATAAACTATATTATAATATACTATATACTATTATTAATATAGTAACTATAATAGTTTAATAATTATATACTATTATTATATATACTAGTATATCATATATTATATTATATTGTTACTATAATAATTATAGTAACAATATAATATAGTATATCATATACTATATCACATAGATATATTATTAGTAGAAATATATACTACTAATATATTTGCATTAATGATATACAATATATAGCATGTGTGGATTATGTAACAAAACAGACATAATGATATGCATGATTATGCAATATCATATTGAATATGATAAAATCATTCAAGCATAACATATTCCTTTCATATAATATGCCTTGGCAGACGTATTTCCTTAATATATATTATAAATATTTAATAATACAATTAATATTCAATTTCAAATATAATATTTTTATTTTTTATTTCGGGCGTTATATTTGAATAAATAAGGATATCACTTATAAATTTTTTAAATAATTTAAATTTAATTTATGAATTATATATTTTAAATTAAGTCAATGTAAAGATAATTTAAAAAATAGTAATATGAGCGTAACCATATATATATTACATATATTAACCATGACTTTCCAACTCCACTATCTCCAATTACTAGAAGCTTTAATGTGGTTAAAACTGGGTCCATATTAATATTGATTTGAACTATTTTAGATATACGTTGTTATTTATAATATCCATTATTTACATAGACAGAACGGAGACAGAAGATCAAATTATCACATGATTATTTATCAAAATCGTTTAATGTCTTTGTTATTACTATTACACATAGACATAGAATTAGGTAGATTGCTATTTGTATAAATATTCAATGTATTTTTTTGTCACCATTTGAATAATCTGCATACATAGATTTATAGTTTACATGTAAACTATAAATCTATGTCTACATACAATGAGAATTCACTGAATTAAATATATTGATTCCAATATAATTCAGTGATAATTGACAAATTATAAATAATATCATTGAATTATATTTGAATCAATAAATTAATTCAATGATATTCTTTATACTTTGTCAATTATCAATGGATTATATTGGAATCAATATATTTAATTCAGTGAATTCTCATTGTATGTAGACATAGATTTATAGTTTACATGTAAACTATAAATCTATGTATGCTAAAAACTTGAACTTTATATTAATTGTCAAAAACATATATACTATTTAGATATATTTTTGATTGTATAACAATTTGTTATATAGTATATACAAGTATAATAAAATCATCTATAAATAATATTAATTACCTAAAAGTTTAATGAAAATAATGTATTTATTCTATTCTATTTTTCATAGAGCTAGAAATAGCTTTCTCTCTTGCTCTATGATGAATTCTATGCTATTTGTAAATAATTTCTATTAAAATACTAATTTATTCTATAGTAAATTATAAATTTTATAAATAAATAAACAATTTTCTTAATTAAATAATATAAATACCATAATATATTGGTATAAATAATTATTAATCTATGATTTTTATAATAAATTCTAATACATATATATTAAATTAATATTTGTTGCGTTTTTAATAAAATATTTTCTATAAATTATCAATTATATTCACAATTTAAATATACTTAATAAATAAATAATAAATATAAATAAATAATTGTAAAAATAAATCATATTATTTTATATGATATATATTTTATATGCATATACATTATTTAATACATGATATATACAACTTCTCAATCGAAAATATTTCTATAATAAAATGTAAAGTATATATCATTGATTTTACGAATTTCATTAAATATTAATATATTTATAATAATAATTGATTTAATTATTAAACTCTTATTTCAAATGATTTATAGTAATAATTTAACAACATTATTTTGAAAATAGATCATTTATTCAAGTAAGTAATTATAATATTATTAATATAAAAATGTAGCGTATAAATGAAGTGCGCGCTCAAAATAGCCTAGGCTAAATAGTATAGATTTGTTATGCGGCAGGCAGACAACCAGAGGTGCGCGCGATGTGCTGTTGACAACATTGAATGTTTACATTCTGTTGTAAATAATTGATTTTTCCGTGAATATCGAAGCAGGCGCCGAGTATTATCAAGGACATGTCCTTGGTAATGTCCTTGGTATTATTATTAGAATGTCAGAGTTCAAGGTGGGCGGTACTTATATATATACTACTGAACATTATAAGCGTTATAAGATATTTTATAGTAACACAATATTGTAAATGCTCACTTGGAGATATACATTATATCCAATATAATGCAGCTAAAAAAACAGCAAAATAAAACCAAACCAAAGAAATCACACATTCACAAAATATAAATTGAACTCATTGACATTCTAATAATAATAATCGGCGGCCTGCTTCGATATTCATTGATTGATCAGTATTATACTGATCAATCAATTAATTATGTATACTGAGTATGTTATATATATAAATATATATATATATATATATATATATATCGATTCACTGTCACAGTGACTGTAGAAACGTTACATTTATTTATAAATTTAATTACTATATTGACCTTAATTATCATACAGTGTATGATTATCATAATAATTGATTATGTATGATTTATATACTCATTTTAACAAACTTGTGATTGATCTATAATAATGATATAGAATTTTTATTTAACAACAATATAGGTTATTTATTTAACTCCTCCCATAAACACATACATTCATTTCTTGTTCAGAATCCACATTCCTCTTCAACTAGTTCATATTTAGATGTGGACCATTGTTTATACGTTTCTGTAAACTTATACTCGATATTATTTACCACTTTAATATAATATTCAATAAATAAATATAATTATAATAATACATCTATAATATCATATTATAAAATCTGTATATTACAGTGAAATACTGTTTAGCTAATATTCTATAGTCATATTATTAGAAAAACAAGAAATTAGCAAATGTGAATTTTTTTTTTTACATTAATATAATTATTTAATGCATTTATTATAATGTATTATATGTCAGTAATTATTAATTTATTAAGTTGATACTGTATTAATGTATATACACCTTGCAGCAGAAATTGTATTTTCTAAATTGTACATTTTGAACTCAAACTATTTTCATTCGTTCATTCATTCATATAATTATTATAGTAATAGCTACAGCTACATAGAATAGTTATTAGCTATACGATACATACAAATAACTAATAACATACATAACTCGACGATAACCCTAACATAGGTCGGACGGCATTATGGGTACGCGTAAGGTTATGGGCCGCCTGTCAAAGTGGCAAACCACGGTCCTCGTTCTGTCGTTAGTGTTCGTCGCCTACCTACTAACTCGTAGCGCCTCGCCCTCCGTGATCGGGGGCGGTGTAATCGAACGGGTGTTCTACAACGATTCAGTCCACTCGGAGACTTCGGCGACGCCCCCGCGCAAGTGTACGTTCCACGCCTGCGTCGACGTCTACCGTTGCGGAGTCGACGACGCGCCCCGTCTCAGCGTCTACGTCTACCCGGAGACGGTGTATGTGGACCAGGACGACTACGAGGTGGCGCCACCGGCTGCGGCATGGTCTCGTGAGTTCGCTGAGATACGCGCGGCCGTAGCGGGTAGCCACTACGCGACCTCCGACCCCCGTACGGCGTGTCTACTGCTGGCGCCGCTAGATCTGCTCAACGAACGCGCGGTGAACATACGCCGTACCGAGGCGATGCTTCGAAGTCTGAAATAGTTAGTCTCTCGCGCGTGTAGTGTGTGTACAGCACCGGTGTGGTCTCTCGTGTGCCGAGTGATTACCTACGATGTGATCTCGCGCGTACTAGGGGCGCTACAAATGGGGGAACGGGAGGATATGTCCCCCCAGCTTTAAAATCTAGGGGGAACTCCTATGTGGTCCCCCCCCACTTTTACCACACAATTTATTTGTATTGGTCAGCCTACATACAAAATCGTTCCAGTGTCCCTAGTGCGTACTATGATAAAACATGTTAATGTAAATACTTATTATAAATAGTAGAATATAGACTACGCACGTATCACCGATCACGATATCACTCGGCATGAGATCACTGCTAAACAGTAGTATGTGTATGTTTGTCGGTAATGTATGAGAATAAGAATAAGAATCGTTACGAGTGAATTAATCACTCGAGGTTGATATCAAACTTGATAGGTTTCGAGTCGATAAAACCTTCATATTAAGGTAATTTAAATAATTATGAAAGCTATATTTTATAAATGTATTCAATAGGAAATGTATTCATTACTTTTGACAAAGTCATTCCTATAAATCATTAAATCTATTTTATTGTATTTATTAACACAATTTATATTTATTATAATATATGGTTTAGTATTATAATATTTTCTTTAATTAAATTTTTTATAAATTAAATTATAGTAAATTATTTTAATGTATCATCAGGTATATTTATAATATTTATAATAATTACTAAACATATATATGAATGTATATATATATATATATATTATACTAATAATATGACTCATAATTAAACTCAGTTGGAATTCTGGAACTAATCATCTTATTTTCAATGCGATTTCTAATCCTTACCAAAAAGATACAGCTTTAAGTGTTGATGTAGGTTTGTGATATACCTAATTAACTATATCTATTATATAATATTATTTTATATCCAATTATTAATTAAAGTCAATATCATAATCAATATCATATCAACAATATATTTTGTTTGTAAACAAACAAATTATGTTTTTAAAAAATATTATTCAATAAAATAGATATTATATATTTTGTTTTTAATTATGAATTGAATATATTATTAACAGAATAAAATATATCATCATTGTTAATATAACAATAAAAGATTATCACATAATATATATATATATATATACTATTACAGGAATTATAAAATTATTCAAAGTATATTTAAATGAGTAATACAATATAGTATAATTCTGTATCTGAAGAAGTAAGATATTTGTTTATAATTATGCATTATGTTTAAAAAGAATATTTCAATAAAATTTATAATAATAATATTACTATTTAGTATTTATTAGTTTTTAATAAACTTATTTATAATTGACATATTATATTTGTATAAAATCTAATTTAATAGAATCATATAATTTAATGAATTAGTTTTTGATATCAATATATTCACTTTCTATTAAAATATATATATATCTTTTTATTCACTTTTTATAATAATCTATTACAATTGTAAATTCACAAAACCCTTAATTTATTGGCTAGAAAACCAGTATTTTCATATCACATACTATTTATAAAGCTAGAACTCACGATATCATTGCTCGTGACGTTAGAACTTAACAGAAGCGCGCGCGTCTCACACGTGATCGTAACGCACGCAGGTCTAGCATTGATAGCGGCTGCCGATGTTCCCTTTCATCACTTCAGGAGAACAATGGACGTAGCTATTCCTTTGTTTACAAGCCACAATATCACCAGGCTCCACTCTACTAGGTTAGCCGACTGCTGACTACTGTAGTGGAGGTAGTCCTCCGAGGACAGGTAAGTGACTCATTGGTGAGTCACTAGTGAGTCATAGTATAAATAAATGATCGGCTCTCGTTCAAACCATGGATTAACACGAGAACAGCTTCGAAGGGACATTAGAGCCATATGGTTATAAGTGAAAACTTCATCTATGTTCCAGGATAGGATTGAAAGGATTCCACCAAATAAAAATAACAATAATAATAACAATAGTTGCTGTACGCATCGCTGTATGCATCGCTGTATGATGTCATAGCGTAGTAGTGTAACGAGATCGGGTTCCACCAAACTCTCGTAGTTCATAACTCTAATGGTGTTAATAAATTTATCTAATTTAAAAGGTAATGGTTATCGTATTAATAAATATAAATCGATGCATATCACAAAAAAAATTAATTGCGATAAATAATTTTTCTATAAAAATGGGTTAAATATAGGGCCAGATTCTGGTGGTGTATATGCCGCAGCTTTACGCATATAGCTCTATCGAATAACTATACATAGATCTATGAGCATAACTACCCTGATATCAACATTATCCCCCACCCTGTACGCAGCACTAGAAAACTCCGTCTGATCACTACGAATGTGATCATGCTCGCCGAGAAAACCAAGACCACACTGCGGACGATCTCTCGACAGCTAGGTGGCGTTACCGGTGGTGGTCTACTGCTATTGGACAGGTGCGCAGACCTACAGCCGGGAGTGGGCGGGACTAAACAGCTGTGTTCGCCCGAAAGCATTGTGTACAACTTCACAGACGCCCAACGAGTTATTAACAACAACAACAACAACAACAACAATAACAATAATAACAACAACAATAATATCACTGATAATAATAATAATACCGATAATAGAAATATCACCGAAAATAAACTACTACTACCACTCTTAGAATCGTGTAGTGATCGATGTTGATTATGTACATTGTATATCGTTAGTTGATTAATCATAGTAGTTAACAACAATAATATCACAGATAATAGAAATATCACCGATAATAATGAAATATCCAATAATAACGATATCACCGACAATAGACCTACTCGTATTATGATCATGATCATTGTTGATTATCAGTGTACACTGTACACTAAGAGTGATTTTAAACAGCATTTGGATCATCTAAATATGAGTATAGAGAATACACAACAAATTTTTTTTTTAATTTAGGTCAATATTGTACATGCGCCAGCCTTGTCAAATTTAACAAAATTTAACATGGGAATAGATAGGAAAATACCAAAAAAACATAAATATGTATATTTTTCACAGTTATAATTAAGCTACAATCATGACATTTTCAGAATATGTGTAATGTGTATAGTTCCTTGTAATATTATAAATTCATAACAAAATTAATTTTATTTCTAGGATTTTTTTTTAAATTATAGGATTTTCCAGAATTTTTTTTGACGTCTCATAATTGTGTACAGAATTGTTATATTTTATAAATTTATATTATATATAATAAATAAATAATTCATTAATCAATATATATAACAATTTGGCTAAAAAAAGTACAATTACAATGACATTTCTACAATTTTGTCAAAAATCATCAATAAATTACCATTTTTTGGTGGAGTTGGTACATTTACAAATTTGACATTTTTTTTTTTTCTCTACTTCATCTTAAGATGTTATATTATAGCGTACAAGTATTATAAATTAAAAAAATAGCTATTTATAATTTTAATAAATAGTCAAAGTGACCTAATTTTTAGAAAATTTGTATATATATAAAATTTATTTTATTGTTTAAATTAATTATCTAATAACTAATATTGTAATTAGGGATACTATAGATAATATTTACTATATATTAATGTTATCTATTAGAAGAATATAGTATTTAAAAAAGTACTCAGTATTATATATATTATACCCATTACAATAAAATACAAATAAAATGTACAGAATTCAAATAAATGTCCTTAAGGACATTGTTTATAAACATATACAATACAATTACATAGGAATAACGACATTTCGAGATTTTTTTTTTTTTAATGATTTTTTTTTTAATAATCTGTCGCACCACCAATAATTAACCAAAATGTATATGGTTTAATAAAATATTATCATGAGCATCATATCTATAGAATCTACTATGCCGGTTTAGGATCTTTAAAATTAAATCACTCTTACTATACACGTCTATTGTTGATTATTCATAGTTTTTGAAGAGATGCTATCTAATGAAAACATTAAACATATTTACTAACAATAACTTTATGTAAATAATGAAAACATTATATTAAAATAAGTATATATTGTCAAACTAGATTATCTTATGAATACATATTTATTTTGATTATTACAAGAAGTATTGTTTGAAATATAATTAAATTTCATTTCATTATTTGGTAGTGATATTATTTATATTTGTAGATGGGTGTTTGTAAATATCATATATACATTGATTAATAAACTTCTCTTATTAGGGTATATTTTATATATTTAAATATTATACACATAATATTACTTTTCTAATTAACAACTAATATCAGTTGTTTATAGGTATGCTACAATAATGTATTCAATAGTAATAGTAAGCTAAACATTTGTAACATAAGATAACCGAAACGATAACAGACATCGAAGTTCTGTTTGATAATGAGGCAGCATCGATTCGTACAACGCGAGCTATTCGACGCCATTCACTTCGGCTGCATTCCCATAATAGCGTCAGACTCGTATGTTCTCCCGTTCCACGAGAAGATCGACTGGACGAGGTAATAGCATGTGCGCGGTGCTAACAATCAGTGTTGGGCGGTGTTCTGGCTCTATAAAGTGATGCGTGCAACATTACTATTTAATTTGATAGTGCAAGTGCGGAAATAAATGCGACTGTCAATGTGCAAATACAATTATATATTATATAAAGTGCGAGTGGAATGTATATAGAGATGTATATTATATATTATGTTTATAGAGATGTATATTATATATTACGTATATAGAGATATATATATATAAAGATGTATATTATATATTATGTATATAGAGAGAGATATAGAGAGTGCACATATAGTAATAGTTGACCAGCACCTATAATAATACATTATCGTTTACCTATTTATAATCCAAGCCGTTTCACTCGAGCAAGTATGCGTATTTGTTTACATTCACGAATGTAAATATCACGTGGTTTACTGGATGACAGAATAATTCAAATTTAAAATTACAATACTATACATTTATTTAATTATATTAATAATGAGAATACACAAAGGATTTAGATGCACTGCTATCAAATGTAATAATTATTCGGGAAATGTCAATATACCATTTCACAGATTTCCAAAAGATAAAGAGAGGTTAAATCATATTTTTAGCAAAATTAACACATAAATTATATTATTTATAATCTACGATCCTATGATTATAGGATTTAGATCATATCGGCTCTAATTTTAAAAGGTCTTTTATGATTTTAAAATCTGAGATTTTATTTTATATATTATTCCTATGGATATTAATCGATATTAATTATATTAAATAACAATTTATTGAACTATTAATTATATTAAATAATAATTTATTAAAATATAAATTATACTTCTATTGAACTATTAATTATAGAGAATAATAATTTATTAAAATATAAATTATACTAATTATTGATTTATTTATATTAATAACAGATGTATGAGATGGCTTATTAATATTAAGAACGATAGTTTATTGATTAAGGCCAGAAAGGAAGGATGCAATATAGCTACACAAAATCTAAGACTATGCTCCCAACACTTTGATGATAATCAATATGTTAACTCTATTAGGTTGTTATTATAATATAGTATACATTTATATATTATAATATATATAATATATATATATATATATATATATATATATATATATATATATATATATATGTGTGTGTATATATATATATAAGATCATATTTTAACTCTAATAGGCAGTTATTTTAGTATTATATATAATATAGATATATATTTTTTAATAGTATTATATATTTAAACAGGAAAACTTTATCTAAGATAGCCATCCCGATGTTATTTGATATTCCTAATCCACCTAAGATTGTAACTCCTAGAAGAGATATTATTAAACACATTGCTCATAGCTGCAGACCAGAAGGTTATAACAAATATACATATATATATACATATATAATAATTTATTATTATATTATTTTAGAAGTTAACGATTCATCTGAAGATACGGATTCATGCGATGAAGATCACTCATTAGCCCAGAACAGTTACACAGCCAACATTCCAATCTTAACGAAAAATTAACTCATTATAATCAAAAAGGACAAAGAAATAAATGTATTGAAAATCAAAATAAATAAACTATCTGATAAGGTTAAATCACTAAAACGAATCAAACGCCAATATTATTCTAAAATCTATAGATATAATATTGTTAATAAAAAAAATAATCTATCTAAAGTAACACCAATAATGAATAGTCAGAAAACATCTAATTCTGATAGTTTGATATTAAAAATTCGAAAGGGAAGATATGCAAACGGTTATAGACACACGCATGCCAATAAGATGTTCGCCTTATCTCTGTGGCATGCTAGCCCTAAATGTTACAGGGTCCTATACAGTTATTTTGCGCTACCTTCAATAATAACACTTAGACGATCAATAAGAATGATCCAAATGCAACCAGGTTTTCATTCTATAATTCTGGACGCGTTGAGAGAGAAAACTAAGAAATTTACAATGACGGAGTCTTTAGTCGTAGTTGCATTTGATGAAATGTCAATCAAGATGAACCTGGAGTACAATTCTAGACTAGACAAAGTAATAGGTTATGAAGATATGGGAGAAGATAGAAGTGATCTTATTGCTACGTACGTTACAGTATTTATGGTGAAGAGTCTTCTAGGGAAATGGAAACAACCTATTGGTTATTTCTATACATCTGGGCCGATGAAAACAGATATGGTTAAAGATAAACTAATGGAGTGTATTGATAAATTACATGACTGTAATTTATATGTTAAAGTAGTAATATGTGATCAAGGGCCAAACAATCGAGGTTGCTGCAAATTATTAAATTTATCTACAGATAGCTATTTCAAATACAATAATTCTAAGATTTATTTCTTCTATGATCCACCTCATCTTATTAAAAGTATTCGTAATACGTTATACAATAAAGGATTTGGCGATATTTCATTTAAATATATTAAAGATATATATAATATTAAATAAAGATTAAGTTTACAACTTAAGGATAAACTTACAACTAAACACATTGAACTCTCAAGTTTTAGTAAAATGAGAGTTAACTTGGCAACCCAGGTGTTGAGTATGTCGGTTGCGTCGAATATACGCACTGTTGTTATTTTAAGTAAACTTCTTCCTGAAGATTCCCTAAAGACTGCAGACTTTTGCGAATATTTTAACAATTTATTTGATATTTTTAACTCAAAATCCAATAATCACTATGTATACAAGAATCCACTAAATCAAAATTCCAAATCCATGGATTTTTTGAGGTTAGCAAATGAAAGGCTCAATGAATTTAAATGTGCATACAATGGGAATGACAATCTTCCATGCATTTTAGGATGGATCGCCAATGTTAAAGCACTTATTTCTTTGTCTCAAGATTTATTAGATAAATATGCAATATACGAGTTAAATACAGGAAATATAAACCAGGATTATGTCGAGAACTTCTTTTCAAGGATGAGAAGCGGTGGAGGAAATAGAGACAACCCTTCAGCTGCAGAATTTTCTACTGAATATATAAAGGTATGTATCAGTGAATTATTTAATAAGATCGATGGCAGCAATTGTGAACTTGATGCAGGTGAATTCCTGATTAAGATGGAAGAACTTAAAAACATTCCTCACATCAAACCGTTAAAGACACTGCCAGTAATATTGACGGAAAACTTACGAAATCTAGATATCATTGAAACCAATGCGGCTACTGTATTGGCTGAAGATATTGCTATTAGTAACCTGAGACAATACCCATGCCAAGCATGCAGTATTCTAATGTTAGAAGATGGATCTGCTTCTTTCGCAGCAGAATATGTAGCTTGTATGCAGCAAAAGAAAAATTCTTCGAAAGAATATTCCAATGTTCCAACAAAGTTATTTTTACAATATATCAAAACATTAGAGACAGTATACCATAATAATATTGAAATCATTCTCCATGAAGATAATGTGTGTACACACTTCATGAATCTTGTAAATGAAAAAACTATGTTTGATTATTGTAAAGAATGTGCTATTATGCGACCAACGTATGTCATTTTGTGTTTTATCAATATTAAGTTTAAATCATTATTATCTAAAGATAATTTATGTTACATCGCAGACCCTACAAGAACATGTAGAAAGATGTTAAAATTAAAACATATATAAAACATATATTTTGTCTTTTCTTAATTATTCTTAATAAATTGTTAATAAATATGTATAAATTTACCTCTTATTCTTTCACTTCTTAGGAATTTGGATTATTATAAATAAGTTAACCTATATGTTTACAATACCTGTATCAAAGTTTTCATTGTATTCGATGTATGCCCAATAGTTTATACATGATTTTGGATATTATATAGTATCACAATCTTCTCTCTGCATATATTATATATATACTCAATTAATGCTACAATTTAAATGAATATGATTGATATACCAATATATGTATCCTATATGATACATAACATTATATAGGTATAGAACCTATGTATATAAGGTAGATAATATTATAAGCATATAATTATACAATAACTTGAAATGAATGCATGTATTAAGATTAAGTTAAATTATTATTAAGAATTGTACATAATAGGATAACAGTTCATAAAGACATAATACTATAATATACAATACATATATATATATATATATATATATATATATATATATATATATATATATATATATATATATAAATATATATAATATTATATATACAATACACACACATATATATATATATATATGTGTATTGTATATTATAATTATATATGTTGCAAATATAGTTAACTATATTCAAGCGATATACATTAAATATAATGTATATGATATTTCATAAATATTGTATTCTGTCATCCAGTAAATATTTGTTTACCAAATTGCGTGCATTTTGCGGTCGTCATTTTGATACGCAGATTTATACATAGAATATGCTGAGTGATACGGCTTGGTTTATAATCTAATATAGGGAGAATGTGTATACTAACACTAATTATAGATCTATTGTATTTACTCACAATAATAATAGATATTAATTCTGTTATAATATAATATATCATATATCATATAGCATATACTTATAACATACTTATCATATCAAATATACTGATATTAATTATTCGCGCGACTACGACGATCGTATCTAGATGTTCCATAAGGATTCGAGAGGCTCAGATAGAAGACGTGGTTACGCTGATAAAACAGTTCGATACCGAGAACAAGTTAAAGGAGATGCGTAGACAAGGTAAGCACAGCTAAGCGACCACTATTCACTTCATCGTGACGTAATAGCAGCACTTATAATTACGATCGTGATATTATTGTATTCAATTATCTATTAATACCTACGTTAATAAATATTGAACTACAGAATTAGGGCGAGATACCCGTAGCTATAGTGATATAGGTGCTTATAAGGCTAGTGACTATATGGGTAGTGTACCAGGTGACAGGTAGTATGTCTCTAATGATGATGCGATGCAGACATTGTCTCTAAATGTACTATTACTTAATATGTTATAAATATAATTTATATAAATCTATAATCTATAAAAATGTATAAATCTATCATCTTAAAACTTATAAATTATAATATTAGTATCAAAGTACTATATAATATTATGAATATATATATATATAAAATAGTTTACATAATATATCGTGATAATATTATGTTATATGGTAATACAAATATATTTTATATATAGAAATAATAATATAATTAAAAATACGGATGAATAAAATGAATTAATTTTTTAATTATTCTTTTAATTTATTTTATTTATTATCATTATACACATAATTTTTCGATAACTTTTGATGAATATTATAATGATTTGATTATAATTAATGATTTCTAAATACAGAAATACTTAATAAGGATGTCTTTACTGTTAGATATATTTGTGTAATATATATATATATAACAAATTAAATTCTTAATAACATTATTATTTCTACTCATGTTTGATTATTAAATTACTAGTTTTACCCACTACCTTTTAGTTAAATTAGATTTACTTTAATGATAAATCTTAAGAAATTATCTGAATCGTAATATAGCAATAAACCTGCGATTAATTATTATTATTATTTAGTTATTATATTATTATTATAACATTAATAGATTACATTTTTAACATACAAATTATATTCTTGATATAACTTATAACTTCTCGATATCCTTCCATATATTATCTCACTATTCGGCAACACTAAATCCTATCTCTTACCAATAAATACAGCTGCCCGATATTGTCCCATTTTGTATAGCTCGATATCGTCAAACTAAATCTAAATCGGGTAGGTTCGGTGCGAACTGCTGTAATTAAAAACCGATATCAAGCAGGGTATCTATATCAAATGTTAAATATTAGACTTACTCAATATTTAGTAAAAATTTTATAACGAATAATTTGAAGCAGCATATATCGGACTATAACAATATGTCCTCTATCGGGCTGTTTCCATTGGTGTTTAAGCAGCTTTAGCATTACACTCAGTATAATGTTTTACTCATTACTCTCTCTCACCACTAAAGGGGCGTGGCTGTTGGACACCTACATGTCGACCCCCACCGCTATCGCCATGACTACGCTGCGTGTGTTAAACGAACGCCTGTTTCCCTACAAGGCGGACAGCTACGCGGAATGGAACGACAGTCCCGATCTGGTTAGCTAGCGTGACCTTCAGCGACCTCTAAACCGCGTGCTTTAACCTTGAGCCTAACCGGCAGTAAACGGTTGTAATGAAAACATTATTTTTGCTAGGATAACCTAAGACTATATTTAACATTTCTGGGATAGTTTAATATTGCCGTAGAAATTGTTTTACTTTTAAACTGGGTGGCCTTACGGAAATGCTACTAAGTTCTATGAGTTTTATTGTTTTTATTTAAATTGTTACTCGAAATAAATAAGATACTATAAGAATATTGGTATAGAACTTTATTATTTCATATATGTATTAAAATAGAATGAAATATTAAATTGAATGAAATATTGTAAGTAACATTACAAATATAATATAAAATCACAATTAATATAATATTATATGTTTTTACACTTTAAAAATATATAAATTCTATATAGTATTTATATTGCTGTTTATATCATCTGTTGAATAAATAAAGAGTACTTAAATATCTCTATTAGTCCTTTACAAATACTATAAATAGCATTGCCAGTTTACACGGGCTAACTTTTAATAAAGAACTACATGAACTATCTTATAGTTCATAGTACGGTAATATACTATAGAATGATAATATAAAACTACTTTAAGCAAATAACAAATGTTAATAGTTAGTTCTGATCTATCTGAAACCATTGTATGTTATCAATACGATTGGACTACCTCTTCATTCATTTCATAAACATATCTCATAAGCGACAACTATTATCAATGATAATATGCTAGCATTATAAACAAGTATTCTCACGCCTCCCTATATATCCCTCTAAAGTCCATATTATAATATGTTCGCATCAATCTCAAGTTATTGGGAAACTACTATATACACATTGAAGGCTAGATTTAGTTAATTTCTCAATGAATCGTGGAATATTTACTACCGCGAGTATTTACTAAACGTGGATATATAAAATAGAATATTTAAAACAATTAATTTAATTTAAAATTTTTAAAGTATATGTCCATAGGGTGTGTGTATAAATAAGAAAATAAATGTCATGATTTAGTATATATTACATTAATAATATGAAATAATAAATTAGTAAAATTATTTTTTATTATTAAAATAATTAATATACAATATACATATATATATATATATATTTACAATACATCAAAGTACCACTACTATAATTTATATGAAATTATAATTATTTAGGTATCATAAAATACTTCAAAGCAAGCCACAATGGTGTTCGCATTGAATATATCATGAATGAGATATTAAAATATTAAAAGATTACAATCTTATCATACCACCTTTCATGATTACTGTAAGAAATCGTTTACTTTCTGTGTAAATGTTAACATTCAAGTGTATTATAATACAACATATTATTGTAAATGATTGCCCTATCAGGCTTTGCATGCATTCATAATACAATGCATACATGCATCTATACGAACAGCTACACACTCCTACATACATGCATACTTGTTGATGTACATACATCCCACTCACCCCATACACTCGCTTACATACCTAACACACCTAACACATACCCACACACCCCTACACTGATCACTCCATATCCCCTAAACCCTTATATATCCCTTTACACCCCTACAATATCCATACACACTCCCCTACACCTATAGACCTCCACACCCCTAAATAGAGAATAATGCTGCCTCCCTATTCATGCCCTTACACCCCTCCACACAGAGAATCACCCCGCCCCCCTATTCATACCCTTACACCCCTCCACACAGAGAATCACCCCGCCCGCCTATTCATTCCCTTACACCCCACCGCACAGAGAATCACCCCGCCCCCCTATTCATGCCCTTACACCCCTCCAAACAGAGAATCACCCCGCCCCCCTATTCATGCCCTTACACCCCCCGCACAAAGAATCACTCCGCCGCCCCTGTTCATACCCTTACACCCCTCCAAACAGAGAATCACCCCGCCCCCCTATTCATGCCCTTACACCCCCCCCGCACAAAGAATCACCCCGCCGCCCCTATTCATACCCTTACACCCCCTACACAGAGAATCACCCCGCCCCCCTATTCATGCCCTTACACCCCTCCAAACAGAGAATCACCCCGCCCCCCTATTCATGCCCTTACACCCCCCGCACAAAGAATCACTCCGCCGCCCCTGTTCATACCCTTACACCCCTCCAAACAGAGAATCACCCCGCCCCCCTATTCATGCCCTTACACCCCCCCCGCACAAAGAATCACCCCGCCGCCCCTATTCATACCCTTACACCCCCTACACAGAGAATCACCCCGCCACCCCTATTCATGCCCTTACACCCCACTACACAGAGAATCACCCCGCCCCCTATTCATACCCTTACACCCCCCTACACAGAGAATCACCCCGCCCCCCCTATTCATGCCGTTGACCGGCCCTCCCACCGATGGTTTCACAGCCGTAATCCTGACCTACGATCGCTTGACCTCTCTGTACACCCTACTGAGGCGGCTCGTCCAGTGCGACTCCTTGACCGCCATCGTTGTGGTCTGGAACAATCAACTGAAGTTTCCGCCCTCTGCTGACCACTGGCCTAAACTCAATAAACCCGTCAAGGTCAAACTTAGGCACTACTTAAGTTGTATTATGTTGAATAATTATTATACATACACACATACACACATATATATATATACTAGGGTGGGTGGCCGGCTTCGCCGGTGTTCGATCGTAAGGTTCACTTGGTGATGTAATGCAGCTAGGTATATATGTATATAGTATACATATATATGTAATGCAACTACAAAAAGTATATAAATTTAGCTTTATTTGGCTCACTCGGGAAGTAATGCGGATAAAAAAAAAATACGAATATTAAAACTTAACCCAACCTATCCGAAACAATGACGATAACTAAAACTCAAAATATCAATAAAAACATACACACACATATCAATATACTTTTATAGGTTCACTCGGTAAGTAATGCAGCTAAAATAAACCATCAATATTAAAACTTAATCCAATCTAACCATAACTGTGAAAATAATAATATAAATAAATATTATTTTATAGGCTCACTCGGGAAGTAATGCAGCTAAAAAAAACCACCAATATTAAAACTTAATCCAATTAACAACAACAATGAAAATAACTAATACTCCAAATATCAATGACAACACACGCATATATCACTATACTTTTATAGGCTCACTCTGGAAGTAGTGCAGCTAAAAAAACCTACACAAATTAAAACTTAACCTAACCTAACCACAACTGTGAAAATAACAAAATAAATGAATATGATTTTATAGGTTAACTCGTGAAGTAATGCAGCTAAAAAAAACTTACACAAATTAAAACGTAACCCAACCTAACCACAACTGTGCAAATATCCTTGTATAGGCTCACTCGGGAAGTAATGTAGCTAAAAAAAACCTATACAAATTAAAACTTAACCCAACCTAACCACAACTGTGAAAATAACAATATAAATGAATATGCTTTTATAGGCTCACTCTGGAAGTAATGCAGATAAAAAAACCTACACAAATTAAAACGTAACAAAACCTAACCACAACTGTGAAAATAACTATATAAATGAATATGCTTTTATAGGCTCACACGGGAAGTAATGCAGATAAAAAAAACGTACACAAATTAAAAATTAACCCAACCTAACCACAACTGTGCAAATATCCTTGTATAGGCTCACTCGGGAAGTAATGCATCTAAAAAAAACCTATAAAAATTAAAAATTAACCCAACCTAACCACAACTGTGAAAATAACAATATAAATGAATATGCTTTTATATGCTTACACGGGAAGTAATGCAGCTAAAAAAAATCTACCTATATTAAAACTTAACCCAACCTAAACACAACAGTGACAATAAATATAACTAAAAATATCAATTACCAAATACACACATATATATATATATATATATATATAGAAATATATATATTTGTATAGACTCACTCGGTATGTAATGCATATATAATTATAGAATAGATTTTCGAAAAAATATTTGTTTATAAATCTATATTATTTTCTTTGACCATATTATGTGATGACATTTGGCGAAATATTAAAACTGAGATGGAAACCCTATTATTCATATTTTCATGATGTTTCTGATTTTATTACAAGTATTTTCGTACTCCTAATCTGACGAATTCATAATTTATACGACAAATTTACCGGAAGTCGGTCAAATAGACTATTCTAAAATCATGTATTTTTCACTTTTTCGGCCGAAGCTCGAATAATATTAAACATAAGAAGTCATAATTTATCAAAGTATATTCTATTTTAATTAACTATTTAATAAAGTTAAAATTATTGAAATAGAATAATTATTGTAGATTTTGATTTTTTACATCACCTATGTTTAATAATTTATGTTTACATGGCATAGATAGGAAATAATTAATATAAACTCGTAACGTAAACAATATTAACTCGATTTTACTCGTTCTTGAATTTAACCTTAATAATACGGGTAAATAAATTTCGATGAACTTGTTTTTATTTAGATATTCAAACCGGAAGTACCATTTCGTAAATCTACGTAATGTATTCGAAATTAAAGAAACTCATTTTTACGAAATTATTTACGATAAAATTCTCCACGATAATGTTTGTTATTAAAAATTTGCGTCGAATTTAAATTTTTCGATTACGTAAATCGATCAAAAAATGACACTATTTAACGATTATTGGTATCGCGTGAATACATTTTCAAAAAAGTAAATCATTCATGTTACCCCCGCTGCCCCACTTTATCTCCCGACGTTTTCCTTACGTTTTCCTTACGGCGAATTTTAATTATTTGAATTTATACAAAATATTAAATATTAAATTTTAACGATAAAAACCCAAAATACTACCAGACATATTGCCCGTAGATGAAAATGAGTGTGCGCATACTATGTATTCCTAAATATATTTCGGGTAGCTAACCTCAGAGATTTTTGACGATAAAAGACTTTTATGGGAAAGAGATTTTGAAAAAATTTGAAAAAAATTCACACCTCAATTTAAAAAAATTATTTTCCTATCCGTTGCGGCCTCGGCGCACCACCTAATTAAAGTATGTTTAGACGAATATATATATAGATATATGTATAATATAGTTTTTTATTTCAGTATTTTAGTATATAAATGTAGTGTTATATAATGCACTGATTTTAAGGTTTGATAACTACATTTAATTTATATATTTATTAACAATGAAATCTATAAATTAAAAGTTTGTTATGTATATATTTTCTTAGAATTTATAGAAATATGAGCACATAACATTTATATTATTTTTATTTGATAATTATGAATTAAATATATTGTAATATTTTAATAAGAATATAAATTTATATTTATATATAAAATAAAAATTCACATTGTAAATAAGAATGTTATCTACATATAGTAACAATTTCAATAATACATGTTCAATAAAAATAAATGCAAAATCTAAATACTGAGAAAATCAGGTTTAAAATATAGTGCAATATTTCAATAGAAATTAAATATAATTAATATATAGAAATGAAATATAATATAACTAATAATATATATTACTATAGATTTGTTATACAACACAATTGTTATATAATAAGATATATATATATATATATATATATATATATATATAAAAGTAAAACATATATACAGTAAAACCTCTCTATAAGAAACTATTTTTTTTCAGTAATTTTTTTCTTATAGAGAGGTTTTCTTATAAAGAGGTTTTTACTTTTCCAATGATTTTAAGAATTAATTTATAATTGAAAATGCATATATAACCTATATGTTATATATATATACTATATATTATATAGTGTATTTATTTTGTATACTGTTTTTATATGTATAATGTATTGTTTGCGCTTAGACATGTTAATACATAATGACATTTTATTAGATTTACATTAGCAATTATAAATTATGAATCATCATTGATGAATATAATATATTGAATTTTATAATAATCTATTATTTAACAATTAATTGTATAATATAATAAATTGTATCATCAATACATTTAAGAATATAATAACATTTATTAATAAATTTATGGATGTATATCCATATATATCCAATAACATATCCAATAACAATTATTAATTAATTTTAATTCATTTCGAGCTATTTATGTAATATAAAATATTTGTAAGAAAAAAAAAATCTTATATAATAATTAATTTCTATACTTTTTATCAATGTACAATACTTCTACTTATATATAATTATTTTGTATATTTTGTATACAATAAGTTTCTTATAAAGAGGATTTTCTTATATTTTTCTTATAAGATTTTCTTATAAAGAGGTTTTTTAATGTGGAAATGGTTGAATTCCAACCAAATGTGTGAACAATTTTCTAATAAAGAGGTTTTTCTTATAAAGAGGTTTCTTATAGAGAGGTTTTACTGTATATATAATTTATATATTTTAACAATATTATATAATTAATTTGAATATTAGATATTATAAATTATCTTTTTTACATAGTTATATAGATTGTAGAGTTTTAATGTGTATATGAAATGATAGATAAATTCTTCTATAAGTAAAATTTGTAATAATATTTAAATTTTGTTGTTACCTTTAAAAATAAAGTTAACAACATATATAAATGTATTCTATATTCTAAAAAGTTAGAAATACAAACAAAATAAAATCCTTGAATAAATTATATATAGCTTATATCTAAGTTAGCTCTATATGTAGACATATCCCATCTTAATTTAAGTTAAATAATATTTAATCAAATATTTATGAAGATTCACTAGCATTATATAATAGATGATATTATTTATCTAACTTAAACCATTTTCATTAAGCTACATATAATGTTATTACATTTCCCTATCAGGTAATTCAAACCAGACACAATAGATTGAGTAATAGATTCTTCCCCTACGATGCAATCGAAACGGAAGCCATTTTGCAGCTGGATGATGATATTCTGATGTTGACCAATGACGAGATAGAGTTTGCCTATCAGGTTTGAGATAACTAGGTCAACAATAACGATAATTGTATTGTAATGTATTAGAACATAGTTACTTTAATATACATATTAGACGTATTGGAATAATTCTGTCGAATTCGAATAGTTACTATTTCCTGTATGATACTTCAAAAACTTATGTTTTAAAAATAAATATGTAAACTATATTATTTAAAAATGTAATAAAATTAATTATTAATCAAGAAACACAATTAATTTATGAATATTTAAAAAAATTATTAATTTAAATTTTTAATTTTAAACTAAGTTTATGTATTGTACAAGTAGGTAGTGTTCTATTGAAATATATATTATCATTAGTAATACCAATATAATAATTACAGATTATTTCATATTTTATATGTAGAATACCTTGTATTTCAATATTATTTCTTTTTATTGATTATTATATTAAATATAATTAAAAATATTATAATTCAGAAATTTCAAAAATAAATAGAATACGATAATATTATTAAATATAGTTTATTATATTTTAACTCAGAAAATGTCAATAATATTTTAAATAAAACTAATATGATTTTTTCTTTTAAAAATACTAAAAATAAAACTACATATTAAAATAGCCCAACCTAGCCTTTTAACATATCCTAACATACCCTTGTCACATAGCCTAATCTTGCATTGCTTCTATTTCAGAGAAATGCTGCAGCTAGGCTATCATTTATAATATATTTACGATAAACATTACCATTTTATTTTATAAATTTATTCATTACACTCATTAATTAAATCATAAATCACATTATGAATTAATGAAAGCATGTGATCTAGTGCGACACACACACACACATACACACACACACACGCGCGCGTTACACACACACCCTCATTGACCACTAGGTATGGAGGGAATACCCTGATAGACTGGTAGGTTTCCCCAGTCGACTGCACGTTATACCGTCGAATGGGTCTTCGTCGTACACCTACTCCAGTGAATGGACCTCGGCCCTATCAATGGTGCTGACGGGGGCTGCCTTCCACCACAAGGTTGTTCCCACCCCCACCCCACTTATAGGCTACTCTTCCACCACAAGGTTGTTCCCACCCCCACCCCACCTATAGGCTACCCTTCCACCACAAGGTTGTTCCTACCCCCACCCCACCTATAGGCTACCCTTCCACCACAAGGTTGTTCCTACCCCCACCCCACCTATAGGCTACCCTTCCACCACAAGGTTGTTCCTACCCCCACCCCACCTATAGGCTACCCTTCTGTATTGGGTCCGTGTTAAATATCCGCCCAGCTGCAAATGTCAATCCAAAATGTCAGTCAAGCTGAGATTTAACATGTGCTGTATGAGGACTGGCTTATATGATATAAGTTATCAACCCAATTAGAAAGTTGCTACTCCGCATTAGACATCCGCGAGGTGGAATATGTCGTTATCGTACGACGTCGCAATACTTCATTAGATCTTGATACATATCATGCTTATAATATAGGTGAAATAATAATAATCATAATATATATTAGAAAAATTGTGTTTGTTTTCCATTTCGTTTTCTAGTTTATAATATTAAGCTTTTTCCTCCTAGAGGGCTTCAAAATAAAGTAGCATATGTTCTCAAGTTGTTCCCCGTTATAGTTATGATGTGGCCATTGTGGTACACTACTTTTTCATATCATCATTATTATCATTATTATCATATTACTTTCGTTGAGTTCTCCTAGTTTGACCTAATATTGACAGTTTCTTGCATTCATCATCATCACAGATCGCATTTAATCAATATCCTCAAGGCCAGTCTGAAGTTTTAGAGCTTCTATAAACGTAAACTGTTGGCGAAATCTTCTTCTTTTTACTCGTGTGTGTTTCCATAGAATTAGGTTATGAACCATTTTTTCTTTATCACGTATACAGTGTCCAGCAAGATTTCACATTCTTATAGAGATTTCGGTGATCCATTATATAGTGTTTCATCACATAAGCACCCTCCAAATACATTATCAATATGAGTATGTTAGCTGGTCTGATGTTTAACATGGGGGGGGGGCTGTATATTGCTATATAATATAATATATCAACCCAATTAACAAATGTACATTGATCACAGCATAGCAAATCCCAAAATGTATGTCTTCGAAGCTTTCAAATCCAAATTAATCCTTTACAATTTTAGAAAACAATATAAATCCTAAGTACAGAGTTACATTAATCATCAACATGACGTGCCTGAAGTTTAAATTAATAATAAATGAATCTATATATGAAATATTATGTTTCTTTAAATAAAGCATACTTCAACTATGAAATAATTCAATATATTTAATTGATTTTACTTATATGTATTATGTTCAGTTTTATAATTTATTTTTGAATCTTATTTTAATCGACTTTAAAATCAACTGTAAGGACTCAATTTCATCATTTTTAAAATAGACTCTAAAACATTCATTACTAGGAATCAAGTTTTTTACTCAAGAACTCACATTTTTATAACCCAAAAATAAAGTTAATTTATATGTATTATTAATCTAACTAGAATATTTGTAATTATAAATTTTAAATACAAGTTCTTTTTTGAAATATTTTTATTATTAATGTATATTTTAATATATTACTTCCTTACTTAATATCTTTCAAGTATACATGTATACAAGTATACATGTATTATACATGATGTATATATATATATATATATTACATCCCTGTTTTCTACTACAGTATTACAGTGAAATGTACACATACAAGATGCCTTCGCAGCTAAAACACTGGGTTGACCTTCACTTCAACTGCGAGGACATAGCCATGAACTTCCTGATCGCCAATGTCACCGGCAAGTCACCGATAAAGGTAGTCGATGTTATAGATAATAATAATAATATTTATTAGAAGAATTGTAATTTAATTTTGATGTTGTTAAATTATAATGATATTTATATAATGTTTTCTTCTAAAGGGCTTCAAAATAATATAAATATGTTCTGTAGTTGTTGTCATAGTTACTAGAGTATAGTAAAGATTGATACCTAATCTATCCTAATAGATATGCTTATCTACTGGATTGGTATAACAATGTAAGGCCTGTAATCAATGATATATTGAATAGAAACCGCACTGATGTAATGTAACGTAATGTCTATTAGCATTCAGATCTGCTACCAGATGATACTACTACTATGCATCATAATATTAGTATTAATATTTAGTAAAGATTGCACTTGTAATTACTTACAGTCAGTAAACGTACCTAACTGTAATAGCTCTTAACGCTAGAGTATATAACTTTGCAGTTATTCGAACACTACAGTGGCGTCCCCCTGGTTAATGCTCGCGTAGCCCCGCTATCAGTGGCACGCTCGTTACACTAACGATAACCCCCCTACCCCACGCCTACAGATAACCCCCAGACAGAAGTTCAAGTGTCCGGAATGTTCAGCAGCCACGGCTATGCTGTCCTCCGATGTCGCCCATATGGTTAGCTGGTGTGTGCGACTGTGTGTGTGTATGTGTGCGTATGTGTGCGTGTGTGTGTGGTGTGTGTGTGTGTGTGTGACTGCGTGCTTTCTCTATCCTTATCAGCTTTCTCTGTCCTTATCAGCTTTCTCTGTCCTTATTAGTACCTTTCTCTTTCCTTATCTCCTGATAACTAATCTATTATTTAGTGTGTCACCATAATATTAATAATAATGATGAGATTTAGGCTTATTACACTGCTGTAGTAGCTTCAGCTATCGAGATAATTACCCTATTACATATTATCATACATGAAAAGTAAAATAGTAATTATGTTTCTTTATTTCTACTTACACTTATATTTACTGTTATGTTATATATATATATATATTAATGCATTAACATCCCTCATGTTACTCGAATCATTACATTGATTTAGTCCCTTTAGTACTACCAAAATCTATCTAGGTTTATCTATCTGTTGATTCTTCTTCATCTTCTTCTAACTCTACTATGGCTAATACTGTGAATAAAGGAGGTCACCATGAGAGGGGTTACAGTACTATATTACTACTGTTGCTTACTTTATGGGTAGCAGTAGTATTAGTTCACCTTTATTTGATTCTTGTAAGCTAATTCTGATTAATTGTAATTTATTATGAAAACTACTTAATATATCTCCAGGCAATTTCTACAAATTATGTTACATATTTTCTATACATTTATTCATAATTTTTTATTTGAGATATAGTTATAATTTATATCGCAAATCAAATTATTTAGTTATTAATATATATATATATATATATATATATTAATTTTTATTATTATATTTAATTATTATCTAGAATATAAATTATTTTTTACTAATGATAATTTCTAAAATATAATATATTATGCACAGTTGGTTAATTTTGGCGCGTGAATATTTTTTAACAGAATTAAAGCAAAGTTATAACAAAGTCATGTGATAATCAACGACATGGTTAACATGTGACTAATGCCAATATTATTCATTAACATTTAACAATTAACAAATAATATTAATCTTAAAATATTTATAAAAATGTACAAAATTTAAAAAATAGATGGAGTAATAAATTATTACTAATAATATATATTACTCAATATATATATATATATACTTTAATAATAATATATACAGCTATTTATACTACATATCATTTAAATACTAGTTTTTCAATTTCACACATATATAGAAATTGTTTATTAAGTTGTGAAATACAAGTGAGTTTCTGTCTATCTCCTCTATGTTAACTGGTGGCTACTAACCTGCCTCGAGTCATGTTTATATAGGCATTCAACCGCTAGCGGTGGTATAATGCTATTATATTTATTGAGATATTCCCTACTTGTATTTTATATTATTCATATTATCTATAGAAATATATCATACTACTAGTAATATTAGTGGTTATCATACAACGATCTGATGATATTTTATGAAAGTATGTGAATAATTATTTAAAGATTAGTTGGAACAAATTTAATATCGTGCAAACTACAGACATTGTATTTCAGGTAAATCATATTATCATCGAACTTTCAAAATTCAAAGTATTTCCATTAAAATTTAATTCTGTGTTATATTTTTAATAAAAAGTTCAATAATATGAGAAAATACATATTAAAGTTTTAGAATATATAATCAACATATACTTTTTGGGGACATTTGATAACTTATAATAATTACTTGTGTTTATAAATGTTGTAGAAGTGTGAAATTCTTATATTTAACATGTAATCCAAGGTACCAATCTAGCTATAGTATATATATATATATATATATATATATATATATATATATGTCTATATACTGTAGTCTTATTATTCGTTATACAAACAAATACAATTATCGTGTAATTCATTAATAATATGAATATAATATTGTATTCCCATCGCCACTATTTACGATGTAGTATAACTCATTATTTGTATAGTATTTTAAATTTCGTTTCTTAGATAATTGTTAGTTTAGTTTATTCTTTTAAAATTTTCGTTTATATACTATGGACATCTGTATTTCATATCCCATTTAAATAAAAAATAAATATATATATATAATTTAAATTAACATACATCTGAATATCTATTTAATTAATGCCCCCCCTTGACGAAAACATTCAGGTTGAAAGAAATGAATGCATCAGGAAGTTCACAATGGACTACTACAACAATAAGCTACCTCTGAAGACAGTGGAGTTCAGGATGGACCCTGTCCTCTATAAGATGGACCCGAGTTTACCGAAGATTTTACGAAAATATTCGAATATAGGAAACCTTTAAATATTTACGCTTACTATTTGTATTCTAGTTAATAACTATTCGCTAGTGAGCTATAGAACTATAGTTACAACGTGTTCATAAGCACACAACATTGTTCACGTGTCTAGTATATATTTAACAATTATGTATACAAATATATATTAAATTATATATTTATATATATATATATAATTTGTATGGTTATACATGAGTATTATTCACAATGTTACAATTAGTTTTTTATTTTATAATTTTATATATATAATCTTATTTTTTACTTTCATATTCATATTGAATTTAGTATTATTTGAACTGGGCATATAATGCCTTACAGCTGCAATACAACATGCTTTTCTACGTTATAATATAATAGCATACATTTAATTAATAAATAAATAAATTATATTGTTATTATTAATAATAAAATAAACTAATATGATATTTTTCTACATTTAAGTTGTAACAATGATAGGAAACTAACATATATTTTGTGACATTTTTATTTTCCGCTCGAGTGATTTTATCCTATTGCATCATGGTATAGGAGTACAATTAGATACAAAAATCAATGCAAATACTCAATGATTTCAATATGATTATATTTAACATAATTTTGGTACATTATATTATTTGGAATCTCCATATAAATGATATATTAAAACATCATTCAATTCAAACCTAATTTATAAATAGATTCTTAATTTTAATAAAACATTTATATATAAATATAAAATTTAAAATATAAATACTACTTTACAAATAAATTAATATCTGATTCAAAGATAGAAATAATCAAATATACCACTGCAAAGTATCTAGTTGGGAGTACAAAAGTAACATTACAGAGATATCCTGTGGACGAGAGTGATCACAAAATAAAAAAATAATAATAGTTTTTATCTTAGAGATTTGAATTCTCTGATATTATTTTTATTTAGTTTTAGACACTGTGCCCGACCTTCAAAATTTCGTAACAATTTCAAAATAAATATTTCCTATATTACCCATGACTACTATTACGTAGATCTATTGTTATTATTTTATTTTGAACTTTTATATTTCTTATTTTTAATTGTTCATCTGTATATCAACCTATTACTAATTATTATATAATTAATATGAACATTATTGTTATATTCGATTTCCGGAATATCCTATAAGCTATAGCTATACTCAAACGGTTACAATAACCATATAAATGGTATCAAACACATCTAAGTGTCTTTCTGACCCAATTGAGCGAGATGGACGGATTCATATTACACTAATTGAACGGCAGATAATTCATTCATATAAATCCAAAATCTAAAATAGATTTTTAAAAATAAATATTATTATTTATATTTCTCTATATTTTACTTATACATATTATGTGAATTTAAAGACATTATTGGTAATTTATAATAACATTATACTATAATATATAATAAATATATTGTATATAAATTAAATTAAATATATAAATTCAATAATATTTTCTATTTAAATATTTATTTTAAATTAAAATATTTGGAATACATAAAATTTATAACCAAAAAAAAGATCTTTGATAAATATTGTGTAAATAGTAAACAAATTTATAAAAATTTACCATCAATTGGAAATGTAAGCAATATATATTTATGAATAATATCGATATAAAATTAAAAAAAAATAATATACAAATTTATCAACATTTCTAGGGAAAAAAAACATTTTTTTTGCAAAAATGATTATTAAGAAAAACTGATTATTTTTTTTTGTAAATAAAGTATTTACTTAGTTTTTATATCATATTTATATTGTATTTATACATGTTTTAAATTTAAAAAATATTTTAATTGGAAAAAACAAGTATTTTTGCCTTTCTAGGAAAATCCTCGAAATTTCTAGGATTTTTTTCTTACAAATAAATTTTTTAATATATTATTATATATTTCTATGATAAATAATTTTCCAATGTTTCATCAAAATATATTCATTATTTGTGTTTTAATTCCAATATTTATATATTTTGGTAAAAAAACAATGAAAATCGTATCTTTTTCAATGCAAATTATACGTAATCTTAAAAGCGCGGGCGCAATATCAAAAATTGTTCAAATTGGGTCAAATTTGTTTGTAACTTACTTTTTTATGTATTCTCTATAAGATATTTACTATGTCATTTTGTATACTTAAAAATTTCACAAATTTCGGTTCCTATGATCACCATTAACGTCCTGTCCTTGGTTAGAATATAATAATATAAATTAAATTTATAAATAAATAATATTGTTTATTAATAAAAAAAAGAAAGCTAATAATTATATTTTATTTGTATTTTATATATTAAATTGTTCATAAGGATTATTTACAAAGTAAAGATAAACACAGTATTGTTTATTTTGATCATTATTTATTATTATGTACCAATAAAATATCACAAATCAGCAATCGGTTTTATATACATTATGAAAACGGTAAAAACGTATAGTAATAATATTGATTATAGTAGTATTGGTAATTCTAGTTTTGCATGTCATTTATATATATATAATAATAGGAGGTAATATCTTACATTACACAATATATCTCTATGTAGATTAATGCTATATGCTATTCACTATAGCACTATATTTATATTATTCGTAATGGATCTCGCAGACGACATCTCCAATTTCACCGATAATAGAATTAAGAGCAAAGACTTCCATTAGTTCTATGCTTTTTGTAATACAAGTGAAATCGTCCGCTATTTCGATTTTCAATTACTAGAGATAAATCGATGCTATACGCACACGTATTAAATAATTAAGCCGTTCTAAGGCTGCTCGTTCCGTTAGTCTAATTATATTAGTCGTGCATTTGAAATTCATGAGCTACGCTGCTATTCACCTCATTGCGTAACATTCGCACATATCTATGTGTGTGTGTATTGCATAACTGATACGTAACGATTACTTACGATCGAGTGTTACTAATTCGTAGAAAATCGTAGTCTATATAACTGTATGTGTGTGTGTGTTCGATAATCTCGAGTATATTCTAAGTAGTGAGAGTGGTGGGTAGAGTGGGGTGAGGTTTTCCATGATGGTGGGGAACTAGAAGGGGGCTAGTTTATGTAACCGCCTCGCCCGTTTTCATGCCTGTAGAAGTTATTGAAATTAGCTACCACAACGGGTACCGGAAGGGCTATAGTCAACACCCCGGCCACCACGCAGAATGCCCCCACTAGTTTACCCCACACACCCACCGGAGTAACGTCGCCGTAGCCCACAGTAGTCATGGTAACGATAGCCCACCAAAACGCGCCCGGAATAGAGGTCAACTGCGAGTCGGGTTCACCCACTTCGGCGTAGTAGGCGGCGCTACTGAATATCACCATGGCAACCAGCAGGAAGAAGAAGAACATACCCAGCTCTCGTAACGACGACTTGATCGTCAAGCCGAGTATACGCAACCCCTGAGAGTGTTTACTTAACTTAAACACCCGGAACACCCGTAGCACCCTCACGAATATGAAGCTGTTTCCGGTGGCGGCGGCGTCGCACGCTTGTTGACTAGAAGATGCTAGAACGTTCAGAAGGATACTGACGAAGTAGGGTACGATAGCCAGCAAGTCGATAACGTTCATAACGTCCTTGGCGAACTCTCGCTTACTGGGGCAAGATATGAACCGGATCGTGAACTCCATACTGAACCACGCCACGCAGAACGACTCGAGCGCGAAGAATATCCGGTTGAAGTCGATTCCGACGTCGCCATCTGCAGCGCCCCCATCGGCCGTCGCGTTCACTACCTTCGCCACTACAGCTACCACGGCGTTCACGCCGCATGTGTCCACCTAGCGGATGAAACAGGCGATAGAATATTTCATGTATAATACCTATGTATTCTACGATTATATAATAAATAATATGTTTATTTATCTTGTAATGATAATTAAAAATTTCTTAGTTAACTATAAGTAGGCAATATATCACTCTATATATAATAATATATTCTACAAATATATAATAAATAATATACTTTTTATTGTGGCAACGATAATTAAAACATGTATACCTATGTATACTTTTTTTTTCTGAAATTGTATATTTAACGAAATACGTGCGAACTATGTACTGCACTGCTCATGCCACGTGTTCGATGAACCGCAGGTTAATTTATAAGTACTGATCGATACTAAACTATAGTGAGCTCTATAAAGCCTCTATATAGCCATATATAGCCTATAGAGTTCTATAGAGCCAGGTATACCCCTCACTATAGCTAGCTATAACCCTCACTATAATGGACACTTTATTTAATTATACGAGTTAGAATAGTGTCTACATATGTTGTTTCATAATAATGTCGTCACGTGTGTACATGTCACGTGAGAGATTGTTTTAAAAATGTTTAAAATTGTTTTAATATTGTGTAGTCCTTTCATATCATTCAGGAACTTAAATAAAGTTGTTATAAACTTATAAGCACATGACTCTAATGTCCATTCGAAGCCGCTCTGGTGTTAATGCATCCGTGGTTTTAATGAGAGCCGATATCTTATTAAATACTTAATTATATAATCACTTCTATAGGGCTTTGAACATCCAATCATTATAAGCACGTGTGTATGAAGCTGTTAGCCACCTGAGCCACGCAGGAGGTATACGGTTATGGTTAAGAGTTAAGATGTATCGATATGTCGGTAGTTAACGTATAACCAAGGTCATGTTCTTATCACAACTACCAGGGTCAACATACTACGGATGATAATCTAGATTGCGCCGCACGAACCTTCTTGAACTGGGGCAGCGTCTCGACGCAGAAGTTAATGATGCTGATGAGGATGCAGATAAGGGAGATGATAGCGAACACCCTGGAGAAGATGTTTCCGTCGGGCTCCTCGCAGAACAGCCAAAGTTTACGCTGCCACTCAACCTCGGGCAGGATACGGGGCGTTTCTACCACGAAACCTGTTGGAGGCGTGGTGGGGGCGTGGTTGTAACGTGACGTCACCACTACGAGGAGGCGGTACTATAAGCGTACTGAGTATACGCAAACACCGTAGGCTCTATACTATAATGTCTATAGTCAATACCTCCTATAACCTCGAGGATATGTATGGGGAGGGATTTGGATCATATATATATATAGGATATGTGTTGGATGGTATACGGATATATACCTATAGGATATCATATTGGGGTTAAACACCTATAGGGTATGTACTAGGGTGGGACCATACACCTATAGCGTATGTGAGGGGGAGGTGGGGAAATACTATATATATATATGTGTGTGTTATATAAGTGTACGATCGTGACGTACACTGCAGTGAACTCGTGTACGTATGATGGGGGGGGGGTGTACCCTATAGGGGGGGGGGGGTGTGTACCTACGTAGGGGGGGGATGTGTGTGCACTCGATAGTGTTGTGATCGATGCGTTCCCTAAATAAAGACTCGGACCTCCCCAGCGTTACGCATGCGCCGCACGTGTTTGTGTTATTAGCTGTACTGTATTCGCAGCGTATATATATATATATATGGTATACCATATCATAGAATGTAATATTGGATATCGCCATTTATATAGCAATTATTATTTATAAATAAATATATATGTATATATATATATATCTATTTATATCTATGTCATACATTTAAGTATGCAGGTATATCAATTAATTTAATATATATATATATATTCAATTGATTTCAATTCAATAGGTTCATTATTAAATAATATATATATATATATATATATATATATATATATATATATATATATATATATATATATATATACAGTCAACTCCCGATAAGTAGGACTCGCAAGGGACCAGGAAAAGTGTCCGACTTAGCGAGAAGTCAGATTTATCCATGATTAAGAATATCATGCAAATAAGACATGAAATGCGCAGCGCGAGTTAAATGGTTACCATAATATGGAATTATGCAACAATCAGCTACATAAAATGTTGTATTCAATTATATTACTTACTAAAATTATAATATTCATTATTTAAAGTAAACATTACTGACAATTTATAAAAATTCCGATTTATCCAGTATAAAAATCATGAAAATGACTATAATATGTGTCCGACTTATAGAAAGGTCCTACTTATCCAATCCAACTTATCCGAATTATCCTATTAATTAACATGGAACTAGATACAAATCCAACCAAACCAACTAAATGTGTCCGACTTATCGAGAATTTCGACTTATCCGTAGTCCGACTTAACGAGAGTTAACTGTGTATATATATATATTATATGATATTATATGAGTATATATACTTATATGAGTATACTCAATATATTTGCATACACACTAGGCTTCACGGTCGGTTGAGTTCATACATGGGCCTATATAACCTAGATGTGTATATTTATATTTTGTATTTAAATTCTCGTTATTTCGTTTTTATTTTAATATATTTTACTTAAAAAGGAATGCCGCTCGCTGAGATCGATACATTAACAAGCATTTAACCGGGTTGGTATATATTGTAATTGTCATTAGTATTATTATAATTATTATGTTATATTTATGTAATTTAAACAGGTATTTGTTACTAAAAAGAATATAATACATATATATATATATATATATATATATGTGTGTATTATATATAATATATATGTGTATTATATATAATATGTGTGTGTGTGTGTGAGTGCATAATATATCGATATTAATGTTAAGTAACAGTGACTACCTAATAAGGTAATCACTATAGGTACCACTATACGTCATCTATAGGTGAGACCAGGGAGACCCCTGGTGAGACTATTATCCTGAGAGTCAATATTAATCATAATAAAATGAACACAATATGTCCTAGAGCATATAGCTGCCGTACAATAGCATTAATGACCATATATGGTGGTAATTATTAGTATTATGATATGTATACTGCAGCATGGTCAACTATGTTATAATGTGCGAATTATATTACGTAATACAGTATAAACACGGTTACATAACAAACACACACACACATACACACACACATACATACACACACGTTGACCTTGATGACCCCACACACCGTTATACACGTAATACACCAGTCACGTGATACATTTGAAATATCGGTGACGTCATCGGTATCGTATCTAGATCTAGGTTAGGTTATACCGCACTAGATTCCACTATAGATGTATACATATAGGGTATACCCTTGTTAATTATACACGGAGAAGTATATATACTTCAGTATACCTCATACGGCATATATGCGTCTTATTAATTAATATTATCCACATATCCGTATAAGGCAGGGGTTCTTAAACTATGGGTCATGACCCAAAAAAGGGTCATAGGGGTTTTTCAAAGGGTCATGCATGGTCAACCCCATGGGGTTTTTTATTAATAATATTACATTTTAAAAAGAATATTTCTCCGAAAGTTCCGTGTAATAGTAAATCTCAATTATTATTATTATTGGTGAACAATTACATTCTCAATATTTAAAAAAATATGTGTAGGATCAAGTCAGCTTTTCGACGAGTTAAATTTTCCCGCGAGCCAAAACAAGTAGCAATTATAAATTGCTCTTTCAATTCAATGATTTCCTCTATAAAGCATTACGCCCCTCTATTGAGTCTTTCAAGTTTAAAGAAACTCAACTTAAACGATCACGTTTGGACAATGATTCAAGTGTAATGTTTCAATCAAGTAACGTTACAAGAGCATCCTGTGAAATAGCGCTTCTTATTGCCAATCAAAAAAAACCATACAATTGCTTTTGGAACAGAAATATGTATACATATTGAGTCAGATTAGTTTATCCAGTGATATAATTAAAAACAGAATTGATTAAATGTCAGAATACATTAAATTACAAATAATAAAAAATATTAGAATCTCACTTCTTTTTTTTTACAACTCGATGAATATATATATATATATTTCTCACATTTCCCAGTTATTAGTATATGTACGTTACATTCGCGATAGCAAATTTGAAGAAGAATTTATATTTTGTAACCTTTAAAAACAACGAAAAAGGCTATTGATATACCTCATCTTACCAGGTCGAGCTTGCTCGGCATTAAATTATTGATATAATGAACATATTTTCAGAATTTTTTGAAAAAGAAGAACTATCTTAGTCAACATTAACTGGTGTATGCACAGATGGAGCTCCAGCAATGCTAGGATCAAATCATGATTTTCTACTTTAGTAAAAAAAAAGAAGAATTCAGATATCACTATAATTATACATTGCATGATTCATCGAGAAGCTTTAGCGACGAAAACTCTTCCTATTAATATTAAATCGGTTTACAAACATCAACATTTTTACTTTTATTTTAAAAAGTGCACTTAATACACGTATTTTTCGGCTTTTATGTCAATAGTTGAATTCTACTCACAAGGACCTTCTTTATTATACAGCTGTCAGATGGTTGTCGAAAGGTAATGTTATAGCACGTATATTTGAGCTCATGGATGGATTAAAAATCTATTTTAAATCTAAAGGTAAAAGTGCAAAACATCCGTTTATTATAATTATGGATTATATTCCTGAGGAAATGGAAAACGAATTTCTTAGTTTAATAAATAATACATCCATGAAAAATGTATTCAAACAAGAAGAAAACATATCAGATTTCTGGACAGCGATATCATCATAATATCCAAAAATAGGCTGACAAATTTTCATGCGAGTACTTTTACTATTTTCATCAACTTTATGCGAAAAAGGATTTTCTACATTATTGAATATAAAATCAAAAGCTAGAAATAAACTTTAAGCAGAATGAGAACTGAGATGCATCTTAAGCAAGACTTTGCCGAATATTTCAGATTTAGTATAAAAGAAACAAAGTCACAAATCATGAATGATTCAATGAATATTTTAGGCAAATCTGTTTTTTATTTTCAACATAATTATGGATAATAGTAACATTTTATTTCATGAAAAGGGTCATGACAAAAAAAGTTTAAGAACCCCTGGTATAAGGAATTGAATATGTTTATATTTATGTTTCAGTTTTCTAGAGTAGCCATGTTACACTGACCTCCATAACCCCGGTAGTAGTTATATATAACACCTTTAGGGGCGATAGTAGGTATAGTCCCTATAGTGATGACGAGAGTGGTGGTGGTGATATAATAGTATATTACATTCTCTATAACAGTTCTCTATACGAATATCTCTTAAGTTATAACTATATAATAATTATAAGTGAAACACACTAGGAGATCGTTGCATATATATATATATATATAATCGTATAAATGTAATCTGAAAAACGAGTAAATAGAAAATCACGTCGTACGTAATTACATTACATAACAATTTCCTGCTAAATTCAATTGTAAGTAATTTCCAGTCTTCCTAATATCTCGCAGTCTACATAATATTTACATTGTACAATATACAATGTACATTGTACACACTATAGTGTACACACTATATATAGTGTGTACACAATCATATATGCTTATAGTGCATATATGCATATATGCATATATATATACACCGTACATTGTACGGCGTACATTGTACAGCGTACATTGTACAGCGTACATTGTACGGCGTACAATAAGAGTGATTTTAAACATGTTGTTGATAATGGATCAGACCTCGATATTATGTTTATTTAAATATGACCTATTGTGAATACCCAAACATTTTTTTTAATATTTCTGCACCATCCTGTTCAAATTTAACAACATTGAACATGGGAATACATATATGTAGGAAAATATTAAAAAAACATAAATATGTATATTTTCCACATTTATAATTAAGTTACTATTATGACATTTTCAGAATATGTGTAATGTGTATAGTGTCTATGAATAATATCAAATTCATAAAAAAAATAATGTTATTTATATGATGTTTTTTAATTTATTGGATTTTTCAGATTTTGTTTGACCTCTCATAATTTTGTATATACTCGTCCTATTTGATAACTTTATATTATATATAATAAAAAAAAACAATTCATTAATCACTATATATAAATGTGGCTTAAAAAATTATAACTACCGTAACCATTCTTTAATATTGTTAAAATTATCAATAAATGACCATTTTTACTATGGAGTTATACCTTTACAAATTAATATTTTGTTTCTATATCATCATACTATATTATACTTTAGCGTATAAGTATTATAGTCAAAGTGATCTAATATATATAAACTTTTTAGGAGAGGAGATGAGAGAGAGAGGGAGGCAGGGCGGAGAGGAGAGAGATGCTCCTGTATACCAGTATACTCCCCAGAGGCTGGTAGTTTGGTATATTCCCCCGCCCTTTGTCAGCCACGTTATGAGAACGATGTGCTCAGCACGTGATTAACGCACAACGTATATATATATATATATATATATATATATATATATATATATATATATATATATGTATTACCATCACCACCACCACTACACTGTAACAATATATACATATATATATATATACAGAAATGTACATATATGTATATATATATATATATATATATATATATATATATATATCTACAACCTCATCACCTTCGACACTGCCACCCCTACAAACACCCTAACCACAACCGTAATTATTCACTCATGCATGCGTATTCATACATACCACGGGGACCCCGTCGGGTGGGGGTGGGGGTGGGAGTGTCTAATGCATGTAGTTATGTAAGGACATATATATCGGTACACGTGATATGCGTGTCAGAGTACGAAATACGTGACACGTATGACGTAGGGAGACACGTGACATGCGTCATACACCCGTATACAACACTATGGTGTGTGTGTGCGAGAGAGAACGTGATTCATTAGCGTGAACATCACACTGTATGAATCATTACGCGTGTATTCGTGTGCGCGTGTGTTTGTGTAAGCATATGTTATATATGTATAAATACACACACATATATATATATATATATATATATATATATATATATATATATATATATATTTAAATATATATTTAAATAGCTATATATATGTATATATAAGTGCTTATAATAATTCGTTGACAATAATCAATGCTCACATATGTCTGTATTTTTATATAATGTTTAAAAAAATAACACACTTTATTATTTGTGTGGGTATATAGAATATATATTATATAATATGTAGATGATCAATACATCATAAATCAAAGCATTTATAGATAATTATGAATTAGTGGACTAATGGATGTCAATTATTACTATAATATAATTAATAATAACCTAATGTAATCATAATTTGTATATAGATATATATATAATATATATATATAATATTATATATATACATATATTACACAATCAACGCCGGACATATACATTATTGATATACGTTTGAACATGTTCATGTGTGCAATCATATGCACACGTATGCATATGTGCATTACACTCGTGACAATTGTACTATTTATGATAATATACATGTCCTTAACGCCGATAGGTGGCAGATTTAGGCTATGGTAAAAGGTCACCCCGTTAATTTCGCTAACTCATTATCTTATACCATCGCAATAGCACATTTACTGTACGGTATCACGTGATACAAGTTACCTATATGTGTATATATACAGCAGTGGTTCCCCCCAACCTTTATTCGTCATGACCATTGTTTTGATAATTCTTAATTTAAAAATATTCCAATACCCAATAAATAATTTTATTTTTTATTATTAAACATTATTCATAAACGAATAATATAAACTATAATATATATATATATTTAGAAATTGGCTCATAAAACAACAATCCTAATTACCCAAATTTGGGTCATGAGTCATGACCAGGGTGAGTTAAATTTTGCCAAATATAAGGATTTTCAAAGGCCGAAAATAAACTAAATTCGGCCTTTTTAATTAAATTCGGCCTTTTTTTAAAATATATTATTTATCCTATTTATCCTCCATTTATCTACATATATAATAATTATTTTGTATACAAATTAGTTGCCTTTGTATTAAAGATGATTATAAAAATGTATTTAATTTCATTACTGAACTGCTATGTATATATATACAGAACTTCATCCATTGAATCAGATTTTTCATTAGTAAAGTTGATAACAACTTAATGAAAAACCCATCTTTCAAACATTGCACTTGAAGGATGTATACACTCAAAATAATTTAATTATTTAATACAAATAAAAATATTTTTATATAATTTTTATAAAAATATAATAAATTTCTTATTTACTTGTACTTCATTATTGATTTAAATACTATATTGATACCAATATATTTGTTGATACTAAAATGATTGTAATGCCATGAATTTAAGCCGAATATAAGGTTTTCAAGAGGCCGAAAATAGCTAAATTCGACCTTTTTACTTAAATTAGGTAAAGGCCGAATTTAACTCACCCTGCTCATGAGTCATGACTATAGTCATCAGCCCTATAGGGTCGCTGTAACAGGGGTGGGGACGGGCATATGTCCCCAACTTTAAAACCTAGGGGGACCTCTAATGTATTGGTCCCCCCAACTTTTACCACAATGTTTTTTGATTGGTTGGTCCCCCTACATACAAAAACGTTCCAGCGCCCCTATAGGGATTATAGCAGGGAGATTATAGTCATGAGTCATGACCCATAGGTTGGGAACCACTGCTCTAAAGGGCAGCGTATCGTATGTTCCTGTAGAGTATAGGACATTAATATAGAATCTGCTTTATTTATTGTTATACGTGGTAATAGATTTTCACCACCACAATAATTATAGCTGTTAATAATACCTGTTAAGTATAACCGCTAAGAATGTATTTCTACATAGCACTTAGTAAAAATAAATCTATAATAATACTATTACTATTATTATTATAAATACTAGTATTAAGATAATATTATTAAAAGGTGGTTTAGAGGGCATTACTGTACCAATACACGATGACAATAGAGGACAATAGAGGACATATGTGCACAATAGAGGACACCCGCGGGGATACGAAACCTCCAGCGTATATTACTATAGCGTTGTTAATGACCACAATACGTGATGTCCTTCGTGATGTCCTGTCATTCTCTATTGTTCGCTATCGTTGTGCGTGTACTACAATAGCTGTACGACGGACAGTGTCCGTGGTGCCCACGTGTGTGTGTGCGAAGTGGGGTTATGGAGTGACAGTACGAAAGTGTGCGTACGTGCATCTAAACGTGCGTGTGTGCGTGTGCGTGTGTATCAATACCTTCTACTACATCATGGTTGTCGGAAGTCTTGATACTTATGGCATATACATGCGTGTGTCTGTATAACAATACACGCTACACACACACATACACACACACATACATACACACACACATATATATATATATATATATATATATATATATATATATATATACACGCACACATATATATATATATATATATATATATATATATATATATCTCATGAAATATTCCTCTTCTATAAAAACCAAATCCTATATTTTATAACCTCTACGGGGATTATGCATAATCATATTCCATTTTGCTACATACTGATCTATCCACTTGTTAAAACATTCCTAGAATATCTTCAGAATACTTGTCCTAGCCAGCTGGATATTATCTTGGTTACATTAGTTGAGTTCAACAAAAAGCCACCATGCGTACACTGTACACCATTGTATCGATTATCACCCATCCTTCATGAATCTCATATACAATGTATAGGTATGATATTATGATAAATATCGATAACTTATTTTTAATTTTTATAAATTTATAAATTTAATCAGGTTATCAAGATGAAGATAGTTGTTAAATCTATTAAAATAGTGTATACACTTGCATTCTATTTAAATATGTTCCCCTCTCTTGGTAGGATCTCTCTATTTCTTTAATGTAATCTATCTTTACCAGTAGTCATCCTTCTTGTTTTAAAACCACTATAATATCGCAAATCTTACAACCTATACCCTACACCATTATGAATAATCTTAAGAACTACCCGCTACATACCCTCATTCCTCCACAAGTACTAATGTCATTATTCTACTTTCGTGTGTTGTGTGTGTATATAAATATATTGTGTATATTTTCCTATATATATATATTAGTATAATTTATATATATATATATATATATATATATATATATATCATATTTATAAATGACAATTGTTAATTAATTAACTAGCTATATTTTAAGACACGCAATACACGCACGATTATATATATCACGTATATTGTATACAAATATACCATTATACCTGTTATATGTGTTTAATAAATATTGTTAATATATAAACAAAATCAATAATTAATGTAAAAAAGACGTCGTAAATTTCTGAACAACAGCCCTCATTAGGTGACCATGAGACTGCAGTGCCATGGCATCGGTATATACACTAATACAGGTAACACTATTTTTTCTAACGATATATCGTACCTTTAGTAGATGTAGGCGTATGGGATATATCGCCTATAAACGAGATGCTATAGCCGATGCGAGGGAAGGGGAATGATCATTGTACGTCGTGAAGGTCATGACTATCATTAAAGTGACGTGATTGTACGTGTGTGTCGGGTTGTGCGCTGTACGCGTGTGTTTGTGCGCGTGCTACCATGGTACTACACGGTGCACCGTCACATCGAGTACAAACATCAAGCGGGTAATGTATCCGTGGAAGGTATACCGTGGTATATATACCTGACATATATGTCACCCAATATAAACTCTACAGTCTAGTGTTGTTGTTGTTGTTGTGTATAAGTATTTGTATTAGTTGATGAGTACTATACCCGAGGTATGTATACGTATAAAGATGTTGTGGTATCGGAAGTCGACAGTCACGTATACGTGTGTGATATCGTCCGTCCGATACCACACGGGTTATCATACTATAGATCATATGGAAAGATGATGAAATATGATTAATTTAGACTAATCTCTTCACGTCTACATACGTAATGATATAATGCCGAAGTTATCATACTGTAAGGATGGCATTATCATACTGTAAGGCTGACTTTATCATAAAATAAGGACAGTTTTATCAGAATATAAGGACGGCTTTAGCAACATACATATGTTATATCGGAACTTGTGTACGTACTAACTCGGATGGTCAGTATGAAGAATGTTAAGTGTATATACATACATATGTATATGTATACATACATGTAATTCATGGTTAGCTATAATGGTCCTAACCGCGTGACCACATCAATATAATAACATACTTTTAATGGGTAATTGATTGGTAATTGGTATATATATATATTTGAAGTTTGGCGGTTTTAATTGTACATTTGTGTATATGTATGTATACCATAATATATATATAAAATATTTATGTACATGTATATATATATATATGTGCATAAATATACCCAGTAAGTAATCAAAGTTCTAAATCAGATTACAATCTAGCAACTAATCATGACTATTATGGGACTATGTATTGATCACGATCACATATTGTAATTCGATTAAAATCTGTGATATTAATTTGATTACTATTATTGATTACAATTATATTAATATCAATGATGAACATTTGTTAGTAAATGATAGTAATCAAATTAATATCAATACGTTATATAACGTATTATCCATGTTTATTATCTTATTTATAACATTGTACAATATTTTAAATTATTTTTTAGTATTTCTATCAATATAAAGTGTTTTACGAGATCAATCGAATTAAAAATCATATGAAATTGACAAGACTATTTATTTAAAAAAAACTTTGAATGTAATTTTCTCTAGTTTTTACTTTTTGAACTTAGTAAGCATACGTACAAGCCTACGTAGGCTAGTACTACTTCTTTGATTATTAATATTATTATCTAAAATTTGTACTGTATATATAACATGTAATACTATATTAATATTAACGGGATATTATATTATACTTTATATTTTTTAAATAAATTATAATAAACTTCATATTTGTAATAAAAAAAATGTAAACTATTTTTTTTACATAATTTCAAATAAATTATATTTATAAAAATTCAATAATATTATGTAGTAAAATAATATCTATTGAATAAAAAAATGTACTTCATTATCTTTATTAATTTAGTATCCTTAGTATTTTAGCTAGAGCTAGAACTAACATGGTAAACCCCAACGCCAGCTTGCACCCTTAAGTTGACGCTCAAAGACTATCAACTGATCGTAAATCAATGATAGTGATCAGTTAAATATCATTGATTACATTCATATTAATATCAATGATTTAATAGTGTAGTTGGTAATCAAAGAATAGTTGTTTATAAATTATCATAATATGATAGTAATTATATTATGATCAGTTAAGCACAAATCACGACGATGATCAAACTATACTGATCTATCACTGATTACTTTACTTACTGGGTACATATACTAATTAATGATCAACATACATAACTAGTAAACACATACCCATTCGTATACCCCATAGAGCTAGATAGAACGCTTATCTCTCTAGCTCTATGGTATACCCCAACATACGCATACACACACATAATATGCACTAACATGCGCCGCACACATAGTATACATGTGTGCAACCCCCCGTACTTTTATTCTATAGCTTGGTAAAGTATACAAATATAATTAACAGTTGTAATCATACACTGTGCATTACATACTTATATATATATATATATATATATATATATATATATATATATGTGTGTGTGTATGTGTGTGTGTATTAATGTGGATATATTACGTAATAAACGTGATGTAATCATTACTGATGTTATTGTTGTTGTTGTCATTATGTTATCATCCATCATCATTATCATAATTATTATTATCTCTGTAGAGAGTATATATATATATATATATATATATATATATATATATATATATAGTGAGTATAAATACATACCCATTAGGAATGTATATTTATTCTATACATGTGTATTATTATATATATATATATATATATATATATATATATATAATAGTATAACATAACATATATGATATGCCATTATTATTATATAAACATAACGACAAATATGATAATTTACAATTTTAGTTATTTTATTTTTAATTTAAGAGAATACAAAATTACACAATTCTCATATATGAACGTTATACGCATGTGGTTCATGCGCGCGCGTGTGTATGTATGTATATATGTGTGGGTATGTGTGTGTATAAATGTTATATTTTTATGCAAACCTTCTCTTATTTTATAATCTAATATAATTTCTTCCGAGATCTGATAAAACTCCAGTTCATCCATGAATATCTCTTCAGGCACTTCGATTGGTCTACGCAGCCTGCCTCCCGATTGGTAGAAATAGAGAATAGCTTGAAACGATGGTCGATGTCTGTCCAGGAAGAACTCGTTCCTTCTACTGTCCCAGTACATCTGACGTTTCTGAAAGTGTGGTGGGAAGTTATCGTATGCACCCTGCCATAATAACGATTCTATAGTATATAATAATCATATAGGGTATATCATAACTATACAAGTGTATATATTAGTGATGTAAATTAAGCTGATATTTGATGCCGAGCCGATACTTTTGGTTTTTGATGCCGAGCCGAGACGAGCCCTAGCCGATCCGAGATTCTAACCAAACACGCCCGATCCGAGCTGATACTCTAGCCAAACGAGCCCAAGCCGTGTTGATCCTTTTTAAAAACATTACCGAGCCGAAATGATGCTTTTTTGAAATTACATTTAAATACTAATTTTTATATATTTCACATTGACATAAATTAAAAAAAAAATAATCTGCGCCAACTTCTCGATTTAGTGAATAATACGGTACATTTCATCTAGTGGTGTAAATAATACCGAGCTTTTTGGTGCCGAGCCTAGACTTTTGGTTATTGATGCCGAGCCAAGACTTTAATATTCGGAAAAAAACGAGCCTGAGCCGAGCCGAGCAGAGACTCTAGCCAAATGAGCCCGAGCCGAGTTGAGAATTTAGGTAACTGAGACTGAGACTGTATCATGCTTTATATTTGAGCATCATTTACTGAAGCACTAGTATATAATAACGATACTATGGTAAATTATAACGATACCAGATAAACGAAAAAGAAAGTAATAATAAGAAAACAAATTAAATTTATTCCATTTATGAGAGAATAAGATGAAAATATAGGAACATTTATCTTCTATACTATTCTATAATCTTCTATAACATTTATCTTTCTTCTATGACGATAGTATTAAGCTGTCAGAAGATTATCGCGATAAAGTAGCGCAAGTATCGTGATATTGTATCAATATCGATGTCTATTTAACTATACTACAAACGATAGTAGGACTACTACCATTAATTGATAAATACATGCATGTATCGATGATAATAAAATGATATAAAATGATCTAAGATAAACTGCCATAGCTATGTGAATATAACCTCATCGGGCACATTAGTATTCATATATCATTATTCTTTACTTAATTTGTTTAGTGAAGGTGCCCGATGAGGTTATATTCACATAGCTATGTCAGTTTATCTTAGATCATTTTATTAAATGGTAACCTCTTGAGAATATATATATATATATATATATATATTCAACTATATGTAATACTACTGTATACAGTACTATAGTATTGCGATCGGCAAGCATCAACACATCATTAGTTCAGTTGTTTACCAATCAACTGTATTAAGATATCTAGCTGACATCTATATACGAAAAGTATACATATATAATCAGACACATAATCATAATTAATATTTGTGATGAAAACAGTAATTAATAAGTTAATGATTATACGTCAGTTGTGTGAGTGTTTCTAGCTGTGATAGCCGTGTGTTTATTTATTGATAGTCTTTATATGACGTCATATGAATAAGTACGACGAATACATTGACACATCCGGAAATCTACATATACATACTCTATCTGGACCCACACATATATATATACAAACTCACATATATATCACTGGTCTTAGTTAATGTTGTTAATATAATCACCACATTTGTGATATGTTACGATATAGATGTGTTTAATAAAGAACACACACGTTGAGGCTACTATTGCCAGACCATTATGACAAACACAGGACACCGGACACTCTCCGGCACAATACCGACACCGTACACCTACCTCGGTACTGCCCAGCAGCGTATCGGGGAACCGTTCCAGTGTGCGAAGCTGCGTCTCGAACTTCTGTCCGCTGACGTTGATGATGATACGACAGCATCCCTGAGTCTCGCAGTCGTGTTCCTCGTTCTCCTTCCACTCCTGTTCGTCGGTAACGGGTTTACCGACTGCGGCGTCGTCGTATTTACTGAAGGGACGGGTGGCGCTGGTTAGCGGGGGGGAGTTATCGCGACATCGGAGGGTGGAGGGGTAGAGGGGTGCGAGTGAATCGGAGGTAACAGCGGTCAGTATTATGATACTAGGGATTAACACCGACGATATCTTAACGTATCCAATATCCGTGATAATATCCGCGATAATATGCGAACATGTACGATGTAGGGTGGATATACGGTGAACTGAATTGCCAAATTATATTTATTCTAAAGGGATGTGTATAAATCTATTCCTGTAATAGGCTGAAAGAATTGTACAGCTGTACAATTATGTATTTTTTCTACGTTCATTACTCGTCCATTATCGTTTGTATTTTCCTTACCAACTGTTTCAATATTTTAATTAGAACATTTAGGACACTGAAAAAATACATAATTTTACAGTTACGTAATTCTTTCAGCCTATTGCATGAATAGATTGCTCATGTGAACCCTTAAGCGTTAAGTTATATTTACAAAGTTATAGAAATTGCGGCAAAAATTCCAAAAAAACACAACAACAAATTTAATTATATTTCTAATTAGAATTTTTTTTTTTTAAGTAATTTAAGAGTTTATATTACGCTAATATTTAAATCCTAATAAGGATTTAAATAATAAGTTATATGATTCATATATACGAGTCATACATTATATGGCATATGGTAGTGTATATACATTATGTAATAGTGTATGCCCGCAATTCCTATACTATACGTTTTGAAATATATTTATTTCTATTTATTTTACTTAAATAACATACATAAATAAAGTACTGAAACTATTTAAACTGAACAATTGTAATGATTAATTTCTAATCGTGATATAATGAATAGATATTTATAGCTATTTAATCAATGCATTATTAAAATCTTATTTCACACTGGAGATTATATTTGTTTACAATGATATTTTAAGAGAAGTTTCGTTGATTGATTGATCGATATAGGAAATATATCCTATATATACAAATTATAGTGTATAGTATATATATATATATATATATATATATATAATATATATATACATATATTAGATCGATTTGTTTACATTATATAGTTATTTGTATGACGTCACAATGATTTAAATAATAAAGGTTTGTGTACATATAATCATGTAGCAATATATGTATTATAATCGATCAAATAACGTTAAACAAGAACAATATATTAACGTATTAACTTGGTTACTTTATATACGAAGTATATGGTAACGTGTTACATGATTACATAACCTATTGTATAGGTTATTAGGTGTGA
>OZ025241.1:53996307-54163807 GCA_964019155.1 Osedax fenrisi | reverse complement strand
GGATTGTATTACATGTAATTTAGAAATTAATAACGAAAATTATATATCATGTTTATGTGGTAATAAATACCATTATAAATGCTTATATAAAGCACAAATAATGAAAACAAATTGGTCTAATAAATCACCACCAAAATATGCTATTCAGTTATTTAGATCACCAAATTTTACATTTAAATGTAATACATGTATAAATAATAATAATGATAATACACCAATAAATCAACCTAGTTTAAATAACTCATTACCATCGTCTACTATTATTGATAATAGTAATATTAATACTTTAATAAATAGCACAGAAACAAAATTAAATATGTTACTATCAAAAATCACTGAAATAAGTGATATGATTGTTGTTAAAAAATCATACGCTAATGTAACCGCTAATGTAACCTCTACTGTAACCAATTCTGATACCTTTACTGACAATTTGGTAAAATCAGTAAATATTATTAAAAATAATATAGATAGCAATAATGAAATAATTATTCACAATATAAATATTCCTAATAATGATAAAACTAATTTCTTTAAATACTTAGTAAATATTATTTGTAAAACAGTAGATATTAATAAATCATGTGTATTATCAATAGTTCAATTATCATTTGATAAATTAAAATTAATTTTAGATAATGTGGTCTCAAAAAAAATTATTTTATCAAATGTTAACCGATTATGTAAATTACGAGATCTACAAAATTCATTCATTAGAACATCTCTAGATGAAATATCACTAGAACGACATCAGATATTATACCATGTAGTTAAAAATAAATTAATTAAAAGTAAAAAAATTATCAAATGTATTTATAATTCTAGAAGTAGTTCCTATGAACTAAGATATATTATAAATAATAAAATTGACTGGAATATGTCAATTGGTGAAGATAATTTTAGTGTATGGAAATTGTCATATATTACTTATAAAAATTCCATTATTAATAAAAATAAAAATAAAAATACAGGTTCTAGATGACTAACCGGCAATAAAGATGAAAATATTAAAAATAACAATTTAAATATATATTACGCTAATGCTCGTAGTATTAGAAATAAAATGAATTTTTTGGAATTTTTACTTTCATCTAATAAATATGACATTATATGTTTAGTTGAAACATTCTTAACGGTAGATGATAGAGATTCTCTATATTTAATCGGTGGAAAAAATTATACACTATTTAGGTACGATAAATTAATTCATAGAGGAGGTGTTGCGATATTTTGTAAATCTAGTTTATGTCCTGTAAGAAATTTTATTTCACACATAGATGTTCAATATATACATTTAAAAATTAATTCAAAAATTCCATTTAATATTATATGTGTTTATAGACCCCCAAATTGTAATGAAGTATCTCATGAACAGATATGTAAATTATTTGATATAACCCAACAAAATTATAATTCATCTATAATTATAGGAGATTTTAATTTACCAAATTTTAATTGGAAAGATTATACATTTCCTAGTTACCCAAAAAGTTATGCATTACTTTTCGATTCGATTATTAAAAATTCATTTTCACAATTAATAAATAAGCCAACTCGTAATAATAATATAATTGATTTACTTTTTACTAATGAAAAACAATTACTATCTAATATAAATATTGGAGACTATTTCGGATTATACAAAAATATAAGTGACCACTATTCTGTTTCATTTAATGTAAATATTGAAAAATACCCATGTAAACAGATTTTAAAATCAAACAATTTTGATTTCAATAATGCTAATATAAAATTGATTAAATATCATCTTTCTAGATTTAATTGGGAATATCTAAATTCAAATGATTATAATATCGATCAAAAAGTAGAATATTTTAATAATGTTCTAAATAAATTATTTATATCACATATTCCTAATATAAATAATACAATAAAACAGGTACTTCCGAAGAATATATTGAAATTGAAGAAGCAAGTAAAAAAATTATTTCGAAAATCTAAAACTAATTTACAATATAAATATAATTGGATAGAAGCAAAAAAAAAATTATCCAAGGAATTAGAATCTTTAAATTTTAAGAGAGAGATTAATGCAATTAATTCAAAAAATAAATTAAAGTTTTATAAATTTATGAAAAAAAGACAAAATTTAAAATCTGGAGTATCTCCTCTAATTGATATATCAAATAATAATATTTTATTTTCAGATCTCGACAAAGCAAATACGTTAAATTCATATTTTAGTTCAATTCAACAAAATGATAATGGAAATTTACCCGAATTTTATAATTTAACTAAACAAAAATTTGATAATATTGATTTAAATCTTGAAATAATTAAAATATTTTTAAATAGATTAAAAATTACACATACTTTCGGAACTGATGGGATACCATCTTCTATGTTAAAATTATTATCTAATGAATTATGTAGGCCTTTATATATTATTTTTAATTCATCTTTATTATCGGGTAATATACCGAAAATTTGGAAAAAATCTATAATCACACCAATTTTTAAAAAGGGTGAACCATCAAATTCAAATAACTATAGACCTATTTTAATAACATGTGTAATGTGTAGAGTATTAGAACGTATTATTTCTAAACAATTAATTTTTTATTTAAAATCTAATAATTTATTAACAAAATATCAATATGGTTTTATAAGTGGAAAATCCACAGAATTACAATTAACAAAATGTTTAAAATGTTGGTATAATGAATTGAATAATAAAAAATGTGTAGATATAATATATATTGATTTTGCAAAAGCTTTTGATGTTGTTTCTCATGAAAAACTAATATTTAAATTAAAATCATACGGTATATCTAATAAAATAATAAAATGGTTTTATAATTTTTTATCGAATAGATCTCAAATTACACGGGTTGAAAATTCTTTTTCAAATAGTTCTATTGTAAAATCTGGAGTACCACAAGGATCGGTTTTAGGTCCAATTTTATTTTTATTATATATTAATGATCTTCCTAGTATATTCTCTTCAAAAATTCATATTGATTTATTTGCCGATGATACAAAAATATATTTTTCATACGCATCTGAGAGTGAAAGATTTCTTTTACAAAATAATTTAAATTTATTTTCACAATGGGTAAATAAATGGCAATTAAATATTTCATTATCAAAATGTGCAAGTATGACTTTAGGGAAGGTTACTCCATCAAAATATTTTATAAATAATATTCAATTAGAAAACGTTACTTTTTATAAAGATTTAGGAATAATATTTGAAAATAACCTTTTATTTAATAAACATATTGATTATATTTGTAAAAAAGCTTATTTTTCTTTGAATTCAATTTTTAGATGCATTACTACAAAATCCCCTAGAGCATTATTAAATGCATATAAAATTTATTGCAGACCAATTTTAGAATATGCATCCATAATTTGGTCACCTTTTTCAAAGGTTAGTAAATTTCGTAGTCTCATAGACCAAATTGAAAGAGTGCAAAGATTATTTACTAGACGATTAATTACAAGATGCGTAGGATATACAAATTCATCAAATATTAATTATAAATCATATATAGAGAGATTGGTATATTTTAAATTAGAATCACTTGAACTTAGAAGGTTAAAAATAGATCTAACTACAATTTTTAAAATTTCAAATAATTATACAGATATAAATATATCTGATATTCTTAAGAATAATTGTAGAACTAGAGGTAATTGTAAAAAATTAAATGTAATACATAATTATGATAATACAATTAAAAATATAATTAATAATAGATCAGTTAATATATGGAATTCATTAAATAATGATATAATAAAATCTGTATCTGTTTCATCTTTTAAAAATAAAATAAACAAAATCTGTTTCGACAAACTACTTTTTTTTAACAGAAATTTATAATTTTATATTGATTTATGTTTCATTTTGTATCTAAATTATTGCATTATCTCTTCTGGTTGTTTTTGTTATAGAAAATTTAGGTTTTTATATATATATTTCAAATATATTATAATATAAAATTAATAATTCATTATTATTACAGATAAAGTGGGAAGTATTATTTTATTTTTGTTTGTTCTGTATTATATTTTGTTATAAATTTATTTTTGTTATAGAAAATTCGGATTTTTTATATCTATATTTCAAATATACTATAATATAAAATTAATAATTCATTATTATTACAGATAAAGTGTGAAGTATTATTTTACTTTTGTTTGTTCGGTATTATATGTTTGTTTTATATATATTTTGTAAATATGTTTCAAATGTATTATATTACTAAAATACAATATTAATAATTTTCTATTATTTCAGATTATAGTGATAAGTATTATATTATTTTGTTTCGTAATATTATTGGTATGTTTTGTTATTAACTGTTTTTGTATATGTATATTGGTTTATTTTATTTGTAACTTGTTCTGTTTTTATATATATATATATATATGTTTCAAATTGATTATACAATTAAAATATAAATTAATAAAGTACCTACTATTATTACAGATTTTGGTAAGTATTACATTATTTGTTTGTTTCATTCTAGTATTGGTTTATTTGATTTTTAATATGTTCTGTTTATAATATATTTAAAATTTAACATTTAAAATTTAACATTTAAATATTAAATTATATAACTAATAATTTATTACTAAAACAGGATACAAGATGAAGAATTCTATAAAGTTAAAGTAGAAATTGAATATTTCGATACCACTTACAAAATAATGTATTTTATTTCTATTTTCGATTATTTTTACGCTATATTTTATTTCTATTTTGATCATTTTTCGTTTATAATTACTATATGATTTATTTCTACTTTCGATTGTTTTTCGTTTATTTTTACGGTAACTGTAAAACGTTTTAATTTCCTTAATTTTTTAATTTCGTATTATTCTTTATTTATTTCTATAACGTATGTTATCGTTAGCAAATATTTATACTTTATACTTTCGATTATATTTTCGGCTATGTATTTGCTTAAATAAATTATCAATCAATCAATTAAATACTTATTTTCCAGATATTATAATTTACATAGGATTAATAGGCATATAGTATATATTTGGCTTTGGCAATATTTAGTATACTTACGTTATCAGTTGTATACATTATAATAATGTATTATAATAATTATCGATTAAATTAAGATTTAATTATATTTTTATAAAATGTATATACAATTTTAATATTATTTTTAATTTACACAAATACCCAAAATTAATTTACTAAAACCCGGACCCGTTCTTGGACCATTTTTCGAAACCCGATATCATGACATTTTGCTAGAACCCGGAATTGATACCCGAAACCGAGTTCGGGTTAAACCAGTAATATATATAAATAATATAATATATATGTTTATATAATATATATTGTTTATAATATATATGATAAAAAATTTTATTGACAAAGAAAATATACTAGATTTAATATATCTATATAGGCTTTAATATATTAATATATTCAATATATCTATAGTTAATATACCTATACAATTTATTATAACATATTGGGGGCAAAACATACTTAGCCCCCCCCCATATTTTTGAATGGGGGGTCCGATACCCACCGCTCTCTCAGTATAATACTGTATACTTTATAATATATGCTTTATTCTTTCTATAGTTCAGTTATTAGCTGTATGCAGTGCATATTACTCGTCGCGCGCTCGACACCCGCTTCAAATGTTGAATACTATTCAATGAATACCGTTCCCAATTCGTTCAGTAACCAATGTTTACAATGGTTACTAACCATATATATTATAAATATAAAATATCATATATTATTTAAATAATTTCTTCTAAATTACTACTGACTAGTACTTAATAATTAATACCAAAACCCTGGTATAGAGATTTTTTAGTATTGCGAGCTTCTGTATATTAATGTTGAGATATTAAAAAAAATTAAATTGAGTTAAACATGCGCTATTTTTTTCAAATTAATAAATATATGTACCTAGGCTGATAAATTATAATACAATAATTATTATAATAAGAATTAATTATATCATAATATATTATTATGAAATACTAATATGTGTTGTATTTAAGTCACTCATTTTATAGATTTATAGAATAGAATTTAAATATAAATAAAAATATTCAAAAGTTCATGAACTCTACAGCATATACAATTAATCACTAGGATGTGACGTGACTAGAGCTAAATTAATAACAAATAAATATATATATGAAATATCATTAATTTAAATAAAGTTTACTTCAAATATGAAATAGTTCCATATAATTAAATAATTTTATTTATATGTATTATCATATTAATTATTAATTATTAAAAAAAAAATATCGAGTCCTATTATAAATACTCGACTCGACTCGAAAATCAACTGTTGAGACTCGACTCGATAAATATTCAAATGGACTCGAAAATTACAGACTCGACTCGACATTTTTTACTAGGACTCGAGATTTGGACTCGAGGACTCGAAATTTTACAACACTAATATATATATATATATATATATATACGTCTATATAAAATAACGCATACATCACCGTCGTAGAAGGTATACGAAATTCAATATCATACCTAGAGTAGGATTCCTACTTATAATAATACCGCCATTATAATGTTCTCTATTACATAACTATAGCTTTAGTATTACGTAACGTATAGGTTACGTAATAACTAATCTATAGCTATGAAATCGAGAACATTATAATATACTCTATGGAGTAATAGCACAGTTGATTATATATGATATAGTATCATCGCAGTGACAATATAGTGACAGTGACATGTCAATACCATTGTAACATATCACACATAGTGTCACATACAGTTTGGCATGCCTATAGTTCACATTGTTAGAACACATACCCATTGTTAGCTTATAGTGGATAGCTATATTGCTCACCACTACGTAACGAATACAACACTGAGATAAAGCGGGCCCCAGCCTCCCTTGTTATCATCAATGCGGGCCCCATCATCCCTTGTTACCATCAATGCGGGCCCCATCCTCCCGTTTTATCATCATGCATCCTGGGTTATCACCAATGTATTACGCGATATCGATAACACGATATATATTAATGAATATAATGAATGATATGTGTGTGTATTATTCCAATGAATTATTACCTATATATTATTCTAATGAATTATTTGTAACATATGTAACCATATGGTTACAAAATAACAGAAATATTCATCTTTAGTAACGTTAGTAGTTCACTACTAGCATGCTTCGCAAAATCTTCGGTATTAGTATAAATAGTAATATACAGTATAATATGGTAGATATATTAGTATATACAATAGTATTATATTGGTAATATAGTGTACTATAGTAGTGCAGATTTTGCGATGCTTACTAAAAATGATGTTTCCAAGCATACTATAGTATACTACCAATTATATTAATAGAATAGATGTTTGTGCGGCCTAGAATATATAGTAATTATTTGGCCATATTCATACTTTGTCTATATTTATTATAATACATATATGGTATACGTATACGCGATATAACTTGATTAATATTACACGTGTGTATTATGTGTAAAATATACACTGTACAATAAACACTATATATATAAATACAGTGTACATATATGTATTATAAATATAAATAAACATATATATATATATATATATATATATACTTGCTTATAGTATAAGAAAATATAAATACTCTCGATAATACACGCGGTTATATAAGTATATAAGTAATATTACTCAACGTGTCATCGTGATGCATTGCGCATGCGTGGCACCTCTGGGACTAGGGATTAGTCACGTGGTGTGTTTAATTATCTCCTCAAAAGAAATACTATTCTTCTCTACAACGATTGCTCGTTCTTGCTACTATCGCTAGTCAATTAGTAGCCATAGTAAACACCGCATACAGTGAACTGTCAAGTGTGCTTTTATGTGGTGTATAATAGCACACATTGCTTATTTGTAAGAGAGGTAGACGTGAGCTTTATCTACGAAATTAATAAATATATACATTATTTACATCTGGCTGAGTATACATATATGTAAATATATCCACATATATATATATATATATATATATATATATATATATATGTATATAAGTGGGTTACTAAAAAAGGGTACTGTTGTATTAGTCACGTGTACACATATTACGTAACTAAATATAGGTTATCTATTTAACACGGCGTTATCATACATATGCTATAATGGGTTCTATTACATTTATGTGTTCACTATATAGAGTGCCTAGTGCACTATAGTGCCTATATTCACACACACATACATATACATACACTGTATACATTCCTATCCTATAGCATCATGTGAACACGTGTTATGTAGACATCTCCTTATAAGGTCCTCGTATAACACGATAAATACACAATTGTTGTATTGGTTCCTAGAATTACCGATTAATTATATTTACAATGACATAAATAGAACATAAGATATATATATATATATATATATATATATATATATAATAAATACACTATAAGAATTATAAGAATTATCATATATGATTAACTATAGTCTATGTAGGCTTCGAAACCCACATATTAGGCCATCTTGAATATATAAATATATATATATATATATATATATATATATTTATATGTAGATATTTATATATATATATATATATATATATTTATATATTGGTTTATATCACATTTATGATAAACAGAATTATTTGAAGACATTAAATTCCTTACCAAGAGTATTATATGACCTATGTGACGAGTTCGCGATATGTAGGCCGTACTACCAACGATAATTATCGTATTATAATAGATCATATTTAGATCATAGATCCGTTCTACTATATGTGGTAGTATACGATAGAGCTAGAGAGAAATTTCTCTCTAGCTCTGTGTAGTATACAGATAGGGGATTTACACATATACCTATGTAGGCATAATAATACAATCCGATCGTCGTAGTATATCGGTATCTATTGAAGATATCGATGTCCTTTATGTTATGTATTATGTAATGCGTATAATTTATATTATCATCATTATTATTAGATAACTAACTGTCTAACTGGCCATCGCAATGATTACGAGTGACAATGAATGTTTATGAAACAACAACATTTATTTATATATTATATATATACACAAATACACACACATACACACACATACACACACACATATATATATATATTAATATATATATATATATATATATATATATATATATATAAATTGTATTTATATATGCGATAATATTTATGTATGTATGATTTAAAATTTATGTTGACAAATAATAAGGCCCTATATGGTAAACTAGGTAAACGTATACTAATACTACGTATTATCGTAATATCATATAACTAAACACATTATTATATAATCATACACGTGACGAATTAGCCGAGTTTTATTATGTACAATTATTGTACGAACATCTATCGGTTATTGACATTTAAGGGGCGTGTCTCATTTACTTGACGTCACAATATTTAATACTCTGTACACTGTAAACCGTACATATGTACGGCGTGCACTCTCCTCAGATGACGTCACGATATTCATACAGCGGTACATTATATTATATGACTCGACGCTTGATTGCTCTGGCACAAAGAGTCTTTAAAATAAATAAAAATAAATTTAAGTGCATATATTGAATAGAGCTAAAACAGAGCTACACTATTTCGGTTATTGGATCGCATTCCGGCGATAACCCATCTACCGATAGAAGGGGTACATCGCGGCTGATATTAATGTCCTAGATTTACTGTCCTTACGACTGACACCTCGCACGTGATAACCTCCCTCCCCCCGTACCACCGCTAGAGTGCGCCATGGAGATGGTAGTAATCTGTATAGCTACACATAACAACATATGCACATGGTTTAAGCCTTTCCTTCCAATTCATTTTGTATTTTATATTTTGTATCGTCTGTTAATTAAGTTTCGTTATAAAAAGTCGATGAGATCGAAACACCCTTGACACACACACGCGCACACACACATACACACTAGTGATGCAGTAAAGGATGCAATTCAAATCTAAAGCATTAATGCAGTCTCAGTCTCAGTTATCTAAAGTCTCATTTCGGCTCGGACTCGTTTGATTAGAGTATTGGCTCAGCGCGTTTTTTTTCCGAAAAAGAAAGTCTCTGCTCGGCATAAATAACCAAAAGTCTCGGCTCGGCATCAAAAAGCTTGACATCTTTCACATCACTAATACACACACAAACATACAAATATACACACACATATATATATATATATAATACTTATAAGCTATATTAACGTGGTGGTGGCGGTGATATTCAAGGGATATATCCAGCCACCTGTGTGTACATCGTTAAATCTCCCCTCCCATTGTGTACCTCTCACCCGCTCCATTGACTATACATAGTGAACGACGTATACGTCCTCCCACCCTCCCATTAACTACATATCCCCATTATCTACCCCCACCCACCCATTAACTACATATCCCCATTATCTACCCCCACCCACCCATTAACTACATATCCCCATTATCTACCCCCACCCTCCCATTAACTACATATCCCCATTATCTACCCCCACCCACCCATTAACTACATATCCCCATTATCTACCCCCACCCACCCATTAACTACATATCCCCATTATCTACCCCCACCCTCCCATTAACTACATATCCCCATTATCTACCCCCACCCTCCCATTAACTACATATCCCCATTATCTACCCCCACCCACCCATTAACTACATATCCCCATTATCTACCCCCACCCACCCATTAACTACATATCCCCATTATCTACCCCCACCCTCCCATTAACTACATATCCCCATTATCTACCCCCACCCTCCCATTAACTACATATCCCCATTATCTACCCCCACCCTCCCATTAACTACATATCCCCATTATCTACCCCACCCTCCCATTAACTACATATCCCCATTATCTACGCCACCCTCCCATTAACTACATATCCCCATTATCTACCCCCACCCTCCCATTAACTACATATCCCCATTATCTACCCCCACCCTCCCATTAACTACATATCCCCATTATCTACCCCCACCCTCCCATTAACTACATATCCCCATTATCTACCCCCACCCTCCCATTAACTACATATCCCCATTATCTACCCCCACCCACCCATTAACTACATATCCCCATTATCTACCCCCACCCTCCCATTAACTACATATCCCCATTATCTACCCCCACCCTCCCATTAACTACATATCCCCATTATCTACCCCCACCCTCCTATTAACTACATATCCCCATTATCTACCCCACCCTCCCAGTAACTACATATCCCCATTATCTACCCCACCCTCCCATTAACTACATATCCCCATTATCTACCCCCACCCTCCCATTAACTACATATCCCCATTATCTACCCCCACCCTCCCATTAACTACATATCCCCATTATCTACCCCCACCCTCCCATTAACTACATATCCCCATTATCTACCCCCACCCTCCCATTAACTACATATCCCCATTATCTACCCCCACCCACCCATTAACTACATATCCCCATTATCTACCCCCACCCTCCCATTAACTACATATCCCCATTATCTACCCCCACCCTCCCATTAACTACATATCCCCATTATCTACCCCCACCCTCCCATTAACTACATATTCCCATTATCTACCCCCACCCTCCCATTAACTACATATCCCCATTATCTACCCCCACCCTCCCATTAACTACATATCCCCATTATCTACCCCACCCTCCCATTAACTACATATCCCCATTATCTACCCCCACCCTCCCATTAACTACATATCCCCATTATCTACCCCCACCCTCCCATTAACTACATATCCCCATTATCTACCCCCACCCTCCCATTAACTACATATCCCCATTATCTACCCCCACCCTCCCATTAACTACATATCCCCATTATCTACCCCCACCCTCCCATTAACTACATATCCCCATTATCTACCCCCACCCTCCCATTAACTACATATCCCCATTATCTACCCCCACCCTCCCATTAACTACATATCCCCATTATCTACCCCCACCCTCCCATTAACTACATATCCCCATTATCTACCCCCACCCACCCATTAACTACATATCCCCATTATCTACCCCCACCCACCCATTAACTACATATCCCCATTATCTACCCCCACCCTCCCATTAACTAAATATCCCCATTATCTACCCCCACCCTCCCATTAACTACATATCCCCATTATCTACCCCACCCACCCATTAACTACATATCCCCATTATCTACCCCCACCCACCCATTAACTACATATCCCCATTATCTACCCCCACCCACCCATTAACTACATATCCCCATTATCTACCCCCACCCACCCATTAACTACATATCCCCATTATCTACCCCCACCCACCCATTAACTACATATCCCCATTATCTACCCCCACCCTCCCATTAACTACATATCCCCATTATCTACCCCCACCCACCCATTAACTACATATCCCCATTATCTACCCCCACCCACCCATTAACTACATATCCCCATTATCTACCCCCACCCACCCATTAACTACATATCCCCATTATCTACCCCCACCCACCCATTAACTACATATCCCCATTATCTACCCCCACCCTCCCATTAACTACATATCCCCATTATCTACCCCCACCCTCCCATTAACTACATATCCCCATTATCTACCCCCACCCTCCCATTAACTACATATCCCCATTATCTACCCCCACCCTCCCATTAACTACATATCCCCATTATCTACCCCACCCTCCCATTAACTACATATCCCCATTATCTACCCCCACCCTCCCATTAACTACATATCCCCATTATCTACCCCCACCCTCCCATTAACTACATATCCCCATTATCTACCCCCACCCACCCATTAACTACATATCCCCATTATCTACCCCCACCCTCCCATTAACTACATATCCCCATTATCTACCCCCACCCTCCCATTAACTACATATCCCCATTATCTACCCCCACCCTCCTATTAACTACATATCCCCATTATCTACCCCACCCTCCCAGTAACTACATATCCCCATTATCTACCCCACCCTCCCATTAACTACATATCCCCATTATCTACCCCCACCCTCCCATTAACTACATATCCCCATTATCTACCCCCACCCTCCCATTAACTACATATCCCCATTATCTACCCCCACCCTCCCATTAACTACATATCCCCATTATCTACCCCCACCCTCCCATTAACTACATATCCCCATTATCTACCCCCACCCACCCATTAACTACATATCCCCATTATCTACCCCCACCCTCCCATTAACTACATATCCCCATTATCTACCCCCACCCTCCCATTAACTACATATCCCCATTATCTACCCCCACCCTCCCATTAACTACATATTCCCATTATCTACCCCCACCCTCCCATTAACTACATATCCCCATTATCTACCCCCACCCTCCCATTAACTACATATCCCCATTATCTACCCCACCCTCCCATTAACTACATATCCCCATTATCTACCCCCACCCTCCCATTAACTACATATCCCCATTATCTACCCCCACCCTCCCATTAACTACATATCCCCATTATCTACCCCCACCCTCCCATTAACTACATATCCCCATTATCTACCCCCACCCTCCCATTAACTACATATCCCCATTATCTACCCCCACCCTCCCATTAACTACATATCCCCATTATCTACCCCCACCCTCCCATTAACTACATATCCCCATTATCTACCCCCACCCTCCCATTAACTACATATCCCCATTATCTACCCCCACCCTCCCATTAACTACATATCCCCATTATCTACCCCCACCCACCCATTAACTACATATCCCCATTATCTACCCCCACCCACCCATTAACTACATATCCCCATTATCTACCCCCACCCTCCCATTAACTAAATATCCCCATTATCTACCCCCACCCTCCCATTAACTACATATCCCCATTATCTACCCCACCCACCCATTAACTACATATCCCCATTATCTACCCCCACCCACCCATTAACTACATATCCCCATTATCTACCCCCACCCACCCATTAACTACATATCCCCATTATCTACCCCCACCCACCCATTAACTACATATCCCCATTATCTACCCCCACCCACCCATTAACTACATATCCCCATTATCTACCCCCACCCTCCCATTAACTACATATCCCCATTATCTACCCCCACCCACCCATTAACTACATATCCCCATTATCTACCCCCACCCACCCATTAACTACATATCCCCATTATCTACCCCCACCCACCCATTAACTACATATCCCCATTATCTACCCCCACCCTCCCATTAACTACATATCCCCATTATCTACCCCCACCCTCCCATTAACTACATATCCCCATTATCTACCCCCACCCTCCCATTAACTACATATCCCCATTATCTACCCCCACCCTCCCATTAACTACATATCCCCATTATCTACCCCCACCCTCCCATTAACTACATATCCCCATTATCTACCCCACCCTCCCATTAACTACATATCCCCATTATCTACCCCCACCCTCCCATTAACTACATATCCCCATTATCTACCCCCACCCTCCCATTAACTACATATCCCCATTATCTACCCCCACCCTCCCATTAACTACATATCCCCATTATCTACCCCCACCCTCCCATTAACTACATATCCCCATTATCTACCCCCACCCTCCCATTAACTACATATCCCCATTATCTACCCCCACCCTCCCATTAACTACATATCCCCATTATCTACCCCCACCCTCCCATTAACTACATATCCCCATTATCTACCCCCACCCTCCCATTAACTACATATCCCCATTATCTACCCCCACCCACCCATTAACTACATATCCCCATTATCTACCCCCACCCACCCATTAACTACATATCCCCATTATCTACCCCCACCCTCCCATTAACTAAATATCCCCATTATCTACCCCCACCCTCCCATTAACTACATATCCCCATTATCTACCCCACCCACCCATTAACTACATATCCCCATTATCTACCCCCACCCACCCATTAACTACATATCCCCATTATCTACCCCCACCCACCCATTAACTACATATCCCCATTATCTACCCCCACCCACCCATTAACTACATATCCCCATTATCTACCCCCACCCACCCATTAACTACATATCCCCATTATCTACCCCCACCCTCCCATTAACTACATATCCCCATTATCTACCCCCACCCACCCATTAACTACATATCCCCATTATCTACCCCCACCCACCCATTAACTACATATCCCCATTATCTACCCCCACCCACCCATTAACTACATATCCCCATTATCTACCCCCACCCTCCCATTAACTACATATCCCCATTATCTACCCCCACCCTCCCATTGTCTATAGACACACATATATACACACATCCTCCAGTACTACGACTTCACATCTATTACATAACATCACGGCGGCGGTGTACATGTAGAGCTGCATTATATACTATAGTGAATACGGGTCCCCCACTCCCCCACCCGCACCACAGACTCACTCGCGAAACTTATTACGTACGACAGGCTATGATGTGATATATGATATGACGTAAACACTAAACAATAGAGGGCCGAACACGTTGCACGGTATCGTTCCGTAACGTACAACGCTATTATTAATAATAACACACGTTCACTCTCCCCATCTCACCCCTATATGCCCCATTGCCATCCCCATTCAGCCCCGTCCACTTATTAATAGATATAATAACGCTTATTATTGATGTAGTGGCCCCACCCTCCGACCATATTGTCCGATATGCTTGACCAGTAATTCCCAATGGCTTAATCCACCTCAGATTATTAGCACATATAACACCTAAAGCATTCCGGCATCGACTTATAGTATTGCATGTGAAAATAGTATGCATAATGTATAATATTAGTATGTGTAATATATTAATATAGAGAATTCTCCATAGATATATATATATATATATATATATATATATATATATATATATATAGTAATATATAGTTCATATATATTCGGTATATATATATTAGATTATACATACGCACACACACACACATATATATATATATATATATATATATATATATATATATATATATATATATATATATATATATATATATATATTACATTATATATATATATATATATATATACACTCATATATAATTTAATATATAGGTCATTTACATTGGATATAAAATTTACATGATTTATGCATTTTTATGAAATGCATATAATATAGAGAGAATACTGATATATAAATATAACAGGTATAAATATTTATGTTCAAATAAGAAATATATATATATATACCTATTTGGACATAAATATGTATACCTGTTGTATAATAATAATGTCACATTCGATCATATTGTGCGTCGCACATACACACACATACACATACACATATTTACATATGCATGCACATTCATATTCAGATATTTTGCACAATATACTATAGTATATACATATATCCACACGGACTCATACACATATATAGTATTTACTATATATATATATAGTATATACTATACAGTTAATAATATACTATATATATTATATTGTATATATTCTATACTGTATACAGTATATATATAAATATATATATATATATATATATATATATATATATATATAATGTACGTATAGAATATATACTTAGTAGTATACATAATTACATATTCACACACTTATGTGTGTATTTATTAGTGTGACATTATTACATACATGTACTGATATAGGCTACATAGTTTTAAATACAATATACTTTACAGCCATGCTATATATATATGATATATCATGCTATATATATATACGTATAAAAGATTACAATATAGCAATAATATACGATATTTCTGTAATTATATTATATATATACCACAGATATTTCTAAGGAAATTTGGCTTCGCAAATTTGTTGTATATACTATAGTATATACAAACATTTTATATAGTAATATTCTTTCATTAAAATGTTTACGTAATAATATATTATTAAATATACAAATACTCGCTATTATTATTTTCAGACTTCGTTATAAAATATAATAATTATATAATATTAATACAAAATAAATATTAATAAATACTTTTATTGATATTAATAATATAGTGTATTACATAACTAATAAAATTACCAATAACATATTAATATAAATACGATACGAGTTGAATTTATGATCAGGACTATTTCGGCTATAGTCGTATATATATAGCTATATCATTATAACGGTAACTTTGTACAGCTTCCGATTCTTATACCCGTATCTTCTGCAGAATATTTATAAATATCGGCTTATTAAAGCTTATTAACACGCCTAATGTTTGATCTCATTCATTGCATCCATTCAGTATACTGTATTCTGTATAATATACGCTATAAAGTATATTCCTATATTTAGTATTCTATATTAAATATATAAAAATATCAGTGTTATTTGAAGATATTTATTATAGTATAAACACTATTATTACAAACAGAAAAAAAAACCTCTAATAAATAATAATAATAATAATAATAATAATAATAATTAGTATTATTATTATTACTATATATTGAAGACTACGACTCGCAACATTGCTAATTACACGTGACAATATATTCACTGTCTATAGACACACCCATTGAGGGCGTAGCACAATACTATACTCGCCGTGAAATCTCTCTGTTCTCCGAGCTTATTGATTATTATTGTTATTGTATTACAGAGCTACACTATAGGCCTATTGTTTACTATAGACCTACTGTTTACTATATATATAGGCCTATTGTAGAGGTCATTCAATAGACACACACGGGTGATGACGCAACTGATGACTATTTGCGCATTGATGCATTAAGCATACGTTTATTTCACTACGGAGGACTACTCGAGGACATACTGTCCTTAATGACAAAAGTGTTATGTAAGCTATAGTTTACATACAACTTATATATCTAACTCTAATATTTATAGATCTTTAGCACATATTATTTACCTTTATGAATATATGAATATACACATCGATTTTACATTTAATAATTTAAATTATCAATCTAAATGTATATTTATTAAAAATAAGTCATTAAGTTCATTAAAAACATAATATATATATATAATGTTTACAGTATATTCTTACTTAACACCCTTTATTGACAACAATAAAAAATGGCGTATAATTGTAATATATGTTGCTTTATTTATAATGACATGATATAATAGAAATGATATAGAGATATTTCATTAACGTATTAAAACACCGCGTGTTCATAATTTAACCGCTTAATTATATATCACATTATTATTTATAATACTAATAATATAAAATATAGTTGATGACCGAGATCAAAAACCTAGGCAAGGTATAGAAGTTCTATTGAACTTATCGAGATACCAACCTGCTTTTGGTAATGAGAGAATTAATACAAAAACGAATAACTATAAAGAGTGTAAATATGGTATAATTATCGTATACGATTATATATAATTATGGTATAAGCGGGGAGGTATGAGTCATATAAAAAAAAGTTGCTTGTGGAATATGTGTGGTAGAAAACACACATAGGTAGCTCATTAATAATCTAACTTTATTATTTCGATATCTATAATTGTCATCGACACTAATTAGTTTATGAATCTATTAGTTATATAAGTTATATATAAGTTATTTTACTTTTATTCTATTATATATAATAAATTAATATATAACTTTATTTATTGATATATTTCTAAATACATATGTATTTAATTAATTAATTATATATTTAATAGTTATATATTATATATATGGTTATTAATAGTTTAAAAATACTTATGTTATATGTAATATAACACAAACATAATATGTATTAAAAGTATAAAGAAATAATAATGAACATTATTATTTCTTTATACTTTTAATACATATTATTCCATTATTACATATGCATATGTGCACATATATGTGCATATGCAGAGCCATGGCTCTTATATAACTTGTATATTATAGATGACCTGCATTATATATATATATATATATATATATATATATAATATAAATGTACGCTTAGTTCAGTAAGTACAGCTATTATATGGCACGTTGAAGTGAAAGTAACCGCCGACGGAGGTAACAATACAATCTTACATAATACGTGAACACAGGCCTAGCTGTTATTACATAACCGAGAGGTCCGCGCCAGCTTTAATGTTATGACGGCGTAATAAACCTTGTCGTTCTATAGCCGTATACGTGTATACGTAATATATACACTTTGAATACACACCCGAGCGCGAGTATACATGCGTTCACACACACGCAAACTTATATACATATATATATATATATATATATATATATATATATATATATATATATATATATATATATATATATATAGATGTATGCATGCATATACGTGAGTTCACACACACGTAAACGTAAACGTATATATATATATATATATATATATATATATATATATATATATAGATGTATGCATGCATATACGAACTCCGGTATATCCACGAATTTATTTAATAAATATAGATATTATATATAGGGTATATATATATATATATATATATATATATATATTACTATTAAGGTCAAATACCTCGAAAGTCTTATGACTATTTTATTTGTCCGTTTATTGTTTTTTTTCTTCTTATAATGATTACAATAATACAATTTATCTTATCTTATTTTATCTTATATTATATATACATAGTGTACGTATGTACGTATGTATATATTACCATGAATCAGTCAAGTATCACTTAGTTAATTATAAATGGTTAAATATTTATCAGAGATCTACCTTCAGATATTTAAAACTAATTTTTAATATACTAAAGAATCGTCTTCCGAGTTATTTGAATGACCTCCTACAATTCAGAGTTTACAAGAGAGTTCTACGAAACTATTCTACTCGGCTCTCACTAAATAGGAAATACAAGCTATCAATATATGGTAAACGATTTCAGTGTAGCTGCAGTGATCTATGGAATGCGTTACCTGTACCATTAATAACTAATGTAAAGTCTTTGTTTAAATCTAATATTAATTCGAAAAAAAATAATTTAATTATTTTCAAATGATTTATATTCTTTTTGTATATTTTACTATTTTTATATTTTTTTACACAATAGAGAACGTTTAACGTTATTTTCGTGTTTAAATAAACATTCATTCATTCAATCATTCACGTCTATATATATATATTGACGGTAAAATCATCATGCAGCGAGAAACACTCGTATCTTCCCTATATTTAGTATACGATATTTCCCTTCTCTCGCTATCACATCCTCCGATCGCTACTATTACTTAACAATAGGTATAACACATGACCTATATGTATAATACGTGACCTATATATATATATATATATATATATATATATATATATATAACACGTGCCCCTTATGTATAAAACGTGACCTATATGTATAACACGTGACCTATATGTATAACACGTGAACTATAGGTATATTCATATAGGGGATACGTTAAAGGTATGAGTTTGAAATTAACCTACTATGAACTACTAATGATTCAAGGATTAGTTTAACAAAGTTCGTTTGTAAAATAATGCTATGATTTGAACAGTCAAATAAATAAATAAAAAATAAAATAAATTAATAAAAATGTCGAACTTGATTCGAAGTTTCAATAAGAGGAGTGAAGTTTCAAAATGTAAAGTATACTCAGCATATAAGCTTAAACGATTCATTTTGAATATATATATATATATATATAAAATAACAATCTTTAATAAGGATTATATATTCAAGAGAATACTAGTTTAATGATTTATTAGCATTTAGAAATCATATTTTGTCTATATTTTTTATCATATAGAAATGTGGTTTTACGATATATAAATATCATTTCTCCATCGTTAGAGAATATTACCTATAGGTAAATATTACTTATAAGTATGCGCAGTTAATTATCTAATTCAAACTATTTCCTGTAATTGTGCAACTCCTCTGTAGTATGCCACCACTATTTATAATCGGTCAACATCAGAAAAGCTGATATAGGTTGACTACAGTTAAATATGTTTCGTAAAATATGATATACATCATTATTAAAAATATTAGTATTAGATCTTTAAATCCATTTTTAAATTTGTAAACCAGCGGGTATACAAAATAATATATTAAAAATATTAAAAACAAATGACAATTCGAATTATTATATAATATTGATATATTTATGAAGTTTATACATTGATTCTATTTAATCATATGTATATTATATACAGCTTATATACACCTATATATATATATATATATATATAAAAAATGGGAAATTACATATACATCGTATCTATGTTATCTATAAATTAGTAGTTTATTATAGTCCTGGTCCATTTTAAACATAGCTTCATTTCGGTCCAGGACAGTAATATTATGAGCTTCAGCTCGGGTTCAAATGAGGAATGCTTCAGTTCGGTTTCAAATGATGGATGCTTCATTTCGGGTTTAAATTAGTGATGCTTCCGTTCGGGTTCAAATGATGGATGCTTCAGTTCGGGTTGAATTCGATCACTAATGTATTTCCGTTATAGTATACTATATGTAGCATATAAGCATAGTATTGCGCATACTATACTGTATACTACATCAATATAATCGTATCAAAGACGTGATGTAAAAACATTGTTCATATGTGTAAAGGTATACCTATACCTATACATATATGTGTGAACGTACGTATGTGTGTGTGAGGTGTATGTGTTATTATTGTATGATGCGCTGTAGTTCTGTTGATTAACATACTCGAATATATATATATATATATATATATATATATATATGTGTGTATATCTATTTATACCATTCTCTTATAAATAAAACATAATACTAATAACATATCTGTTATTTGCTATATACAAATTGTATAGTCTAGTTATAAGTTAATGCGGAAATATAGTTTATCGTATACATTAATACATGATTTAGTTGTCTGTATGTACGTATGTATATATATGACGTACATTGTACGTATACATACACAACATGATTCGCACGTATATCTAACGAAGCCACATACACAGTTATGCAACACGGATGTAACACCCCCCGCCCCCCGCCGGGGTTATAACTCCCCTCCAATATAAGCTGAGGCTACACAATACCCGCCATTGTTATGTATTGTTTTATTACGTCACAGGCAATAAAAACAAGCCCGTGGCCCGTGTGTTTATGTTAGAGGCCGGCATTTACAACTTCAAATATTCGATATATACTTTAATACAAGTATATATATACCCTTAACCTTAACCTTAAATGGGTACGTTTTTCTATATAATGCTTCTGAATGATTGTATATATATATATATATATATATATACATATCGATGTGTAGATGTATATACGTGAAGAAATATAAACATGTTTATTTCCTAAGTATAACATAGCTTGGGTAAACTATATATTATGACTTGATAATGGTCAGCTACGTTAATGTATTGGATTATTCATAACATATAAAGTATGATGTTATTATGATAAAGTATTATTTTATTCAAATCGCGCGACACCTACTTTCAAATTGATGATTATGCATATCAATGAATATGATCGATACGGCGAAAGCTTAGCTGTCAATCATAATATGTCTATAATTCATATTTCACATAAAAATGCACGCACTATAATCCAGTGGCTAATTCATGCAGGAATAATAATTCCCAGAATACATCTCCAGTTTACGATTAGAGAATATTCATAGCGTATCTCATTTCTATCGGATCTTTAAATATCTATCATATATCATCATATTATACTGTATTATATTGTATTATCGTATTTTCATCTCTATATTGTAACCACGTACATCATTATTGTATAAATACATTATGTATGATACATATGTCATACACATATACACATACATACTAAACATCTATAGATGAGATAGCATAACATAGTAGTTGTGGCAACGTATACCTATAGGTATAGGTAGAGGTATAGGTATAGGTATATATATATATACCGATATCTATAATATAGTACTGGGTTATATGATAGCAATATAAATAGATAACAAGTTATTGTTCACCTAAGTATGTGGCTCATAAAGGATATACGCATGTGTGTGTGAGTGTGTGTGTGAGTGTGAGTGTGTGGGTGTATTCGGATTGGGGTAATAGAGTCGCGGAACATGTACTCCGATACTTGGGATCAATGTATAAAGTCCCCAGGTTTTAGGGTTTAAAGAGGGGTATACTATATAGTAGATATAACGAGGAGAGGGCTTACCCATGCTATAGCGTGATGTAAGAGACATAGATACATATATGCATAGTAGGGAAGAGAACAAAAATGGAAATAAATAAACGTATATATGCATACATTCATATATACAGACATATATCCACAGGAATTGTTTACATGTTAATACTTAAACCTAATCGTACATATATTATTTTTATATATTCTCAATACTTGTGAGATTTTAAAATATAACGAGTGTATAAATAAATAATTACCTTACCTCACCTTACCTTACCTTATACTACTACTACCTATAGGTAGTTGTACTACATATAGGTCTACTACATATACCTACATATATATTACCTATGATAGAGCAGCTGCTAATATATACACGCATGCGCAAGAGTGGCTAATATGTCACGTGCATACTACCATGGTAACACAAATACACTACCGGTAACTATGGTAACAGTATAACACAGTGTAGTAATAACACAAGGTTATATGCATGTATACATTTAATATATATAATGTGTATGCTATTTAAATTCTCTTTTATATTCAATAATATATAATAATAATATATCTCAGGCAAACAACGAGACCTATATTTGCATAGTATTACGTAATATATTGTGCAAACAATGGACGCCGCGGTCACCCACTTTAAACAACAAGAGGTCACTCTGCGCATGCGTATATGTGACACAAACCTTAGACATTACGTGTAGACCCTTACTTATTTACAATATATCAACTCATGTGTTATGTATGGCGTATACAGTAAGCGCGGTTTATTATGCTATTATTTAGTATATTTGCTATTACATCTTCAGTATTCGCAGGGTTTCAATGTTAACATCAATACACACACATAATAACATACAGCTACAGTAAGTTATGCGATTTAATTTAACTATTTATATCGGCGAGAAAATATTACAACAATTTTGAAATATTATTCATTAAGTTCTCATATATCGATGATTTGGCTACACCATTTAACCTCTGACCTGTCTTAACTTAAATTTAAAAAATGTACTACCATTTATTGAATATATTATATTTAAAATATATATTTAATAAAATCTATATATATATACCATTCACACTTCATGTTTTTTTATTATACGATATATATTTATATAAAATACCAGGTATTATATATACATATATACAATTAACAATCAGTATACTGCTATAGTGGTATATAATATATAGTGTATATACATAGTGTATATATGCGCATTACCATACGCACGAACGATCATACTGCGTACGATGTAAGCCGTACATACGTTATACACACACATACAGTTAACTCCTATAGGAGAGATACACATACGCACAGTGTGCGTCGCACACACACACCCACATGCGCACATTAAACACATATCTATACGAATTTATACCAACGAATTTACGAATCATCCTTCGGAAAATCTGTTCTTATACTATAATACTGTTCATTTAGATGACCGCGCTATGACGACGATATCGGTCACGTGATAGATAACCGGAAGCTACGCTGCGATGACGTAAACATCTATTAGATCATCACGTGATCTACTAAATACATCGCTACACGTGATCGTCGCACAATGATGTAACAACACGTATTGCGTAACGGCTACCTAGAGATTATATATGGAGAGTGATTACGTCATACACGGCGTTAGGGATTACGAGCGTTATGCAATATACAATTGAATTACGTAATTTGTTAATTAACATCTATACATCCGTAATTATATCCGTATATTCATATGTGGTTATGCTGTAGATATGATGATATACATTTATAAGACATAACAACAAAGTGATAAAAACATCTCGCGAGGTGAACGCAAATTAACAATTAATGATCAATAAAAACAACCGAATAACAAGAACATATAAACTCGAACATTACTATATTGTAGTAAAGAGAATAACAAGACAAATAATGAAGAAAGAAATAACAAATATAACTCTAGGTAGTTGCTGATTTAAGGTAATATTTGAGTTTGATAGTTTTCTATTTGTAAAGGAATGGTAAGAGCCTTTTTTAAGGATTTGAAAGTGAAAAAATAATTTGTTTTCAAACGTATATATATATATATATATATATACTAATATTATACTATATTTAAAAAAAACTAAATAAGACTCTATATATTACAATGTATATAATACAATACAATGTATATTACAAAGTATACACATAGCTTAAGAGATTAACCTATACTAATAATACAAATTCACCGGCTGTAACTTATATAGGTATATACTACATATAGGTATATACTACATATATGTAGTATATTGTATAACGACAACAGTTATAAAGTTTACTACCACCCGAATACCACCATCACCACCACCGACACTATTACCTCTACCACCGTAGGTTCATAAATATCGCAACCCAGGTCTAACACTACAACAATCTACCTATAGATATGTATATCGAGTAATAAAGCCGCGCCTTCCCTAATCGTTATTTAATCGAGCGAGACCACCGACCACATCGTGGGGCTACGTTACGTAATACACGGAGTGATGTAATATATATCCGATAGGGGGCGCGCGAAATTACGTAATGAATAACACGTCGTGCATGTGACCTAAGAGCCAGGAGTGTTACGTAACGAAAGCTGTTATAAATACACACTCCGGTGCGGGTACGGATATATCCATGGATATATGGAGAGTGCACTCTCTCTCTCTCTATGTCGCCTACTTACCTATTCTACAACCCGTGTCCTGTTATAATAACTTATCGCTCCAGAGTGTGTGGGTGTGTGCGGGTGTTTGCGAGTGTGAGGGAATGTGTGTTTGTTTGCAGACATAGAATTAATATTAATGTTGTGATATATATTGTATGGCTAAACTTAAGATAGCTTATAATAATGCTTATCATATCGTGAAAATACAGACGTAGAAATAGTGCATAATTAATGTTTCTAAACGATTGTGTTGATAATGTAACCAAGTACATGATGTAACCATTACATTACGGAAGTCGTATTATTCGGTATAAAAACGAATACAATTATTGTGTAATTCGCTAATTGTTCAATTATATGAATATAATATTGTATTACCTTGGCGATTGTTTACTATGTGGTAACTCATTATTTGTATAGTATTTTAAATTATCTTCTTAGATTAATTGTTTAGTTTAGCTACTTATTTCATAATTTTCATTTATATAATCCTCTAATATAATCGTGTTGTGTTTAAAGGTATTGTATATTAATATATCCATTTTAACTATATGAACCTATCGACTATGGTATACTAGGTATACCTATTTATACTACAAGCAAAACTGACCTACGAACATAACTTAACTAGCCCTACCCAACCACAAATGTCTCAACTTAAATTACTATCCATTTATATAAATATATATTCCTTTATATTAATTAAACAACCCGATTACATTTATCGATTGATTTCTCTCCCTCTGCACAACGCCATATATACTCATCTAACTATACGGTCCTGACTGAACCATACTTTTACCGGAAATAATTAGGGAAGCATCGCTACTCTGTTTGCGCCAGCCTCATCTGGAATTAACTTCCTCTATCCCTCAAAACCATTAATACACTAACTACCACCTTAAAACATAAACTAAATAATTACTTCATTGTTCACGATATCTGAACTCCAAATATATTAGTTTTCGTCAAGTTGTCACGTAAATTCCACCCGTCCAATAAATGCTTACATTTTTGTTACCACCATTAGCAAAGCATGTTATTTTATATTCAAGTTAACCATATTCAAGTTAACTATATTCAAGTTAACCTTATTCAAGTTAAACTTATTCAAGTTAACCATAATCAAACTAATTTATATTCTATCCTATAGGATATATATAGGATAGAATACAAATGAGTTTGATATATATATATATATATATATATATATATATTTACTTGAATTTATTTTTTAACTTATGTTATCTATACAATAGTATGTATATATATATATATATATATATATATATCATATAAGATAAATGTTATCGTTATGCAATTACTCATAATAAATTCATTATCATCATTATCATCACATATAAATATTGTTGAATGTTATATGTTAACTATATGCATATATTACATGACCATCTCTCAAGCGATATAATCACTGTATTGAATCACTATGACATAAGTTGTTCCTCGTTCCTTCCAATATACGAATATAAACTAGTGTAGACGAGTACAACCTATAGTGTATATACTTCTGTATAACATGTACACATGGGTATATCTAGGTATTTAGTATAGTAAAAGTTGAAATATAAAAAAATACAAATAACTCATTGCCTATAATTTATATATATATATATATATATATAGTGACGTCATTGGTTACTACCTAAATATCTGCAGACCTACAAGCATGTGTACGTATACATACATGTAAACATACGTATGTAAATTCGCATGTAACATGAGACTATTACTTATTACGTCAGAATATAAAACTGATGGACAAACTCGTCCTTCATATTCGTTGTATTACATGATAATATACACGTGTTAATGTATGTACATTTGTGTGTATGTTCGTGCGTGTGTGTATGCGTCTATGTGTGCGTATGTGCGCATTTATGTAACGTGTATTCTGGCGCCGGTGTGTGTAAATAACAATATTCACAGAAGAATATAGTATTAGTTAAATATATTGATATATCGAAAAGGCATTATGCCATAAAGATTTGTTTACAACATACCACTTACCAGGCTTCCTCTCCTCATAGATGTTAATATTAGGAGGAGGAGGAGGAGGAGGAGGAGGAGGAAATAATAATTTACGTAGAGCTTAAATATACACAAACATATACGTATACGTATACTATAGTATGTATGGAGGAAATAATAATAGTAATAATAATTATAATACTAATAATAAACACACACTAATACTATTATAATAATACAAAATAACAATAATAATATTATATTCATATTTTAAAGTAGTAAGTACTATATGGAATATATCCGGTATTATAGTTTTATTTGATTGGTATTATTTTTGGCTTATTTCATATTTATACAAAATTGTAATTAAAATATTAAAATATATAATATATTTCTAATACAGGTTATAACGTTAAAAAGAATATAATTTATTTAAAGCTGCGACCGAATTTGATGGCTTATCGATGTTTCGTGCTCAAATTTATCAAATATATAATAACAGTTTAGGATTTCCTAGCGTGAAAATAACGAACAATAATTTAAAATAGGAAATATGATATATTATTTGAAAACGAGAGAATAAAAAATGTGGAACTTGGCTCTCAACTTTAAATACATTGATTACTTCATTATAATTATTATGTTATTGAGTATCGATTTAAATCGATATCCTCATCTGTTATATAATACACCTTTTAATGTTTCGCTACATTAACACTTCACCATATAGTATTACATAATAATACATAACATATACCCCATATAGAGAGAGGAATCCCTTTCTATCTATCTCTATCTCTCTCATTCTCTCTCTCTCTCTGCCACAGTCGTACAGCAGTAAGTTGTCACGTGCATATCATATCTTACCGTTAAACTGTCACTACATTTGCATATATTAATTATTAAACATATATCGAAACGTATCCAAGAAATAGTGCTTCAATTTAGACATCTGTAATTCTACATATCTATATGTTGCATGATATATATATATATATATATATAATATTTGTATAATATATGAGTATTTAAATACATGATTTTCTTACTTACTTATAGGTATGCTTTCTACTTATAACATATAACATATTTGATACATTAGCGCGGTATAGTCCACAAAGTCATATGATAATAATATAAGTAAGTATTAGTGCGCAAATATTTATTATAGAATCCACACTGGCATTATGAATAGTATATACTATATAGTATTGTACACTATGTGTATTTGTGTGATTATATATATATATATATATATATGGGTGTGTGTGTGTATGTGTGTGTGTGTTCGCAGTAAACTGTAATGGAGCGTTTAAATAACACATGCTTAGTTATATATTAAATTATATATATATATATATATATATATATTAATAATAGAGCCAATTTAGTCAAAACAATAAGTTATAGTAGGTAATTCACAATTGTTGTTATATCATTGTTATTGACTACGAAATAAGTAGACAATATTGCGTAATACTATACACAATTACGTAACACCGTCGCCTACACACGCATACTGTGTTACTGTGGTCGGCGCGCTAGAGGTTAACTAGAGGTTAAGTATAGGTTAAGTAGAGGTTAAGTAGAGGTTAAGTATTGAATATCTACGAGTGGTAACGTTAATGATCGATTAGTGACGTTACGTGATGTTGCACACCGGGTAGATACTATAGTACTACTGATAGAGAGACCACACACGACGGTGGTAGGACATGACCTACAGACATAACTATGTAATAATACTCAAATTTAAGAATACACCTTTACTCCGACGGACAACTAAGGGTCACTTTCACACACACACACATACCCATACCCACACCCGCACATACACATACTTCCGATGATTAATCGACATCGCGATACACTCACCTGCATCTGATGTATACATTATTATAATGATCATCTATTGTTATTACCTGCTATAGGTCTACACGTGTATACATATAGCAGGTCTATACGACTACACTTACACATATAGTAACACATCTCAGATACCTGTCGACATGAGAAGAATGGATTGTTTATATAGTATCCTATATATATATATATATATATATATATATATATATATTTAACCTATATTACATAAATGTATTTATGTAATAAATCTGCTTATCTACCAATAATACCAATAAGTACAAACGTGCAATGCACAATACTTTATATTAGTAAACCTTTAAAATATTCTAGTATTAGAGGATAGGGGGTGCCTATATGTTACCTATATTAACTATGGTATACTCTAATATATATGTTATATTACTTATAGTATATATTCTATAAGTATACTATATTACCTATATTTATTACCTATATTAACTAAAGTATACATTTAATGTATAATATATTACCTATATATATATAGGATACTATAGGTATACCTACTATCTACTATACTATATGATAAACGCAATTATCTGACATAACACTTCTACGAGTATGATCTCGCAAGCGTTATGTTTACTTATGGAACCTGTCGAACCGTCTGGTATTCAAGAAGAACGGGTTGTTGATGTCGTAATTATCGGCATTGGAGAAGTTAAACTCCGTTTGTCGGATAGCCGAGGTTTGTAGGCCAACGATCATCTCTAGGTGGTGGTGTTAACTACAGGCTATACGAGTGGTCCCCGGTTCTCGAGTGTTAATACTCCGGGTTACGTAATTATAAGCGGTCGACTGGAGCGCCGTAATTCCGATTAGCGGTGAGAGTTAGTGTCAGAGTTAGTCGGAGTATTAAGGAGATCGTCCAGATATCGGTGCATCTGAGAAACTTTCTCTCGTGCAAGGAAGAGAGGCGTGTGCACTCGAAGCATAGCCTAATAACGAGCCTTGTTCTATTTCGATGTGCTGGCGAGAGTTAATATTTAAAATGTAATATCGGCTACCGGTAGTGACGCCTATAGGCGTATATGTTGAACTAATTCGTATTTATTTTATAAATGGCGTCGATAATAAAAATTAAAAATACAAATCCATGATATAAATTGATAATATATTATAATAATTTATAATAAAATATTAATATATATTTTTATTATTATGTATATATATAGCTTTATTTTTAATAATTTATAATATAAATTAATATATTTATAAATTGTAATGTATTATATATATATATATATCATATATGATATTACCAGTATAGCCTATAGGCTATATATATAACAAGTAATATTATAGTAAATGTTTTTAATATTATTTATTGGTTTTCAATATATATATATATATATATATATATATATATATATATATATATATACATATAGGTGTAATTTACGTGTTATTTTATCGGTTATATATACTATATAGACATTATATCAAATCTAGTAGGATATCCTATACTACAGTAAAAGCCTGTGAATGTAGTAAAAGCATGTTTAGCAAGGAGCTCCCTAATATTAGTAAACCATATTTTTCTCATAATTTAATTTGTATCGCTTATATTAAATATAATTTACTATCCTATTACAAGATATTATGTTTATTATTAATATAATATATATATTACTATTGGATAGCTCACAACTGGTGTTTCAAAATAATAGTTGAATATATAATATTAAGAATATGTAAATACATTACGAGTTAAATGTTTTTTACTTGTTGTTAGATAGTAAACAATCATTACAACGAAAGAACAAAACAACGATAAAGACATATACATATCCTATGAGATGTACTCTCGTACGAGTTATATATGGAATCTATTCACATGGACATATTACCGCAGTAGATATACGTGTATACATGTAGGAGGTTTGATATCATCGCATCATCTGAAGAATGCATGTATGTATGTAATATTTGATTACTTGGGGCGCTGTAACGATTTTGTAAGTAAGGGGGGGACCAACCAAACAAAATAAATGTGGTGGTAAAAGTGGGGGTGGGGGCATATCCCCCCGTCCCCCTGTTGCAGCGCCCCTAGTGATTACATTGAGAGAGGTATAGAATACTTAAAAAAAGCATATATTAAATAAAATAATTAATATAAGAATGAACCTAATATTAATAATAAAAATAATACAATTATTATTTCCATATAATACAGAATATAATATATGCTATATCCTCCTTTAGCTTCTTAAGCTAAATGATCCCATGAAAATACACAAGCAATTAGAACATATTAAGGGGTCATATTTTGTATAAGTAGGATGCAATAAATATCAATGGATGCAGTATACTATTAGGTTTTATAAAACCTAATTTAAGAATATTATAATTAAGTAAAAGAAATGAGTTATGTTCACTATTTTATAAGTTAACTAGTATGATATAAAGTAGGTACATATATAATATATAGTATATATATATTAACTCTATAATCTCTAAATTGCTATGTCTCTCTTAATAATATATTACGAGTAATTATTATAAGAGAGACATAGCAATCTAGAGCTTAAGAGAGTTAATATATATATTGTTTAGAAATATTATATTAATTTATAAATTACTAAATAAAAATTACAAAATTGATTTTAATGAATATTTTATATTAAATAAACGTAATGATAGATTCATTTTACCATTAATGAAAACTACAAAATACCAAAATAATTTATTCTTTAAAGGTATAAAGTATTATAATGATATAATATTTGGTAATATTCTTTAAAAAAATAAAATAAAAAATATAAATCAATTGAAAAAAGTTTTGAAATTTGTGTTTAATAATATTAAAAATATATTATTCTCTATAATATTATATTGTAAATTAAACAAAAATTTTGTATTATAAAACTTTATTAAAAAATCAGTATTAAATAGGTATTTCTCCATATAAATTTTACATTTTTACATATTTTACATTTTTATATATTTTACATTATATAACTATACAAAAAAAATAAAACAAAACAGTATTATAAATTAGAAGTATTAAAAACAATAACAAAAACAGTATTAAATGTTTAAAAATTAAAAAAAAATTACTATTTATCAAAACTATTTTATATTTATTTTACAAATTTTACGTTTTATATATTTAACTTTACATAACTAATAACAAAAAAAACTAAACAGTATTAGAATTAAAAAAATTAAAAACAGTATTAATAACCAATAGTAACCTACAAATATATATCTATATTATTAAAATTGACATAAACTATATGATACCAATATGTAGACTCTTTTATAAATATTATATTACAATTATAAAAAATGTATCAATTCTATTTTATACTTTGTTTTGTATGATAACATGGGAATCAAATATATTTTTTTTAATTTTATTTTATTCTTAATTTATATTTGTGTTTATTGTTTATTTTAATATCCATTTTTATGTAATTTTATTGTATTTTATCCGAATGAAGATGATTAAATATGACATTACACTACTGTTAGGAGATATCGAATTAAAAAAGCTAATTGATTTCACTGATTCTCCTTAGACATTGTCTATAAACTGAATTCATTCATTCATTCATTCATTCATTCATTCATTCATTCATTCATATGTATCCTATAAACAGATATAGGATATATATATATATATAGAGATATATAGAGATATATGAAGAGATATATAGAGATATAGAGCGATATTATAAGATATAGATATATTAAGGTAGATTGAGAGAAAATACAATAATAGAAATAAAGTTACGTGTTTAGATAATAAATAATATTCTTATTTGTATATACAAAAATGACTACTTTTTGAATGAATTTATTACAATATTTGGATTAGTTTTTAATGAATCTATAAGAAAAATCTCTTCTATTTATTATTATAGAATAAAGGAGGGTAATAATATACAGGCTTTTTCGGTTATTTAGATTTTATGATTTTGTTGGGAAATTTGTTTAAAAAAAACTTATTTCAGATATTATACATTTTAGAAAATTATTTAAAAATTGGCAACCCAGTAAATTTGTGTATAAGAAAATTCTTGTACTACACTGACAAAATGTCCGTGTATTACACAGTCATATGGCTACGATATAACCTGTGTATGTACACGGACATTTTGTCACTATAATACATGGACATTTTGTCACTATAATACACGTTTTTGGATAAACGATCTTTATGCTTTAATAATGAAGAACATTTTATATTATTGATATGCTTATGATTCTATAGTGGGGAGTTGCTCGTATTAGTATACTTAACTTGTAATGACTTATATATTACACTATATTATTTAATTACATATAGCTTATATTGAGTTTATTAGCATTAAAATAGGGTCATGTAGTCCCTTCGCTCGTGCCGGAAGAAAATAATAATAAAATAATAGTAATACGATAATAATTTAATAATAATATACATTCAATATACAATGTATCAATGTTCAATAATGAGCAATCATTATAACATTATTTCAAATTGTATTATCTTAATTATCAATATAATTATGATTATATTGTTGTTTAAGTTGACACATAAATGAAATTATGATGATTTAAAAAAAACCATAGAAACTTATATAATTATGATTTTAAAATAGTTAATTTATTTATTAAAATTCATAATATCAATTTAAAAATAAAATTAAAATAATAACTGATAATTAATTTACATTGTTACTAAATTAAATTGATATATTAAAATAAAGAAAAGGTAAACTATTGTATTGTTTCTATATAAAAAAAAATAATGTATTAATATTATTACCAAGATTTTTTTAAAAAATAATTCTTTATTTAATTATATGTAATTTAACATTTGCCCAAAATAAATATTTCTCCATCAATACTCCAATACTCTGGAGTTATCTCATTCACTATATCCGATCAAGTTGTTCAAATTCAAGATTCAAGTCAAATCCTAAGTGGACATATCTTTTTCCTTTGTTCACAATAAATATATTACACTTGAAGCACGTCCGAAAACTTCCATAAAGAAGATGATGAAAGTGCCTAAACCAATTAAGTAACAGGTAACATGTACAATAATGTAATAATTGAGACATATTAGGTGTATATTTATAGGTATATCCTACTTAATGGTGATTTATGTTTTTTTAATACACAGATATAGGTATAATACCTATGCCTATGTAAAACACGGATATTTAGTCTGTGATTTACACGACTAATATATTAGTATATTAATTTGTATTAATATATTAGTATATTAGTATATTGAGTATACTCACATTTTTTTTAATATCTGTTATAATATAATATTTTATTTATTTAAATACTCTATAATAATGAGTAGAATTAATACTATTCTATAGAATAGTATACTAGGTGTTAACCTACCTATGTTAAATTAAACTATATTATTTAATTATATATAGGTATAATAAATCACTATATAGTGATTTATATCGGTGTAATACACGCACATTTTTACATGTAAAACACGGATATTTAGTAAGTGTAAAATACGGGCATTAGTTTTACCTTACAAATTAATTAATAATATAACAATTAGTTGTTTGTATAATAAATTAAAATAAATTGTTATATCTAAATGAAGATTATATATATATATATATATATATATATATATTAACTTAAATATTATTTTTAAATTTCTACCGTGTAAAATGTCAAAAATCAGGTAAAATTTACTAGGAATATATATATATATATATATATATATAATATAATTAGTATTTATAATATTATAAGTTATAATATAATTAATTAACAATTGTTTAATATATTATTAGTATCACTTAACCAAACTACAAAAAAAAGTTGCAAAAACTTAAACAACCTAAATAAATGGAATTTATATATATACCACCTATATTCATCTATTTGTTAATTACATATATATATATATATATATATATATATATATATATATATATATATATATATATATAATATAAACAACAAAAGAAAATAAATACAGAAATTTGTTCTAATAAATGATAATAATAATAATAATAATTATTATTATTATATGTATATGATGATGATGATGATGATGGTGATGATGATGATGATGAAATAAGGTTTATTAGGATCCGTTACAAAGTGATAATACTCGTACACGTAAATAAATAATATTAAAACACAACAACAACAAAAAACGATAAAAACTAACGGAACAAAGTGGAAGTAACATAAATATAAAATAACTAAATATAAAAGATAATAATAATATAATGAAATTAGATAGAGGATAGATATGACTTAATATAAATATTGAAGGAAGTGGGAGATTGAATTGATATTATAGATGAGGGGAGTGCATTCCAGATACTGTATGAGAATGAGCGTTTATGGAATTTAAGGGAAGATGGCTGTGTAATGATAACGAGAACTGATAACGAGGTGTATACTAGAAGTTTAATGTGTATCGTGGGAAGTGGATATAATTGAGAGTAAGTCAATATATATATATATGTAATAATGAGTGGTCGAAATAGGTGTTAGCAATATTACACCACTCAAAATGATAGGACCGTTGTATTTAAATTTCTCTTTATTAATCAATCAAAACAAAAGCATATACTAATGCTTTTAAACATATATACAACATTACTATATAGAATAATACAATATTTAACTTTTTACAAACCTCTACATGCCAAGGTATAATCAAAAATGAAATAATATTATTAAATTTAATATAATTCAGATTATAATATTGCTACGCGACAGGAATTGGTCCAACCAATTCTATTAAAATAAACTAAATAACACTAAATAAAAAAACACAAAAATCAATATACACGAAATCAACATTTATACTTTTATAATTATTATATAACACAAAACAAAAATATAACTAAATATAAATATATAATAAACTAAATAACATTAACTAAAAAAAAAAATCAATATATACGAAATCAAAATGTATAATTATTACATAATACACAACAACAAAATAACAAATTAAAAATATATATTATACAGAAAAAAACTACATTAAACATATAGAGGACGTTAGTCTGCTAGATATATATATATATATATATATATATATATATATATATATATCAAAGATTTTCCTTCAGAAAATTTTTGTATATATTAAGGAATGGAGGAATATATAGATTAATGGGTAATAGAAAGGAGTCGAAATATGGATCGTTTTTTATAAGGGAACCAGTTTGGTAGAAGTTGAAAGGAGTCAGTAAAGGAATGATCAGATTAATATTGGAAATGGATCATATGGATGATCTGATGATTCTGTTTAATAGGACAATAGGGATTAATATATATATATATATTAATGTACTCTTTGGATACTATTTTTAAGAATACATAAATTACAAATAATATGTATGTATACATATATATACCTATGTATACTATATAGTATAACATATATGGTATACCATATGCACATGCACATGCAATATACAATACACCCCTGGAGTCAGGGTTGCACTATTTACGTGTATATATTTTAATTATTTTATCATATATGATATATTTTCATATGGTATGATATTTTACAATATATGGTAAATAATATTAAAAATAATATATATATATAATAATATATATATAATAATATATATATATATATATATATATATATATATATATATATATATATAGAAATGTTAGTCTCCATATATGTTTTAATAATTTTAAAATCAGTAATATCTATAATAATTTATAAAATTTTACAAATAAATATATACCAGTTAGTATGGAAGATTACTAAATATATAATTCATTTATTACATTTTATTTATTAGAATATTTGAACACATATCATTTTTATGTTATTTATAGATAAATTGCACAGCTAATTTGTAGACAGATACTAATAAACATGTAACAAAGTAATATTATATAATACAACTTTTTATATTGATTTATCGATTTTTTCATATTTACTCGGCGGTATTTATTCCTTAGGGAATTAGAAAATATAGTTAAATCAATAATAGCAGAAAATATGGCACCATTTACGCAATAACAAAGCTATTATGCAGACGTCTAATTATATCGTATATTTTATAGAAATTTATTGCCATCCTAGAATAATTATATATATATATAATAGTAGTATAATAGTAGTATAATAGTATAACTATAGTTACACGCCGGATTAACACATAACTTATTGTATTTTATAAACCAATAGGTGTATATTCTAATGAATAATGTGTTATATATTAAAGATGCCGACACATTTGCAGGTGTGATACCACACGTCAATAGATATAGCTTATCATTATATAGGAGTGTATCACGACGTACAGGTATGTGGCCATATATTTATAGGCTATTTTAGATAGGTACTATATATTTAGTAGAAATATGTTTAAGAAAATTTAGAAAATATGTCGAAATATGTTCAGATTCTTAATAACAACACTACATATAATAATGGAATTCTATATATATATATATATAGTAGAAGTATAATTATTATTTATTTTTATTTATATTTAAAATTAAAATTTAATTTAAAATTTAATTAATATTTAATTAATATTATATTTATTATATATTTTAAGTTTAGTTTATATTATTTGGAATGTATTGTTGAATGCTCATAATTTAACATTATTTTATATACGATGTAGGATTAAATTGTAAAAATGAATTATATATCTCTGAAATAAATAATTTTGATTAGTAATATATATATATAATAATAATAATAATAATAATAATAATAATAATATCAGAATTTAGGCATGACCAAGGTAATCGAAGAAGCGCAATGCTTATCTAGTCGTTTACCTGAAACATATTCCCAATTAACAATTATGAGGAGAAAAAAAATAAAAGTAAAATTTATATAATATAGAAGTAAAATATGTAATTTTATAAATCTTATAAGAATCATGAGAATATAAAATTATAAATCATATACAAATATAAATAACTTTAAAAATAATATTAAAAGTAAATAATTATAAATAAATAAATTAATAGTATAAGAAATTAAAAGTATAATTGGAGTATATATATATGTTAGTTTTGAATGCTGTAGTTAAAGATTACTAATAAATTAGATCCAGAGTTGCCAATATTATGTTGAAATTAATGATGGTATATGATGTATCAACTTCAAGGATATGGTTACGCCAGTTCCAATGCCTTAGGGATCTTAATACCGCCAATAATAAGAACACTGACAATACTTGCCCACTCCACAAGTATATCCCATCCCCCTACACGTATCATAATCATATCAAGTCCAAACATATTAGCCACTCCGGTCATAGAAAAAATATAATGAAAAAAAAAAAAAAAAATTAATATATATATATTCCAATGATTAAAAACTCCTCATAATGTCATTCATCATATAATCATAAAATGTAAAGAAGAAAAATAAATTAATATAAAAATCTAGGAATATAAATATAAAATAATTATAAAATTAAAAATTAAAAGACAAATCATATTGAATAAAACAATTAAACATAACTAAAAATAACTAAAAAAATAAATAAAAAAATAAATAAAAATAAATAAATAGCTATATTATATACAAAAATAAAAAAAAATTAAGTAAATTTATAGTAAGTCGAACACTGTAAACACATTTTTTTTTTAATATTATAATAAGTCAAGAAAAAGTCAAGAATAAAACAAACAAATAATATTTTGTAATTTTATATTATGTCAAAGTTATATAAATAATAAAAAAATTATATAAAAATAAAAATAAAAATAAAAATAAAAATAAAAATTTAAAATTATAAAAAACATCAGAAATGTTTGTTAAATTTATATTATGTCAGAAATAAAAATTAAAATAAAACAATAAAAAAATAATTATTTAGACAAATTTTCCTTTTTAAGTCATTTTTAATTCAAGAATATATTTTTTAACACGTCTTCCAAACGATTTAATACACCTATTTTTTGTAAGTTGAATGGGAAGTAAGTTCCACTGTCTAGAGGACACATTTCTCACTCTAAACAGATCTCTGCTAGTTCTTGACTTGAATCTTACAAATTTATCCGTGTTTTTATTAATCAAAAAAAGTTTTTGAATGTTACTCGGTAATTTATGACAATATGCTCTGTGAGCAACTTTAATCGAACTTAATTTTACAATATGATCAAAATTCAAAATTTTATTTTCTCTCAAAAATACATTATACGATGAACTTGTGATTAGTTTTAGTATTCGCTTTTGTAATCTATTTATATAATCAGTTAATGAGGAAAAAGTATTTCCCCATATATGGGCACAGTAGTATAAGTGAGGAACAAATAAAGCATTATATATAGATAGTAAAGTATATTTGTTTGCCATTGGTCTAACTTTCCTTATAATTCCGGTTATCCTAGATAACTTTTTGGAAATGTAATTATACTGTTCTTTCCAGTCTAGTTTGTCATCAATGAATACTCCAAGAAACTTATAGTTTTTAACCTTTTCGATCTTGGTATTATTTATTCTGATATCAAATATAGAGTTAGTATGTGTATTTCTAACATTGAAAAGGATAAAATTAGATTTTGTCAGGTTTAAAGATAACTTGTTTGCGCAAAGCCATTTATTCAATTTTTCAAGTTCCTTATTCATTTTAACATTTAATTTACCTAGTGAATCACTATTAAAAATAATATTAGTGTCATCTGCAAATAAAATTGTTTTGAAGTTATTGGAAATATTCCGTAAATCATTAATATATATTAAAAATAAAAGTGGCCCAAGAACCGAGCCCTGCGGAACACCATATTTCATAATCTCAGTAGTTGAGTATTCATCTTTATAGTGAACAAATTGTAGTCTATTATGTAGGTAACTTTTAATTAATGAAAGTGTAGACCCCCGTATACTATAATGCTCTAGTTTAACAAATAATATGTCATGGTGTATAGTATCGAACGCTTTTTTAGGTCAATTGATACAACTGCACATTTTTCCAATCGTTCAAGACTTTCAGATATTGATTCAGTTAGATCCATTAATGCATCCGAAGATGAAATACCTTCTCTGAATCCATATTGTGAGTAACTCAATATATCATTTTTTGTTAAAAATACATTTAATCTTGTTTTTATTATCTTTTCAAATAATTTTGATATTTGTGGTAACATTGATATTGGTCTATAGTTGGATAACTCATTTTTAGCACCAGATTTATATATAGGAATTATTTTAGAAATTTTTAAATCATCTGGTAATAAACCAACCTGTAAACATTTATTAAAAAGTATTGCAAGAATTGGACTTATCTCATCCTTTATTTGTTTAATTATATGCATATTAAAACCTAAGGTATCAATTCTGTACTTATTATCACCATTTTCGATAATTTTTTTAATTTCATTAACGATAGTAGGAAATAAAAATAATGAATTTTTGTTTTTATTAGTTAATGTCTTATAGATTGACTGCAAACTATTAACTTAAACTTATATATATATATATATATATATATATGTATATTATTTTACTTGCGTGAATATAAACATACATTATTTACTTTATTTATTAATTATTAATACTTATAATTATATATAATTCATTTGTAAATTATTAGTAATTCGATTTTTGTATTTCAATGCTAATTATTCATTATATTGTTATCTGAATGCATTTTTTATAATGATAATACAGTCAACTATCGGTAAGTCAGACTACGGATAAGTCGGACACATTTAGTTGGTTTGGTTGGATTTGTATCTAGTTCCATGTTAAATTAATCGGATAATTCGGATAAGTTGGATTGGATAAGTCGGACTTTTCTATAAGTCGGACACATATTATAGTCATTTTTATGATTTTTATAATTGATAAGTCGGACTTTTTATAAATTGTCAGAAATATTTACTTTAAATAATTAATATCATAATTTTAGTAAGTAATATTATTGAATACAATATTTTATGTTGTTGATTGTTGCATAATTCCACATTTCGATAACCATTTAACTCGCAATGCGCATTTCATGTCTTATTTGCATGATATTCTTAATCTCGGATAAGTCGGACATCTCGCTAAGATGGACACTTTTACGTGTCCCTTGCGAGTCCGACTTATCTGGAGTTGACTGTACTAATAATAATAATTATTATTATTATGAAAATAATATTATCTATTATTACATGTAATATTATTTATCATATCATATTCGCATATATATATATATATATATATATAGATAAGTGTCTGATTATATGCATGTGCATGTGTATTTTATCGTGCATACTCGCCATGACGCATACTATTCTAATAAGTGATTTATGATAAACAATTTGCAGGGTGTTGAACAATATAATGATATGTTGATCACAGCAGATGCAATTACTCCGCACAGTTCATATTTATCATGTATCTCATGATAGATAGCATGTTATTATCAACGATCCCATATGATAAATGTTATAATTATACGAACACGCGCGCGTGTGTATGCATGCGTGCGCATGACTGATCAATGCGCACTGATCGATGCATTATATGTTGTCATATATGTTTATACGAACGAGAACAGATACTATATATAATATAATATATATTGATCATATTTAATTAAGAATATGTTGTGAATATGCTATAGTATACTATTTAATTATAATTTACATATATATATACATATACATATATATATATATATAAATGGGCGACAACAGTATAATACATTAGAGGAGAATAGGTAGGTGTAAGTATACTAATTAACCCATAGGTATAAGCGAGGTATACCCGAATTCGGACAAGTCATAATTCGGATCAAATCAAATATTACGTTTTGCAATTATTTATTCAAATAAAAACTATAGAAGTTGTTTATATTTAAGAAATAATTGAATCTATATTTTTAAATGTAATCAAAAGGTACTGAATTATATATACTACTTTTAATAGTATATATAATTCAGTACATTTTGATTACATTTAAAAATATAGATTCAATATTAAGAAGAAAGTATACTTTCTTAAATATAAACAACTTCTATAGTTTTTATTTGAATAAATATAAACAACTTCTATAGTTTTTATTTGAATAAATAATTGCAAAACGTAATATTTGATTTGATCCGAATTATGACTTGTCCGAATTCGGGTATACCTCGCTTATACCTATGGGTTAATTAGTATATATAATTTAATATGTATTTTACAAAATATTCTAATTAACATTAAATAACTAAAAGTGAATTTTTTTTCATTACATTGCACTGTATATATTAATAAAAAATAATAAAAATTACAAAAAAATATATATTATTTTAACTATTTAAATTATAAATATGTGTAACTTATGATTACCCTAATTCGGACCACATAAACAACCCATACCTGTTACCTATGTCTATATTTTAAATGTACATCTAGTTGTACTATTAAATGGAGAAATAAATGAAATTAATAAGTTTCAATGTTACAATCATACATAATATAACTGGAATTAAGAAAAATATTGGAGAAACAGAGAAAAGATAAAAAATATAAATTATTAAACAAAAATTAAAAAATGAAAATACAAATTCTCTAGAAATATGTGTATACATTATAATGTATTCTATAAAGAGATTCAATTGCTTAAGTATTCAATGTACATAATGCAATAATAGGTTTCACAATGTGTGTATGTGTGAAACTCTATAACACGATCGGCATATATGTATTGTATACAATGCTATGGTATACTACAATATGTATTGTAGGCTACCTTATTCATTAATGTTTATTATTAATATTTATATTGTCTATTATTTCTAATTTATTTATATTTAATTTATTATAACGAATATATATATATATATATATGCAATAAACGTGAATGTTTATATGAAAATAATAATGTATACATTATATAACCTAATTGTATATGAATTAATCATTAAGATATATTAAGTATCTTTAATTTATAAAATTATATAATAAAAAAGAGGTCCGTATTAGGGTACAAATTACATTTTTATTTTTTAATAAATATCTATAATTGTATATATTTAGTATGGAAATGTTATAAAATTATGTATCTTAATCTTTATATAATCTATAAAAAAAGATTAAAAAAATGAAACAAATTAATGATTAAAGGTTCTATAGAACGTTTTATAATTGACCGGTGCGAATTTAACGTCTTCTCTCTTCTATCTTATTTTGAAGCCGTTCAGGATACATTTAATAAATATAATATAAGCTACGAGAGAAAATATAAATAAATTTGTCTTCTAATAAATAATAAATTTTATTATTATTATTATTATTATTATTATTATTATTATTATTATTATTATTATTATTATTATTATTATTATTATTATTATTATTATTATTATTATTATTATTATTATTATTATTATTATTATTATTATTATTATTATTATTATTATTATTATTATTATTATTATTATTATTATTATTATTATTATTATTATTATTATTATTATTATTATTATTATTATTATTATTATTATTATTATTATTATTATTATTATTATTATTATTATTATTATTATTATTATTATTATTATTATTATTATTATTATTATTATTATTATTATTATTATTATTATTATTATTATTATTATTATTATTATTATTATTATTATTATTATTATTATTATTATTATTATTATTATTATTATTATTATTATTATTATTATTATTATTATTATTATTATTATTATATATGAACATAGCTATAGTTGTGCACTGTATATAGAACAATGATATACCTTGATTCTTGTCACATATATACATATTATTATCTGATATTATTAAATATACTTACAATTATTATTTACTATCACTATATTAATAGTGATCATTATAATTATACATCGCCGCATACTAATTGATTCCGACCAGCGTATCCATCGTGTGACCTATGCTACATGACCTCGAGGTCAACTAGGCGACGAGATATCACGTTATCGCACGATATGTTCGATGTTCGTGATGGGTTACTAATTAACGTCACTAATGCCATTGTCTCGTCGGAACAATCGGTTATCCGTATATACAATGGGCATTGTTAACCTATAAGTAATGCTATAGACATAGGCATTGTTAACCTATAGGTAATGCTATAGAATAGTGTATACACTATAGCGAGGACACTGTAAAAATAATATTAATAATAGTTTATTTATACACTTAAAATGGTACCTAATTGTAGTACAAATTCTGCTAATTATAATATAATAATAATGTTACAAACATAATTAAAATAAAAGATGTTTCTTCAGGCTATAGCCTATATATATAGCATACAGTCTTATTATCTATACCTAACGCTGGCTATACTATATCTAGGCAACAATAAGACTATTGTGAATTGCCATGACATCACCATAGGTACATAAGTGTACATCAGTAAGTAGACAATGCATAACAATGTATACATATTCAAATTAATTTGAAATACTACTATATTTAGATGCATTATAATAGTCAATCGTTATGCGCATATGTATGACATATATTTCATTAAAGTAATTATAGTATACTACGCTTGACTATTATAATTATAATAGCACATATTTTTATTTATATTAATATTTAATATACCATACTAATTATAATCATTTATTAGATTGTTACTATTTGTAATAGTATACTATTATATATAATAAATATTAATAAAAATAAAAATATGTGTTACTTCTATAGAGTTTCCAATTAAGATGTAAATATATTCTATTATTGTCACTATCTGTATGTGTTTTTAAATGTTATTTATATTAAAATTAATATGAACTAAATAAAAAAACTACTAAATGTATGCATAATAATATTGATAATATAAATGTAGATTAATTATACAAATTCATCACTTATTACATATATTCTAAGGATAGATTAGAATATATATATATATATATATATATATATATATATATATGTTTTACAATTATAATTTGTACAATACTATAGTCTATTTATAAATAAAAAGAACAAATACATTTGTTAGTTATTATTTTACAATGATTACTACTAATTTCTTGCCAATAATATTAATTTTCAGGTAAAATATATTTTTAATAAAGAAATATTGTACTATTTTACTTTTTTTATTTTAATATATTCATTATATTAATACACGGATTAATACTAATGTAAATTAATTATCGCTTATTATTTAAATTATTAATTTAAGTTAATAAATTTACTATTTAAAATCTAAAATTAATTAAATAATCCTATTTTTATAATATATTTAATGTATTTTTCAAAATCATCATAATCTCATTCAAATGAAATTATAATTCTGCAATTATAATCATACTTATTTTGATAATTAAGATAATACTCGGGATAATACAATTGTTAATCATGTTAAACTAATTATACTATATTTAACATACATACAATATTCAATTAATGCTGAAATGAATTATTTTAATATAAATTAATTCAATGATGCATTAGTACAAATTAAATTAATTATGTGATGCATTTATTTATAATTTGTAACTTGAAATAAGCTATTTTATTGATGCATTAATTTGGTTAAGGGCCAGGGTAATTTTGCCGAGTTTACATGTAAAAGATAGGGAAAACGAAGGTCACTAAAACGACTACTTTTAAACAAATGCATATAATCACCTACTTTTTACCTATAGTTAGCTAAATATCATATATATATATAAAAATCTATGCTATATCTAAATATAAAACTATCTACAAGATATCGGTTACCGCCAATATTTTATTTTTGTATTTTTGTTTGTTTTTTTCATCACCTGTTTTTATAATATTTATAATTAGTATATTTAAAAATTAAATTATTACATTCTAATAGGATAGCTAATTATCATTAATATCATATATATATGCTCAGACATTTTTATAATGATTGAAGCAATTGGACAAAAGTAGTATTATTTTGAAGAAAAAAAAAATCCAAAAAAAAAGTTGAGATATAGCCTTTTAAAGTTGTTATCAATATTAGTTTTCAGTTAGTATATTTTAAAATATACGACGCTATCACAATATTAGTAAATATATGCTTTATTTCATTGGCTATATAATACTCTAGCGATATATACTATATACTGATAGTTATTACCTGTATTCTTGTATTTAAATTTTGAAATTCGGATTAATATTAATACTACAAATAATGAAAATAAAACGTATCATAAGTTATGATTCATAACTGAATATTTTAACACCAATATTATTCAAATTTTATAAAATATATTTTACAGGACTATGTTTAAAAACTCGATTTGAGATACTTTTATTTAAACTTTATATACCATTTTAAAGATAAATCTGTATATTTTACAATTTTATTATAAAATTTGTAACACACAAAAAAATGCGAAAGTTTCCCCGGCCCTTAACAAAATATATATTTAACTCATCTGATACATTTATTGTTCTCAGAGTAGTAGAGTGTATATATATACGCTTATGTATATGCGTATACGTATACACTAAAATATTACATATACACCTACAATAACTACAACACTATTAACCTAGATTAACTGTACTTAACGTGTGATTCAAATCTCATATTGTTGAGATATAGCAACATACCGTCCAGTTGTACAATATCAATAATATAAGTCAAGTGAGTGTAAAAATAGACCTCTTCACAATTCCAAACCTAATTATATTTTCAGATATATCTATTATAACAATAGTATTATGTTTCTTCTATTATTAATGTAATACATAATTAAATGTTATGTAATGTAAGTATAAATTAATTATATTGTCTATTGTAAGGATAATTAATTATATAGGATACTCACGATCGTTATGGATATAATAATTATTTGCAAATATAACATCATACTTAGTAAATATACCTAATATACTTGCTTAGGTGCATAAAGTGAGAGTGTATTATATTGATGTCATCTGTAAATTGACTATTTTTATACTGTTTATAACATATATGGTAAATTAATATATATATATATATATATATATATATATATATATATATATATATATATATATATATAAACTTTATAGACCCATGAAACTGACATTATAATAATTATAAATTAATAATTTCAATCGGGAATATCTAATATTACATAGAGGATGTACCACGTGGTTTTTATTACTTGATATCGCAGGCTAATATCGTATATTCCAATAATTATACACACATTTAAATCGTAGCCTTAACGTTTATAACATATCTTATTTACTGAATTATTAGTAGTATTATAATATTATTATTATTATTATTATTATTATTATCAGATTTAGGTTTTTACACCAGGGTAACTATAGAAGCAGAGCTTATCGAGCTAATTATTTAAACGTGTTAACGATGTTCTAACTGTACACTAGGTCGTTTCACACCACACGAACACGTCACTCATTATACTATATCTACCACCAGTGTTCTATAAGGAATTACAACTCTAAGATAACCATCACCGTGTGCATTCTCTATAGCGCTGTATCGTGTGCGTGCTGTACGCAGTTAAAGTTTCATTACTTATGTAAGAACATTTAGCATTCATAGTACAGGTATACACGCACACGTCCAGTGAACCCGAGTGTAAGGCCTACACGCCTACGCGACTATCTTAAGTATACTTAATGGAGTCGTTAACTTGTGATGAATGTTCATCACGTGATGTACTTCGCCCACCACGTGATGAAACACGATCATCGTATATAACTATCACGTGACTAAGTGAACACCACCACCGTGTCGATGTATCCGAAGAGTGATGAGACTAGGTAGGAATACCGAACCACCCGCAATAACATCTTATTTATATGTATAAATAATTATAGAAATCATAAATAGTAATCCATTAAGTGGAAGATTTTATTCCGTGATATAACATTTTGTATGTATTTTCTTGAATTTTATTTATTTAGTAAACAAAAAAATGCCAATTAATTTGACATCAATGATAAAAACTTTTTTATAATAATTTGAAATAAAACGTTTTATTTCAAATTATTATAAAAAAGTTGTTATCATTGATGTCAAATTAATTGGCATTTTTTTGTTTACTAAATAAATAAAATTCAAGAAAAGGTGTACACAATAAAAAGGAAATTTGAAATGGGGAGAATTGAACTATTTTATAAAATTATTTATTTTAATTATGTATATAATGTATAACCTATATATATATATATATATATATATATATATATATATATATATATATATATATATATATATATATATATTGAATACAATAAAAATAGCGGATACAAATTAACCCCTCAATAATTCATAGACTTATACAAGTTATAAATAACTCAGAGGGGGGACAATACAATACAAATAGTAATATTTGTTTATTGTGTTTTGATTTATCGTTTATTTAGTTCTTGATAAATACAAGAGAAAAGCAAGAACTGCCTGGAGTCGAAATCGGGATATCTGGTTTACTAGCTTTTGGTTGTCCCAGTGAGCCATCGACCCCATATATATATATATATTGTTATTTTATTTTGGTGGAGTCGTTTCATCCCATTCATGGATCCTGCAGGAACTTAGATGAAGTTTTTACTTATAACCATATAGCTATAATGTCCATTCGAAGCCGCTCGCATGTTAATACATCCATGGTTTTAATGTGGGCAAATCATTTATTTATACACACTTAAACAATTGTATAATCTTAAGATTATTTCTAAATATTATTTTAATACCTATTTTAATTGTCAGGACGCGGTTTGAACCCGCTTCCTACGCAGTACTGCTTGTATGTCTTACTCCTAGGTCAACTGAGCCATACAAGCAGTTATACATATATATATAGATAAATAAATAAAGAAGGGAAGACATGCCTTAGGAAGTCATTCTACAGAATATGTTCTTTAAAATGTGTATGGTATTATGTTGATTCTATTAACTCAAGATAATCATGCACATTATTAACTGTACTTGTAGTGTCAATATAAACACTATGCTTATTAATTATATTGTTTTATTGAATTATATTATTATTTATATATATATATTATCACAATTGAAAGGTACTAATGTGATTATAAAATAAAATGAAGTACACATTTTATTATATGTTTACAAATAAGTATTCAATATAAATATAAAAAGTCAGAAATGGATAGGAGGATATCTACAATTAACATTTCTATCGACAAAATACCAATAAATCTACAAAATAGCAATTCCCGATATAGAAAATATGAAAGAGTTATTGATATAGATAAACTTTTAACTGTGTATACACATCATTGTATTAAGAGAATATATCACAAAGAACGTACATTTTGATAGTGAATCTGTTAACGTTTATAAATATCTGTATTTCGAGAAACAACATTCAAACTATATAAAAGTGTTATGTAATTTGATAAATGTGTATACATAGATAACATAAGTGACTCATAAGTTATGAGCCACTGCAGTTAACCCCATTGTTATGGATATATGAACCATTTTTAAATGTTTTGAATCGTTCAATAATAAATATTCCGAAAAACTGTAGAAAAAATGTCCCATTTATTAATTATAATATACTAAACATGTTTTTAGTATTTTACATATATTATAAGTTATTGTAAACAGTGGATAACATCACTACACACTAGTGATGTAAATAATGCCAAGCTTTTGATGCCGAGCCGAGACTTTTGGTTTTTAATGCCGAGCCGAGACTTTCATTTTCTGAAAAAAAAAACGAGCCCGAGCCGAACCGAGACTCTAGCCAAACGAGCACGAGCCGAGTTGAGACTTTTACAAAACATTACCGAGTCGAAATGATGATTTTTTGAAATTACATTTTAATACTAATTTTTATATATTTCACAATTACATCAATTTAAAAAAAATAATCTGCGCCAACTTCGCGATTCAGTGAATAATAATGTAAATTTCATCTAGTGGTGTAAATAATACCGAGCTTTTTGATGCCGAGCCGAAACTGTTGGTTATTGAGGCCGAGCCGAGACTTTCATTTTCGGAAAAAAAAAACGAGCCCGAGTCGAGCCGAGACTCTAGCCAAGCGAGCCCGAGCCGAGCCGAGGCTCTAACAAAACGAATATCTCATTAGTATACTATACCTATAGGTACTCTATAGAGTACTATGCTATGCCTATAGGTTGAGTAGTATCTTTATTATAAAAATAATTTTTGTTTAATTTTATATATATACATTTTATTTGGTTATTAATGTATATCATTTATATTTTTATAAATTAAATAACGCATTATTTATATTTTAATTTATTTTCATTTAGATTTTACGAATTTTAAAACATTAATTCTTCTCTTTAATATCTAGATTTAAATCACAAACACGCGCGCCACGTCTGCGCATACATACACGCGTGCGTAAGGTTTCGAAGTCACGCCCACCCATGCACGTGACACATAGTTGCGTTATGGCGACGTGTCTCCCCACCCTCGTGACCATATGTTTACATCGCTAACTCGTTGCCATGACCACGACTGCCTAACGCTAACGATTATCCTAACGATACCCTCCCCCGCCGGAGGGACACACTCTAACGATTACCTTCACCGCTAGAGGGACACCCGCGAACTAATCGAGTTGATTACGTAACACACGCGAATCGATGTATTACGTCATTGTCGGAGGTCACGCCCATCTCAACCGGAGCAGATTATCTTAGCGTTATTAATTATAACTATTTTAATTATGTCAATAGTCAACTCTGTATACGCATCTGTATATAAAGTGGTATACTATTCAATGTAGTATCATAGTATATATATATATATATATATATATATATATATACTATATATAGTATACTAAAGTATTACTATATTATACTTTATATAGTGTACTATTGATATATTATATATTTGTTATACTATAACGAATCATTTTAAATAATATATACAATAAAATGAATCACATTAAAATTTACATTATACATAAATATAAATATATATATATATATATATATATATGTGTGTGTGTGTGTATATAATACACACACATATACATACACATATTTAAATATACATACAAATACACATATATACACATCTATATATATACTTATATTTATAAACATCAATAAAAAGGTACCCACTATAGTGATGTAAATGATGCCGAGCAGAATTTTGGTTTTTGATGCCGAGCCGAGACTTTCATTTGCGGTAAAAAAAACGAGCCCGAGCCGAGCCAAGACTCTAGCCAAATGAGCCCGAGCCGAGCCGATACTCTAACCAAACGAACCCGAGCCGAGACTCTAGTCAAATGAACCCGAGCCGAGATGAGACTCTTACAAAATATAAGCGAGCCAAAATGATGCTTTTTTGAAGTTACAATTTAAATATAATTGTTATATATTTATCCATATTTTTATTAATGTTTCCTATATTACGTGAAATGTTATTAATTATATGTATAGATAGGTGGCTATTTTATTTATAATATACTCATCCTGTTTCACTCGTATTTATCAAAATATTTCAAAAATTACAAAATATAACTAACATATCTCAATCTATAATCAAATAATATAGTATTATTTACAATGGAAAATATATCAAATATATATATATATTTATTAATTTGTGGTAGCCAATATAGTAGGTGTTGTTGTAGCATCAGTTCAGTTTCACTGATCGTATCGTCTATTGCTCTTGATGGTAATTTATATAATAAGCACATTGACGATCATTGTATTTAATGGCATTAACTGATAAGCAGATAAATTAATTAAAAGTATGTTAAAATAGTCCAATATATAACTAGGCTTTCAATTAGCAATTTACATGTATTAATAGTTATTGTTTTTCTTATAATTCTAATATTATGCAATTGATAGTTGGGTGATTTGAATTTTGCGTTTATGAACATATTAAGAATCTCAACAATTAACACTCGGAGATTGTTTTCTTTATCTGATAAGTTGTATTGTGTATTATTTATTATAATGAAAATATTTTCGTTTTATATACAAAATACTGATTCTGGTAACTAACACGTGTCAGTACTGATCATATGAAAACTGAGACTAACACTTAAATGATGACTTTAATAAGCATCAGTTAATAGCAATGCATTTTATAAGATCTGAGACTGCATCAACGGTTTAGGTAACCCATTCTGAAACTTAAACGATGCATTTTACATTGAAACTGTATCGATGATTTAGGTAACCGATACTGAGACTGCATCGATGATTTAGGTAACCGATACTGAGAAAGCATCGATGCTATAGGTAACCGAGCCTGATACTTAAACGATGCTTTTGACATTGAGACTGCATCGATGCTTTAGATTTGAACATCATTTAAATCACTAATGTGTACAACTTTAACTTTTATTGTAAATACATATACTAGTTATAAGTGTGAATATTTTATTTACAAGGAAATATTGCATAATATTATAATAAATATTATTTTGTTAAAAAGGGAATATAATTACTCAATATTTCATTTCGTATTTTTACCTTATAAGTAGTAAAAGTATACTTTTACTAACAATGTGTATTTTAGTGTGATAACTCAATTTGGATGTTGAATACTATATTTAATATTAAATAATATTAATATTTATAGTAACGTTTCATACATTATGCATTGCACCCGTTAACATTAATCACTCTATTAAATATATATTAAATATGTATATATATATATATATATATGTTTAATAAATCCGACGTATACTAAATACGTATATTACTATACAATTTATACATTCACAATATAGTACGCGTATACATATTATCATCCACGTAAATAGAATCAGCTGTATTACGCAATACCAGAGGTGCATAGAACAATATATATATATATATATATATATATATATATATATATATATGTATACTACGGTTGCTATGGCGACAGTCATAAACAATAGTGACAATAGAGCTTCCCGTGATATATTACCTCGTTGTACCGGGGATATAACGAGCAAATACGACCCCGATAGAGCGAAGTATGTGATATATAATGGATATAGAGGTAGTAGTAGTATTAGTAGTAGTAGTAGTAGTAATAGTAGTAGTAGTAGTAGTAGTAGTAGTAGTAGTAGTAGTAGTAGTAGTAGTAGTAGTAGTAGTAGTAGTAGTAGTAGTAGTAGTAGTAGTAGTAGTAGTAGTAGTAGTATTGTAGTAGTAGTAGTAGTAGTAGCAACAATGGATCATGTTATATAATAGGATAGTAGTAATCTCGCAGAAATACATTACATTGTTAACATGTGTGTTTCAGGTCATATGTAAAACTACATCACACGCATGACTACATGTATACTATTACATTATACTATCACATCACACATAGTACATAATATTATGTATATGATTATAATTATATAATGTAAATAAAATGTAATATAATATAAGTTATGTCTTTTAAAAAATATTAAATTTATGTATTACCAATATTATAATTAATATCATTACTATTATTCATACTATGCATTATTAATATAATATATTAAGTTATATTTGATGTGTACTATTATAGTATAGTATACATTGTATATATCTAACTACAACTATAGTTGTCACCTATAGGCCTCGACACTTTGAACGCTATTTACTAGATTTAAACATTTCAACATTTCGTCGCTAGATTTTAATTACCATTAAATATTCAAATTAATAATATGATGGTTGTTTATATAATCTGGTCCTATGGGATGCGTTTGTTATGAGATGGTTATATGTTATAGCTATTATGTTTAGGTTAAACTCTATTTATGATATAGAGTACGTGTAATAGAAAACATAGATTTTACTCAACTATATATATATATATATATATATATATATATGTATATATATATATATATATATATATATATAGTTTCATATAGGTACTTATTTATCAGATGTGTCACATGCACCGATCAAACATACTTAAGTAACGATGGTCACGTGATAATAACAACAACAGTCACGTGGTGATCTTTACACACGTGACATGTAGCATACGTCGTGTGTTTACTTGCATGTACATTTATCATTGTTATCATGTGATCTCTTACATAGGAAATAGTATATTTAATAAATGTTCGTGGTCTATATATGCAAACACACACACACACACACATATATATATTTATATATATATATAAATATCTAACATTATATATAAAAATATATACTAATATATTATTATTGTATACACATGTATGTAGGTACAATGTACATGTATACATTGTACATGTATATGCACGCACAAGCAAATGTATATACTAGAAAATATATACACATACACATACATATATATATATATATATATATATATATATATATATGTATATATTTATATATATATATATATATATATATATTCATGTGTGTATGTACAATTTGCATTGTACATATGTGTGTGAGAATATATATATATATATATAGGTTATTCTCATACAGTTATTACTAGCAGATAAATACTTACTCGAAATCTACTTAGGCGTGGCTTATCTCGTTCTCTCTCGACCGGATTTCTATAAATAGATTAACTATATATCGACTTTATTATCTAGTGATTAGATTGATTAAATTGATAGCATTAAAGGAAGCCGCTTCTTTCTCCCGGTTATCCTATATCGCCTGATGGAATCATCACATTAGGTACCACGAGCGCGTATACGCATGTCCACACATACGTACGAGATATGTGTGTGTGCGTATGTGAGGCGTACTAGTAACACGCACACACACGCGCGCTCACACACAAATATATATACAATTTACTTAACTTCTCGCGAGAGGTTACGGCCCGGTGGTATATCGATTGTTATCGATGAGTGTGTTAAACGCATCGGTATGCGCTCTTGTGTGCGTACGTGAGTGTGTGCGCTCTTAGTTCCCCGAGTAATACTCGCACCCAGTTCGGGCTAGATATCACGTGCGAGCTTTATCAACACCCTATCGGTCAAACGAACGAGCGAGCACTATTTCCTTATTCCCCTATTGTGTACACTATATATAGGTGTTGTAGTGTGGTATACCACACTACCACGTGAAGTATAGAAACTATCACGTGGCTATAGTAGTCATTGTAGGTTCCCGTACGTTATCTGCGATCTACAGTGTGAAGGGCATGTCCTTGGCAGACCGTTATCTATGTTTATATACTAGACGAACGTGCTTAACTTGTTTGACGCCGTACACAGTGTATGCAGTGTTTGTACGCCGTACCACACACGTGACCTCTGAACGATGTCAGGTGACTGGTAATGTCGGCACGTGACTTGTAACGAACCCACATGACTGGAAATGAAGTCACGTGACTGATGTTCGTGTGATGACGCAACAGTATACGGTAACAAACACGCGCCGCACTTACCCCACATTACAGTCCCACGTGATATCTATAGAAGGGGCGGTAACCCCGATATAAAGGGGCGGTAACCCCGATATAAAGAGGCGTTCACACAATCCGTGAAATGATGGCGGTGTCGTGGAATTTCTATGTTTTAAGTCAATATAACTGTTCTATTACGGATCAGAAATGGAGTAACATAACATTATTGACCTAGATTAATGACCCCTATATTAAGTAGTGACCTAGAATACTAGAAGTTGATGTGCGCATCGCATACTTGTATGCTATCGGCACATCACATACACCCGTACACATACCCACATACCCACCCACATACACCCACCCACATACACACATATACACCTATACACCCACCCACATACACACATATACACACAACAACACACCCACCTATACACACACCCACACACCCACACACCCACCTATACACACACCCACACACCCACACACCCACACACCCACACACCCACACACCCACACACACACCCACCCACATACACACACACACCCACACACCCATACACACCCACACACACACCCACATACACCCCCATACATATACACACACGAGACTATTAGGTCAATACGCATCTAATCGATGCGTCAATGAAGACACATAGGGATAAATCAATCATACGGACCCTCTCTGCTTAATACTGATTATGTCACACACATTATTGCATAATATTATGATTACTCGGAATTAATACGTACATATATATATATATTAGTATAAGTAATTATATATTTATATATTATATAATTATATATTCTAATCGATACATCGATATATATTAACTTATATATAAGTATATATAAGAATCTATAAACGTGCGTAAACGTTGGATGTGTTCACCGGAGCGTGACGGGTGGGGGTCAGGGGGCGTGCCGGTGGGCGTGGCGTGTTGTACTAACGTCGCAGTAGGAAAGTCTGTTAGGTTGGAAGCTTGCCCGTCGTTTGGAGGTTGTGTTAAATCCAGTGAAATAGGAGCCAGGCGTGGCCAAGTCTCCGCCCCGTATCCTGGCAACAGCCATGGCGGTAGATGCCTGCATGGGGGGGGTGGGGTGATGAGTAGGGGTGATGAGTAGGGGTGGGGTGATGAGTAGGGGTGGGGTGATGAGTAGGGCTTAAAGGGCGAGGAAGGTGCGAGAGGAGGAGGAGGAGGTGGAAGATGATGAGGTCGAGAATGTGGGAACGGAGGATAGGATGATGATGCATAGTAAAAGGAAGGGGTGTATTAGTAGAATATGTAGAGGAGGAGGTGGTGAAGGAATACAATGCGTATGAAGAGGAGGAAGAGGAATAGAAGTGGAGGAAGAGGAGGAAGAGTAAGAGATGAAGGAAGAGGAAGAGGAAGAGAAGTAATAAGAGGATGAGCATTATCAAAATGAACATAATTTGTATGGTAAGTATCAGCGTGAAGAGGAAAATAATGAAGAGGTGGGTAAGGAAGAGGGTAATGATGGGGTAGGGAGAGTGAGGGTATATATAATAGTGAATAATGCCTATATCGAACTGCAGTAGTGGGTAATGGGTCAGGTAACATCACTAATGAGTTGACCACTACTTCATTGTTTTAATAGGGTAGCGACATTACGTCAGCTGACATCATCACCGCACGGTTATATAATCGTGTGCATGCGTGTGCGTGTGTGTGTGCGCGCGTGTGTCTGCGCGTATAGCTGTGTGTATTCGCTACGCGAGACCCTCTTCGTGTGTGTATATACATATGTATCGTATACGTAGCTGCATTGTGTGTATGCATGGGTATATGTGGTTTATATATATTATAATAATCCCAATAGTGGGCTATATATAATTACTATATCCTATATTATATAATAATGATTAATAGATTATTTCTTATAATGTAGAATAGATTATACATGGCTATGCTAGACTCTCTCACACACACCTCCCACCACACACATACACTCACTCACTCACACTCACATACGCACACTAATACTCACCCAAACACTCACACTCACTCACACACACACTTGAGGATATAGATTATACGCACGTGTAATATCACACCACCACCACCACCACCACCACCACCACCACCACCACCACCACCACCACCACCTCGTATAGAACAATACCTCCGACCGCTTCGAACACTATGTATTAGATAATAGTGAACGAGTGTACAATGTACAATGTACACTGTACAATGTACACTGTGCAATGTACATTTTACCCACTAATAATCATGCGCTTGCATGTGCATACGTCATACTCGAGTGTAAGCATGCGTGCGTCTGATGGTGTGTGATTGTGTGTGTGTGTGATGGTGTGTGTAATGATAACCACACACGCGCCGCACACCCCATAACTGCCAGCTCTCAACCTCACTATTCCACGTAACAATATAACTATTATGCAATCCATGACGTCACCAACAGTATGGCCCACAACGAACCGTGGTTACGTCATATCGGGCGATTGTATAAACACAACAGGCTGTTAATGTACCCACGTGGTTAATGTACCCATGGGTGTACACGGGTAATGTACACGGACAATGCATCGCCATGTTTATCTAGTTATTAGACACTGTTATCACAGTCAGCTATATATATATATATATATATATATATATATATATGTATATATATAAATATGTATATATGTATATATATATATATATATATATATATGGGAAATATATACGTTAGTTTATATATATAATATTATGGTTATGATATGGAATTGAGAGTAGAAGATGCGATTCGGGAAAAGGTCATTGTGTAAAGTATCAACACAACATCACTCGAGTCTAGTGTATAGGGTTATGAAGGTGTTAAGTAGCCGGGGAGGTTTGTTGTAGAATATAACTTGTAAAGTTGGTGTTGGTCTAGCGAAAGAGATAGACGTTAGGGACAGGTAGATTGTTTGGAGGGAGACAAGTTAGAAGTGAGGGTAATCAGTTTAGCATTTGTAACATATAATGATAAGGAACGTATTAGAAATATGTTATATAGTAGCAGTAGGGTAGAAGTAGGGTAGAAGAAGTATGTTCTAAAGGTGGTATGAAAGGAAATATAACGGTGATGGTGTAGAAGTCATGTATATATGTCAGGAATAGTTGAGAGATAGATTAGCAAGAGTAGAGAAGTTATGGTAACGACTAAGGGATAACATTATATACGGTAGATAGTGAGAGTTGTGTGTAGATTTCACCATTACGTTTATATATATAGTCTTATTTAACAAATTATTATAATTCCAATATTAAAATAATTATAAATTGAATATCGACATAAATATATAAAGTTAAATGAAACTATGATATGTGGTGTATATTAAATATACACACACATTTATTAACCCATAACCGTTAATCCTTAGCATAATGAAAACATCCGTTAGCAACATGTGTGGGTGTAGTAAATATGTATTAGACTCGGGCAGATTGATCATCACATCTCGTCGACATTATCGAATGCCCCCACTGCAGTGTACCTGTAACTATCCATAACTGATAGAGGTCACTCACTAGGTCAAGGTCAGTACTCAAGGTCACTTCACTATTACCCAGAATGCACCGTCCGCTAATCTATTACTACACTACACACACGAGTATTTATGGGCATACGATGGCCGTCAATCATTCTTAATTCATAATTATACTAATTATAGGCTTTATTATTCTTTATTGATATTATTTGTATGCAGGTCATTGTATACAATTATACAAGTATATATAGTCCATAGCAAGCGAATATCCGTATATTATTAAAGTCTCTAGTGTAATATTTCTAATAATATCTCGTAATATCACGTACTATCACGTACTATCACGTAACACGACGCATTATTACGCAATATGACGCCACGTGACGCAACGTGACGTCATCTGGCGGCCACATTGAAGATAATGAAATTAGCCTACTACAGCATGCGGTAATGGCGCAGGTTATTAACATTACGGTTCGTTAATAACCTGCACACGTACGCACACATATGCAACCGCATGAGCACACACACGAACATACACATGAATGCACACGTATACGTGCATGTGTGTACGGCGTATGCATGCATGTATATACTTACTTCATATAAAAATATGTGCACACACACATACACACACATGATGATACTAATGGTGATATGTATATCAATAGGCACACACAAACACATACACCCATATACACACTCACACACACACACACACTCACACACACACTGAGCCATATATGGTTTTAAGTGAAAACTTCATCCAAGTTCCTGGTTGGGATGAAAGGACTCCACCAAATAAAATAACAACAACATAACAACAATATATATATATATATATATATATAGTATATAGTATATACCTATATATATATAGGTATTGTTAACTAATAAAAGGTATATAATAAACGGTATACCGATTAAGGTTATAGCCTGAAGTTAACCTAAATTTAACTTAATTTAACTTAACCTAATTATAACCTATAATATAATCTAACGTTAACCCTTCTCGAGTACTCAACATAAGTACAGTGGCAGTGTTGGAGTGTACAATAGTAATCGAGTATGCATAGTACACACACACACACATACATACACACACACACACACACATATACACACCCACACACACACACTGTATACAGTGTGTACTTCGTATACGAAGAAGTACAGTTACTAAGGGCTCTGTTGCCAAGATAACATCGTTAAACATCGTTAAACATTGACATGTCAATGACAATTAAAATAATACGACTATATGATTATTTAAAACATAACTATATGTAATCTTATAAGATACAGGTTAACTCCTCGGGGTTGATACTAGTAGTGAACTTACTCCGTTTATTGTGTGACGGGAGTTTCGTAGTAAGGGCATTATCGTCAGAATTATACATACATTAGTAGATACATACATATACATGATGAGTGTCACGATATAATTTGTATACATATTATATATATATTGTAAAATATATGGGTAGCGTTTAATTGCAGTTACTATATATATAGGCATACATATGCCTATAGGCATTTACTATAGGTATTACTATAGAGAACATTACTATAAGTAGTTGCAACTATGAATGAGGAATAACTACGTTTCAGGTACATCACTGATTATAAGGTATACCTTATACACTTATATGTGTTATAACCGTATACTGTATACTAATGATACTCGTGATAGAGAGGTATGTTACTGTATAATCACGAGATAACGAGTATTGGAAGATAGGTTATTATGTTATAAATAAGTTTAGGATTTATAATGGTATATATATATATATATATATATATATATAGATATAATATAGATCGTCTCATGATATAATGTAATGTTATTATATACAAAAACATATTATTTACAACATTATTGAATCATAATCGATCTTATCATATATATATAAATTTATATATATATATATAAATATATATATAATGCAAACAAAATTAGGTTACGAGTAAAATACATACTTATAATGTTTTACAAACAATAATATGATGATTTGATTTCAAAGAAAATGCATACATGCATATATGTACACGTATATATATATATATAATTACATTGACATCCAAGCATACTAATCTAATAGTCCATGCATATCTCCTGGTATATTACCTCGTATTATCTTCCAGTAACCATATTCAAACATATAAAACATATGTATATTAAATCTATATATATATATATTATATATGTGTACACTGTACATTGTACAATGTACAGTGTACACTGTACAATATAAAGTGTACATGCGTTTATTTGTACGTGCCTCGGGTTCTATTATGTACGTGTGTATCTATTTATAGATCACACATACTCGACGATACATTACGTAACGAGTACTTACGATAATTACGCTTGTCCCCTATTATTACGTAAGTCTCTTCGTTATGCAATACTCTTTGTATACGAAGAGGTATAATTATTTTAAGTAAATCACATATAGTTATTATTATCATGTCTATATATATATTTATATAAATTATTATATATATATATATATATATATATATTTAAATATTATATACACGCATGCGCACTATGCAGATGTACACGATACACGTGCGATACATGACATACATGACATACGTGACATACATACTATACATGACATACGTGATAATTCATACATTTAATGTAAACTTATATTTCATTAATACATATTTCCATAATTATTGAGCTAAATATAGATACTACTAACGGAACTGACTAGAAACTGGAGCACATATGATGTTGATATATATATATATATATATATATATATGTATATATATATACTATGTTATATAATCAAATGACCTTGATAGTATATAAAACTACTAATATTCTAATGGATACTAGATTAGTGTAACTAGTATAACTAGTACACATAACTATCATTTTAATATATACAAAATAAAAGTTAATTACATGTGCATAATTAGTGAATTACACTTCAATTATATGAGTTATCGACTTTGTATATACATGTATATTAGTTAGTTAGTGAAGTGTTGGTGTGTTATCAGTAAATGTCATCGCTATTTAACATCCCTATCACACCCCGATTTAATCCCATTCAGATCGAATATTAAAAAAAAAATAATATATTAATGTACACATTTTGGATTTGATATGAGCAATAGTAGTTGTTGTCTTGTAATATAATGCCTCTTTCCCTCTATAGAATGTACATGCGTATCGTTTAATACTTATACAATGCACGATGTATATCGTACATTATACATTGTACAATTCACAATGAATTAGTGAAGATAGTTTGATCATATAAACAGATGAATTATGTATATAATGCACTCCGTTTATACTCGCACGCCGCACACCTATACACATACCGCACACCCACCCACACACTCACCCACGCATACACACACATACCAACTTACATATACGCACACACATAGTAAGCAAATGATATCATGTATCATGTATAGATATGTCCTTGTAAAATATCATACGTGTAACTTTTAATTTGTTCATTTACTTTATACATACAACGACATATCGCTTATAATGCACATTTTATATAATTGATTATGTAATGCACACACACACACATACACACACACACATATATATATATATTTATATATATATATATATATATATATATATATAATATTTGTTACCTATTAGCTAGTGTAGAAAGAGCAAACATCGTCAAGTGGTACCCTGTACCGGAATTGAATCAAACTACGAATAAAAGCGATTCCTATCGACTTCTAGATACGCTACTTCTTAATCTGCTCGGTACTTCCATGATCGTTGTTGTTGATGATGTTTTTTGGGGCCAGTTAATGTTTTGTGCATAAACATGTGACTCTCCCGATTGGTCACGTTGCTGAGCGGGTACCACGTGATTACTACACCTCGTGACGAGTGTTTTGTACGATGTCAACAGTAGTAGTAGTAGTAGTAGTAGTAGTAATAATAGTACGTAGGCGTCCGTATATGTGCGTTTGTTATTGTTAGTGTAGGTTCTACCAGTAGTAGTAGTAGTGCGGGGAGATTCCGTTAGCTAGCTATCCGTGTTATTAAACCAGCACTAGAGTGTCACGTGCGCAAAGACACGTGCCACGTGATATATATGTCACGTGCAAGCTCGAATAACTCTCACGTGATAGATAACGCGCGTGTATTAGTAGTAGTACAGCTATTGGTGAGACCACAACCTCCTTCTAATCTGATACTGTAGCTGGTTATTTAGTGTATCGATTTTCTCCAGGTTACCTGTGACTTTAGTCACTATTAAGTAGTACACGACGTGGGTTGGCTGTCAGGAGCATGTGACGCTAACGGTAAACAATAACAACAACCGAGGTTGAAGCGTTGAACCGTCACGAGGAAATGACCTTCGTAGAGGTTAATGTCAGTACGAGTTTATCCGGAACGAAGCGGGTAACATCAACCGCGAGTTAATAGATGTCGTTAACGCTAAACCAGGTGGCTGCTTAACTTCCTGTCTCGGAGTCAGACCGGATGTTGTTGAAGTAGGGATGTTCTTCAGCTTCCTACTTACATCTAGATATGAACAGCGTGTTAGCGTGTTAGCGTGTCTTATCAACGAGCTTAACTAATACTAATCCTATAGGTGTGTGTGTGTTTTGTTATATAACTCCTAATTTATCGGTCCGAGCGATGATAAACTACGCACGGGTACAGTTATTTCGTTAATAATAGCTAAACGCACGCATACACACGTCGTGCACTCACGTGCACACGCAAACACTAGCCTAGTACGAAACGCGCGTACCCATATAGCAGACATTGTATATTTATCCGCGAGGGGGCGTGGTTTCGTACGAGATTTGGGCGCGGCCTATTTCTCGGATGGGCGTATCTAGTACGTATATATATATAGAAGAAGACCACTACTAGAGATAGGCACTGTTTTATCGTAAACGGTAATTAACATTACGTGGGTATTCATGCTGAGATAGGATAGCTGATTCGTGCTCGTTTAAAAGGGTTATTACTCTAATTACTATAATTACTCTAATTACACGAATTCTATAGATATGGTTAGAACCGGATCCGGAACAACGTCTAGTAGGAAATCACATCCAGATATATTACGTATAAATACACTATTATATAATATAGTATATTATGGGCTAAAAGTAATCGCTGCTGCATCAACATATGCATATATATATACAATTATGTATATCGTATACATACAATACATATACAGTGAAGCCTGGATATGTAACCTGGATATAACACCACTATAAATAACGGTAACCTGGTTATACCTCTCTATGGATTTGGAACGGATTTCAAGCATATCTATTACATGATAAATACAAAAAGTATACGATTTTTTACCTACTCAACACTGTTTTCATATGGTTATTAATATACTACTACTACTACTACTACTACTACTACTACTACTACTACTACTACTACTACTACTACTACTACTACTACTACTACTACTACTACTACTACTACTACTACTACTACTACTACTACTACTACTACTACTACTACTACTACTACTACTACTACTACTACTACTACTACTACTACTACTACTACTACTACTACTACTACTACTACTACTACTACTACTACTACTACTACTACTACTACTACTACTACTACTACTACTACTACTACTACTACTACTACTACTACTACTACTACTACTACTACTACTACTACTACTACTACTACTACTACTACTACTACTACTACTACTACTACTACTACTACTACTACTACTACTACTACTACTACCACCACCACCACCACTACTACTACTACTACTACTACTACTACTACTACTACTACTACTACTACTACTACTACTACTACTACTACTACTACTACTACTACTACTACTACTACTACTACTACTACTACTACTACTACTACTACTACTACTACTACTACTACTACTACTACTACTACTACTACTACTACTACTACTACTACTACTACTACTACTACTACTACTACTACTACTACTACTACTACTACTACTACTACTACTACTACTACTACTACTACTACTACTACTACTACTACTACTACTACTACTACTACTACTACTACTACTACTACTACTACTACTACTACTACTACTACTACTACTACTACTACTACTACTACTACTACTACTACTACTACTACTACTACTACTACTACTACTACTACTACTACTACTACTACTACTACTACTACTACTACTACTACTACTACTACTACTACTACTACTACTACTACTACTACTACTACTACTACTACTACTACTACTACTACTACTACTACTACTACTACTACTACTACTACTACTACTACTACTACTACTACTACTACTACTACTACTACTACTACTACTACTACTACTACTACTACTACTACTACTACTACTACTACTACTACTACTACTAGTGCTTTAAAATTTCAAATCATCGATCTCAAATATCAAATACTTATTTTTCGGTTCGGTTCGGTTCTTAAAATATCGTGTATTTTATAATATTTGATGATATCAAATACTTTTTTTATGATTTCGGTTCGGTTCGGTTTTTAAAATTAATTATCGGTTCTCCAATATTACATTTTTTTGTAATTAATATTCGTATTTTGTATCAATAGAAATATAGATTAGTATAATAAAATACAAATATATAAGCAATACAATCTAGGTAAAATACAAATATATGCTGGACCAATATAATTAAATATATATTAATTAATCTTTGCTAATGCAATGTCCAATACGATCGCAGTATTAATAATCTGACATACATTTTAATTTTAGAAGTTGTTATTATTTTAATAAATGAGTATTAATAATCATTATTAATGTATTAATAATAACGGATATATTAAGTGATTTTGATTAAATTATACTATAGTATCTTAAATTATAAATATACCATGTACACCATATGGTATTATAATATATAAATTATAATCCATATTTAACATAATTGTATGAATTATCATTCATATATTAAATATAATATTCATACAATATTAAATATTATTTTTAATGATTAAATTAATATTAATATAATAAGTATATTAAATATAATATTTAATTATATAAACTATAATAATTATAAATTATTTATAATAATCGAGAATCATTGAGTGATTTAAATAATGAAAGTGAGATTGTATCTAGATTATTTAATTTGATATATTTGAAATATATATTCTATAGATTTATGTTTTATTTTTTATCATTATTATAATAATAAGTATAGGTTTAAAGTAACTTTATAATAAAGTGTATTCAAAATATTAAAAATATATTAAACATGATAACTATGTCGAAAATACGATATAAGTTTACCTAAATATGAATATGAGAAATATCTACACAATTTCGCAATCGTTTTAGAAACGCCAATTTCGTTATTTAGAGCGTTCACGCGATTCTATTTTTAAATACATGTGGCTATAACTCTGATAACTCATTATTATAATGACAATAATGAACATTTAGTAACACATATAATAAAATAAATTATCCTAAATTATTTGGGAAAAAGGTGGGACTGTGTAGTAATAACACATCACATATAGAAAATATGAAATTTTACAGCACTAACTACTACTACTGCTACTAAAAAATTATTTAAAAATGTTCAGTATTATAATATGTTTCATTTTTATTATATCATTTTACCTATTTTATCTAATATATTTGTTTCTTTTTTCTCTTATTTCTTTTAGTTTCTTTTATATTTAAATATTGTTTTTTCCTATTTAGGTTTTCTATGTTTTATTTTATTTTGTTTCATTCTTAATGTATTTCTTCGATTTTAATTTTATTATTTTATCATTTATTTATATTATTACATGATGATTACATTTAGTTACATGATAAGTTTCATTTTATCATACATTTTACATTTTTTTTATCATATATATGTAAACAGGAAGTCATATTATTATAACATTATTATCTATTTATTATTGTTATCTATAATGAAACTTATCATGTTAATAAAGGGGTAATTGTCTCGATAAGCAACACTGCAGTTCTATAATTACCCTGGCATTGCCTAAATCTGATAATAATATTAATAATAATATTATAATTTTGTTGAAATACCAATTATATAATTTTAATATTTTACATTATTTATTTATTTAATTACATACATATAATATAAATTTATTTATATTATAACATTTTTAATTTATAAATTTTTTTCTATATTTTTAATATTTAATTTAATATATTGAGATATATTATAGATATATAAAGTTTAATATGGAGTTTAATTTACATGTTATAACTATAGTTATCGTTATATATAGTTAACTATAATTATCTATAGATAAGCATTGCGTTAGAAAAATTCTACCCAGTAGTTCGTAACAACTTTTAAGTTATATATATATATATTGTTATTTTTATTTGGTGGAGTCCTTTCATCCCATCCAGGAACTTAGATGAAGTTTTCACTTATAACCATATAAGGCGCTAATGTCCCTTCGAAGCCGCTCTCATGTTAAGGCATCCATGGTTTTAACGAGAGCCGATCATTTATTTATACACAATTATATAAGATCACTTCTAAATAATATTTTAAGACCCAATTTATAAAATTAATTAATGGTCCGGACGAAGGTCGAACCCGTGTCCTACTGCTTGTGTGTCTGACGCCCTAATTAGCCACTGAGCCACACAGGCAGTTATATATATATATATATATATATATATATATATATTATCTGTATAAATACTACAGTAACAATTATGATTTATTTTGTAATCACTTTTAACAACATAATATTAGATCAATGAAGTCGTTAAATCGAAAAAAGATATTTTATTTGATAAAAGATAAAGTATTTGTGAATTATATGTATTCATTAGTGAATTCAAATTAAATATTTATAAGAATTATCATTAATATATAACATAATAATAATGTTAATATAGTATATATAGGAAGATATATGAAGAATATATACTATAATTTTAATGCTACCTCAAATCCACATATTATGTTCACTAATTTAACAAATTCATTATCCCTATCACAACATGTACATTTCCCAACTCATATAAATGGTAATATTATTGATCTTGTATTCTCCAGTTCTCTCCATTCTGAACTCATGGTGAGTAATATTTATAGGCTTGATCTACTTTCCTATCACTTCCTAATCTCATTGAAAACTAACTTTATTATCACTCCTAATCAGAAAATACGTATTACATACAGACCCATTAAGAATATTAATTCCATGATATTCTTAGCTGACTTACATTCTGCTTTAGGTAACTACTATTATTCTCCAGTTGTATTAAATTCCATACTATCCCATCTTCTCGATAAACATGCGCCTTCAAAAACAATATCAGTTACTCTACATCCTGATACCCCATGGTTTACTTCCCACCTCATGTCCTTGAAACGATCACTTCGTAAATCAGAAAGAATATACATATCCTTAAGATATTCATCTTCTAGAGCTTCATTCATTGAGCAACGTAAGATCTACAAGTTAGCAATTTCCTATGCCAAATCTAGCTATTATACTCGGGTTATAAACGATCTTGCTTCTGATAACCGACGACTTTTCATACTAGCTAATAAGTTGTTATCTCCCCCAAAATCAGCATTACTACCATCTATAACTAACATTTCTCCATTACAATTAAGCTGTATTTTCTCCAAAACATTTCTAATAAGATTGACTCCATCATAATAAAGATCAAGAACCATACGCCTACTGCCAACTATCCTTCAATCATAGTTACCCCACCTCGTCCGCCACATATATCTCTCATATCTAAACTACTAAATGCATCCTCTTCGATATCTCCCTCCGATCCTGTTCCACTATCTATTTTTAAAATTAACTCCGATTATCTATGTCCAACTATCTGTAACATCATCTCATATTCCTTAAATTCCGGTACTGTCCCTTCTATTTTTAAACAAGCAATAATCACTCCCATTCTTAAAAAACCTTCACTCGATCCTGAATCACTTCTTAATTATCGCCCAATTTCTCAGCTACCTTTGGTGAGTACAATTTTGGAAAGAGTGTCTCTCGTCAACTAATCTCCTATTTAAACGCCAATAATCTCCATATTCCTCAACAAAGTGGTTTTCGCCAAGGACACTCCACAGAAACAGCACTACTAAACGCAATTGATGTAATCACTTCTACCCGTAAACCTAAAAATGACTGTCAACTAGTAATGCTGGACATATCCAGTGCTTTGATACGCTTGATCACAACATTCCACTGTCCCGTTTACACCTGCTTGGAGTTAGATACCTTGATCTATCATTTTTTACTTCATATCTATCTGACCGTAGCAGTGTAAACATATATAATTCTTTTTCTTCCCCTTCTCCTATGAAATATGATATTCCTCAGGGATCAGTACTCGGTCCTTCACTTTTCTCAATTTATTTATACCCACTACCATCCATAATATATAAATATGCAAATATATATTACCATCTTTATGCAGATGACATAGAATCTACAACTATATATGTTTCTTTCAACTAATTAATCACCAGGTCTCAATAAGCAACTCTCTAATTGTGCTAATGACATTAAATAATGGCTTATTTCTAATAATCTTCTCCTTAATACCTCCAAAACTACATTGATGAACTTTCTCCATCACCAACTTACTTCCCTCCTTTTCTTATTGATAACATTGTAATATCTCCTTCTCCTACTGCATCTAACTTAGGTGTACTTTTTGATTATACTCTTTCATTCATTCCTTATAAGGAATAAATGAAAGAAATATATATATATATATATATATTACTACAATCACTAAATATGAAAATTATCACCTATTTAGAATTAGAAAAATACGAAAATCAATTACTGTATTACTTACTAAAACTCTAGTTAATTCCCTTGTCCTCTCACGTATAGGTTACTGTTTCTCAATCCTTACCAATCTTCCATTATCCTCTATATCTCCTCTAAATCGAGTTATTTGTTACTCAATCCGTACAACATATAACCTACGTATTCGAGATGATTCCTCTACTTCCTCATACCAACACTTACATCCGTGGTTCACATTTAATAAACGCTCTGCTTATCGCATATTATAATATGCTATATATACTTATCTATTGTTCATTCCTCAATATACTCTTCAAATTGCCCCTCCTATATTTCTGCTTCTATAGTACAAAGAACCTCCATTCCATCACTTAGAAACCATGCATCTCATCTTCTATATACCCCTAATCTACGTCCCTCAAAAATGAATACTCGGGCACTGAGTTATATTGGTCCTAAGCTTTGGAATTCACTCCCGCTCTATATTAGATCCATAAAATCGCATAAAACATTCATGAAATATATACAACAATTGATTTCAGGTGGGAACCTGAAATACTAATATTGTTTGTCATTATTATTTTATTTATTAATTTCCGTACGGCTTATTCTATTTTATTTTATTATTATTAATAGTATTTATTGTTTAACTATTTTATTATTTGTATTCTATATATATACACTTTTGAGAAATCATTTATGATTTATTTAAGTGTCTAAATAAACATTCAATCAATCAATATGAATATGAATAACCTATATGAGGAATTAACAAGATTATTAATATAATATTTAAATAATATACGTATAATAGTGAACCTGGAGGAGAAACAATTTATTTGATCAAATATCAAAATATGTAAATTAAATGTATTAAAATAATAAATCAATTAAACAGTGACTTTTAATTCAAGTTAATACGTGTCCATAATACATACCAATATGCTATATGTAATATCAATATTACTATAGTAATAGTAAACTATAGTTGTAAATCATTTTTGTATTCATAAAAATGTGTACCCAAATTATGCATACGTTACAAGTAGACAATAAAGGATAACATCCGTTGTAGAATATTGTGCCGAGTATTTTTGTAATTTAAAGATAACGATTTGTTAGATTATTATATTAATTCCTAATATTATATACATTCCAAATAGTAATTATTGTTGATAATTCTATTATTATTGTGAGTATATAATGTTTAAAAACAATTATTAAATAACAAATGGTTCAATAGATGTAATAAAAAGTGTTAGTATCATAGAAATATCAAGTTACGTGACTCTCTTTTATAATGTTATTTGAAGTTTACATTGTACATGTTATTGACTCACGATAGACATGATATAGTGTGCTTATTTTATTTGTATTGAACATTTTTAATTATTAAGAAGATCATTTAAAATAACCAAACCGATCCAATATGATTATTAATAATCTCTCAGTAATCTAGGTTATATTTTATTATTTATGTTAATTTAATTTAATTTAAATGTTATTTATTTTAATGAGGTTTAACTTTATTTTAATAAAAACAAAGGTAGAATGATTCCAACACACATTTTATATCGGATTTTGTATTAAATGAAAAAAGCTCTAAATATATATATATATATATATATTATAGAGTGGTATACATATATGTTAAGTGTGCCGGGTTTCTAACTATTTCGGACGTTGATTATAATATATAATTATATTATAATACATAATTATGCATTATTGGTAACAATGTTATAATCATTTTAATATAATACAACTTGTTGATCGGACTCTGATAATTATATATTTTATTTATTTGTTTAAAGACTTCATAAATGAAAATCATTTTTCGACGTCATAACAATAATAATAATAATAATAATAATATAATAATATAACATATAAACGAAGATAAAAAATAATCGCAAAATACATATTCATTTCACTAAATAATTTCTAAATAGTCTACTTTTGAATTTAGATCGAGAAGTTGTCGTACGAATAATATTCGGAAGTAAATTCCATAGAGTTGGTACCGCAACAGAAAAAGCAGAGTTACCAAAACATGAATTTGTATGAGGTGTAACAAGTTTCATTGCATGGCAATCCCGTCTTGGTCTGTTACTGGTAGAAATTGATAATAATTCAGCCATATACTTAGGTTAACCCGTGTAGATTGCTTTATGAGCTAAACATATTAATTTGAGTTTACAAAGATCACGATATCTGAGTCAACCAAGGGTTAACATAATATTTGATATAGATATATAGTTACTACCCGTATTAGTATTTCTATTATTCTTAATTTTATATAAAACTCTAAGAGTTCATATCATTAAAACTATAGTTTTGGTATACCATTCAATTTTTTAATTATATATGCATATATGCACATCATATATACACATGTGTATATATATCATATCTAGATATAAAAATATATATTTTTTCACTATTACTTTACCAATTTAATTAAATATAGATACATATAGTTAAGCTTAACCGAACCCTCCTAATACCGACCCCCTCTCGTATCTCAGTAACTATAAATGGTGTCAACAAATTATATATGAACTTTTAGTAATTTAGTATTTTAAATATGAATATATATTTTGTTTTTCAAAATATTCTATCCTACAAATGTTTTTTGATCAAATGTAATATTCTGGTTTTATTTTTAAATATTGGAATAATAACTTTTTTAAATCATCGTTTATAATGTATTAATCAAAATAAAACCTACTGCTATGCATAATATTGTAAATTAAATTAATTTGTAAAACATTATAAAATAATATAATTTGAATAAGTAAACCTATAATATATTTACCAAGATATCTTATTATAGTAACCCATATGATAGTACTAATACAGACTCATACTTCTCATACGTTAACCTCCGCACCAACTCGGACATTATATTATTTGTCCTCCTCCTTTATACCTCAACTTCCGAAGATTTGAATCCACTTATCCTATAGAGTAACATCGCTATAGAGTTCTCTCTCTCTATCTCTTTCTCACTATATCTCGCTACATGTACACTTTAGCCACACATACCCTTTCACTATACTGGTATACCCATCATTATCTCACCTCTAATCTATTTAATTTTGTTTCAGTTCGATTTGTTTATTTTCATATACTTATCATTATTACCTGATATTTGTGCATTTATCAGATGTGAACATATATTCACTTTGTTTGGTAAATGATACATAAACTATATTATAATCATCATCATCATCGCTATAATAACTTAAATATATTTATAGTGTATTACAAATTTATAATATATAAATTTACATATATTATATATATATATATATATATATATAATATAATTCAGATTATTAAATTAGATGATAATAGTTATTATACATAAATTATAAATATATGATTATCGCAAGCTTTATTTCAGGACCAATGTTCTAATAGTACTCTATTATTTATAGTTTATATGATACCTATACATGATATAAATACTTATCTAGCTTTATATAAGTATAATAATTTGACACTTTTTGTTGATAAATCTCTTATAATTCGTAAAAATAATAATATATATTAAACCGATCAATTATTATATGCAGATCACCATGGTTATAATGTATTATATGAGTAAAGGTAAATTAAACAGATTTAAACAGATTGAATACTAACTAACTAGTTAACTAGTCATGCACGAAAAGTCGTCGTAGGGCGAACATGATACGGCGTACAACTATAACGGTATATCGTTACATCAAGTAAGAATCGAGTAGACATACCGTTCCACTCATATACTTCGTCCATCCAATTCCTTTTAAGGCGATCTCTTTTCCTTGTACCTTCAACACGACCTTGTAATATAGTATTTGCTAATGTGTCATGTCTAGACACATGGCCAAAGCAACTAATTTTCTACTTTTCACTTTCTGTTAACACGTTCAAATGAAACAATTATAGATATCATTTCCTCATGGATAGATAACATTTATCATTCGTTATCTATATATTAGGTTTAGCATTATTGGATCTAATTTAGATTAAAAAGCATTCAATAGTTTATTACATTATTCGAGAATATTCTATATTTCGTAATATAAATGTTTCATACCAAAGAGTGGGTAGGATTATAGAATTGTAGAGGTTACATTTAACTTATTTATCTGCTTCTCCAGATCATTTCCAATCTTACCGTTATGGATGTGGCTGTAGAAATTCGTGTTGCTATTTCAGTTTTGCTATTAACATTTTCCGTTAGTGTAACCCGAAGATATTTAGTATAATTGTGAGTAGTATCTTTCTTATGTGATTTATCAGATATTATTTCCTTTCAAAATAATGTAATAGGTACTAAAACATTTATATTTTATAAAAGTAGTGAAATTACATACTTTGTATTAACATGTATGTATATTAGATATAAATTTAGATTTTAAATAATGTACAGTAAGTATTAAAAATAAATTATCTAAAATAACATATATATATATTAAAAAACTTAGTATACTCTCCCTAAATAATTATTATATAATACATTATTATTAACACATTTATTGTATTATTGGAAGTATGTGGAAATATATGTTTTAGTAACTTATATGAAATATAAGTATTAAAAAAGATGTATTTTGAAATATAAACGGACCTATTATATTAGCTAGTACTATTAATTATATATTTATTAATTAGATTATGTTTAAATTACTAGATCTTAATTTCTATGAGAATATAATTTGTATGTATAACATATCTTTAGATAAATGCAACATATTTATTAGCACCATTTTTTGCGGAAAAATAATATATATATATATAATAGTACAAGTATTTATTACATATATGTAGTATAGGTAGTATAGTATCTACTACCATACAATACTACCTACTCAATAATATTTACGGGTCCTAAAAAAATGATAAAAAATAATGAAAAATATATGTATTTATTCCACATTTTTAAAAAGATTTTGATAGAATTTAAAAAATATTCCAATTAACAAATATTCATAGATGTTATTCACATGTATTATTAATAGATTTATATTTTATTTATATAATAATATTTATTATTGTTGAGTTATCCATTTTTGTTTATTTTTAAATAAAGAATTTTCCTCTGCGGCATTTAAAGTTCTATATATATATATATCCATAGAGAACGAAGTGATTCGACCACTTCGTTCTCTATATATATATCTATAATTTTATAATAAAATACTTTTTATATATCTATTCTAAATGTTTTATTCGTTTCAAGAAGATATTAATTATTTACAATATTCTAATTTATAAGAAATAAATATTCTACTATTGTAGGTTATATAGGTTATTTATATATACTTTATTTATTAACATTCGTATATTTATTTATTATTCTTTATTTATTTATATATTTATTATATATTTATTATTATTTATTTATATATATTCAAGACATTATTAAAAACTATTAAAAACTCATTTATTTATAATTGCCTATGATTTATAAAGTAGTTTTTGTTATTTAATATATCATGAGCATATATTACATTTTTATTTGTATCTAATATATTATTATTATTATTATTAAATAGTTTATTGACTAACAAAACATTATATGTTTATCGGCGTCATATATAATAAAATAAAATATTCGACCACTTCGTTCTCTATGTATATATCTATAATTTTATAATAAAATACTTTTTATATATCTATTCTAAATGTTTTATTCGTTTCAAGAAGATATTAATTATTTAAAATATTCTAATTTATAAGAAATAAATATTCTACTATTGTAGGTTATATAGGTTATTTATATATACTTTATTTATTAACATTCGTATATTTATTTATTATTCTTTATTTATTTATATATTTATTATATATTTATTATTATTTATTTATATATATTCAAGACATTATTAAAAACTATTAAAAACTCATTTATTTATAATTGCCTATGATTTATAAAGTAGTTTTTGTTATTTAATATATCATGAGCATATATTACATTTTTATTTGTATCTAATATATTATTATTATTATTATTAAATAGTTTATTGACTAACAAAACATTATATGTTTATCGGCGTCATATATAATAAAATAAAAATAAACAAAAAATAATAGTAAAGAACGAAAACTAGAACAATACATAATAACGAGAACAATGATATTAAATGGAATTACAAATAAAGAAAATATTTATATAATTTACGTTTAAATAATGACTCAGATTTAGTTATACGTATATCAGTTGGTAATAAGTTCCAATATTTTGGTGCTGCAACAGCAAATGCTGCTTCAGAAAATCTCGTAGAAGTAATTGGTTGGTGTAGAACCATTGTGGATCCAGAGCGGCGAGGTCGGGAGTCGGAACGAATTGATATTAACGTAGCGAGATATTCGGGAATAGATCGGTAAATGGCTCTTTGCGTTATGCACAGGAGATGAAACTTGCATTGAGAATGAAACGGAAGCCAACCAAGAGAAATCATCAGAGATGTAATCGAAACATCCATACGACGTTTAAGCTTGTACAGTATTCTAACCGCACGACGTTGAATATTTTCAAATCTGTGCATTAAATAAAGTGGGAGAGTAGTATATAATGAGCAACAATAACGAAGTCTACTGAATACAAGAGAGTCTAGTAAACACTTCGTTAAGTTATAAGTAAGTTTATTGTGTCTTTCTAATATTGTAAAGATAATAGTTAGCTATACGAATTACATTTGTTATTTGCAACGATACATTGAACTTGTTATCAAAGGTAATACCTAGTGTAGTCACTGATTCGGAAATAGGAAGGGAGCGTAAAAAAGGATGGGATATAGTTAAAGGAGAAGAGGATCTAGATAAAATAATGGTATTAGTTTTAGCCATATTTAATGATAATGAGTTAGTGGAGAACCATGTAATTAATTCAGTAATGCAGTTATAAATAGTTAATTGAATAGATTCAGTGTTACATGATGGTGGGAAGGACGTATAAATTTGCAAATCATCTGCATAAAGATGATAATGTAGATGAGGATATTTAAGAAATATTGATCTAATAGGTAATATATAGATTATGAATAAAATGGGCCCGAGTACGGAGCCTTGCGGAACACCGTATGAGTTAGTAAATGGTTGTGATAAAGAAGAATTAATTCTAACAGAAGAAGTTCTATCTGAGACAAAGGACATGAACCAGTTGAGTAATTGACCATTAATTCCTATCTCACGCAGGCGATAAGAAAGAATAATAAGATTAAGAGAGTCAAAAGCACACGATAAATCTAGTAGAATAAGATAACATGGGCTTTTGTCAAGAGATAAAAGAATGTCACTGAAAATAAGGTTGAGGGTAGTTTCTGTGCTGCGGTGTGGGAAATAAGCACTTTGAAAACAATCAGAAATATTGTTTATAGTTATATAATGTATTAACTGGGTTGAAACAACTCGTTCTAAAGTCTTTGATATTGACGAGAGTTGGGATATTGGTCTGTAGTTAGTCAAGTTTGAGTGATCTAAAGTCGGTTTTTTAAGTAGTGGGGTAATATACGAGTGTTTCATCGATTGTGGAACAGTAGAAGTAATAAGAGATACATTGATAATATTAGTAATCAAACCAATTATATCGGGGGAAATGGAACGAAGTAAGACCAATGGAACAGGATCTAAATGGGAGTAAGATATGAGGGAAGTCACTAATGTAAGAACAAATGCCTGAGATGGAAGTGTAAAACAAGACCAATGATTTGAAGAGGTAATGAAAGTAACATCAAATAGTGCGACATCAAATCTTGGGAGAGAATCGATAACATTAGATATCTTTCGTTGAAAGAAATTGGAAAAAGCAGTGCACAGATAGGAGTCAGAATGGTCAGGAAGACGTCTATTCTGATCTCGACCGATTAATTTAAATGAAAGTTGAAATGCTTGTTTGGAAGACATACCAAAGTTATTTAACTTATCAGTAAAGTAGGAGGATTTTAATGTGATAAGTTTAGTCCTATAGAGTGAACGGCATACTTTGAAAGATTTAAGATCAGATTCAAGGTTAGATACTTGATATCTATTTTGGAGTTTTCTAAGTGTTCGACGTAGGTTTACATGTTCATTGTTAAACCAAGGTGATTTGGAAAATGATCGATTAATGGATTTAATGACAGGAGCAAATATTTCAAGAGAATTTGAGATAGCAGCATTAAAATTGTCGTAAAGAGAGTCAACTACGAGCAACGACTGAGTATTATCAAGTCGTGAAAATATAGAATTTACAAATGAAGGAATGTTAATAGCAGATATCTTCCTAAAAGAACGCTCTGGTCGGGGAGAGGTAGATGGTGGTAATATCAACTCAAACGTAACTACAAAGTGATCAGAAATTAGAAAACTTTGAGAAGGAGATGAAACAATGTCAGATAAAGATGGTGATATAACTAGATCAATGCAATTACCATTCGTATTAGTGGGAAAAAGTATATGTTGCGTGAGAGAGAACTCATTGATCAAACTTTTTAAAGATGATGCAGCAGGATAAGATCTATTATATTGTATGTTAAAATCGCCAAGAATTATAGTGTTATCTGAAGAGATCGATTCAAAAATAGATGTTAGATCAACTAAAAATGCAGTGATACTAGAAGAAGGAGGACGGTAAATTAGAACAAAATATATTGTACAAGAAGATGGAAACTTAAGATTGCAGATCATCATTTCACACGATGAGAAAGACGGAATGGTAGTGGAAACAAGTTTCAATTTAGATGCGTAAATTAATGCAAGACCACCACAACGACAAGGAATAGATCTATTAGCAATAGTTATATTATACCCTTGAGGTATTAGTTGTGATGATAGAGCAGTGTCTTTATCAGTCAGCCAGGTTTCTATAATTGCCGTTATAAGACATTTTGAATCAATAATAGATTGAGCTATAATATCAACTTTATTACGAACAGATCTCGAATTAATTAATTGAAATGAATACTTATAATCATTATGATAACAAAGTCAATCAGAGGGAGAAGAGCCTTTTTTGGATTTCAGATAATGTTCATATGAATTTGACCATTGAAGGAATTCATTTACATCAGGGATATATGGATTTGATTTCCAATCGATACCATATGTTTCCGAGTTACTTGTATTAATCAAATTACGAAGTTGATAAGAAAGACTGCGCATATTAAGTACGCACTTAAATTTCGTCAGAGAAGATTTAGAAGCGTGGAAGTAGATACCAATTTTAATAATATATTGGATTATTTTATATAGATGTAATTTATTATGATTTATATATATATATATATATATTATATATATATATATATATATATATACATGCATGTATATATATATGGTGTATATAGTATATATGGTGTTTAAGGAGCTTTTAAGTTGTTATATATGAGGTATTCTATAGAGTTTCATATTATAATAAAATTCATATTATAATATGAATTTTATTTGAATAATTTTATAAATATTATTTAGGATGTATGCAATTATTAAAATAATTGCATTATAAATACATATTACATAGATTTACATCAGTATTGCATCACATATGATGTACTCCATAAGTTATGTATAATATGTAAACTCATTAACAATTATATATATATATATTACATATAATTGATATATAATATGTACGTTCTAGATATATAACATAAAGTACATATTAATAATAAAATAATCATATACTATATTATAGATAGTTAAAGTATCATTAATACATATAGATATAACATAACCACTCAGTGAAAGACAGTTTAACGATGTTTTAATGAAAGTTATAATGGTTTAATGAAATAATAATTGTTCATCGGTCGCTTTAGATACGTCACTTTACCACTCATTAAACCTTCTCATTAAACCTTCTCACACTCTATAGAGTGTAGGGCATACACTCTAGGGTATAATCTAGGCTATATACGTAGTTTGATATATAATATACATATAATGAAGTTATAATAAAGGTTATATTAACGTTTTTGAAGCAATTATTCCGCACAACATCGTATCACAGCCCGTTATTCTATATACACTCTATATACAACTGTACAAGCGAGCCTTAGTGTTTGTAGGCTTGTCGTCTATAGTATACTAATACATGTACTGTACCGAGTGTATGCTATAGTCGTGTGTGTGTTATCGTCACTTTAATATAACAAACACCACTAAATAGCGATAACTAGGCCATTGTACAAACAATAACTAGACCACTGGACCACAGTACACTAACATGCCACACATAACATACGTACGACTATATTATAGTATGTAACATGTAGAGTATACAATTCACAAAGTATTCGATACGCATTCACATTATAAAGTAATCAAACGACTAATTAAGTTTGTGTTCCTTACTAATTGCTACTGATTGCTACTAATTACCACTAATTAGTACTGATTATCTCGCAACAATTACATTAATTCGCTCCGATAAAACTATTGTATCGGAGTATAGATGAATGTATATATATATATATAATGTTATTTATATATATAATGTTATATATAACATGTATACACATCTATATAATGTTATCTGACCTTGACACAAAGGTCACTAGATATACGAATAGGGTGATGTACCGGGCTCGACGTTAAGCATAGTTCACAAACTTATTACAAATAATATCAAACAATGAAGAGTTCACAAATCCTCACAGTTATTTATAACGTGTTATTCAACTATACATATATATGCAGAACTCTGTATATTATTTTTGTTGTTTTCTAATGTTATTCAATATATATACATTTGACACCCTTAACTATTTTATGACGATTATATATATATATATATATATATATATATATTTATTGCAAAATAATGTAATAAACAATTTGTTTTTTTCTTTTAATCAAGATATAGATAAAATTATGAAAAATTCAATCTTTTAAAATTTCAAGATATAAAAATGAATATCTTAAAATATATAAATAAATACATGACTAAATCTTTACCTATAATTTTACATATATTTTTACACAACATTCAAATATTTATAAGCCTTTATCAAAAAAATTATTTTGACCAACAATTAAAACATATAGAAAATCTTTTTGCCTCTCTAACAAACTATTGAGATATGGAATGAATTACCTGTTTCTTCACAAATTAATGAATAAAACAACTTTTAAAAAAATATTATATTATTTATTACCACTTCATAATAGTTAAATTTATATATGTTTTGTTGTGTTTAGTTTATTTATCTTTTACTCTTTTTTATTTTTATTTTTACATATTTATGCATTTATTTCATTTATTTTATATATTTCTCCTTTCAATACACATTTATATATTTCTTATTTATATATACTTTTATTATTTATTATATTTTATTTTGTATTTAACCGAAAATTATGACCTCTCCTTGATAATAATGTGCAAGTATATACTTACTTATTTATTCAACTAATCACATTTACCAATCACATACATTTAATAATATATGTATAGATTTAATAAATGACATTTAAAAATAAGTATTTTATTGTATTTTTACAATTATCTTATATTTTGTATTTGTTATTCTTGTAATGTTGTTATCAAGTTGAGTGGGAAAATACCTAGTCAAGCTATGCGTTTGTGTTTTCCAGCGTGTTTACAATCTATCTGGTTATAATATATGTATATATTAGCAGTATTTTATCAGTTTATGGAACATATTGTAAGTCGCCAGCTAATATATTATCTTGAAGCAATAATTGACCCGATCTCTTCCACAGTGCTTACATAAAGTCATATTTTACTGAAACTGCTCTCAACCATATTACTGATATCAGTAATATGGTTGAGAGCAGTTTCAGTAAAATATGACTTTATGTAAGCACTGTGGAAGAGATCGGGTCAATTATTGCTTCAAGATAATATATTAGCTGGCGACTTACAATATGTTCCATATTATATATATATCAACATATACGCTGTATAACTATCTTGATTCTTCTCATTGTGAACAGTTACTGTTACTCGACCTATCTAGTGCATTGTATACACTGAATCACAATATCCTTATTGAGCACATTAAGGAACTTGGCATTGAAGGATCTCCTCTCAGATGGTTAATTTAATTTTTTACAGATCGTACTTCATCTGTTAAAATTAATGATTTATTTCTCCCCCTAATAATATATCCAGTGCACTGGATATATAACCCCATATATAACCCCATGGGGTTCCTCAGGGTTGGGTTCTCGGGCCTTTATTATTTTCTATTTATTTGCGTCCTGTATCTAATATTATTTACAAGTTCTCTAACATTAGTTACCATATGTATGCTGATGATATTCAGCTTATCATGACATTCCTATTAATTCGACTACCTCTAATTTGGAACTCCTAGAGTATACTATTTCAGAAATTATGAATTGGCTTCTTAGAAACGATATTCTAATGAATACATCGAAAACTGAACTACTGAATGTATCTCGAATACCGACAATTTTCCCATCTGTGATTATTTATGGTAAATTGATACTATAGTATACAGAAGGTATACCTTCTGATTCAGTTCGTAATCTATTATGTAACGTTATTATCGTAAGAGTAGTTTATCTGTTAGTCAATACATGAATGCTAAATCTAATCAACCCTTACACTTCAGGGTGTGTATATTTACATTTACCTAGAATCGCCCATATTAGAAACTATTGCTCTACGCGTATTACTAGAAAACTTATTAATGCTCTTGTATTATTTAGGATAGATTAATGTGGACCACTTGTTAGTACCATAAATAGCACTGCTGTAACAAAAAAGGTAGATAGGATTATTCGCGCTTCTATGCGATAATTTTAATCGCAGCGACAATATATGCTTACATATATGTACCAACATAATCTTAAGTGGTTTATAAACAATACATATAAACACAATAAAATGTTAATATTTGTATTATATTGTCCTGGGACCCTCACAGTTATTTATAACATGTACAAGTCTACTTAGAGGGTTCCATCTGTATCCTCTATTTGTATTGTATCGATATATAGGTGTGTACGTGATACAATAAATAACTATTATTATTATTATTTTTATTATATATATATATATATATATATATTAAATATGTCCTATTGCTGGTCTAGTTAAAAACTTTATGAATATCCACTACCATATTTGTGCTGATGATAATAATCTGTTTACATTTCCCCCCACCACCCCATCAATTCTCATATTACCATTAATTCTGAATTAATCGAGTGTGCAAACTGCGTATGATTATGGCTTCTCTACTAAAATGCTAACTAATACATTAACGACTACTGTAATGAACATGTCTACATTATATACATCAACATCGCACTCTAAACAACATCATTATATCTCCGTCCCGTTCTTACAAAACCATTATTTATATTTTGTAAAAAACTATAGTTTAGCTGTAGCATTTAAAGTCAGGCCATATCACCCGTTACAATATCCTCAAACGTTCACCAATTCAGAATTACAAATATGGTAAAAAAAAAGATCAAAACCCAAACCCAAACCCTAAAATATCACGAAGACACTAATCTTTAGCAAAACATATCCTTCATTCTAGAGCTTTTAAAAATTGCGGCCCCATTCTATATAATCCGTATACGGAATTCCCTCCCTCCTACCATCATATATAGTACATCCCTTAAACGATGCATAAAGTTTACATCTTCATTTCACTCATCCTCTAATCACTTGGGACGCTGGAACGATTTTGTATGTAGGGGGAACCAAGCAACCAATCAAAATATATGTTGTGGTAAATGTGGGGGGGGGGACCAATACGTAGGAGGTCCCCTATATTTTAAATGGGGGATATATCCACCCGTCCCCCCTGTTGCAGCGCCCCTGGTAATCACTAAACTTATATCAAGCCAACTTAAACAATAACTATAGTTAAACAATAACTACATTGTTTGTCTCGTAGTATCTTCAGAGTATTATTATCATCTAATTGTTATCGGAAAATGTTGTTGCCTAAATACATTGTTATTTTATTATTATTTTCTCTTCGGTAATACACATATATATATATATATATATATATAAGCTTTATGCTTATATACACAAATCTTATAAATAGACATATCTACTAGTGAACCTCTTGTGAAGTATGGCTATAGCGTCTATAGAACACTTCGCTCAACGATTACTAGAATATATTACCCGGAATACTCTCTCGGCTGCGCGCGCACTGACAATAAGCTCTTAATGACATGCGCTTTCCATTGTAGTGATCAATTATAATAACAACCACTAGTACCACTACTAGTACCACTACTAGTTCCACTACTACACTTAGCCGAGGGCAATTAGCGAGTGGTTCACGTCGCAATGACGTAATCTTACACTGAAACGAGGTTACGTCATCGGCTGGCTGTAAACGGCCGTCAATATATATCCTTATCTACTCTTTATATAAGCGTTCACCGCTAGGTTCGCGTGTCGAATGATTTAATGGGTGCACTCATTTTTCTCAAAATAAGTTAATATTATATATATATATATAATAGGTATTGGAAAATAAATGATTACACATTACATAATTGCTAATGGTAAACATCCTATCTCGAATGTAGTAGATATTACAAATAGTTATAATAGATATAGGGGACTATATATGTGTATATATATAATATATTTTATATATAGAAAGCATAAGAGGAATGAACAAGTATTTAAATAATAAATTAGAACAGATAATTACAGTAATCAACTCAGTAATGAAATATTATAATAATATTTAAATTTTAAGTGAATTGAATAGCATTCACATAGAGTAAGTTTAAGTTCGAATGCACTCTAACCTAGGTCATAGGTCTATAGGGTCTCTAGCTTTACATAATTATTATAGGAGAAAGTCTCCAATTAACGACCCCATCCTAATACCGACCCCCTCTGATATCTCAGTAACTATAAGAAATATCAAAAAATATATATATATATACATAAACTGTTAGTAATTTAATAATAAATATGAATAAGTATTTTGTTTTAAAAAATATACAATCCTACAATTGTTATTTGATAAAATGTAATATTCTGATTTTACATAAATATTTGAATAATAACTTTTTAAATCACTGTAAATAATTTATTAATTAAAAGAAAACTTAATACTGCGCATAACATTGAAGATCAATAAAATGTTTAAAAAATTTAAATATAATTTAATTTGAATAACTATTAAGCAATATATCTTACTTATAGCAACCCATATGAATTTTCTATTATCGACCCCCTAAATGACCCTAATACCGACCCCATGTGATTTATAATATCCAATTAAAATAGATCCGTATTTTACTTTAAAATATCTCGTAAGTTGTTTGTGTATCATTGATATATATTTAGGAGTCATTATTCCATTTGATTATATATACTGATTAATAAATAAATATTAAATAATAATATACATTATTTTAATATAATTACTATAAAGTTTAAATTTAAATTTAATATTACTATTTAAAACATTTAAAACATAAATTCAATAATAAATAAATTGCGTGCATGTTATAATTAATTATATTTATGTATATTTACTATTTGTATTGGATATTATAATACTACAATTATTTATACCACGATTATGTTAGGGTGTGGGTTAGAGCGGCTTGAAAAATATAAAATTTTCAGATAATTTAGCGCTTCAGTAAGATAATATTAGAAAACATGTAATATAATTCAATACAAACAAATTAACTTAATTCGTAAAATATTGAATAGTCAATATGACTTTAAATTTTAACATAGGATTGATAGGAAATCTTATAATGGAGTAGATACAAAATTAATTCAATACATTTTTTAATATACTTCCTATTAATGAATTTTTTCATACGATATATATGTACTAGAATTAAATATTATTAACAGAATGGCAGAATAGCAGAATAGCAGAACATTTTTTTTTTAAATAATAATTTCTTTATAATTTTATCATTTCTAGGATTGAACTTTTTATGTTTATTATTTATTGAATATTTTTTATTTTTTGTTTTTAATCAAAAATAAAATTCAGATCAAGTTTATTATATTCTTAATAAATGTATAATATATATTTACTATATATGATTATAAAAAAAATTTGTTCAAATATTTTCTAGGAATAATTTGAATTTTAATGATTTCTATAGAAAAAATAAATATTTTCAAGGACAGATGAATACAAAATTTCTAAGACCTAGTCAATTTTATTTTTTTTACCATAATATAATTTTAATTATAATTGAGATGAACGCAATAAAAAAATGTTTATATTATATGTTTTTCTAATTTAAAAAAAAGAAAAATATTTTTAATTATACAAAATTTAAAATCTGAGTTTGTTAGATCCATATTTTGATTTAAATATACTCAAGTCTCTTAAATACATATTAAATATATAATTAAATTAGAAGACGATATCAATTAATTGGTTGTCAAGGTAAAACTAAAGATAAATAAATGTTACGCATGCGCAGTACATTTAATTATAAAACAAGTATTTTTCCTATAAAATGTTATTAAACATCAAATTGACAACTCAATTGAGTATAGAAAAATGTTTAGTTGTTGCACTACTGTTTATACATATTATATGTTTATAGTTTTTACTGAAGCAACATATTTAATGAATGACGAGCCACACACACTGTGTGTAATAAGAGAAGGGGGTCGGTATTAGAAAAATGTATCCGATTACCGACCCCCATGTTTATTCTTGTAAATATAATAATATCAACAATTTAATAGCCACATTATTCATTGCCATAATTATATTACCCTAATTATAAAATTTCAAATAAATATATTTAATATTGAATAAGTTATTACAAATAATCATTTAGTGGTCGGTAATCGGAGACTTTCCCCTATAGTAAGTATACTATAGTAGTATATATATATATAATATAGTACATATAGTATTACTATAGTACTATACACTTTAGTGTACTATAGTATACTATAGTAATAATTTAATTGAACATTCAATGTTATGTAGTAATATTACTGCAGTAGTATATTATTGTAGTACTAATACACCATCGGATGAGATTCAGAGTGGCATAGTTGTTGCAGGCTAGACTACTACATGTGTACTGTATACAGCTTATGGGTATGTGTAATACATCTATATATACCTGCATCGGTGTCCGCAATTATCATCTATGAGTCATATATATACCTAGTGAGTCATACGTATACCTAGTGAGTCATACATATACCTAGTGAGTCATACGTATACCTAGTGAGTCATACATATACCTAGTGAGTCATACGTATACCTAGTGAGTCATACATATACCTAGTGAGTCATACGTATACCTAGTGAGTCATACGTATATATAGTGAGCAATACATATACCTGTAGTACACATGTATAAGTACACACGTCTACACATCGAACACGTATGTGTGTATCACTTTGTTGCGAGAAAATGGAAACCTCGCCTCATAACTATGACGTCACTATTCGCATTACGTCACTATTCGCATTACGTCCACTGATTACGTCATGCCGACGCCGCATCACTATTACATAACCGCGCTTACGTTAGCTAATAGCCCTCGGGGGCAACCTATCTATTAGGGTTGCGCTCGCCACTGCTCTCTTATTATCATCACGAACTCTTTCATAACAGTTCCAACAATGTATACTATATGTTAATTTATCAGCAATGTATAATATTATATTATATATATAATATATATTATATATATATATATATATATATATATATATATATATATATATATATGTGTGTGTGTGACAAAATTAAGTTCGTTTATAATTTGTATCAAAGTCCTGTTGATTATAACAAAATAAATATAACAATAATAATAATATAAATATATACCAACCTGGTGAGTGTGTAGATATCTCTTCCTTTTATAGGAAAATAACCAAACCAAATTAACGGAAGATAACAAATATAAAATACAAAACTGAATAATAGGAATGTAAATAAGAAATATAGATATAAAAATAGAAATATACGCATGGTTAGGCGTGTGAAATCAGTCGAGCGTAACCTAACTAATTTGTGTATACTTGAATATATTCAAACATATCGATTATATTAGGTAACATAAACCGCGTTGAATTAAAATTAATTCAATATAAATGTATAATACATTCATTGAAATAAGAGGAGTTATTCAAGTTATATATATATAAAGTATGTATTTTCAATATTTAATATTAGTGTATTATCAAATATTTATATCAAATAAAAGTATTTAAATAATCAATATCACGAATGCATCCAAATATCAGTAAACATATAATGGTAATAATACAATGTTCAATATATAAACAGCGAAGAATTCTAAGAAATCATCCTAGAATATGTACACATCACACTTATATTGAAAATAGGTTTATAAACACGACATATCAGTGTATATAGTGTATATATCGATATATAGTGTATATAATATATATGTATATAATATATATATATATATATATATATATATATATATATATATATATGTATATATATATATTTATATATATGTACTACACACTACATACAGGAAGAGCTATTGTCGACAATCATGTATATAAGTAATACAATGATATTGACATATCTGTCACTATATTATAAAGATGTCACTATACGTATACGTGATACTCCTATTTCTAAAAATAGACTAAAATAAGTAGAAACAACTGAAAATAATCGTATTCTTATATGATAACAAATCTATAGATTTAGTTAACTTTGATTCTACATTAATAAGAATAGGAAGTGGTATAGGTAAAGTAAAGAATATATATATATATATATATATATATGATATATAATATATGATATTTAAGAGATAGTACATCATATGTAATATATTATAGGTTAGATAAGATATAATATGTGCTATTTTATATATATATATATATATATATATATATATATATATAATATGTAATATATAGTTTGTAAGACATAATATGTAATATATAATATGTAAAATATAATATGTCAGATATAATATGTCAGATATAACAGTTCATATATAATATGTCAGATATAACATGTCAGATATAATATGTCGGATATATAGACAAATAAGTCCACTTGTAACTTATACAATTAAATATATGGTTATATGTTGGCCATATTTTAAGATTAATAAATAATAAATAAATAACTAATAAATAATTAATAAATAACATAAAATCAAATAGAAATGTCACTTGTATCGCTGTATAGTGTGGGATATCGCATGATAGTGTATGCAATATGCTTACATACATACTATGTATGTATTATATATCATAGGAATTGAATTAACCGATATTTGTAATATTTAGTAGATTGATGAATTAATGAACATAATAATATATATTTAGAACAAATAAGAATCTATGCCGAGTTAGGTTGCAAATTCAGAAGCGAATATTTAACAAAAATTATAATCCTTTCTCATATAGTATAAACTATGTTATTAATACACACACACACATATATATATATATTTATATATATATATATGTGTGTAAATATGGCTATGTATTCATACTTATTATTAGATATATATTCATTTACATGTAGTTATTTATATATATATATTTAGTAACATTATACTATCAGTATAAATATATATATATATATATATATATATATATATATATATATATATATATACTAATAGCATACATATATGTATACATCGATATGTTATAAGCTACATATGCACTTCGAAGATTTCATTTCTATAGATGAGATTACATAACAGGAAATGTGACCTCAATAGTAAAGGTAAAGGTTACTGTTTCAGTATACTGATAAAATACATAGTAGAATATATATATATATATATATATATATATATATATATATATATATATATATATATAATAATAATACAATCAGATTTGGCAATTGCATGGGTGAAGGAAGAGCTTATCGAGTCTTATTGTTATAACAGTTAGATACAATGGTGTCATGAGTCAGTTAATAGTTAAAAGTCATATTTTTATAAGTTAATTTAAAAATTAATAATATTATTAATTTCATAAGTTAAATTAAAAGTTAAAAATATAAATTAAAAAATATAATTAAACATGTTATGGTAACTATTCAATACATATTTTTGTAATATCAATACACAGTTCTTTTAAATGACATATATATGTGTAATTGGGGAATATAAATGAATACGAATAACGAATATACGGATTAAAGCTTTTACAATTTGAACCCGAATTGTAGCTTTCCAAATTATAAAAAAATCGAATATGAATACGAATTGAATACTTTGTGGAACGAATACGAATAATTTACTTTCATTTGTATTAATTTATATTAATAATTAAATTATTATATATTAAATTGTATTTGTGTATTTTAAATTGGGTAATGTATTTTATAAATTAATTATAAATACAATAGCGTATAACTATTAATTTAAGATATGCCTCTTGAAATGTTCTCGTTTACCTCTGAAGAAAGATAGAATTAATTTAAAACTTCTACTCTGATATTATGGGGCAGAAGGAATCAATTTAAACAAGTTTACATAATATTGCTTAAACATATATGATTTCACAATGTGCAATGCACATGCAACATCAGTTACCATTGAATGAATATTTACAACTTCTGGAAATATATTGTCAAAAAATCGTAATAGATTATCTGATGTTAAGTTAATTAAGATAAGTTAATATTTTTAACACAAAATAAATGTATTTCTTCTTACTAATTATTCTTCTTATTGCTTATTTTAATAATAACTAAAGTTTTAAAGTATGTAATACAATATATCGTATTACTATATATATATTCTATAATGAATAGTAAAATAGAGTAATCACAGTAAACAAAATTTGAAAATAATCTACAAAAGTTTTCGAACATTTTTTGGACATATTTTTGCAAACTTTGCAAATAATTTTCAATTATTTTCTAAAATTAATTTCTAACAAAAATAATTTTCAATTATTTTGATACATTTTTCGAAAATTTGCAAACTTAGCATAATATTTAGAATTTAATAAATATGTATTCAACAATCAACACATTTGATAATCTTAAATAAATGATACGGAGAATATAATAAAAATAAAGATATGGTTATATATATATTATATTATATTAAATAAATATTTTTTACTACATTGATGATTCAAAAATTAGTTTAACTTAATAAAGTGGTTTATTAATCGGTGTTTGAAGACCTACGTAAAATTTTCGAAAATCATTTTCATATTATTTTAAAATATTTTACTAACTGTTTTATTTTCAAGCAAATTTACTAACTTTGCGTTTTATTTTTAAATTATTTTCAAATATTTTACAAATTTAGTTTACGAATTCGTGTTTATTTTCAAAAAATATACAGAAAGTTGCAAACTGTTTAAATTATTTACAACAATTTTCAAAATTCGTAAATAAATTACAAACATTTTCGAACATTTATTAAATATTGGTTTTTATGGGATTGAATATGAAACGAATAGTAGAATTTTAAACGAATCGAATGTGAAACGAATTTTAGAATTTTTAAATGAATAGAATATTAAACGAATAGTAGAATTTTTAATCGAATCGAATCGAATTCTTATTTTTTACATTTACACACCATAGTGTGTATACTGAAATAAATTCGCTAGTAATCTAATCCCAGTAAACTAAATACGTAAGCTGTGTATACTATAGTATAAACACCATAGTGTGTATACTTCTATGCACATACTATATTACGGTATATCTGTACAGTATACAGGTACAATATACAATGTATAGTGTACACATATGAATATATGCTTAGTTACTAATCCTTAGTATATGCTTAGTATACTTGTAATATTGACATTATTTAGTGATATCAGTAGTCTATAGACTAATCTATATAATCTATAGATATCACGAGTTTACGGCTAATATTAGTTATATTTTATATTTTATAATATATATATATATATATATATATAAAAATATATATATATATATATATATATATATATATATATATATATATATATATATATATATGTGTTATTTTACGCAGGAATGTTGCTTTTTTAGAGGTGATATTTTATTATAGTTTATAGAATGTAGAAACACTTCATTGACATCGTATTATAGTCTCTATATTTTATATATAATTACAATGAATAGTTAATAATGAGTTAATGATGTTGAAGGGTTCACCATGGCCCACATTGACCACTAGTCCCCATTATAAAGCATTGGAGGGTCAGAATATAGTATAATATATATATTATATTCTATTATATAACTCTTTCTTCGCTATCTCTATCTCTCTCTGACTTTATAATATTTCTAAAATATCTTATCATTTATATTACAATTCATTGTGTATTACAATACAATATTTTATACACGAATTGATATAATATTATATCAAAGCACATATATATATACATATATATACCAATAATAGTGTATTACGTAATGGGAAACATTTAATATCCGTAGATGATGAGGAGAGACTGATACTGACATGCGCAGTGAGCTTATTTACGCACACGTGGCAGCAGCTGTACGGATGAGGAGGAGGAGGAGGAGGAGGAGCGGGATGATGAGGAGGAGGAGGATGAGGATGAGGAGGAGGAAATCCCTTACGACCCTCTCTCTCTCCCTCTCCCCCACTCGCTCACTCGCTCACTTGACCCAAAGATTAATACCCACTGGCCAGTAACCTTACCGACTAGTAGTATTACTAATGATTACGTTATTTTGTTTACACACACTCACTCTCGGATATATAAACGTATATCTGTATCCGGTATTGGTGTATGCATGTTAACCGTCTGAACTAGCTTCTATTGAATATGTATAAGTATATGTATATGTATATGTATATGTATATGTATATATATATATATATGTATATATATATATATATATATATATATCTAATAAAGTAGTTAAAAGCTATAGAGAATAATATGTAGTTATATATATATATATATATATATATATATATATAATAACTAATAATTAAAGTAAATGGTTAGGTTAATATTAATGTGCTATATCAATATCTACATAAATATATGATGTGTTCAGCATGTTAAATAATACGTACTATATATAAATGTATAAATAAATCATTAAATCATTTTTGTTTATTATTATTATTAATAACATTAATTGTATTATATAAAAATGATTATATATAATTAATAATATTATAAGTTAGACGGTTAAGAAGTATGAAGTTTATAATAATTTAGAAATGGATTTCCAGATATATTGGTTTTCTAATTAACCAATCAATGAATTGTATGTATATTATATATTTGAAAATAGATATATTTATATATTTTGGTATTTATTTTACGGCGACTGTAACATTTCAATAAATTTTCATAAAAACTCTCCGGAAAGTATATCTGGCTCTAAATACGTTCCTGTCACCCTTAAACATACACTAGTAACTGGCTCCATATACTATAGTATACATATATGTATCGGAATTATATTACATGTGCACCTGTCAATAAAATATGTTATTGATTTTGAATTAATAGTAGGGGAAAGTAACCTAATAAGTATACTTTAACAATAAATGGTCTTAACATTTTATGACTCATTGTTTTTATTCAAAAATTACAATATATTAATATTATATTATTATAGATATTATTGTTATTTTAAAATTTTATTTAATCTTTTAATTCCGTAGATAACTGGGGTGTCCGTATTCGTTACCCATGTCCGAATACGGACACCCTGTGTTATAATACGGAAACCCTATATATCACTAGAAAAACTATATAGTATTGATGAATCAATCAGACAAATTATAATTACATTATTTATAATTAATTTTATGAACTAAAAGAATAAATTTATTCTAATTTATTTAATTTTATTATTTTTTAATTAATAATACAATTTAAGTATATAAATAATACAATTTTAGATTTAGCTTTATTGGTGGTATTACTATTATAACGCACGCGATTTTTATGAATATCAGAATAGTCCATACGCTGCGCGCTGATTGGTTATAGGGTGTCCGTATTAATACATTTAGAGTATCCGTATTAGGGACTTATATGACTTCTAGATATATGCTTACAACTTAATGAATATTTGATAACAAATATAGGATAATATATAAATAATTTTAGAATGCTTTATTGAGTTAATAATATAGTGTTATATTTTATATCGATACATTTGTATATTCTTGAGAAGGTTTTAAGTTTATTTTTTTTTCATAAATTGTAAAACGTAATACAAAAATCAGTTTATATGATATATCAGCAATATTTTGAATAATTAAAATATAAAAATACTTTTGTAGACTATTTATATAATTATGAATATTTATTCATTAAATTTTTTTTGTAGGATTTATGGTTTCTGAGATACCGAGAATGTCCGTATTCGGGCACTGCCCGTATTCGGTTACTTTCCGCTATATATTTTAATTAAAATTCAAATATATAAATGTACGTATATATATGACCTGTTTATTAATGTAGATCAAATGTACTCGCGTTCACTATTAAATGAATTCATCACGAAATTAATACTGTAAGATATTACTGAACGATGAATTGAAAAATAACTATTATTATAATGTATTATGTTGCTGTAGAATACGAAGGATGTAGGAATGTATCGACAGACAATGGAGCATGAATTACTTACCTAGTCACGTGATGATATCATCGTAGAGGGATCACGTGATGAACACAATTTCTTCCACCATATCGATCGAACGTTTTAACTAAGAGTTACCGCAAGGAGAAATTAGCCCAGTCTAAAATGTCGTTCATCCCGTTTTTCTTTCAATATGAATATAATTTACTAATTACCGGAAATATAAATATTCGTAATTCTGTCATTGTTCACACTATATACCTAAGGGTAACTCTGACAGGTTATAACCTGTGCGTAAACTACTTTCAGGCATACTTGTCCGCAATACTTTCAGATAATACTTCTCGGAATGTATTAGCTTGATACACCCTTAAATATTTATATATTATTTATAATTTTAATAACGTATTATTCTTTATTTATTTGAATATCGTAGGTTTTATACGAAATATTTCAACTTTCTATTTTCTAATTATATAATTTGTTAAATATAAATTCATCAATAATTAACATACAAATAATTTAAAATGTATATTAAATCTATAAAATGTGAATAATTTGATTAAATTTTTGAATATAATAATAATAAACTAGTTCAATATTAATTTATTTATTTAATAACATTTATAAGACTACTATAATATACATATATACAATTATTTTAAAAATAATACATTTAAATTTGGTAAATATCAAGTTTAAAGTTTGTAAATGATGTTTTATCTGATATATCAGATATTTATTTTCAACATAAATGGAGCATTCTGTGAACAATTGAGCACAAGTATACTTGCATATTATACTTGCATATTATACTCTATAGAGTGCACCATGGTGATGCCGTTTTAGGTTCACTAGATATTATCCTAATATATATGCAAAATTATTGTTAACTACATTTTTTTAATTTCAATTAAAATTTACTAACGCTAAAACTTCTCTAGTTCATCAAATTTTAACATCGATATCTTATTAATAATTAATAACTATTACTATTTAAATTACTAATATTTATAAACTATAACTATTTAAAAACTTATGAATTAATTAATAATTTAAAATTATTTAATTAATGTAAAATTGATTTTAATTTAAAAAATAAAATCAGTCAATTAATTTGTGAAGCTTAAATATGTACAACCAAATGCCCTTATTATGTAATACGTGATGATGTACAATGTACACAATGTATAAGATATACACATGTAGACAGTTTGATCTAACATTTTCTACATGTTATAACTCACATATAATTTGTAGGTTATAATAAAATGAATATAAATGTGTAAGTAAAGAATGTTGAACATTATAATATTTTAAATAACTGTTTAAATTGTATATCAAATGGAATGGATTCATTATTGGAAACAATATAGAATGTTAACACTGTTAATAATAGTATACGCATAATATATATATATATATTCAAAACTCACTAAAGTGTGCATATTTAAATAGTATCGCGGTATAGGTATATAATACGGTATATATACCTAATTACTATGTGTGATTACGTTGAATAACACCAATTTGTGCACTTCCGGTCAACATTCATTATCAAGAATTGTTGTCTATCATAATCAGGCTACATCAATGTGCATCCAATTTATTTATATTTTAGAACATTAAAGTATAGTCTATAGTTTCATGCCGTGTCATGTATTGGGTGTCATGTATTGGGTGTCATGTATTGGCTTTCATGTATTTAGTGTCATGTATAGTGTTATATCTTCCTATTAGAAATATTCCTATTGTAAATTATGTTCATTATAATTAGAATATTAGAAAATATAAATTTAAATATCCAAATATTACAAACAGTATATATAGTATACTAGCTCTATAGGGATTGCAGTGAATATATGAATTGAATAGATATGTGTGTAATGTATGTCAAAAATTCAATCATTTTTCTTTTTAGTAAAATATAATGTGTTTTACTGCCCAATTTAAAAGTCTATGCGATCTTATTGGTCGGACAGTAAATACAGTTATTGTATAGGCTGTAGTGAATGGACATATGTCCAATACACATAAAACAACATGCAAAATAGCGGTATACCGCTATACGATTAGATAATACAGATATTCAACGAACAACTTTTTATTGTGTATGGATCATAATGACATTACATTACAAAGTGATCTTGAATATAATCTTAAACATATATGTATGTAATATATATATATATATATATATATATATATATATATATATATATATATATGGTTTATTTAGTGTTACTCGTAGATAATAGCATCTATCGGTATGTCTATTGGTTCGTATTACATCTTAGTATTAAGTAAATATACAGCTGGATATGTAGACATTGTAGATGTGCACTGAGAATACATTGCATGTGTATAGGATGATGATATTTGATATATTCGTATTATAATATAATTATAGTATATATATATTATATATACTCGAGAAATATATATATATATATATATATATATATATATATATATATATATATATATATATATATATATATATATTGTATATATATACTCGATATATATGAAACTGAAAGTAATTTATCAGTAAAATGGTATTTTTATTATCCATCTATTGACAATATTCGTATTACAACCTATTACCCAATATGCTGTGTTATGGGTACCGCTGCTATGTTGCCATCTCTCGTATATGTATTTAAATAATATATATTTGATAATGTTAACTCATTTTTTAAACATTAAAATAAATAATTTTACAATTATATTACTACCGCAGTGATTCACCGTGAATATCACTGCAAAAGTTGTACTTTTGTGATGTGATTGTTAGTGTGTCTGTATCTTAATTGAATCCCCATGAGGTTTGAGTGCACTACTATATTTCTAAGCTAATAATAACGATAGCGATAAAGTACAAACCATAATGTAGATACAATGATACGTATCAGAGCTGACATGCACCTAGTACATACTGTGATGTATTCTTCTTCTACTATTGTTGTTGTTGTTGTTGTTGTTATTGTGGCGATGTTCTACGCATGACAGAGGAGTGCTTCCTTTGCGCGCCGCACGCTAATGACCCGACATTATAAAACTGTTTGTCGCTAGGGCGGCAGTGCAAGTTAACCCCGCCCCTAAACTCCCGTAATGCAACAGTCGCACACATTAATTAACGCCTGTTATAATCATTATATATATAGGTATATATATAGGTATATATGTATGTGTGTATACATGTATATATAATTTGTCAATAATATGTTTATAAAATACACAGGGCAAACCATAATATTTGTAAATTTAGTATATAATTAGTGTAAATAAAATTGTATACTTTAAAAAGCTACGATATAATTGTATTAATACATAAGTTATACATATTCCTTCATAATATATATATATATATATGTTTGTGTATGTGTGTATATAAGTGTGTGTGTGTGTATATATGTGTGTCTATGTGTGTTTGTATGTGTGTGTGTATGTGTGTGTGATGAAATGTAGTGTATTATCAGGCTCCGTTACAAAGTGATGACACTCCTCGTAAGTGCACGTAAATTAATAATAAATAATAAAACACAACAATAAAACGATAAATAAAACAGAGAAAAATGGAAGTAATAATAACAAAATATAAAGGATAATAATAATATTAGGAAATTAGATAGAATATAAATATGATTTGAGGTTAGTATTGAAGGAGGTCGAATGGATATTATAGATGAATGGAGTACATTCCAGAGATATGGAATGCTGTGTGAATATGCACGTTTCCGGGATATAAGAGAAAATTGCTGCGAGAGAACGAGATATATATACTGGAAAGTTAACGTGTAGAATAGATGGTTAGAGAGAAATAAGAGTAAATCATATATATATATATATATATATATATATATATATATATTATTGTTATTTTTATTTGGTGGAGTCCTTTCATCCCATCCAGGAACTTAGATGAAGTTTTCACTTATAACCATATATGGCTCTAATATCCCTTCGAAGCCGCTCTCATGTTAAGGCATCCATGGTTTTAACGAGAGCCATTTTAACGAGATCATTTATTTATACACAATTATATAAGATAACTTCTAAATAATATGTTAAGACCCATTTTATAAAATTAATTAATGGTCCGGACGAGGGTCGAACCCGTGTCCTACTGCTTATATGTCTGACGCATTAGCCACTGAGCCACACAGGCAGTATGATATATATATATATATATATATATATATCACTTCGTAAATCTGAAAGAATATACCTATCCTTGCAATCTTCATATTCTAGAGCTTCATTCATTAAGAAACGTAAGATCTATATGTATATTTGCAAGTTAACAATTTCCTATGCCATATCTAGCTATTATACTCGGGTTATAAACAATTTTGCTTCTGATAACCGAAGACTTTTCAGACTGGCTAATAAGTTATTATCTCCCCCAAAACCAGCATTACTACCATCTATAACTAACATTTCTCCATTACAATTAGGCTGTCTCTTCTCCAAAACATTTTATAATAAGATTGACTTCATCATAATAAAGATCAAAAACCATAACCCTACTGCCAACTATCCTTCAATCATAGTTACCCCATCAATATCTACTTTCTAAGTTTTTTTGTCCGCCACATATATCTCTCATATCTAAACTACTACATGCGTCCACTTCAATATATCCCTCTGATACTGTTCCACTATCTATTTTTAAACTCCGATTATCTATGTCCAACTATATGTAACATCATTTCATATTCCTTAAATTCCGGTACTGTCCCTTCTATTTTTAAACAAGCTATAATCACTCCCATTCTTAAAAAACCTTCACTCGATCCTGAATAAATTCTCAATTATCGCCCAATTTCTCAGCTACCTTTGGTGAGTAAAATTTTGGAAAGAGTTGTCTCTCGTCAACTAATCTCCTATTTAACCGCCAATAATCTCCATATTCCTTAACAAGGTAGTTTTAGCCGAGGACACTCCACAGAAACAACACCACTAAACGTAATTGGTGTAATCACTTCTACCCTTAATACTAAAAATTGCTGTCACCTAATGCTGGACATATCCAGTGCTTTCGATACGCTTGATCACAAAATTCTACTGTCCCGTCTATACCTGCATGGAGTTAAATACCTTGCCTTCTCATGGTTTACTTCATATCTATATGACCGTAGTAACAGTGTAAACATATATAATTCTTTTTCTTCCCCTTCTCCTATGAAATATGGTATTCCTAAGGGATCAGTAATAGGTCTTTCACTTTTCTCAATTTATTTATACCCACTACCATCCATAATATCTAAATATCTAAATATCTATTACCATCTACTTACAGATGACATATAACTATATATGTTTCTTCTAACTAATTCATCACCAGGTCTCAATAAGCAACTCTCCAATTTTGCTAATAATATTAAAGAATGGTTTATTTCTAATAATCTTCTCCTTAATACCTCCAAAACTACGCTGTTGAATATTTCTCCATTACCGACATACTTCCCTCATTTTCTTATTGATAACATTGTAATATCTCATTATCCTACTGTATCTAACGTAGATGTACTTTTTGATTATACTCTTTCATTCATTCCTTATAAGGAATAAATGAAAGAAATATATATATATATTACTGCAATCACTAAATCTGCAAATTATCATCTATTTAGAATTAGAAAAATACGAAAATCAATTACTGTATCTCTTACTAAAACTCAAGTTAATTCCCTTGATCTCTCACGTATAGATTACTGTTCCTCAATCCTTATCAATCTTCCATTATCCTCTATCTCTCCCCTAAATCGAGTTATCCGTTCATCAATGCGTACAACATATAACCTACCTATTCGAGATCATTTATCTACTTACTCATACCAACACTTACCTCCATGGTTCCCATTTAACAAACGCTCTGCTTATCGCATACTATCTCTTGTTCATTCCTGAATATACTCTTCAATTTGCCTATCCTATATTTATACTTCTCTAGTACAAATATTATCCCTTCCATCTCTTAGAAACCATGAATCTCATCTTCTATCTATTCCAATTTCCATCCCTCAAATATGAATACTCGGGCCAGGGCCGGCTTAAGGGGGGGGGGGCAAACCGGGCAATTGCCAGGGGCCCCATATTTTGGGGGGCCCATGACTTATTTGAGAAACATTTTTTTTACTATTTATATAAAAAAAAAATTTCTTAACTGTATTTTTCTTATATATTATTAATTATAATTAAATAAATAAAAATAATATAATAAATTAATTAAATATGAGTCATTTAGGCCGATTTGAAAAGTGAATTTGACAAAAATATCTAAATTTACACGAAGATATGGTGGAAACAGGTACATGAAGATGTTGGAGCACATGCTAATAGTGATCACCGTAGATCATATCACACATTTCTGCTATTCAGATAAAATAGTATGAATTCATACTATTTTAAACGGATTGATAAATATTTGTTTGATAAACTAGAAATTGATAAATGATAAACGTATTAAGGGAATTAACCATAGTTTAATCTTAACAATTTATAATTCTATAATTATAGTTTACGAAAAAAAAGTATACTTTTTTATATTAAAATTAAATATGAGATATATATTAAGATATATCTTAACTATGATTTCTGATATTTGTAAAGGATTATATGAACATATATTATATATTAACATTATATTTAGTGACAGATATTATTTATAAATATATATATATATTATATAAATATAATACTAAAGGCATTTTTGCAATTACTCAACTAGTACTAGTAACTTACAACTGAATATTTAGATTTACATCACCCTCATCTATATATTTATACATAAATACACACAATGGCGATATTCTTATTGGAGAACAGGTGATAAGTTATCACTTATAACTTAATAATTGAAGAAATATAAAATTTAAAATATTATATTATATATCAGTGTACTCAATTCCAGATATATCACATGTAGATACGTTAATAGTCATTGTCATATATACAAAGTTAGGTATTATTATTATATAGGTATTTATTGATGTACCTTAAGATTCATTATCATATTGGTCAATATTTAGCTAACGATTTAGTCAATTTTTTTAAAATAATAATATAATTATAATAGATTATAAAGCTCAAAGTTATGAAAAATCCAGCAATATGTCTAGAAGATTCAATAAAATGAAAGATATCATAATATACCATAGTCCATTGTCAATGGATCCCCATATATGCGCTGTGCATTCCTTAAATTAGGTTGGGCAAAATGCCGTTGAATCTTAGAAAATTGTAGCAATATTAATTGCTTTCATCCCAAATAAATATAATTTATTTAGCCAAACCAAATAAAGAATATATTAACATCTATATTAAAGAAGAATAGAATATGTTTTATTAAAAGCATTATCGAATATAATATGGTCATCGCAAGCAGTATCTTGTGGATTTCTCAAAATTACATAATTTATATCTGCTATTATATATGTTAAAATACTACTAAAATAATATTACTAGATTCAACGTATTTATTCAATAAATTGCAAGAATTTGAGACTTCAATATTATGAAAACCGTGGAGCTAATTATTTTGTAGACTAAAGTCGATCAGAAAAGCATTGCAATTAGGTAAAATTTAGATAAAAGTGGTATTAAAAAATATGTATGTAACTCTAAATATATAGGCGAGAAAATAAATGATTATGAGGAGTTTATTAGAGTATACAAACAAATTATAAAATAATTAGTATAATGATAACATATGATAATATCATATGAATTTACATCATATAAGAAGTTAAAAATGACTATTTTCTAACAATATTTGACAAATTAATTTATATATACTTATACGTATAGGAAATATTAAAAAATATAATCATGTAGTTATTACTAATTATATAAATAATATGTATATATATATCATCTGACATCAGCAATTAAGATGATTAGTATATAATATAATTCATTATTAAACATATATTATACCATATTGATATACCTCAAATGAATGGACTATACAAAATATATTAATATATATATATATATATATATATGTGTGATGGGTTAGGTATATCCAATTGTAGACATTTTCATCCTAATATATTGAATGGTAAATTAATTACACTTGAGAGAGAAGCTTCTCTAAACTTAAACTTATAAATAATTTTCTATGCAATTATCTCAATAAATACAATAAATACACAATAAATACTTTCAAGTCTGTAACATTATATTTAGAATCAAAGCTAATTAATTAAATTGATACTGAATAAATAACAATGATTTATAAGAGGAAATCGAGTAAAATAAATATGTACGAATTCTATCATTTAACCTATACTTATATCATTTTTATTAATTAATTTGTAAATTATAAAATATTACATTGCAATGATTTTAAGTAAGTACCATAATACCTATTTACATCCATAGCGTGAAGGAGACCCCCATCTATATAGTAGACCCATTAAAGAGGGTCTCCTTAACACGATACATGTAAATATATATGAAAAAACACAATTTTTTAAAGATTATAAATATTTTTACATAATTTGATCACGCATAATAGAATAATAATACATAATTTATATATAAATAAATCGAAGAGTTATAGATATTAGTTATTTCTAAAATAGCCCATTTAATATGTTATAACATTCTTATGGGGCACATACGTTTTTTTTGCCCGGGGCCCATAGTATGCTTAAGCCGGCCCTGACTCGGGCACTGAGTTATATTGGTCCAAAACTAAGGAATTCACTCCCACACTATATTATATCCATAAAATCGCATAAAACATTCATGAAATATATACAACAATTGATATCAGGTGGCAACCTGTAATACTAATATTGTTTATCATTATTATTTTATTTATTAATTCTCGTACGGTATATTCTATTTATTTTATTAATGGTATTTATTTTTTTACCTAATTTATTATTTGTATTCTATATAGTTTATTTATGAATACAAATTTTTTTAAATAAACTTTCAATATATATATATAAATATGTATATATATATATACAATTATATATATATATATATATATATATATATATATATATATATATATATATATATATATATATATATATATATATATATATATATAGTATACATGTATACTAACTTCAATAGAAATGAAGTGCTCTTGATGCTGTCAGAATCCTGTATAATTATTATTATATTAAGTAAATATTACATAATAGTTTATAATTAAAAACATACTCAACTAATTGATTATATGATCAAACATAGCTATTATGTCAGATTATCTTAACAAGTTTAGACTATAGTCTAAACTAGTCTAAACTAGTATATATACTGTATAGTAATGTAAATAGAAAGATATATTGTAATTATTCATTATATGTGTGTGTGTTATATAGTAGATTCAATATGTTCTATAGCATATATGCATGTACACATGCATTATTCAATATATATATATATATATATATATATATATATATATATATATATATATATGTGTGTGTGTGTGTATTTATGGAAATGTGCCTATATATAAATTGAATAATTAATGCTTAGATTTAATTAATTACCCGATATAAAGATATACAATGTACAATGTACAGTGTACACTGTACAGTGTACACTGTATAGTGTATACTATACTGTATATAGTACACTGTCTCCTAATGAGTGTATCTACTATATATATGCACTATAGTATACAGTTTACGTATATGCATACATAGGTAACGAAAGTAACCTAATACGGACACTTTAACAATAAATGGTCTTAACTTTTTATGATTCATTATTTTTATTCATAAATTATAATATATTAATATTATATGATTAAAGATATTATTGTGATTTTATAATTTTATTTAATCTTTTTATTCCATGTATAACGGGGGTGTCCGTATTCGGTACCCATGTCCGAATACGGACACCCTATATACCACTAGATAAACTATATATTATTGATGAATAAACCAGATAAATTACAATTACATTATTTATAATTAATTTTATGAATAATTTATTCTAATTTAATTAGTTAATAATTTATTTATTTTTATTATTTTTTAATTAATAATACAATTTGAGTATCTAATTAATAACATTTTTAGATTTATCTTTATTGGTGGTATTAATATTTTAACGCACGCGATTTTTATGAAAATCAGAGTAGTTCATACGCTGCGCGCTGACTGGTTATAGGGTGTCCGTATTAAGACATTTAGAGTGTCCGTTTTAGGAACTTACATGACCTCTAGATATATGCTTAATTAATATTTGATAACAAATATAGAAACTATATATATAATTTTAGAATGCTTTAATTTTTAATAATATAATATTATATTTTATATCGATACATTTGTATATTCTTGAGAAGGTTTTAAGTTAAACAATTTATTCATAAATTTAAAAACGTAATAAAAAATCAGTTTATTGGATATATCAGCAATATTTTGAATAATAAAAAAATAAAAAATACTTTTTTATACTATTTATATAATTATGAATATTTTATTAATAACATTTTTTTTTTAGGATATATGGTTTCCGAGATACCGAGAGTGTCCGTATTCGGGCACTGTCTGTATTCGGTTACTTTCCCCTATACCTATATATATATCATTAATTTAATATGTAGAAACTGTAGAATAAAATAGAATAGAATAATAATATATTATGTAAAGTATATTGTTTTCATTTTATTTTTTAATATATTATATTCTCAATCAGCTACCAGAAATTAAATATAACTAGAAATGAATATAACTTATAATGTAAGTTATAATATAACATATAATATAACTTAAAATATAACTTGTAATATAACTTATAATATAACTTATAATATAACTTATAATGGTTCCATTCGTATGATTCATTTATTTAATTCAAATGTATTTTTTTAAATTTTGTAATCATTTTTTTTATTATATGTAATTTTGGTTTAAATGTTTTATAATGTTTTAAATTTGTTATCTAATTTTTAAGGTTATTCACATTTGTAATATAATTTATATAAATACTATTTTTTTAAATAATATAATCTCTTCTTTGTCTGAAGTTATATATTTTATTTTTATTTAAAATATAAGTTAATTATTATTATATAAATTATAATATACCTCCTATATTAAATATAGCGTATTAAAATATACAAAATTATCTACTTTCGTATACACAACTTAATGATAGTAATTGTTAATGTTTATTTATTTGGTTTAGTGTGAATAAATGTGAAATGTGTTGACATAACCAAGCTTTCAAGTTAATGTGTATACATATATGTAACAATATATATATATATATATATATATATATATATATATATATATATATTTATATATGTTACACATATAATACGTGATATATTATGCAAGAGCCTATAGGCTGGTATACCATAGTAGGTCTAACATACTATATTCATATTGTAAACTAAATACAGGTAATTAGAGATATACTACCATAATATATAGATATACTACCATTAATAGTGACAATAAATAAGAACACATTGGTGATAGAATAATTATATAAATATATAGTTAATTTATTAAAGGGATTAGCGGAATTTGAAATTTGTTGAAAAAACATATTTTAATTATTTTTAATCAGTTAGTTTAATCAAGGAAAGTATTATTTAATATATATTTTATTTCCTCTGAAACTTTTAGGAGAAAATTAAATATCTAATGTGATAAATAACAATATGTATATTTGATGTAATTCATGATTAAATAGGAATTCGAATAATGCATTATGATGAAACAAATATTACGTGGGATTATTACGCACAATATTGTATGCAGGGGTCATATATTTGTATTTTACCTAGATCGGTATTGCTATATCTTGCTAATGTAAAATTCTGCAACATACATGGTGCCTCGATTTATGTAAATTAATATGGATACCCATCACATTACACTTGCATTCAATAATATATATTCAAACAAATAATATTTATATTTAAGTACATTTGATTTTTGTATACGCTTTTAATCTGCGTTTCGATTATATTAAAATAAACATTTATATTATATATTTATACCGCACTATAATTGCAACATATAATTTAATTTAATTAAATAATACATTATATGTGATGATCCGCCAGCTTAAGAAATATAGATCGAGTCTCCATGCCTGTTGAATACAAATCACGTGACTATCTAATCTATAGATAATGGTCAACTATAAATCTATAGCATGCTGAGGTGCTTATTAAAGTTTGTTGTTAAAGTTCTATGGACATATTATAATTACAAAATAACTCTTGTATATTAAGTACATTGATATGGCTACATCCGTTGATACAGTACCTCATAATCGGAGTATCTACAAATTAACTTAATTAACTTATATTGGAATAAATAATAACGTTCTATTTGAATAATATTTAATGAAATATAGAATATTACCCTATATTACAATACAAACTATTATTTTAAAATATTTTAAAATATATAACTGTATGTTTGTACTATAATAACCTATAGGTTTGGTATACTAATGTTATAATATGACATACTATATATAGTATATGCTATAACATATAGGTATACTTATTGTTATACTTGTAATAAAACTTGCTTTATTTTATTTGTTTAATAATAATAATAAAATAATTATGAGTTATTATATATAACACTATAATTAAAAAGTAAGTGAATGAATTTGTATTGACAAAATTATGGTAGCTGATTGTTATTTAAATTGGTGAATTGGTAAACATATTTTATTTCAAATATCAGTCTATTTAATTATAATATCTAGCTTATTCTAATTTCTATATCATTATAATGTCTACTTAATTATAATGTCTTACTTACTTACTTAATCCCGTAACCTGTTGGTCGATCATACTATCGTAGAGGGGATGTGAATCTCGGAAAATACACATGTTTTTTTCAATTTCTCACGGTCCAGTGTATTTTCGAGAAGATCACCGACATCAATTTTTGTTCTTTTTGTCCATTTAGATTCTAAATTTTAGAATGTATACCTAATTCTATCACCTACTCGGTATTAATATCCACGACTACTATTGCGTAATACATACCGATTACGCAATAGCTGGCACAGTCACGTGTCACGGTATCATGTGACTAGCCTTGTATTCGTGTACAGCGGTGGACGAGCGTTTCTTAAAACTCTTAGACTGCCGACGGTATCTGTTGTAGCCACCGAAACTGTTCATTTGAATACCGGAGAAAGCCATGTCCACGTCTTCTCCTCGTCGTTATAGTCGAGATATTCGTTATACCAGATATTCGCTATAGCCGCCGAGAGTTGTATTACACAACGACGACGATTCGCTAGCGTACTTCCGGTTTACTATAGTATCGCGTAATAGGCCTGTTAAACGCGTACACCTACTACACTTGATCGAGATGTAACGAGATGTAACGACATATTCGTCAGCTTCTTAGATATGATCCGGTCAGTAGTGCTGCTGCATACACACACGTACACACAGACTACCTATTGTTCTATAGGTATGCTAACAATGCTAGTAACGCGAGCGCACGTTCACGAGTAACATCAGGCATAACCTAACCGCACACGCGCGTTTATAACGTGCCGTTGTTTTATCTGGTAGGCTAGCGTTGTTCTCTCTCTCTCGCCCCGCCTGTTGTCGTAACCTCTTCATTATTAATCGGTCGTAATCACTGAAGCGTATCGCCCACCGTTCATTACGTATTGATGACGTGCTCGAGCCTGAAGTACGGAACACCTCGATCACAGTTCTGTGGGGCGTTACCGATGATTGTGTAACGCGAGCGTGTGGTACCGCGCAGGTAAATGTCGATTAGTAGATTGCAGAATTAACTTTAATAATAAACAACATATAAACAAGCGTGTATTCTATGTTATAGTATATAGTATATACTATAGTATAGGGATGTTCACGGTTCGAGTCAGTTTATAAAATAAAACCTATAGGGTCGGTCTCGGGTGTCTATGAAATATAATGGTTTCGGTTTTTAATCTGTTTTTCGGGTCGGTTTCAGAATTGTATAGTATATACTGAAACCGGTTTTGGGTTTTGAATAAAAAATATGATTTATAATTTGAAAAAAGTATATCATTTGTTTATAATGATGAGTGAAATTGTATTAGGTTATATATGATTTTTCAAAAATTGTATTAAATTAATATTTTATAAAATATTACAACTATTTTATATGTATTATTATTTAATAAATAATATGTATATATGAAATCAAAATTCAATATCTAAAACCAAATATATAATTTTCGTCTGGTTTAATTATTGGTTTCGAAACATTATCGTCTGGTTTCATTATTGGTTTCAAAACATCAGAATTCAAAAAATATCTGGTATCATACCAGGGCTCTGCAGAGCCATGGTTTTGAAACTGTCTCGAGACCACATAATTGTGACCCTTGAACATCTCTAATATAGTATATAGTATATACTATAAAATAGAGATGCATACCAGGCGGTATATAACTGGCCACATTAATATATAAATAATACTATTAGCAAATAACAATAAGCAATTAATAATATAATTAATCGTAAGATATATAAATCATGTACCTAGGGGAAAGTAAACGAATACGGACACTCTCGGTATATCAGAAACCATAAATCCTACAAAAAAATGTTTAATGAATACAATATTCACAATTATATAAATAGTCTAAATAAGTATTTTTAAATTATACAAAATATTGCTAATATATCCAATAAACTGATTTTTTTATTACATTTTTAAATTTATGAAAAAAAATGTCAACTTAAAACCTTCTCAAGATTATACAAATGTATCGATATCAAATATAACACTATATTATTAAAAAATAAAGCATTCTGAAAATTGTATTTTTAATTTTTATATTTGTTATCAAATATTCATTAAGTTATAAGTATATATCTATAGGTCATATAAGTTCCTAATACGGACACTCTAAATGTCTTAATACGGACACCCTATAACCAATCAGCGCGCAGCGTATGATCAATTCTGATTTTCATAAAAATCGCGTGCGTTATAATATTAATACTACCAATAAAGCTAATTCTAAAAAAAATATTAATTAGATACTTAAATTTTATTATTAATTCAAAAATAATAAAAATAAATATATTATTAACTAATTAAATTACAATATATGTTTTATAAAATTAATTATAAATAACGTAATAACGTTAGTTATGCTATATTTTTATTTTTTTCATAATCATATTAATTATTGTTCTATTATATGGGGAAGTACTTACCATAGCAATATAAAATGTATTCAAATTTTACAAAATAAATGTATGAGAGCAATATATAAACTTGATAACAAAACCAATATTGATTACATTTTTTTAAGACATAACATTCTTAAATTTAAAGATATAATAAATATATCCATTTATAAATATATGTTTAGAATATATAACAAGCATTATTTGCATAGTTCAAGTTGTAAGTTATTTACCTATAATTTCTCTTTATATACTTTTAGGTTAAATAGAACATTCTTAATACCAAAAATAAGATTTGATCATGATAAATTTAGTATTCGTTACAAAGGCGCATATTTATGGAATTCTTTAAATACAACCATATCATCTTTGACGAATTTGAATACTTTTACAATACATATTAAAAACATGCTTTTAAATAATTATATTTAATCACTTCACTTTATCTGTATTGTTTGTTATTTTATTTACATGATCATCTTTTCTTCTTTTTAGCTCTTTTAAATTGTTCGTATTGTATACATATTTGTTATCTCTGTAGCCTTTGGTCTTTAGTTTTCTTTGATTTTTATAGTTTAACTTATTTATTATTTTAATATCTTTTTACATTATTAAATATTTTATTATATATTTTTATTATATTTTATTGTTATATACATGATGATTTCTTGGTATTGAGAGATATATTTAATTTTAGTGTATTGCTTTTTTATGAGACAGAATACGAATGAACAATATAGTATTGTAAAATATTTATTTATATTTATTCATTTTGTATTTATTCATTTTGTATTAATTCTCTCATTACCAAGAGCAGGTTGGTATCTCGATAAGTTCAATAGAACTTCTATACCATACCTGGGTTTTTGATCTCGGTCATCAACTGAATCTGATATTATTATTATATTATAATCATATAATATTAATATATTGTAATTTTTGAATAAAATTAATGAGTCATAAAAAGTTAAGACCATTTATTGTTAAAGTGTCCGTATTAGGTTACTTTCCCCTATGTAGGATCAATATAGAATAGGGAAAGTATACAACAGTCTAAAGGAGAATTTTATAAATTATTTATAAATATTTCTAATTATAATAAATTATAAATAATATATAAAATTCATCTAATAAATGACAATTTTCAAAATAATATATTATTAGCATGCTTAATAAATATGAGGTTTCGGTGTTTCCTAAATATCGGCACCCTTAGCAAAACTAGCTATACATACCGACAGGGTACACATCTGCTAGATAGAATAAACTTCATAGATAACCACTAATATCGCCTTTCTTTATTTAATTTATTAATAATTATTAATAACTCACGCAATTAAAAATAAATACAATTATATAAAATATTACATATTCTACTATCGTATACTACACACGCAGATATAAATTGTGTTAATTTGTTATAAAATAAATGTATAATTTACCATATCTATAACACACGCAATATATATTCTTGTTTGCAATTTAAGAATTTAAGAATGTATTAGAATATATTACCTTATATATTATAATATATATGTACAATAGTGTACAAGGTAATATAATATAACAATAGTAGTATATATTATTAAGCAAAGTACCTGTATTACAATATAATAGATAGTATACTATGTATACTCATATATGAGTATATGTATTATATATATGTGTGTATAAGCGACGCACACATATTGTGCGTGTGTATGTATATATATATATATATATATATATATATATATATATATTATATGTGAAATGTCGAATATAGTGTGTATAATATAGTGTGTATCGAATAAGATTGAATAATATCAATATAAAATGTAAAATAAGCATATACCTTTAAATAATGGCGGTTTTATGATTATTTATTTATTTATTTATTTATTTATATAGTCATTAAACTATTGATTATATCAGTTTCTATTCAATGTTTCACTCGTATCTGATTAGATGATTTATAACCTGAATATATTAAATTGAATTGATTCGTACGTTTATATACACTAGTTATATAACATAGGAAAATAGATGAAAATTTTTTAGTAAATATTATATGAATTTAGAGATAATTATATTTGCATCAAGTATTGTGAAAATATGTTTTTAAATACGGAAAAATTTAAATATTATCTAGAGGTGATATAATATATAGATTATATAGTAATAAGAAATATTTATGTATTATACTATTGTACTAAATATAATATAATAATTAACAATTTATTTACAATAAAATAGACTATTGACTTATTATTAATAATATAGCATTTTAATTAATTTGTATTGAAATAATTAAAGAATTAAATTAGAAATTCTTAGATGTTCTCAAGGCACATACAGTGACTTTTTTTTATTTTTAATATAAACTTCAAATTTATAAAAAAAAAAACCTTTTTTATTTTGTTCTTGGTTATTTTTTTTAAATTGTCTTATAATCCTTTTCAGAATGATGTTAGTTAAAGTTATGATGATTGTGATAATTGGACTTTATTTAATAATTAACTTAATTCAACATTGAATAGGTACCTATTACTTATACATTATATTCCACTAACTCCACTAACATATGTATACATGATGTATCGTGTAACACAATAACATATATTGTTGTGATCATGCGCATCATTTAAACTGCTTATTTTCAAACCGAGGGTTAGCTGTAAAACCATGTAAAGTTATAAGCTTTTAGCTATATATTATAATTCTATAAATAGATTATAAATATAGTAATAAATTACAGCCACCATAAAAATAAATATAAATATTAAACTCAGCTATAGTTATAATCTTTTTTTTTCTGTAGTTTATAAATGACCTGGTAATATTATCATATTCTTAATAATTCGCCTATTTATTATCATAATATTCATTTTCTTTAATTTGTGTTCAGTATTTTTTATTAATAATCGGTATTTAGAGTATAGGTAAAACATCCTAATACATAATACATATCGCTGTTAGCTACATTTTCAAAATATTAGAAAAATAAATAAAACAATAAATATTACTTCATTTATTGAAGTAGATTAATTGAAGTAAATTAAATAATTAATAATGCACACTTTTATTTATAAATAAAATGTTAATATAATAAATAATCTTATAAGAGTATATATATATATATATATATATATATATATATATATATATATATAGGAAACATTATTGAAGGAAATAATAGTATCTACCCTGTGTCGTATACAGAGCTGGGCACGATACTCGAAAAATTTATAATAGATACAATTACAATTACACATTTTTTTCTTATAATAGATACTACTACAATTACTTTAAAAAAAATCATAGTAGATACAATTACAAATACATAATTTTCTTAGTAGATACATCTTAGTAGATACAGATATATTATAATTATATACAATGTATATAGTATATATATATATCAATTATATTTATATATATTAATCGATGTTGATTTGAAAGTACATATCGAGGAACATTAAGCGGGTATCCCACTACAAGTATTTTAACTTTAAAACTATTTTCTATAAAGTTAACTATAATTTTACTGGGAAACCCACTTACTTTCCGGCAACTTGCCTGAAATATAATAACTTTATAGAGTATCCCATTCCAACTTGATAGAAAATGGTTTTAAAGTTACAATATTTCCGGTAATTTGCCGGAAAATCTTGTAGTGGGATACCCCCTTTATACGGAAATAATGTCCGGAAATGTTTTATAGAAAGTGATTTTCTAGTAATTTGTAGTGGGATACCCCCTTTAAAGTTACTATTTTCCGGAAAGTTGCCGGAAAGTAAGAGGGTAACTCACTAAAATTGTAGTTAACTTGCTAGAAAATAACTTTCGCAAAATATTTCAGGACATTATTTCCGGAAATACTGCTAGTGGGATACCTCCTTTAAAATGACATATTACATATTTACATCTTATAACGTGTTCTTCAATAGATGATATAGAATACATTTGTTGATATTTATTGACATTTAATGATGCCCACAATAAATATGTTAGTGTATTAGCGTTTAAACTAATTAATTTAAACGAAATAATTATTTCATCTGAAATTATACTATGAGCCATTACAGACTATAAGAAATATACATTATTACAATATACTATTTTTCAACTAAAAATAATCAGCGACCTTTACTTTAGAATATTAAACATGAATAAAATAATCAATTATACAAAAAATTAATTATTAATAAATTATTAATTATTATTATTTAGAATTATCATATTTATTAAAATGATTTTATCTTTCTATATAATATATAATTTTGAATTATAAATCAATTATTATATAAAATATATTATCAAAATAATTTCTTTGTTTTCAATAAATGTATATAATGGTTTTTGAGAATAAATCACTATAATTGATATATCATAATTCTTAATGTGCAACGCACATTGTGCGTTCACACAATAAATTAATTTCAATATTTAAAATAGATATTTTATTAAAAAATATATATATATAATGTATATATATATTAAAATTAATTATAAATGATATTATAAAATATTGATATAAAATAAATATAATGACCAAATGATATATTATTTAATAAAATGTATCTGTTTAAATAATTGTCTTAGTAGATACGTATCGTAGATACTATTTATGACTAATAGATAAGATTACAAATACTTTTGTAATTTTTATAATAGATACAAATACAAATACAAATGTATCTACGATACTGTATCTATTAATGCAAAAAATCAGTATCGTAGATACATTTGTATTTGTATTTGTATCTATTATAAAATTTTCGTCTAGAATTTTCTTTAATTTAGATCACAATTGTGATCTAAATTAAAGAAAATTCTAGACGAAAATTTTACAAACATTTATAATTTGAAAGTTCTACATTCTAAATCTGATTTTCGAGTCAATTTTTGAGTTACAAATGTTATTATCATAATATATAACATATTCATATTATATTTCAAGTAATTGTATTTTTTATTTTAAATATAAATGTTGAGTTATAATTTACATACCTAAACATTATATATAATGTATATAGATATATTAGTATGTATAATGTAAAATATAATACATATTATGATGTATACTTTATATATATATATATATATATATATATATATATATATATATATCGACAAGTTATAATGTATATCAACCTATAAATATTGTAAAAATATTAATATTTCAATGTGAAATTTATAAATTATTCTAAACAAAGTCAAATAGATATTTTTGAAGATTAATTTTCGGATAATTTACATTTGCAAGGCTATATGTATTGATCAGTGTATAATGTATTACTCAGGGTACCGATATTTAAACTAAACGACTGCTTTACAAACTTACTAAATCTACAGTGGAATATAGTATCTATAGGTATAGATGAATCTATATGAATCTACATTAAGACAAAAATTGGATACATTAATTATGTATAAAAAGATTTACGGCGAGTTTATTATTAATAAATATAGATTTATCACAAATCGATATGTTCATGAATGAAATATAAAAGTGACGGATTATGACAACTATAAGTTGTGGGTGTAATGGTTTGCTATTCAAATGAGCAAATCAATGCAATGATACATTAGGAAAAGAGAACAGGTATTAAACACGGTATCTAATTTACTTTGTTTATAAATAATAGTATTATGAACAAAAGATGAATTGCATTCCAATATTGAAAGTGCATAGAATATAAATCCTTTTATAGAAAAAAATATAAATAATCATTAGTAATACACATCTGAATATTCAATAAATAAGTATATATATATATATATATATATATATATATATATATATATATATATATATATATATATATATATATATATATATATATACACACATTAATACATAGTAAGTGAATATGAAGATTGAAGCCTATATTTTAGCAGAAAGTTATACCAATATCTTTGAAGATATTTACAAATTCCAAAGTAATTCTATACAAATGGGTTAATATATCCAATTATCATTATGCCATATTTAAAGATGGTAGTTCAAATTCTACCATAACATTCTTAAACTACTTAAATATTCTTCAAATAGCTAGATTATTTCAATTTAAAGCTAATTAATACGATGGTTTTGCATTAACCGTAAATAATAATTTTTATAGCAGGTGGATTAATTATTGTAGGTAAATTATTTATATAAATTAAGATATAATTTACGATAAGATAAATAAAGATATTCATTTAAGTAATCATTTTGACACGCTTTGTAGAAATAAATTTTATATAATTTCATAATATAATTTGAGTATGGATGTTAGGTAGTCATGGTGGATTGCTTTATGAGCCTGTAGTAGAGTTTTATATAGGATTATATGTCGTATAATATACGTATACGTGTATACAGGTAGCCAGTGTAGTTTAGCTAGGAATTGAGATATATGAGTATGGGAGTATTTTGGTATGTTGAATATAAACTTAGATATAGAGTTTTGAAGAATGTGGAGTTTAATAATATATGATGAGGGGGTATTCTAAAGGATAACATTGCTGTAGTCGAATAGAGGTAGTATGTAGGCAGAAGCTATAATAGTAGCAGTGGATATTGGATATTGAATGACGAATAAGGCGTAGTGAATGTAGTTGATCATTTTAGTGTTGATAGTTTTAGTGTTGATAGTTTTAGTAGTTTTGTTATGTGGGACAGTTATCTATACACATTAAAAGTATTGTCAAATATAACACCAATATTTTTGACGTGCGTTGATACATGATGAGCTGTCCATTAATGTTGATTGGAGATGGAGTTGGTAAAGTTTTACTTCAGACTGGAAGGTGAAGGAAGATAGCCACAGTTTTAATTGGATTAAAGACGAGGGAGTTTATTGTGAGCCAGTTATGAATTGTAGTAATAGTAGAGGAGAGGATGTCAGGTGCAAAATTTTCGTTTTCTGTACATTTTATATAAAGTTGGATGTCGATATTATTCCTCATGTGTATGGAAGCTAATTGGATAATTAGAGAAAAGGTGAAGAAGGGGAATTATGTAAATATTAAAGAGTATTAGTCCAAGGACCGACCCTTGGGGAACACCGTGAGTTACAAGACTGGAAGATGAACTGTTTGAGTGAACTAAAACTGAGGAAGTTCGGTTAGTTATGAATGAGGATAGCCATTTGTGTGCAGTACCAGTGATACCTATAGAAGTAAGACGATGTATGATAATCGAGTGTCGAACGAGGAGGAGATTTATAGGATGTTGGAAAAGTGCCGGATTCGAGAGATTCACAGAATATATAATTTAGAGGGATAGTGAGGGATTCAGTGATTTCGGGTAAAGGAAAGAGGAATAGTGTCAAGAGGAGATGAACTTTTAGTTATTTTAAGGAGTGTGCCAATGTCTAATATGTAAGGGACTGTAAATACATTAATTAAATGAGTTAGCAAGGTGGTGGTTATTAAAGAGTTATATGGTGGGAGATTAGAGTACTTGTGAGCTTATGATGGAAATACTCATCGAAAGTTGATGATAGGGTGTCTGGTGGAAAGTCGGGTAAAGTTTTCTTTTTATTTCGCCCAAAGTGTTTCGAAAAAATGGTGAAAGTTTTCTTTTGATATTTCTTATATATATATATATATATATATATATAATTAACTCTAATTATATTTCATATACAATACGCTAAATTCTAACATACACGGGTACTATACCTATACGCATGCGTAAGTACGTACTTGATGTACTTAATGTACTTAATGTGCATGTCGAATAACTAATAATACACTAGAAAGTCAAATTAATTTTATAGAAAATAATTAAGGATAATATTACACATATAACATGAGTTATATATGCATGCATGCTTCTTAATGGGGAATCCCACTACCTGTATTTCCGGGAATAATGTCCGGAAATGTTTGCTATATACTGATTTTCTAGCAAGGTAACTATAATTGTAGTGGGATACCCCCGGCAACTTTCCGATAATATATATATTAAACATAGGTATATAACTATAGTTACTTAAAGGGGGTATCCCACTACAACTTGCTAGAAAATCATTTTATAGCAAACATTTCCGAATATTATTTCCGGAAATACTGGTAGTGGGATACCCATTTATAGTAAATACATAATTATATTACAGAAGATGTGTGTAGGTATGTAAAAACCGATAATTATTATAGTGAATGTATAGATTATTTATATTCATATGTATAGATTATTTAGCCATAGTTTAAGACTTGGCATGTAATTGACGCATGCATCTATAGTATAAATACATTACTAGCCGGAATGTCATTAATACAAGTTATAATAAAAATCTAATACATATAGCTAAAGAATTTGTAACCAACATCATTTATATATTTATTTTAATGAAAAATATAATTTATAAATAATATACCTGAGTATACACTATAGTGTATACTCAGGTATATATACTATATATAGTATACTATATATATATATATATATATATCATCAACAACATTTACTGTTATTAATACTTATTTATTAATTATTGAAATCAAGAATTTCAATAATTAATAAATATTAATTATTGAAATAATTAATATGGAATAATCCTGGAGTAAAATTACGAAACTCTAAAAGTTTAGATATTTAAAATTATACTTTTACTATAAATAGTAGTTCAAAAAATCTAGATTCGAGATATGAGAGATTTTACTAATGTTATATTCCAAGACAGACATTACACACTTGTATTACTTGTTGGTATCCGATAGATGGATCAAAGTAGACATAATAAATCTAAATATAAACTATTATTATATTATAAAAGAGTATACTCTAATAAAATTTATCCGAACAATGTATATTAATATATGTAAATATATATTCATCTATTTACTATTAAAAACTAATATGTTTTTAAAGTAAACATATTTAATAGTGAATTTAATTTATATTCTATTTAACATGACATTTAAACATATATTTGTTTGTATAACATACATATGTTTTTCTGTAAAAATTATATTAACTATTTTACTCGTATTTAAATTAAATTAAAAATAATTTAAAAGTATACAAGTTTAAACATTTGTTTTATTATGATTTAAGTTATTTTTAAAATTTTATTTTTCTGATAAATGTAATTATTTATATCTATAGAAACTATAAATAAATAAATAAACAAATAAATATTATTTTTGATTTTATTATTATTTAAATTATATTCGGATTGTATTATTAAGTGGATAATTGCGTAACATAATTATGTCATTCGATGTAAGCACAGAACAATGGAACAAACTCGCAAGGTTACGTTATGTATATATATATATATATATACAGTCAACTCGCGATATCTTAGTCTATCTAACTTAGAAACCCCGAACTCGTACTTTTTACAAATGATAGTTTGTTTGGACCTTATGTATCTAATAAGTATACTTATAGTATTATTATATGGTAGTATACTACCTACATATAATACATGTAAACCTAATTCTAGTAACTATTTCCTTCTAATCGTCAATTAATTAAATTATTTAAAGATACATTTCGTCAGTTCCTTCGAGTCTAAGTACGATAGTTAACTGTATATATATATATATATATATATATATATATATATATATATATATAGATACTCAATTGGTTTGGGGGGGGGTAAATTAAGTATAGAGTAATAAGGTTCAGTGGCGGTGATTATTTTCTCTAATATAAGGAGAGTAGTATAGTTAATAGCCTGGGAGATGTTAAGTGAGATTAGTTGTAGTCTACGTTGTGACACAGACGTGCGACGCAGTGGTCAGTTGGTTTCAGATGTATATTTAGTAAGCGGCCAAGGTCAGTTAATAACGATAGTTTTGTAGCGGTCAGTGTAGAGTAGGTGGGTCGGGATATTACAAGTAGTTCGGTTATGGGGTCAATAGTGGGTAGGGTGGTATTTGGTCTTATTATGCATATATTAATGGTAAGTTAGTATTTGTTCAGCAGAACTATGTGATCAGTCAAAGAGAATGTATTTATATATAGCATATATGCTACGGTATTTAGCTATATGTTTGTGGGTAGATGGGGAATTGTCAATGTAAAGTTATTGGGAAATTAGGGAAATAGATTACAGATATTACCATTTTATTTAGAGAACATATTTATGTCATAATATTAATATTTCAATTATATAGTTATATACCTATGTATGAATACATTTTTAGGACATTTTTGTAATAATGTAATATATAATCTGTAACAAATATATTTGATATTCTATTTATACTATAAACACTATGTATTATAAATTCTACATATCATAAATACTATATATATATATATAGTAAACAATTGTTTATTAATAAATGGCCTACATAATAAAATATCTATAAATTCATTTATGGATAGATTATAATAATAATACTTTTTTATTTATTTAGATGATATTCGTAATTAAAAACTATTGTATTGTTATCCTTAAGTACACTTCGATGTACTGTCTGTTTCGTGTGCGTTACCTAAGTAACCTTGTTAGCTAACATACAGTGTACGTAACCATTACGTAATATCATAATAGGTGTTGCGGAGTAGAGATATCACACGATAAGAACAGGTCTCACGCGAACATTCCTTGTTTAGACTCCATCACCGAGTTCACGGTCACCGGTTAGCCTCACCGATTACGTAATAACTAACTGCAGTTACGTAATAATTAGTATCGGAGGTAGTATTATCGTTACGTGGTGCGTTCTCACCGATGATGTCATCAACTGCAATACAATAACTATACGTAATTGTAATAGTAATACATTCATAATTCTAATAACAAATTCACTCATGAGACTAACTATATATTAGAAAACATATATATACATAAATATACATATATATAATATATATATATATATATATATATATATATATATACTTGTAGTGCGTAATGGTATCTTAATATTGCTGAATTTAGTTATTTTAAGAGTGAATTACGTACACATATATACCAATATACAGTTCGATCTATTCATATTACTAATATTCAAATAATATGTATGTATTAATATATAATTGTAGACAAATATATATTCGTATACGAGAATAATATTATCATTTTCATTCAATGCTTTTATTACATATTTATCATTTCCTATTCATTATATAAGATATTACATTCCTATAGCATACTTTACATACAGGTATACCGAATATAATAAGTATTCACAACGCCCTAAAGAAGATCACCTTCATTACTACTCAAGGAACGCCTTTATCCGGTTGTACTCAGGTCAAGGGTCGAGATTCCTGCTGGGCGGAATTTAATGTGTTAATGGAGCAGAGGTTAATATTATATCATTCAGTATTTTTATGAAACTGAAGGATATTTATATCGATTTATTAACTTATAATAATACATAACGTATTATATATATATATATATATATATATATAATGTAATATATTCGAAATAGATAGGTTCTTTGTAGGGGGAATAATAATAATTCAGATATGAACATAATAATTTTAATATTTTGTTATATCTTTAATTACATCATATTTATATTTTTAGATAGCCTTTACATATAAATAAAGTATAATATCATATTAGAATATTTGTTTATAAAAATATTACAAAGGGTCATTTATCGATGAATTTCCAAACTTCGCGATAGTTTCAAGAGCATCCGATATGTGGCGATAATTTATTAATTTAACTCATTATTATAAAATTATATATATATAATTAGTTAACATATAAAACAACATTATGCTTAGTTAAGATATAATACCTATACTTTATTATATTGTAATCATCATTCTCCCGTATTTAATTTGACCACCCTATAAATTAATCAATAATTCAACAGTTTTTATTATTGATTTAGTAAAATTTAATATATATATATATATATATTAGTGTTGTCACATTTTCTAAAAAGTAAGTCTCAGTATCGTATCAGTATCATTCGAAACTGTATCAGTATCGTATCAGTATAGTTCGACTGCTGTATCAGTATCGTTTGACAGCTGTATCAGTATCAGTATCAGTATCATTTGACAGAAGTCTCAGTATTGTTTGACAGAAGTATCACTATCAGTATCGTTTGATAATTGTATCCGCATCGTTTTACAGCAGCATAAGTATCGTATAGTGATGTAAACTGGTTCGGGTCTTGGAGATATGTGTGAGTATAAAATAGTTGAAAAAAAATCAGGTTTTAATATCTATATTTTAAAATGATGCAATGTGGATTAAAAGTGTCGCGGATACATACGAAGGGCGGGGTAGTTTGATTGACATTGGCGCCTATTCACACAAAGGACGCTATATTTAGTAACAGTGTCGCGGATACATACAAAGGGGGGGGGGGTAGTTTGATTGACAGTGACTCCTTTTCACACAAAGGGACGCTAAGCTAAGTAATAGTGTCGCGGATACATACACAGAATCGCTATGTTGGTTGAAAATGGCGCGAATAAATATAATCCCAAAGGTAAAATTGGAATGTATTTTAGATATCCAATAATAAATTTCCGAAATAATACGAATATAATATTTAAAGTCCGAAATAGTCCGAATCTAATATTTAAAGTCCGAAATAGTCCGAGTTAAATATTAAAGTACGGTCCGAGTCCAGTCCGAGTCCGATATATCATAAATTATACTGTATCAGTCCGGTATCAATGACCTAAAGTCTGAAGTCCGGGTCCGAAGTACGGGTCCGAATGACAACGCTAATATATATATATATATATATATATATATATATATATATTATATAGGGTATATAAGGTATACATTAATAATTAATGTATTTTAATTCTTTATAATCTATTAATAAAGTTTTTATGAAGGATACATATGTATTATTATAATAATTATTAACGCACTAATTATAAGTTCGGATAGTTTTCCATACATGTATTGATATTAAGAATTAAAGATTAATATTATTTTATTAATACAATTATTTTATAATATTTTAACCATAAAATAATTACCAAAATTAAATAATATCATTTTGTTAAGATTCAATTTTCTGGGATCTGTGAATACTAAAGTAAACAAATCTTATTACGGGTTATCCGCCAGGGCACCGTGTAAAGATCTACGCTGGACTTTCCGAATAGGTATCTAATATATATATATATAAATTTATCTCATATTTTGTCTCTCCCTATATAGTAATTATTTATTTGTGATTATACGTACCTATATTTGTTTATTTTTTCAAATTTGTTTTATTAAAATCTAAACTCTCCAATATATGATGATTGGGGAAATACAAGAAAATTATACAACTCAGTTATTTATGAATTAACACTAGGTACCCAATTTATACATTCACTATCCCGTATACACGCTTTGAACTCTACTTATATACACTGAACCCTATTTATACACCCCTCCTACAATTATAACCGATTACCAGGAAACATCAGTAAATCTTCATACAGCGTTATCACTGAATTGAATTCAGAATCACTGAATGAAGTATACATCGTGAATAACTACCAATACGTTACCGTCGATAAGGTATGCTGACAAAACATATGTACACACTATAGTAGAGTTAAGGTGTTATTGAATATGTATGTTTAAAGTTATACGGGTATAATATTATATATATATATATATATATATATATATAAATATATATATATATATAATAGTATACCATATAGTAGGTCTGATATTAATAATACACATGTGCATATATTTCGGTATGTTCTAAAATGTGAAATTGTATACAATATATATATATGTAATACATAAAAATAACATTTATTGTAAATACATTGAATTATTTATATAAATTAGCATAACGACTGCAGAGGACTGCATACAACAATGGCACCAATATTTACTATTAAGGGGAAGTTAAACTTACCCACATGTTCAAATATTCGCGCGAATTTGTAAATATTACAAACCAATCATTGTTATAGATCAAAAATAGCTAATCAAAACCCCTTATAGATCAAACATACCTAATCAAACACCCATCATATTTACAAATATTCGTTAACACGGATATTGCGATAGCGAATATTGTCGAGTGCGGCATCAGCTCGATACCCGAGATAACACGAGATAACTAAAACTGCCTGTATGGCTCAGTGGCTATGGCGTCAGACACACAAGCAGTAGGACACGAGTTCGAGCCTCGTCCGGACCATTAATTAATTTTATAAAATGGGTCTTAACATATTATTTAGAAGTGATCTTATATAATTGTGTATAAATAAATGATTGGCTCTCATTAAAACCATGGATGCCTTAACATGAGAGCGGCTTCGAAGGGACATTAGAGCCATATATGGTTATAAGTGAAAAACTTCATCTAAGTTCCTGGATGGGATGAAAGGACTCCACAAAATAAAAAATAACAATAACAATAACACGATATAACACGAGATAACACGAGATAACACCGAGTACCCCTCTACTGTAGATAAGCCGATGTTCGCGCCCCCTACCGGAATGGTGGAAGGTTAGGTATCACTCGTATCAGGACCTCGACGTACAGAAGCTTCACATCATGCCGTTCACTAAACCCAGTGAAGACGTGAAGATGCTCAGGTATGTGCGTGCGTATATACGCATATATATATATATATATATATTATATTATATAAATTATATAAATATATCTATATATATATTTATATATATATTATAATGATTGTATTAATAATAAACGTTGTTATTAACATCACTATATTGATATTTATAATAGTAATATTACTATTATTATGAATACAGTAATACACTACTGTATTAATAATAAAATGTATAGCATACATTACAACATATGTTACATCATATATAAAACCGTTGAAATTAGAATTACCAGATGGTGATTATATGTTATTCTAAATTATAATTACAATTTATAATAGATTATTATCACTTTGTTCTAATTACGTATGTACTTATAGTTACACAATTATAGATGTATTAAATTATTATTATCTATATTTATAATATATATATTAGAATCATATAGAGTGTAAACACTCTCACAAAAGTTTGACTAGGTATTTTCCCACTCAACTTAATAACAACATTACAAGAATATAAAATAAAAAATATAAGAAAATTGTAAAAGGACAATAAAATACTTATTTTAAAATTTCAATTTTGTATATCATTAGAACTATACATATATTATTAAATTGAGTTGATAGGTAAATTTGATTCCTTTAAATGAAAACTGTAATGAATAAATATGTAAGTATATACTTGAACATTGTTATCAATGAGAGGTCATATTTTTCAGTTATATACAAAATATAATATAATAAAAATATATATAAATAAGATATATATAAATTTATATACATTAAATTGAGAAAAATATATAACACAAATGAAATAAATGCATAAAATATGTAAAAATATAAAATAAAAAAATAGAAAAAGATTAAGAAACTAAACACAACAACAAATTTAAAAAAGTTAACTATTAAGAAGGGGTAATAAATAATTTAATATTTTTTTTAAATATTGTTTTAATCATTAATTTGCGAAGAAGATGGCAATGCATTCCATATATATATAGATAGATAGATCAAAAGTGTATTGAATTACTGCAGTAACCATGTTTATATAAAGAAAGATATAATTATATAACATATATAAACAAAATATATAAATGTGATAATAGTAAGACAAAACGACACGATACAAAAAAATAAGTAATAAACGGAGAAGTAAATAAAAATAAAAAATTGGATTATACGAGCCGTTAAAGCAATATATAGTATCCGATAATGCAAGTTGTCAAACAGGAGAGGTAACAAAACCGAAGGTATCGGGTTGGCAAGGCCCATATGGGATGAATCATTTCTCAAGGGTGGATGAGTCCCTAGTATGTAAGGTTTTACAAGATGTAATCGTAAAAGGTAACGCGTTCCAGTAAGAGCAAACTCTATTTCCAAAATAATCTCAGTAGCTTTGTTAGAAAAGCAACACTATTTTATATATGTTTTTATATTGAGAAAAACCAATTTTTAGATAAAGTCTTATAAATATTTGAATTTTGTGTACACATATATTGTAAAATTATAGGTAAATTTAGTCATGTATCTATTTATATATTTTAAATTACTATTTATTATAATATTTTGAAATTTAAAAATATTGAATTTTTATAAATTAGATCTATATCTAGATTAAAAGAAACAAACATTTTATTACCCTATTTTGCAATATTATAAGTGATTTAATATTAGACAAAAAAGTACTACCCCAATTAGATAACAAATAATTTAGATGACTTTCATAAATACTATTATATATTTGTATACGCTTTTTTAAAGGTAGCTTATTTTAATTTTATTTATAATAGCAATTGATCTACTTAGTTTTGCTCTGATATAATTTATATGATAATCCCAGTTAATATATATATATATATATATATATATAAAATATGTATTATCTATATAATAATGATATTCTATAGTAGTAATAGTCCTATACACACATATATATCTCTATAGGGATTATTGACAATTGAGTATAACTACCTAATACACTATAGTGTATACACGCTTCACACCCCCTTAGTATACTAACCACCCTATTGTAGTTGCGATGTGGCCTGGAAGGAGGTTGACCACTACGGCCACGTGGGTTACATCTCTTACATAACCTATTGTTTCGAGGTGATCAGGGACGCGTCCTTACCGTGCAGCAACGCCAACCTCAAGGACATATCGCTGCTCTACATCAAGGAGCTTATGGTTAGCGGTAGGGGTTAACGGAGGGGGGGCTTACGTCATCGAGTGTTACGTAATCGGTACAGAGGTATTACGTAACTATTAGGTAATCACTCTACGTAATATATATATACTTACGTAATATATACTAAAATATATCTGTGGAAAACGTTTTTATTTCACAATACAATGTAGATCAGCGCCGATTATATTTAATACTAGTATTTACATTTTATATTAATCACTCTTTGCGCGCGTGTATATAGGCCTGGGCTCGGCATTACAAGTCTCGTTTCGTCTGGTAACACAACATCTTTACACCATATACATCTCTAATAAATACACACATAAATACATATACATACGCACACATATATATATATATATATATATATAAATGATGACACTTATCTACAACTAATGAACATATTGTATATAGAGGTATCGACCAAATAAAGCCTAGGCTTTCACTGATCCTCCATAGACGTATGGTATACATAGTAGGTCGTATGTCTATAAACTGATTTCATTCATTCATTCAACTATCTACAGGTAAAAGATAAGATATACGTATTCGGATGGAAACATCAAACTGATAAAGACAAGAACGTATACAGGTTTGCGATCAAGAACTCCAACAACTTCCTGAAGAAGTGCATTATGGGAGATCTGGCCGACACCATATTCCAAGCGGAAATGACTTTCTACGAATAGTCTAGAAGAATTGTAAACAATACGTATGTAGTGTAAGATATAGGTATAGATCTTGTATATTGTTGTGTATTATATACCTTGTCCATTACTGTTAATAAAGTGAATTCGTACTCAATATAATACCTAATTAGGTACCTTACTTAAGAATCCATACATAATAGTATTACACAATCTTCTACTAGTCTACCAATGGTCGGTATGATTTCACATGAAGTGAATTATAAGTATACTGTATAATTTGTATAATTTATAAAACATGTCACTCAATAATAATAAGTACGCGAACTATAGTTTAAGTTATTATCTTGAATTGGAAACTACCTTATTAACGGTAATTGTATAAATTATTAATAAATTAATTATTAATTATTAATTATTATTAACTAACCATTATTATTTATATTAGTTAAATAATTATAATTATTTAACTTCTCACATATCTTCATTTGCTATCCATCTATTCCGAATATAATATACATCGCTGATAACTAAATACACCATCAATAAATAGACTATCTCTTATAAATAATATAAATGGACATTTATTTATATATATATATATATATATATACGTATATATTATGAATATGATGATGATGATGATGATGATGACAATTAATATTTATCAAAATAATAAAATAGGCATTCATAATAATTAGTTCGAACACAAAATTAAATGATATAATATAAACAAATGAAAAATAAAATATACATGTAAACAAAATATAAAATAAATACTATATAAAAACCAGTATACTAAATAGAACGGTATACTAAAACAAATATATGATTTATTATTGGAGGTAACTAGCAATATGGAAAATTAGTTTATTACCTTATACATGTAACTAATAGCTAGTAATTGAAGAGGGAGAGAGTTACAGTGATTATAATCTCCCTCCTCAACGTACTATTGGCAGTAAATATAAGCATTGATAGAAGAAGATTATATTTGTAATAAAGGACAGTGGATAATTATAATAGCAGGGAGAAGGACGAGTGCCTTCTAAGTAGGTCAGTATTATAGTTAGGGTGGATGGCTATAGTGTATAGGTTAGACGGATCATAGTTTATATGTGTTAGTGAAGGGAAACTACGTAACGTGATATATGATGGGTCGTAGAATCCGAGTTATGGCGTCAATGTAACAGGCTGTTACTAACAGGTATGTGGTTCCGATAGAGGGCGGGTGATGCTATGATGAAACGCTATCGTCCGGGAGAAAAGTTAGTATCGAGGAGAAGTAATCAATGTGCACATGGGAAATAACTACAGCGTTAATATGAATACTATAGTATACTATAACTATAGTTATATTAAGGTTAGCGACTTTTTAATTGTTTGTATTCTACATCTATGGGTTCCTATAGATGGAAATTAACAGTTTTTATATAGAATAGATATGTTTAGTAAAATATCGATTTCTGTCAAATATAAATCATAGGTTTTTAAAGGAGGAAGAATGAGCTATCTAAACATTGTCCAATCTAACATCGGAATAGGAAGAAATATATGCATACATATTTATGACAGTGGTATTTGCGATATTGATAAGAAGATATCTAAAGAGGAGCCATAGTAGTATCGTATTTGCACATTCTATTAATACTGAGTTACAGTTTGAAGGAGCATAGATAGGGTAGAAAAAATCCGAATTTCATCCGCGTAAATATCACAGTTGGTGATAGATGATATTATCAACAGATATACTTAATATTATATTATCATCTTGATAATATGATATTAAGGATATTATTAATTATATCAGGAATAGAGCGAATATAAAGTGGGATTAATATTTGACCTATAGGTATACTATAGTATACCAGGTATACCGACCCTTGGGGAATACCCGCGTGTATGGGATATTATTGAGAGTATGTTCAATAACAGTATAAGTATGACGAGTTGAGAAGTAAGAGTATAGCCAATTTAAAATATAACCATATATATATTAATCATAAACGTGGTCGAGATATGAGTGAAATATAATAGGCTAATATTAGAACTAACAATAAATAAGTATTGGATCTAAGAGATAACTAGATGGAATCGAATATAGGTACTATACTGTTAGGAAAAAAAAGTTGAATGAGGCGTATACAAAGGTTGAATTTATGTTCGTTTAGTCAACCTTTTAAAGGTTGAACGAAGCAGTGTATTTCAACTTAATTTGTAGGTGTCATTCAACCATTTATATTTACTCCCACTCAACCTTTTATAATTAAATTAGTAGAACCATTAAATATAATAATATAATAATGGTATTTAACAATACTAATATTTTGAATATTAAATACAGTTTTTCAATGTTCACTAATGATTAATCATTATAAAATTATATTAATTATCAATATTGATACCCTTGATCACAATATTCTTTCCATTATACTTAATGAACTTCGTATATACCGTCAAGTCCACAGTTGGTTTATGTCTTTTGTTTCATCTAGAACATCTTCGGTGAAGATTAACTCCTCGTTGTCTTCTCCTTATGTTAACATACATAGTGTTCCACAAGGCTCTGTTCTTGGGCCTATATTATTCATTATTTATATTCTTCCTATTAAATCAATTTTTCACAAATATCCCAATATTCACTATCTTCTTTATGCCGATGATCTACATATATATACGTCATTTCTTAGTTCTAGTTATTCTGATCTGATTCAAATGTCTATGTTTAATTGTATTACTGATCTCACTAAATGGTTCTCTCATAACTCTCTCTCTTCTTAATTATGAAAAAAAAATTATACTTCATATTTTCGAGAACCAGTTCTCTTCTATAAATCACTCATCCTTTTTTACTATCTCTACCAACGTCTGAATCTATATCTACCTTCGGTTTCACTCTAACCTCTCACCTAGACTACTCTCCACATATTAATAACATGATTCGCACTGCCAACTATTTTCTATATAATATTAGAAAATCTCGTTATAAGTTTACCTTCGCCATGACGAAATGTTTAATTCACTCGCTAGTATTCATCAGACTTATATATTGCTGTTCATTATTATGTAATTTACCTGTTAACCTTATGTACAAACTTGAGCGTATTCAACGTCATGCTATAATACACGTATATATACGTGTATTATATAAACTAAACTTTATTCAATAGTTTCTATATCTGATTTAATGAGATCATTAGGCTGGCTTAAGTTTAGATATATGTGTATACATATGCTATTGTGTATTACACATAAGGCTAAACACAGTGGATTTCCTGAATATTTAGCTAAATCAATTACTATTCAGAGTTCGAACAGATCCAGTCGGAAGTGCCACATCATGAAGTTGGTGAAACGTTGGCATTCTCTGAATCAGCTTTCTCGGTTATTGCTCCGAAAATCTAGAATTCACTTCCTTATGATATTCGTTGTGTTACATCAATGTTGTTGTTTAAACGTAAACTGTATATCCATTTTAATTCATTGTAATTCGTTCTATTTTATTATTCGTTTCTATTTATTTTTGTTTTTGTTTTTTTATTATCTAAAGACGCCTATAACCACACAGTGTTTTTGTAGTTAATAAACTATATATAAATAAATAAATAAATATAATTATGATTATAATTGTTGACACATAAATGAAATTATGATGATTTTAACAACCCATAGTTAATTAAATAATTTATAATTTTAAAATAGTAACTTTATTTATTAAATACACAATATTAACTTAAATATAAATTAAAATAATAATTAATATTTTATTTACACTGGTACTAAATAAAATCAATATAACAAAATAAAGAAAATATAAATTAATATATTTTTTATATATTACAAAAGTAATGTATTTGTAAATGAATATATATATATATATATATATATATATATATATATATATATATATACTATAGTAGATTAATTCATAAAATAAAAGGTTGAATAGGTAAATAGAGCATTCGACCTTTGTATTGCCATGATTAAACCTTTTATTTTTAACAGTGTACTATAGTATACTAATTAGTGCCGTTTCAGTTGAGTGACCTCGGCGAAAAGCGCTCTGAAAAGATCAAATATATTATTATTAATAATATATGATATACTTATTTATAAATAACTTTTTCAATACTTTGCTTAATAATTGTAATATTGGACATCGTTTTCTATAGAATATATTCTCCTTATAAGGCGTTCTGGTCGATATTTTGTTTTGTTCAATATTGGGTCGATGATGGTAATTTTAAAACATGTAGAAAAGGTTCCAGTATTTAAGGAATTTGATATTATATCTAAGATTACATAGAGTAATAGGCTATCTAGTTTTTAATGATATTCATATCAATGAGGTGAGTAGAGCTAACTTATATTGCATGTAATTTAAATAAATAGAATAATTGTAATGATGAAATATATTATTTTAATAGAATAATTAATCAAACATATTTTGAAAGAGATATACAACAACAATGAACAAATGAATAACATAGTACAATAGGAGCATTATTTATAAGATATATGTATACTAGTATACCTATTATTATAGCTATTGTACCATATATGATAACTATTGTATGCACTTTCGAAGGTTATATATATAATAATCATTGTACAATACAGTTATATTAATAGTATACTAATTAGGTGTAGACCATATCGATTAGACAAACATAGAGGTCACGTGTTTACGAATAGTATTACGTAATTTTCTATATATATAATATTATCTTTTATTCTCTACTATTATTTTATAATATTATCATCATATTTATATGTACACGAATATAAAAGATGTCTTCTAATTCTGTGATTAGTCATATTTCAAATGAATCGCGATGATTGGTCAATAGATTCACACTACTAGGCACGTAATACGCCTTCGTTTAGTATTGCAGTGTTAGTAGGTAACGAGTTCCGTGCAATACAGGTGAATATTACCACATTATTATATAACCACACTAGTTGTAATGTGTATGTGTATGCGTTATTGAATTTAGTATATACATATATATATATATATATACAATACTATACATATACATTTATGATGTGTACAACGTACATTGTACGTATGTACGACTTATATTTATTACATGTATATACGTGTTATGTGTGCGCGTGTGCGCGTGTGTGTGTGTGTGTATGTGTGTGTGTGTGTTTATGTATGGAAGGAGAGTGATAGCATGACATGTTCTGTACACAATGTGCGATGATTAGTATACATTTCACAGGTAATACGTACAGAAACACTCGCGCATTACATGTATGCGGTGTTAGATCTACACACCTACACCATTGTTTTCTCTAAACAATAAGTTATATGCCTTTATATGGTAATAACTGTATACAGTACACCACATATGGTGATAATTCTAAATCTCCGCCTTCTCTTTAGATTAGTATACTACACTCTAGTGTAATGTCATTTACGTGCCTAGATTCACAAATTAAGTTGATATAATATTAGCATAGGTTAATACATATATATATATATATATATATATATATATATATATATATATATATATTATATATATGTATATTACTAATAATCTTCTTCCTCTCTATCTATCTATATCACTCTATCTTTCATATATCTTTGTTAATAACATATTCTAGATTAATTATATAACTAGGTAGATATCCCTGATATAACAATTACTAGTTTTGCATTAGTTAACACTATTATTTTGTATAATATATAATGTATATATAATAATAAATATATTATTATATTAATACCTATAGGTTATAATATTTAAATAATCATTCGATAATAATTATATACATATTTAAGTAAATTAATTAGTAGATATATTTACATATTCTGCCTTTCAGTTAATTCTGAATCATTCATAGAATACTATTTAAAAAGATACTTCTAAATATATGTCAGTGATGTTTATTGAAATTGTTATGCCGTAAAAATTTCAATTGCTAAATCAATTTAATTGCATGCCCTATCTATAATATAGCAATACAAATATGGTGTAGGCATAACTATAAGTATTATTATTTGTCAAATTAAGTAATATGTTATATATGTTATTAACTATTTAAATTATTAAATATGTTGATATTAATATCACTAGTATATAATATAAACTATAGTATAGTATATAAGTATATCATTGTATAAGGTATACTCTATACTATATTACACACACATATATATATATATATATATATTTATAATTAAATGTTATGCGTGATTAATTAATGTAACATAGTATTAACATAATACACAATATTATTAACGTATACTATTAACGTAACTACATTTTTAACTACATACTTAGTTACCTTGCCCCATAATACAATCAGTATAGGGGAAACATATGATATCTATAATGTTAACTGCTTCCGCTATAGCGGTGCAATTTAATATATAATAATCCTCCCGATGATAGTACTTTCATGGGTATCGTCTATCCATTTCCTTTTTATTGCCCTATTTGTTTGCCTTCTATGACTCCTTGTAGAATAGTTTTGTCACCTATACCTTAAAATATCTCCGAATTAGCTCTCTTATTTAGATATATATCACTATAGTGAACATTATCGATATATATAACAATGAAAACTGCACGTATTGTTTTCATGATATCACAAATATTTAATTAATCATCTTTATCATATATTACATAACATATATAATCTGCATTGATCAGTTCATACGCTGATTGTTAAAGTTAATTAATATTACCTGTCAATAATGTGTTTTGTTTACACCGTCACTATTTACTAGCTGTACTTTTACGTGCATATTCAATATTAATATATGTATATAACTAAATGAATACAATTGTACACTACGTATACATAGGGATATCGCTAAGGAACCACCAAGATATAATACCTATATATATACATATATGTATAGTAGATTTAGTTTGAATGGTTGAAACTCAACTATTCGAGATAAATCTAATCTTGGTCCCCCTTTTCTACCCAACTCTTATGCAACCGTATCTTCATGATATAGCATAATTTATATACGAATGTACATTACTGAAACAAAGTTTGATTACGACAGGGGCATAAATTATAGAAGAGACAGGCATCATGTAATTGTAGTAAACATATTGTAATTATACGTAAGACTATATTTGCTGATTTGTCACGGCCCGGAATAAAAACGAGCGTATTCATCATGGATAAGCTGCAGTAGGAGGTGATAAAATCATAGTGATATGATGTTTGTGACGATATAGATAGAGGAACAATGCACCATAATTCATTACAATGTATTAAACTTATACTTACAATGTATTACAAGAATCGGAACCTAGCATGTGTGAACTCTATAACACTTTAACAGCTGTTAACAATAGTCGACATTCAACAATATATATTAGATGTAATTGGAGTAGTGTAGGTAATAGTGTAGGTAATAGTGAATGGAATCGGATAACACTTAGACGAAGAGCATGCAATATGCTAGACATGAAATAGTGGAAGTTAAATTAAACATCATCAAAACGTAACATTATCATGAGGATTAGTATACAGTTAATCATATCATACATTATATACCTAGGTTTAGGTATAGCTATATGTATACCTTTACAGTATAGCTATATATATTATGCAATACTAATAAGTGTAATAAATATAATGAATGTCTCAAATAGTATGTATATAATAACTTATAACGAATGTAATATGTAATTTAATAAGCGATTTATATTGTTAAGATTATTATTGTTTACAGGTATATCTAGAATATAGCTATATATAAATATATATATATATATATATATATATATATATACTATATTTTAATAAACCTGTCATATCACAACTCATACAAGAGGTCCAAACACACATACATACATACATACACACATACACACATACACACACATACACACATACACACACATACACACACATACACACATACATACCCACACATAACACCATGATGTATGCACACTGTATACACTAGTTCTAGAGAACTATAGTTCTATTTACAGATAACTCTATTGGATATAGGGGGCATATACGACGCGGCTATTTGTTGCATCACAAAAACATATTACATCACACTCCATAGAGTGTGAGCGCTAACGATTGCGTCATATCGATTACACATAGATATGTCGTCACACTCACGAAAATTCGCTAGAAACACCCTCATTCGCCAATACGCGAAAATCGCTAATACGTTTAATATATATATTAATATATATTAATATATTAATATATATTAATATATCATATATGATAACCGGTGACTATTCGCGCTGATAATCTCAAGCGTCATGACCTCCCCTTTAGGTCACGTGACAGCCCTCTATTACGTAATATGATTGTTACGCAACAAGATGGCGACGTCGAGACTACCGCGCCACCTACCGTCGCCGTAAAGGATGAAGATGCAGACGTTAAACAAGCGGATATCGGTAAAGAAACAAGCGCCTGTTCCGCCTCGACCAATGAGATCGTTCCGTTGCGGTTCTGTTCATTCATCTGTAGGCGTCCTAAACTGGCGTTCGGTTAGATGCTCTCTCGTTAGCTATCACCGCAGTAATATGTGTGTACGTACTCGTGTGGGTGTGTGTGTATGCCATACACTGTATGTGTGTGTGAGTACGTATGTGTGTGTGCGTAGGTATGTATCATTATAACATTACGTGACGCGGCCAGGTGATGTCATCGTAATCATCTGAAACCGGATGTAAATTAACTGATAGATTGTAATTATGACCTATAGAATAGTATAACTATGCAATAGTTGCTTATAGATGTATATATTCGTGTGTATGTATAAATATATTAAAAATGGTACTTCAAAGTAAATTCTAATCTCTATACAATTATTCAACCGTAAAATAAATGTATCTAATAATAATGTAATTATAGCTGGTCATGGAGGACGTATACTATTCATAGATAATTCTGGCAATAACTATGGTTGTTATTTTTTAGAATGGATATGGAAATATAGGTATAAGGGCATACTACCATTATATCTATAGGCCTACAGGACACAGATATATAATTATGTAGATAGGCGGCAATATTTAGTGAAACATCCAATGTCTGCCATATTTTGCGTAGAGACCATGTGACTTTGAGATTATTATATTTATTTACACTGGGATTTTATTATAAATTAAATTAGGATTAATATAATATTCTATATATAATCATACAGTTATTATAATAATGTAATAATATATTATATAATATTTATATATTTATATACATTTATTACGTCTAATAAATCATCATCATCATCATCATATATATATATATATATATATATATATATATATATAGATATTTATCACATGGTCCCTAACAAGGACTCCTTACTCACAAATGGGCGACTAAATAGTTTGTTAATAATAAAGTAGATATGTATTTGTCAATACCGTCTATATACGGTATTCACAAAAGCATAACTACTTTATTATATATCTTTGATCTATATATATATGACATATATGTCTATAGACAATACCTATATGCAATGTATCAAATGACTTATCACGTGTCCATCTGAACAATAATTCCCTACACAATTACACGCTGAGAATGTACGGTCGCGACCTCATTATTACGTAATCACCACGTGACATTCGCATCACGTGGCAGGTATTACACTCGGCGGTCACGTGTTCCTGATAGTGTTGTCATGCGCGCTGGTGATGTCCGGTTACGACCTGTTCCCGACGAGGTTCAAGGAACTCCCGCTCGACATCCGGGACGACATCGACTACTTGCGCTACCTGGCGTACAGCGAGAGAAACAACGGACCGGAAGTGATATCACGTGACGGCGGGGAGAATAGTAAAATACAAATGCAACAGGTTCGTGGATATCTTGAATTGAAAGAATCTAATAGAGAATTATAAAGTGGTCTATATTTAGAAATCTCATCAATATTACTGTATTTTTATTTATATATACTATAATAGTTAGTTTTAACAGTTTTAGACAATTAGGAAATATATCTTGCTGAATACAGAGATTAATTAAATTTGATAATGTATTACTTATTGAAAAATCAATAATACGATTTGAATATTTAATGATGTTATTATTTAAACATTAATTATTTTGTCATTCATTTTTCGTAATGAATATTATGATTAATTATAATAAATGCCATTTTTAAAATGTTATTATTATTTTATATAGTATACCAGTGGAGGACATATGTTCATATTGAAGTGATATGTCAATCATTAAAGCGATATTATTTATTTAATTGTTAATGTTATATAAGTGTAATACTAATTATTATAAATTACCATTATAATAATATAAGTTAACTTATGAAATACTAATGATAATTATAATTAACTTATTGTAAGAATATATATATATATATATATATATATATATATATATATATATATATATTGATTTGATGTTTATTTAGACACAAAAATAAAGTTCAAAGTTCTCTATTATGTAGAAAACTATAAAAAATAACAAAATATATAAAAATAATAATAAATAAGTTGAACCTTATAAATGTAATAATAATAAAATTAATTTGTATGATTAAAAATTATACATTAAATTTAAACGAAGAATACTTTAAATTAGTTATTAAGAACATATATGTTTTTACAATAGGCAATTCATTCGTTAGATCGGCTGAAGCTATAGTCGGAAAACTATACTTTAGAATCTTAAAAATTAGATTTAATAGCCGTAAGTAGATCTCTGATAAATATTTAACAATTTATAATTAAATGACTATATATATATATATATATATATATATATTGAAAATATAACGTTTACATATATAATATACTTGTTGTCATATTAATATGCTAACTTACTTACTGATATAGTCCCAAACGGCAGACATACTAGAGTTCTACTTTGAAGATATGAAAAATAGTGGAAATATATTTTCTAGGACAAATTTTATTTTGATGAGACAAATTGAAGATGAATTTTGGAATAATACAATATTTCAGGTTAATTCTGTTATATTAATTTTATAAAAGTAACGTTTTAAATTTGTTTTAAATAATAATATATATATACTCTAAAGAATTAGCAATACATTAAATTATAAATAATATAATATTTTATTATTTTATTATTATAACATTACACTATAATATATTATACTAATAATTATAATAATGTATATTATTAGAAATATATCCTTGATTATTATGTATGTCTTGTCAAGTTCTTGTTAAGCTAATTATTAGAATGTATTATAAGAAGTAAGTAGCATTATAGTCATGACTATAAATTAAATTAATATAATAAAATATTTAATAATATAATTATATACAATTAAAAATAATAGAAATGTATATGTTTTTAATAAATTATTGCAACAATAAAATGTAAGCATAGCTAATCTAATTTGCCGTATACGGCTATTAAAAATTCGAAATATATATATATATATATATATATAGGGGAAAGTAACCTAATAAGGATATTTAACAATAAAGGTAACATTGTATTACTTCATATTTTTATTTACAAATTAAAATATATTTATATTATATGATTATTGATATTATTATGATTTTAAAATTGTTTTTAATCTTTTTATCCAATAGATAACGGGGGTGTACTCGTATCCGAATACGGACACCCTATATATAGTGTCATATATAACATTATTAATTATAATGTGTTATATATAACACATTCTATTTCGTATTAGGGATTTATATGACCTATATATATATATGCTTATAACTTAATTAATATGTAATATCAAATATAGAAATTATGTATATAATGTTTAGAATTATGTAGCTTTTAATAATATATTGTTGTTTTATCGATACATATGTATATTTTTAAGAAGGTTTTAAGTTGAATATTTTTTTCATAAATTTAAAAACGTAATAAAAAAATCCGTTTATTGGATATATCAGCACTATTTTGAATAAATAAAAAAAAAATACTTATTAAGACTATTTATATAATTATGAATATGTTATTTATTAAATATTTTTTTGTATGATTTATGGTTTCTGAGATACCGAGAGTGTCCGTATTCTGTTACTTTACCTACATTATGATGCAAAATTAAAAAGGATGTAACAAAACTGCACTGTAAAAATAACCTTATACGTATGTATATATACACATGTATGCCATTGTACATGTACAATGCCTAACTGTACAAAGTAAATCATACAGCGTATAACCTATAGGTTATATCTTTTAAATGTACTAAAATGATGATCAATTCGCTTTAAATTATGGTAATGATCATTCAAACTCGAGTTAGAATATAGTTGTATGCAATGGCTTGTCACAATTTATAATACGTCCAATATTTGTAATGGGATAGAAATTCTAACTTATAATACATATATGATAGTATACTTGTAAGAATATTTCATAGGTATATAGTAAGAGGTAATTTGTACAATATGGTAATGGTATAATCTATGATAAATATTTAACAATTTAGAATTAAATGGTTATATATATATATAAATATATATATATATATATATATATATATATATATATATAGTCAAAGCTCGATAACTCAACATTGACGGGACTGAGTTTTCATGTTGAGTTAGCGAGTATGTTGAGTTATCGGATGTATAAATGAATGACTTAATTAATGTTTTATTTACATAAATGCATTCAAAATAGTACTCGTATGATAATATAATAATTGTAATTGTATTTTTACGTTTATATATTTATATCCATATATTATTAAATAAAACCATGTTGAATAATGTATGTTGAGTTATATGTGTTGAGCAATGTAGTTTTACATGTAAAAGATACGAATCCAACAACATATGTTGGTGATATTTTGATTTTTCATAAATGTTGAGTTATCGGATGTATATTTACATGTAATATATAGGCTAGGATTATAAAAACGATGTTGAGTTATATGTATGTTGAGTTATATTTGTTGAGTAATAGGGTTTTTGTTAAAATGTAAAAGATACGAATCCAACCAAATATTTGTTGGATGTTGAGTTATCGGCAATGTTGAGTTATCGGCATGTTGAGTTACCGAGCTTCTACTGTATATATATATATATATATATATATATATATATATATTTATTGAAAGTATACAACATAATGAATACTAATAGAAATGGGTCACTAATTCATGTTTCATATTCTACATTATTGTAATGGTTTTCAATTCATTACCATATATGGTATAAGTATCATTACATACAGTTAATATGGTTTACTATTCAAATATATTTTACAGTGTGTAGAATAAACTTTTTCACTAATTATTATTAATTAAGAATGACTTCTAAATAACATATAACATTAGCCCTATCATCTGATATAGTACATATATATTTATAGTTATTGAGTTATTATCAACAATTGACAATTGTCTAGATTTTCTTATTATTTAATATAAATTTGATTATTAACTTAATTTATATTCATAAAGAGGAGGATATGGTTAATTATTGTTACATATATAAACTTGATTTGTGTGAAATACTAATTGTTTACTATTTATAACCAAACGTTATATATAATAAATGTCTATATATGTATATAATCTTAAAATTAAATATTTTATTTACATACACACATTATATATATATGGGTATTGAAATGTATTTAAACATAATTTAATTTAATTACGCAACGTTTTCGTTCTTAATCTAATACACGTGTCACGTGATTATTGATGACGTCATCATAATCACGTGCAGGGTTCATATTGTCTACGAGATATGACCACGCACCGGTGTAAGAAACCCTACTCCATACTGAGGCTATTCGACGGAACGTTCGCATACCTGTCACCGGTGTTCTACGATCCCGAATACCGGGCCATAGTACAAGTTATACAGGCGGCCAATGAGAACGGCGCTCTAAAGGTTTCAATTCGAATCTCGGTGGAATCATAATTATAATTATATACTCATACGATAATAATCGTTTATTATAATAGATTTTGTTTCGAAAAATAAAACCAATTATATATATATAGCCGGGGAGAAGTAACATTATAATTGTCAACATTAGTGCTAAATTAATTACCACTATTCATCCATCAATATAATTAAAATTAACTTCTTAGTTCAAATATATCGACGGATAATTAATTATTAACTAATATACAATATATTATATCGTATATAGTATACTATTTTAGTATATATACTCTTATATATACTAATTAAACCATAAACCATAATAATATTAGCCCGCCTCACTCACCATCGAACATACCTCCAAGCATGCCATCATACATACCGTCACACATATCATCACACATATCATCACACATACCATCACACATACTGCCACACATACCACTTGTAATGATACCACCACACATACTATCACACATACCATGGTATGTGCACATACCCAATTACACATACCACTAACACCATTACACTACCACCACCACCTACTAGCCACACACCATACGTACCACCACACACCCCACCACACCTATAGATATACCACCACAACTACCATTAACAATGATATCACTACCACCTACTATAGCCCATACTGTATTTCTTCGTCGGCAAGGACATTGAAGTGCAAACTTCCTATGTGTTCACGTCGATACTAAGGTCCCGGATGTATATGGGTTTCCCCCTGGCGGGCTACAAGTTAGTTAGTTGCGCGTCGTCTCGATATGGATCAATTACATTGTATATTATATAACCTATAGGTATACATATAATATACATTGTATACATACGATATTATTTCCATTGAGTATACTTCCCGCTATTACATACTTATATATAGGTTATATTATACTATATTTAAAATTAAATAATGTCCTATAGTAATATGCCTATATAGTAATATGCATCTGATACTATTCTAGTGAAATAATCGTTGTATAATACATAATAATATTTATATATTATACGATCCTAAAAGTTATATGCTAATAACATGTAATACAAAGCGAAATAAACACACGCTTATTGATTATTGACAGATATATCTATATATAATCAATATATCGATTACGTATAATATTAAATGCAGATCATCTGTTCTATTTCCGGGACAATCATATTTATTTATTATAATAATTAGTGTACGATTATTCTAATATTATTATTACCATATATGGTTACCATAAGTGAGGTTATCCTTATTACTGGGATATGTTTATTATTGTTTTAGGTATCGGTTATTTATATTCATTGAATGTTATAACATTCAATATTTAAGTTACAACATTTAACCATCGATATAAAGAAAGTTTCTTTATATCGATGCATTTAACACGTTCGTTATACGCGCAGTTATAATATAACATACATGTAAATGTATACTATGGTATATCGTAGGTTAATATACGTGTATAATATACTATGACATACCTTGCAATCTATTATAATAGCCTATAATAGCTATATATAGCTATATGCTATAGCATATATCTACACACGCGATAACTCGGTCATACAATGTCATATATAATATTAAATAATATATAATATATATATATATATAATGTATACAGTATATACAGTGTATATAAAGTGTGTGGGTGTATATATATATATATATATATATATATATATATATATATATACAGTGTATAACCTATGTATACTACAGTATAATATATACGTATTATTAAGGCCATGTCCTTAATGTTTATAGCTAGGTGTATACGATACTCAATCATCGATGTAAATAAAGTAAAGGTTAAGCAAACGATGCACGACGCGCGAATAACAGATAAATATAAAATGGCAATTATCGATAAATTAACAAAATGTCATCGGTGATTATGATTAGTCATATTATCTAGATTAATTAAAAGAGAGAAGGAATGATCACCAAAATGGAATTAAGTGACTTCTCTCTATATCTATAGATGTAAATTATATAAGTCAATAAAATAGTGTATCATCAATTCAAATATATTTAAATACCAAACCCAGAGAAAGTACGACGAATGATATGCTTTATTATAACTATTATTTTCAGTGCAAATCACAATTGATCATAATTACGAATACAATTTATATTAATATGTTTCGACTGCATCACCTTTATCGCAAAGTGCCATATACAATTTTTATTTAATTTAATTTATTTTAACAATTCTTTGCGTATCAGTCAAGCGTCGAATGTAATAACAATATAATAATAGAACTGAACATAAACTAAAAAATAAATAACTAATAATAATGAAGAATAAGGATACGGAAAGTATATTTCATTAATATATTCATATATATATATATATGATTATAAATATTGATACAAATTTAGATAAAAATAGTGATCATTGAAATGTAGTGGTAAATAGATTAGTTTTTAGTAGAGATTTAAATTAGTTAGCGGGTGCATTACATTCAACAATTGGTTATCATCTTTCTGGTTATACTCACGTGTTGAATACATCAAATGCGTGCGTTATCGCTATATTTCATATCCGATTAAATATATGTATACAATTTCATATAGCCTATAGGCTTCAACTCTATAATTCATACTTATAAAGTATACAATTTACGTGTATAATATTTGTAAACAATTTACAGCAACAGTAAAGATAGAGTTAGCGAACAATATGATAAAATTAAAGAATTTACTACAACGAACTTTCATGAGATGGCTCAGAAATATTCTAAAGGTTCGTTTAATGTGTGAAGGGTGGTCTATGTTTAAATCACACAACACGTAGTATTACTTTACGTATTGAATATCTACAATATTAATGGTATGTTAATATATAAGTAAATCATACAAATTTCTGTTTAGCTATATTATAATATAGTTTTAGTATATAGTTTATAATGTGTCTTCGATTATACATGTTAACGTATACTTCATGTAATGATATTCATATTCTATATATGTATAGAGATAGATATATCTATCTATCTTTATACATTTATAGTATATGAATATCATAATATTCATTATAAGTTATAATGTATATATATATATATATATATATATATATATATATATATAACTAGTCGACATGGTTAGGATGACACACATCCTTATTAGCATCCTTATTATGGTTATTTAAAATACGATTTAAATATTAAATCATAGCGGTAATGACTTATTTTAGTTTAAAATTGGTATTATCAACTGTACTCTAACATCAACAATGCTATATATATATAATGTATATTAGAGCCATTTGATTATAAGTAATAACTTCAGGTAAGTACCTAAATAGAATGAAAGGACTTCACCAAAACAAATAACAACAACAACAACAACAATACCACTAACAACAACATAAACAACACGATACAAACACATCCGCTAAACGATACACCTAACAACAGAGGGCGTCGGTGACCTTCAGTTTACGTACAGTAGTTACACGCTGCTGATGACCATGATACAGCAGATGGTCAACAAGGATATGTCCTTAACGCTGGGCTCCCTAGTGTTCATCATGATATTCCTGTTGTGCTCGACCGGCTCGTTCTGGATAGCTGGGTGGGCAGTGGTCAGTTAAACGTAGTGGTGATGTCACTAATAATGACGTCATCGAGAAGTTGTTATTACGTAGCACCCGTGTATCGTTCTAGGCGCAATTAAATATTTGCATTACCAGGCGTATACGTATAACCTAATAAAGTATATATATACATATAATAATAAATGTAATATACTAATTTAAAAGTTCAATTGATTATAATTTATCATAATTATATATATATATATATATATATATATATATATATATATTACTTATGAACTATATATTACTAAGTAGAGTACTCGAGTACTGATATCGAGTAGAGATCTCTACAACTTAAAAATATAATAAAAATACATCTCTATTTTTTAGTTATAACCGGCATACGTAATAAGTAATATGATTATATAGAATATATTCTAATAACACCAGAATATATAACGAACGTATTAACATAACTTAATGCGGCGGACACGTGACAACAACAACGCTTGACCACGTGACGTCCACTACAGTTCAGCATAGTGACGGGTTTCCTGGGCGCCAACCTCGTGTATCGTATACTGTTGGACATGCGTTACTTCGGAATCTTCCACGTACTCGCCATCTTCATCCTGTTGTGCATAGGGGCAGACGACGTGTTCATCTTCTACGACACGTGGAAGCTGTCCAACAACAGGAAATACCCTTCGCTCGAACACAGACTTACGGATGTTTATAATAAGGTACGCGGTTATTCTATATATGTATAACGTATAATGATCGTGATTAATTATAATCGTTGTTGATGCTTTGATATTACTGGACATAATTATGTTAATATAAAATGAAACATATCCACTACCGAGTAGTACGATTTTAAATGATACATAATGTATATATAACTATAGTTATCATTATATATAAATGAACACGTATATTCTATTATAATTATAACTGTATATACGTTTATTTATTATTTAAAAATTATACTAATCAGTTTTAAATATATATATATATATATATATATATATATATATAAATATATGTATAACTCATAAGTTTAAGATTAAGCTTATTTACATGGATAGTAATGACTAGCATGACTAGCAAAGCTTCAGCAATATTTACAAATAATAAAAACCTATCAGTTCTATAACATGATAGCTATCGTGTATAATTAAGTAAATTAATATAAATATATATCATTTATAATTAATAATCGACTAAATATAATCTAATATATAATCGAGGTTAATGATAATAATATTAATTTAACATTATAATGGTAACAGATTACGAATAAATACTATTATTACCTATAACTGCTATTCACAAGGCTTCCGTGGCTATGTTGTTCACCTCTCTGACTACTGCAGTAGCATTCGCTATCAGTGCAACTTCCTCTATTCTCTCTATACAGACATTCGGTTAATATATATATATATATCACTTTTAATTGAAATTGAGGATATAAATTCGGCTGAAAATGTGAAAATGTAATTAAATGTTATAGGTGCAAGTGTTATTTATATATAATATAGATATCTAGTGCAGTATAGATTAGATTATATAGTTAGCTAACGATGTTATATATATATTGGTATATTTTAAATATATAAATACATTATTTATCTGACACCAAGACGTCGACGACTATTGTAGGTATTTTTTCATCTCTGCTGATTCTAGTTAATTACCTGAGTGTGATCATCTTCTTTCCCTGTGTCGTGATTATGCATCATATTTACTTTGAAAAGTATAAGGTTATATGATCAACACTTACATATGTTGGTATATTAAGATAGTAGTTATAATTACAATAACAATACCAATAACAATAACAATAACAATACCAATGATAACAATAATAATAATATATTATTATAATAACAATAATAATAACAATAATAATAACAATAATAATAACAACACCACTAACACTAACGCATATAACACTCTGAACAGTGCTGTTGTTGTTGCCTAGCGAATACATCTAAGGCAGTCGGCAGTGAGAATAGTGAAAGTTGTTCAAATACTGCTACAGAGGTTGTCAAGGAAAGATGTATCGTCAAGTTTTTCTCACAAACGTTAGTATAATTAGTTAGTGTATCTTCACTTATCACACACACGTGTGTTATATATGTCAGGTGTAGATATTACCATAGGAATGTTAATATTAGTAACATTCATAGTGATAATTTAAGATTTAATGATTCTAAAGATAATTTAAATTGTATTAACATTATAAATTATAATGTAAATCAGTGGTTCCCAACCTTTTTTCACTATAACTCTTTTTTGATAATTTTTAATCAAACAAATATACCACTTCCCAATGATAAATTTGATGTTTTTATTAATATACTTTAGTCATAAACGAATAATAAGTATAAACTATAATATATATATATGTATAATATTTTTAGAAATTGTCTCATGACCCAACAAAAAAACCCAATACCCAAATTTTGTTGGGTCATGACTCATGAGACAATTTCTAAAAATATTTATACATATATACATTTATACATGACTCATGACCAGGTCTCAGAAAAATCGTGTTTTTTGCATGATTTGTACGATATGCACGATTATCCGTTTTGAATATGCACGATTTTGTATTAAATAGTGCATACAAAAATAATCGTGCAAGAGTAAGAATTATCTAAAGTTTACATAAATTACGTATAAATATAAAAATTAGTAACACTATTAAATACAAATGTATAGAATTCATATAGTAATGTCATTAGTTGAAGAATACTCATACTTCATACTTAATATGTAAATTATTATGTTTGTGGGATTTAGTGTTTATATATAAGATCTTTGGTAATTTTATAGGAAATAAAATTATTGAACTGATTGTAAATATAAAATGTATTCGATCAGAGAGAGACAGCAATAATAATCCGATTATAGAGGAACTACCAGTAATTAAGCCATTAGAATTATCAAAAATGAAAACTCTAGATTTTATTAAAATGATAAATAGTCAAAGAATAAGATTCTTAAAAACATATGATATTTCAACTATTGATACTATTGAAAATGAAATGCAACAAATGAAGACTTTAATAGCAAATTCAGTTGAAGTAAAGAATAAACTTACCAGAGTTGAACATGATTCATATGAAGAAGCATGGAAACCTATCTCAGAATTATATAAAAATTTAAAAGAATTTACAGCTGGCCTTAGTTGTATATTTCCAGGAATGGCAGCTGTCGAATCAGACTTTAGTATAATTGGATACGAAAAAAATGACTACAGAAGTAATCTAACTGATTTTTCTCTAGAAGGTATACTACACTGTAAACAGTTTAATTTACTAAATGATAATCAATAAATATTTTAACTCAGTTTTTTTTAATTATTAATATTAATATTTATAAAAAAATAAATATGTTAGCTTACCAGTAAAAATGTATTTATACATAACAATCAAATTCAATGACATTTTAGGATTTGTTGATAAACGAATTATATATATATATATATATATATATATATATATATATTATAATCTAATACATTATATAAATAACTTTTATTAAGGAGATTTCATAATGTATTTTTGTTCTTGTAATAATTGTAATAAGAATCTTCCCAATGAGACAAGGTTCCATTTAATTCAAGTTTCTTTCTTCTTTTCGTGACCTTCTTGTTATTTTATTATAATAATTTATTTATATATTTTTATTTTATTTATTTATTTTTTAAAATGTAGTTCTTTGTTTTTTGAAATTGTGTTTATTTGTATATTTATTTGTATTTTTAAGTATAAGTTGTTAATTTGTTCAAGTACTTGTATGTGATTGCTTGTATGTAACTATTTAAAGTCCTGGTATGTTTAGTTCTTGGTATTTTATAATAATTATAATAACAAGTGTAAATTAGCATTAGATATATTATATATATATATATATATATATACTTTTACATAACTAACATACATAACCTGTATATTTATTATTTGTATTCTATTATATACACCTTTGAGAAATCATTTATGATTTATTTAAGTGTCTAAATAAACATTCAATATATGTAGCTTTAAAATACTAATAATACAAACTATATGGGTTATAATATAGATTTACCTAGAGTAAACATAAAATCGTGCAATGCACGATTTTTGTGTTAAATTTTGCACGATTTAGCCAAAAATCGTGCAAATCCTAAAAACACGATTTTTCTGAGGCCTGCTCATGACCCATAGGTTGGGAACCACTAATGTAAATAGTTATATAAATTATATATATATATATATATATATTATATAATAATTAGAATTTATTCATTATCTTGGATGAATGAAAAATCAGATATAAAATTAAAATAATATTAAATAAAATATTTGATTATAAAATGTCTATCCAGGATATAAGTAATAAAAATAGCCATATAAAAATCTACCTCAAATACTTTGTACCGATTGCAAATGAAATTCGATAAAGTTGTATCAACTTGGAGGATTTTTGGTTTCTATATCCAATGCCTTGAGGAATTTTCTCTCGCCAAGAGTAAGATAACTGGCAACAATAGCCCCACACAAAAATTGAATCCTCATCCCCGACACGAACCGTTATCGGCCACATAAATAATCAATACAAAGTACTAGAGAATATATAATATTAAATATTTAAAATCAAAATTAAACCTCATGGATAGACAATAACACTGATAGAATGTTAAATAAAATATAAATAAGATGTAATATGTAAGTAATTATAATTATCTTATAAGGTATATAAAATATGTACAATTTAAAACAAAGTACAAAAATAAAATTATAAAAAACCCAAAAATCATTCTCATCGTGTATTTAAAATAAATAATTATATAATATGTAACCTAAACAAATGTAAACCAATAAAACACTAAAATTAAAAATTGTATACAAAATTAAAATTAAAATAAAACTATATAAATAAAAGCTATAAAACTATAAAATATAATATATAACATGAATACTGATAAATACTGATAATATAAGTTAGCCAATACATTTATTAATAAATCACATAATACAATAGTTATTATCCATTCATTATTACGGTGACTCATTATCGAACAGCCTCAAATGACTACAATGGGTAATATTAGTATTAGACAACATATTTGATAATGGGTTAAAACATATTTGTAATATGGACAATTTGTTAATGAGTCACTATCACTATAGTTACCAATGGTAACTTACCATATTAACTGGTCAACTGGGTAACTGGGTAATCAATGATAACTTATCATACATAAGTAATATCATATTTACATAAATTGGTAATAGGTTACAAGTTATAACCTACAAGATGTAACGTATAACCTCTATCTTACCACTAATAGCAACGTGTGTTACATTCGACATAAGGTTATGGTATTCATCCTATTACACGCTTTACAAATATGTCTTCAGACATTTAAATATGGATGACAATTAACATAATTTTACGATTCAGGTTTAACAAAAATGTTGAAATTTAAGAAATAATAATAACAATACCTTGGTATATATTATAGAATAAACGACGAGAACTTAGTATAAATAGAAACATATATAATATTATAAATAATTAATATAAAGTTGTCAATAATATATATATATATATATATATTTATTTATTTAAATCAGACATGAAATACAGAGGTCCATAGAATATAAACGAAAATTAAAAAAAATAAACTAAAAAAAAACAATTAATCTAAGAAACGAAATTTAAAATACTATACAAACAATGAGTTATACCACATGGTAAACAGTGGCGATGGGAACACAATATTATATTCATATAATTGAACAATTAGTGAATTACACGATAATTGTATTCGTTTATATAGCGAATAATATGACTTGCGTAATTTAACAGTTAAATTATTAACATAATCGTTAAAAAACATTAAAGAGGCACTATTTCTACGTCTGTAGTTTATAACAATACGATAAGCATTATTATAAGCTATATTAAATTTAGCCATGCAATATCTATTTGGTATCCATATGCTACTAAGGTATATATTAGAAACAAATGTTTTAAATAGAATAATTTTTGTATCCTTAGATCAATGATTAAAGTTATATGATATTGCATAGCTTTGTTTATATAACTGTTTAATATTACTATATATATATCAATATCATCAGATAAGTCCTCTGAAATCCAATGTCCAAGATATCTATATGGTTTTACAACTTTTAGAAGTTTATTATCTATATATAATTTCACAGGTTTATGATATGATTTATCAAAATAAATTTGTAAAATAACCGATTTATCAATATTACACGTTATGTGGTTATATTATTATTATAATCTGTTAAATATTGCTTAAGGGCAAACACACACATTTAAACACATACACATTTTTAAAACACACACATTTCAGTACCAAGATTTTTTTTAAAGCCAAATTGATTATCCATAGTAATTAATAATGAAGATATTCTATTATGTATCATCTTTTCAATTATCTTACAGATAATATTAGATATACATATAGGCCGATAATTAGTGGAATCATTCGACCTTTTATTTTTATTTTTAACTATAGGTAAAATATAAGATAACATTAGCTTCTTTGGGAAATACGAATGCCGCAACATATTATTAATTAGTAGCATTATTAATTCAATTACAAAACTATTCGCGTGAGAAATATGTTCTATAGATATTCCATTAGGGCCTATAGCTTTACCCCCTTTAATTGATTTAATTATAGATGAAATGTCAGCATAGTTAGAATATTCAATGTCATTAACATTAATAGTATTGTAATGATAAGGTATATCAGTAGTACTGTTAAATAAATTATTAAAATAATTATACCAGAATTTAGTAATATTATCTATACCATATTCATTTTCAATGTTATTTGGTGCGGAAGAGTTTTTTTTCTTCAGATTGTTTGAAATCACCTTCCAAAAATTATTACGATTTTTAATTAATTTTAAGGCAATCTTATTAGATTCTGATTGATTAGATATCAATTTACTGCGTCGCAATTCGTATTAGAAATTTTTTCTCGAAATAACCATATTATCATAGCATATTCCAGCCAAGGGTTTGTTATTACATTTCCAAGTTAAATAGTAAGATCTGGCAATAACATGTTTCTCGTGTACATTATTATTCCACCCCATACGTGCATATTTACATTTATTAACTACTGAATATATATCGTTAGAACAATATACAAGAATACTCAATAAAGAATTATATAAGTAATCCGAATAATTAATATTACTATCAAAAGAATATATATCATTAATTAATTTTCCTAAGTTAAACTTAGTATCAATATTATATTTCAAAATTTGTTTCTTATCAAGTCTATTCCATTGAATTTTGTTATGAATAATACTATTATTATAGCTAATTGAGCTAGGAATAGTATTCTGATTTATGAAAAAAACTAATGGATGATGATAATCAATTTTAATATATAAAATGGATGAATGCATATCAAAAGTGGATAATAAGTGATCTAACCATGAACATGTTTTCCACGCCGAACTAACACAAGTATAGCTATCATAATCTAGTAATGATTTATCTGACATAATATTATTGTTATCCGCACAATATGTAATTAAAGTATTACTAAAGTATGAATCAGGATTAGAAATATTAGCATTAAAATCTCCTACTATACAATAATTAGATGAATTTAAGAATTCACAATATAATAACAGTTGAACGATATGACCTTCAAATAAACTAATATTATTAGGACTCTCATACGGTAGATATATATTAATAATGTAGAAATCGAATACTTTAATACATATAAGCCAATCATATTCAGATTGCATAATACTTATATATCTATCTATTCCCTTTTTCCACATAAAACCAACACCACAAAAAGGTCTGCCGGTTCTCAATGTTGTGTTATCAAAAGAAGCATTACCATAACCACTATAACTATTATTATAGGTATTGAACATAGAACATTCCTCAGAGGAAATCCAGTGTTCCTGAAAACAAAATAAATCAATATTAGGATAAGTATATAAAATAATATTAGCCTTGTTCTTGAAACCATTGTAGTTTAAGGACAATAAATTTAATTTATTGTGTAAATCCATTATTATAGATTACTGTTAACATTAACATTATTGTCATGATTAGATTTATTAAAAAAACGTTTAATTAAAATACCACTAGGCCATCTTTCACAGTTATATACATCTTGGACATTGTTAATCATCATACTTACCTTAAATGAAGAGACAAAGTGATGAGAAGTAATGATTTTCTCCACTGAACATTCTTTAGATGTAATATCAAATTCTTTACATATATACGATGTAATATCGTCAGCGGTAACATCATTATTTAACCTAGATAGGAATAAATGATATCGTCTTGGAGGAGTTTTCCCGTATGCCTCCGAAGAATTCTTTCCGATTATGACACCTTTACGCCGTATGTTCACAGTTTCTTTATTAGGAATCAGCGATTCTTTAACTTGACTTTTCTTCAATTTATTGGTTGAGGTTATTAGTGTAAACCCATCATCCAGTGTGGTATTTCTTACGATTGATGCATAAGAGATAGGATGTTATTCTTGCTGTTTCCACTTTTCAGTTGATTATCTATAGGAATATCAGCAGATATATGTTCACATATATTTGGTGAAATATCTTTATTAGTGGTATCTATAATATTATTAGTATTGTCAATTAATGGAATTATTGCTTCATTAATTAAATTGATGTTCTTTCTTAATTAGATTCCGAATTTACATTATCAATCAAATCAAAGATACCAACGATATCTTTGGAGATTTTTTCAGATAAATTCGGGGATTTACGTTTAACGCTATATGTGCATTTAGAATCATCTACGATTTTTTTAATACATATATCACTAGTGAGAATTTCTTTAGCAACAGATAACTCATCAATCTCAAAATATCCCGAGATTACCATAACCATGGAATCACGGTTCATAGTCTCTCTGGCATTAACACAAAAGCATAGTACTTCATTGATAATTATTTTTCTAACAATCATTATAATGACTAATAGCGTGTATGTAAATAAATATATATGTATACCATCGATATAAATAAAGTGGATAAGCAATTGACGCACGCAATGCATGTAAAAGATAGACACGTGAATGACACTTTTATCGATAAATTTACAAAATGGTATCAGTGATTTTGATTGGATATTAGTCATATTATATATGTCAAATATCAAAACAGTAGTCTTTTCGTCGAAATAGATTTAAGTGACTTTTATCTATATCAATGGATTTAAATTATAAATATCAATAAAATCAATAAAATAGTATTATATCTTCAATTTAAATACACAAAATTACGAGGAATGTTGATATTATGTATTTTAAATATATAATTTTATTTTTAGTATAGATAGTACATTAAAATTGGTAGTGATTATCAATATATATATATGATAAATACATATTATTATAAATAAAAAGTAGTGGGCCAGATAGTGGGTTTCGACTGCAGCGCTCGTAGCGGATAGTTCCATACACTACATTCAATTGCTTATCCACTTTCTTTATATCGATGATGTATACACATAAACTATAGAATATGTGTAATATAAATTGCGTGTGTCTCAAACACTGATTTCAATACATATATCCGAATACAAATCAGTGACTTGCACAAATAAATTTGATTGGTCGTGATTTGGTCACAGATGAATTATTTCAAGGAATTAATAATTTTAATAAAATAGTGTTTAATAAATATCAATTATATAAGATTACTATTTAGTTAAGACTAAACTTATAAGAGGGATGAGTAGTCAGCCGACTACTCTATCAGCTGTCTTCAAAGGGAGGTCCTCTGAAGTCGATTAGTCGGCCAATAATGATCAAAGAAATAAACAAATAATCTGATCAAAGATGTAAACAAAAATCAATATATTAGTTTTAATTAACGCTTAAATGGTGCTTTATAGGATAAAATGTTCTAAATACAATATTTAGATAATCAAATATCTATAATATATAGTAAACATTTTTTTTAAATAATTAATTAATTACTCTAATTTATTATATAATCTTTTTTTGTCTAAGTTTGACAAAAAACATGATTATATATATTTATGCTTATTTATGTGTAAGAGTATGTGTATATATAATTAAATCATTGAATAAAATAAGGTGCGTATGCATCATAAATATAATTATTTAATATTACATAATTAAAAAAATATAAATCGAATACATTACGAGACACCTTTTCTGGTACTAGCGGCCTTGCCTTATTTGAGTGCTTTTTTAATGCCTAATCAAACATTTATATTATTAGGTTAAACATTTTATATATAAAAGTGAAATCACAGTATTATAGAACTATATGATATCTAGTTAATTCAAAAAAATAAGAGCCTAATATTCAGTATTTATCGATATATTAGAAATCTTCTGAGGCATATTAATTATCGGCCACTACTCCCTTCCCGCCCCTAGATAAAACTAATAAAGAAGTAAATTATGGTATTTATATATATATCGCTTACTTGCAGGTATTTCCGAATGATTACGCATAACATCGGCCGTGTGGTGGTGATGTCTAGTTTCTTTGTTCTTTTGTGCGTCTCGATATTCTATTGTTCTAAATTAGAGATTAATCAGGCTCGGGTTAGTGATTCATATTTTATGTTCGTGTTTTATATAATAATTAGGACATGTCCTTGACATTAGTATTACTGTAGATGTTGTGTATATCGCATAATATAATGAATTCAGCTATATAATAAATCATTTTTAATAAACATGTATGTGTATGTGTATACACTAGTATATATACTAGTGATGTAAATGATGCTCACAAATAAAAGTCTCGGCTCGGCATTGGTAACCAAAAGTCCCGGCTCGGCATTAAAAAGCTCGGAATCATTTACATCAATAGTGTACAAACACATATAACTCACACACAAACATGTGTATATGTATGTAAGTATGTGTGTTATACTGAACGAATGAATGAATGGTAATAGTCAGGTAACACAATCTATAAAATAATTGTATTATATAAATCTTACTATTAACATTTGAATTCAAAAATACACTTTATAACAATTCAATACATGTTAAAGTTAAAGTGCTATTTATCAATAATAGCATGAAACGTGATTGTAATAAGTAAGAAAATAATCCACAGAAATAGCACTACTAAACGTAATTGATGTCATAACTTCTATACTTAATACTAATGATGTCTGTCAACTAGTCGTACTGGACATGTCCAGTGGTTACGATACACTTTACCAGCATATGCTACTGACCAGTCACGTTAATTCCCTTGACCTCTCGTGTATTATTCATATAATACTCTTCCTCACTCAATATTCCCATATATGGGATATATCCTCTACCTCTTCCCTAAATAGAATTAGTCGTTCATAAATCCGTACAACATATAACCATTAGATTGATAAGTATACTTATACAAGATCATTACTTAATCTACTTCATCATACCATCATTACTTCCCTGGTTTACATTTAACAAACGCTCTTCTTATCGCATACTATCTATTGTTCATTCATCAATATACTCTTCGAATTGTCCCTCCTATATTTCTGCTTTTCTAGTACAAAGATCTTACCTTCAATTTCTTAGAAACCATGCATCTCATATATTCTCGACCCCTATAGGAGGAATATATTCTCCGTCCCGCAAAAATGAATACTCTAGCTCTTAATTATATTGTCCTAATCTATGGAATTCACTCCTACCTTCTATTAGATCAATACAATACCATAAGACATTCTATAAATAAATACTATAATTGATCTCAGATAGCAACCTATTATTCGTAATATTGTTTGTCATTATTATTTCATTTATTTATTTCGTTTAGGTTTATTCTATTTTATTTTATTATTTTATATGGTATTTAGTGTATTACGTACTTTTATTATTTGTATTTCTAAAAATATATACTTTTGAGAGATCATTTATAAATTATTTAAGAATATTTAAATAAACTTTCAATTCAATTGAATTCAATAAGTGTTATATAATATACCATATCTATAGCTATGGCTAGCTATATATATATATATATATATATATATATATATATATATATATATATATATATATATATAGTTTGTATTATATATCATACATTTTATAATAAGCTTTATGTATAAATAATAATATCATATGTCTCAATTATTTCAAACACACACACATAGATACACACATAAATCCACAATACCTATGCGAATAGGTGAAATTCGTGAAGGACAATACAAACTTCGGTCGGTATCTCGTGAAGAGAACATCGTCCTTCAAGACAAGCACGGTGGGTTCTCTGATCTGGGTCAGGATCATCTGGGGCCTCAAGTTCCAGGTATTGTTACGCAACACGAGCTCTATGTTATGACGTAACCACGGGTTGTATTGTTACGTAAGCATACTTCTCGAGATAACGTATACATAATGTACGACATTAGGTCTAGTTGTGGTCTTGCCAGGTGACCTTATAAGGTATACTATTTATTTCTAGGTTCCATCTATTAATAGACAATCTAAAATAATTTAAAAAATGAAGTATAATACTCCATTACATTGATTAGTTAAACTATATAACCTATAGGACATCTCGAAGTGCCACAAGACCGACTACTTGTGTTCGGGCGTGACGGTGTGGGACGACGACTTCGATCTGAATCACGGAACCGCTCAGCTTTCTCTAATGGTAACGACTTGTATATATACTATACATATATATCCATTATATATACATTATATATATATATATATATATATATACACTATACTACGCTATAGCGATCCCCACTCCCCGTAATGTACACATTTAACAATATATAATTCCTACGACGATTTTATTATAGGAATCGGATTCGAATAAGTACATTATCTTACATTATCCGACTTTCGAGTACTTACTTACTTGCATTACATAGTATACCGTACTTCATTTACCATAAAACTTAATACATATATCTAATTTATCTAAGTTACTTTTCGGACTATCCACATTTTATTTTACAATCGATCGATAATATGTTGTGTTTTATATATTATTTATATTTGTGTACACTAAGAGAATGGTCGATTCTCAATTTATCGTACCTAGTTATATACAAATAGTGTTCACGATTATTATCATATACAAATAAAGGGAATACGATTTTTAACGTGACGTAACCTTGATCAGGAGTTCTGTGACTCGATACACGACTTGCCTCAACACAAAAGAGATGAACTTTACATCCTGAATGACATCGTTACTGGAGAGGTGAGGATGGATTGCTTCATCGATGATATGAAGGAGTTTTACAATGTTAGTTATTCATCTGAGAGTGTATATATCATAGGGGACATATGGGACATAAGTGACATAGAGGACATAGGGGTACAATGTACGATATACAATGTACGTATATCGTAATATTTACATACGTAAAATTATATATATTAAATTATAAATAAATTAAATTTGATTATATACAATTGTATATATAGCTATCACATACTACATTTATATATATATATATATATATATATATATATATATATTTATATTGGTAATCCTGGTATCATCGTACATATAATACATAGCCAACATAATACAGGTAACACAGGGGTCGCTCTAATGTGCAGTCAACGCAAAAATGGGAAGTCAATAATTTATTTGTGCAGTCAATTTTGTGAAGTCAATTTTTCAATTTTGAACAACAATATTTTTATTATTCTAATTAATTTTTGAAGGCATTATGTAAGATGTATACCGTATGGGGAGTTTTCCGATATTATTACATTATTAAGCACGAGAAGATAACCAATAACAACAGATTGTGATATAATATATATAAAAGAGACCATTATGAAGTATCTAAGTTCTGAATATATTATGAATATATATTATTGAATATATGTTATTGAATATATTATGAATGTATTATTGCTTATCAAAAAAAGGATAAAACAATCAGATAAGATAAAACTAACAAACTATATATCAAAGGCAAATAGTGATTTATCTTATAAGATAGGATCGTTATTGATCATAGTGTATTATTATTCAAGGAAGTTGGTTTTACCTGAATATTCTTTCCTTGCTAGAGCAGTTGTGAATATGGTGGCATCAAAATTTAGATATAATTCTGATGATAATATTATTATGAATACCTATTTAAAATATATGACGCCCCATACATAAAAAGAATTATTATTCATTATAATAGATACATATATGGAAACATTACAAAAAAATCAAAAATTCTACTGGAATATCTGTTCAGTCAGACGGTAGTGTAGACAGGACACATGTTAATAAAATATACACACTTGCGAAATTAATAGATAAGGTTGGAAACGTATGGCTTATATGTGTAGGTGTATGAGAACCTTTGGAACGTTGAGCTCGTGGAATATTTAACACAGTGATTAAATCAATGGAAAATCTTCTTGGAAGTAACGTAACAAATTTAATTATGAAAGAGGTTTCGTCGTTAGTAACTGATGGCACATCTGTAAATACAGGATATAATAATGATTTATGGAATATTTTTCAAGAGTATATATTGGAGAAGTTCAGCGAGCTCGTAGCTCCTCTACTTGTAATATGGTGTTGTGCACACAAGTCAAGTCTGGCATGGAAGGCAGCAAGCAATAAAATACCAGAAATTAATAATATGCTGATGACATTAAATGGTATTTCATCATATTTCGCTAAATCTGTAGTCAGATGCAGAGAGTTAAAAAAGATTGCAAATTAAAATAACCTTATGGTTTGCTCATTTCCAAAAATATTTGAAATACGATGGTGTAGTTCACTCATCAACTAGTTGGAAGCATATTCAAATCATGGAATGCATTAATAATGTATTTTAATTAAACGACATGCAATAAAGTCTCTGGATTTTCAACATTCCTTTGCAACGAACATAATCTTCATCTATTATGTTTATGACCGATGTACTAATTATATTCTATCGATATCAAAAAAGATGCAATCCGATTTTACTACAAAATGTGATATTCATCAACAACTTAATAATATTAAGATGTGTCATATTTATATATTTAATATTGCAGAATACAATGCCTATAGCCCCTGATAGTCAGAGTAAAATAAATAATGTTTCAAAAATTTCATAATATTTTGTAATTTTAATAGATTATGCTGAATACATTATTAACAACCGATTTAATTGGCGGATAGTTTACTAAGTTAATCGAATCAATTGAAAAAACCAATTGTACAAATTACTTGAAAGTTATTGAATTAAGAAAAAATAAGCGTGAAGTAAGACATAGTTGATATGTATCTGAAATGAGAGATATATCTGCAATAAAAGTAAAACTTATAAAAAAGTTAGTAAATAATCTTAAGGAGCGATTAACAACAGATGTAAATATATTTTCAAAACTTGAACATTTTATTAAGTTAAAAGAATAAGTAAACATAAAGCAAGTACATACTTTGATAAGAGCTGATTTGAACGTAAGAGATTTATCCTTATAATATAATGATTTATTATTGCATTCAGAAATTAATATTGTCAGATAATACAATCTTCGTGATCTTGTTATAAAGCTATCAAGGTAGGGGAAAGTAACCGAATACGGACACTCTCGGTATTTCAGAAACCATAAATCCTACAAAAAAATGTTTAATTAATAAAATATTTATAATTCTATAAATAGTCTAAAAAAGTATTTTTTATTTTTTTATTATTCAAAATATTGCTGATATATCCAATAAACTGATTTTTTTATTACGTTTTTAAATTTATGAACAAAAATGTCAACTTAAAACCTTCTCAAGAATATAAAAATGTATCGATACAAAATATAACATTATATTATTAAAAATTAAAGCATTCTAAAAATATATATATAATTTCTATATTTGTTATCAAATATTCATTAAGTTATAAGTATATATCTAGAGGTCATATAAGTTCCTAATACGGACACTCTAGATGTCTTAATACGGACACCCTGTAACCAATCAGCGCGCAGCGTATACGCTAGTTCATATATGAACTATTCTGATATTCATAAAAATCGCGTGAGTTATAATAATAATACCACCAATAAAGATAAATCTAAATTTGTAATTATTTAGATACTTAAATTATATTATTAATTAAAAAATAATAAAAATAAATAAATTATTAACTAATTAAATTAGAATAAATTGTTCATAAAATTAATTATAAATAATGTAATTATGATTTTTCTGATTGATTCATCAATAATATATAGTTTATCTAGTGGTATATAGGGTGTCCGTATTATAACACAGGGTGTCCGTATTCGGACATGGGTACCGAATACGGACACCCCCGTTATCTATGGATTTAAACTATTAAATAAAATTTTAAAATCACAATAATATCTATAATCATATAATATTAATATATTGTTATATTTGTATAAAAATAATGAGTCATACAATTTTAAGACCATTTATTGTTAAAGTGTCCGTATTAGGTTACTTTCCCCTATATATGAAATATACATAAAATATAACTAATATAAATTTATCATTTTCTACCATGGAGGAAATGTCTACATTGTGTTGTACATATAATATAATTATGTGATCTAAACCACACAGTGCCTATGTGGAAATAATGATATCTGTAAATAAATTACTTAGGTCTGTAAATAGAATGAAAATAGAAACTGAGAATAATTCATTATTTTCATTATAATATGCCGGATCTTGAAAATTGTAATACAATACCTATGGGTATTAGCTTGGTTAGTTAATTAATTAAAAAATCATTAATAATATTTTAGCCATCATTTAATGAAATTTCATATTAACCTAACATTTGTAAGATGAATAAACAAAATCCTAGACAACACGATAGATAGCATAGTATTTCAACACAAGTGTATTTCAAGGGAATTTGTTCTAGTGTAGGGAAACATAAAGGAGAAGAAAATGAAATTCCTTTTAAAACAATATAATTCTAAATATAGCACAATAAATAATAAACATAAACACTTCATTTTTAAAATATATATTTTAGTCATACGTTTTTTCTGTAATTATCATTATTCGAATACATTACCTACATATGCATTTATAATAATTATATATGTCTATAAAACTATAAAATAGTAATTGATAAATACTTATATATTTATGTGCAGTCAATATTATTCCTTAATGAGACCCCTGAGGTAACATATCCTAATTAAATACCCAGGTACGTGTACACTGTACAGTAGACCGGTTCGTTCGATTCAATTTTTAATCCTTCAGGTAAAATATAATACATATCTATATTTTAGTATAATATGTATTAACAATTTTTATAAAAAAATAGTTACCTTTTGTCACGAAGCATTTAAAGTTTGAAATATAAATTATTATTTTAAGATAAAATGTATAATAGTAATGACACCATCTTATTATCTTTGATGTTTACAAATATTTAAATTAATATTTAAAATTAATTATGTATTTGTATTATATTTAATGAATTAATATAATATATGCCATTATTTATATTTATTATTAATATAATATCTATATTTCATTTTTATATATACAAATTACCAATATTAATGTCTCCTAAAACTCGATAAAAATACACCATTTTACAAAGTATTTATTTCAAAATAATTCAAAAAAATAATTAATTTTTTAAAATTAATATATATAATTATACTTTACATAAATTTGAGTGATCAGATTGTATTGAATTGTGGATATAAGTTAGATATAAATGTCCTTTATACAAATAAAATTAAAAAAATTAAAAAATATGTAAACTTATTTTGTATTTCATATTTCAAATAAAAATCCAAAAAAATTTAAAAATGATGTTAATTTTTTTTCTAAAAATAATTTTTAATTTTTTAATAATTAATTTGAATTGTATTATTAGTATCTATAAATTATATATTTTAATTTTTTAAATTAAATTGTAATAATTTATTTATATCAAATTATACGATTTTTAGATAATTTTTTTGACTAAAATTATTTTATAAAATTTAGGCATCTAGATTGTTATGAAAAATATTTTGTACTGTTAATACTACTTGTTATATATGTTTCTAGGATATATCCATAGTTGGCTTTAAAAAAATCATCCAATTTTATAAAAATTGAATAAAACTTATTTCTATATCTCCCCCATGTTAACTTTTGTATGTATTCAATGTTAAAATAAAAAGGTCTCGTGACATAACAATATTTAAGATATAGATCTACAATTTTAAACACTTATTCATCATAGCATACATAATTGTCACAGATGTGAAGGTTTTTAAAATTGCGAAAAAAAATTGTGTACGAACCGGTCTACTATACACTGTACAGTGTACAGTGTACGTCGTACACTGTACACTGTACGTGTTTATGCATTGATAAATTATTGATTACTGATGTATACATTATTCTCTTATATATACATACACATTTATACGGATACAAAAACTACATACTTATGTCATATGTATATATATATATATATATATATATATATATATATATATATATATATGTGTGTGTGGGTATGATTGTTGATGTTGTGTGTATATATAAGACAATAATGTACATTCACGTATTAATACACTTGACATGCGCCACTCGACAACAGACGGAAGCTAATCGCAGCACGGCGCCCGGATCTCCAGGGTACCCGGATGACGTAGACTTCCGGTTACCCTACACGAGGAGACATGCGCAAGCGGTGATGACCTCTAGAGCGGATGTCTTCAACGTGTCGCTACTGCAGAACACCGCGTTCGACAGGAATATAGAGGTGTGAGATGACGCAACGCTCGATAGTTACGTAAGAGTAATAGCCTTATGTAATCGATTACGTAATCGCGGTCACGGTTACCACCCAGCTCATAACCGTGACCAGCAACTATTATAATAGCTGATCGAGTTTTGTAATAATGTAAAGTTCACTTATATATGTATATTTACATAAAATGTAATAGTAGTATTACTAATATATATACAGACAAGAAATTTCTTTTTAATTTATCTATTATTTGAACGAAATATGAATTACAATTATTATTATATATATATGTAAAATGGACCGCGTATCCCAGTTGGCTAATGACATACATTTATACTATAGTATACTATAGGTCACGGGTTCAAACAGGGTCCTAACTAGTGATGTAAATGATGCTCAAATCTAAAGCATGATACAGTCTCAGTCTCAGTTACCTAAAGTCTCAACTCGGCTCGGGCTCGTTTGGCTAGAATCTCGGCTCGGCTCGGGCTCGTTTTTTTTCGTATGTGTATTTATGTGTGTATTTATTAGAGATGTCAATATTTCAGAGATTGTTTGAAACGAGTCAAGACTTACAATTGTAATGCCGAGCCCAGGTTATATATTTGTTTTTAAAACAATCTCGAGCCGAGTTTATAAGCTATATACTATTTCTCACACACATCACTCCAACTCGAGTTTTTTTCTATATATTTTATTCTATGTTTTATTATATTATATGATTTATTACTATACCAGTTCATAATATATTCTATTATACTATATATAAATAATTCAATATATATATATATATATATATATATATATTTTAAAGTTATCCTATTGTTTTTGGAAACATATATGTTTAAATGGTCTATATACATATCCTAGTGTCAATTCAACTGTGGTTAAGCTTCTTTTTAATTTCATTTATTCTAACGAAATAAATGTAAATAAATAGATAACATTGTATCGACAAATATATGCATATGATATTAAGCTCATTTATTATCGTATAGCTTAATTATATTTAATATAAATATATATCAAAATAATTGTTATGTATTTAAACAATAATATAACTTCATTTGATCACTGCTGACTATGTAGGCCTGATAATAATATAACACAAAGATAATAGATATATATATATATATATATATATATATATATATATATATATTAGGTTCCCAGGCTAATTCGATGCATGTTGATAATATATGAATATTATGATTCTCATTTATAAATTTATAAATTCCGTTATAACGGAACATTATTTACTACTTATGAGTAGTTATAACTGCATTACTGATTCTATATAGGAGATTGCATTTATGCTTTTTATAATGACAATTTATATTTGCTTTTGAAACTAAAACTACACTGATGCTTTAGAAAATGAGACTGAGACTAAGTGGATGTTTTTTGAAAATGAGACTGAGACTGGTTCGAATCTTTACAAAAGAGAATCATTACATCACTAACATATTATATATAGAATTACAATTTATAAAACATAACATATATTTAACAAATATTTGAATTAACCACTATTGATGTATTGCCACCTTCTCGTAGATACTGATATCGTATTGGTTATACGATGGCTTCAGAACCACGCCCCCTTCTGAACAGTTCAACGATTACGATCACGTCATAGGAGAGACCATGAATCATCCTTATTCTACAGTCAAAACAATACCTGCTACTAATGGCAGAAAAGGTTTTAAAACACATATATATATATATATATATTTACTTAACAAATACTTAACAAATACTTAACAAATAATATGCTGACTTAATTATAATGTATTTTATGTAGATTATCATCATCATTTTATTGATTCTAGATGAAATTGCATATATTATACGGCATAGCATTTCGCACGTAATCTTTTATAATATTATATAATACTTAATAATACTTGTTGTATAACACAACGTAGACGTTTGTATATTACACCATTATTTGTAATCATTTATGTATAATGGCATATGTAGTTCAGTATATATATAGGGGAATTATGTCTAATACGGGCCAGTGTGTAATACGGGCCACTGCGATATCTCAGTAACTATTGTTCAAATCAAAAAAATATATATACAAGATTTATTCAGTATCACATTTCTATCAATAAGGGGTATTTTTTTTTTTAATATTTGCATTTATATTTCTAATATTGATCATTATATCAAAAAATAGTTTACAAATGAAAATTTACTAAATAATTATTTATTTATCCACCATTTTCGTTAATAAATATAACATTAATCAAATAATTCAAAGCATGATTGGAAAGATTAATTAAATAAGAAGATATAAATATATACAATCGACTTTCTATTCAATATTAAGTGCGTGGGGGGTCATTTAACAGGTGTATCAAATGTTTGCAATACGGGCCACCTAATTGTTAGTAATACGGGCCACATGACCAATGAAAATGCTTGATTCTATGTCACTATTTTACAATATAATATCACTGAAATAAAATGTAATATAAGTGCGTACGACATCGTGCGTATATTCATACCATCGATATAAAGTTTCTTTATATCGAATATTCATATATGCGTTTATTGATAGATCGAACTATTATGAGAGTGGTTATAATGAATGTGTATATTATTATCATAGAAATTACAATTAGGTAATTCTAATATATATTATTATTACACTGTATGTATGCGTGTTCACGTATACTTATATGTATGTTATATATACATACATATATACACTGTATTGGCATGAATGCGTATACGCATATACTCATATACGAATATCCATATGTATTGATATATAAAGGCATATTATATGTTTAAATATATATGAATTTATAATATTGTACATATATTTTGGGGAATATGTGTAATCGTATATGTACGATTATATTATATATATATATATATATATATATGTATATATATATATATATATATAATCAAATATGTATACGCATATATGCGTCTATAGATACATACTCATATATATATATATATATATATAACTTTTGTAAATGTGATATTATTTATAATTATATCAGTGTATCAATTTTAATATTAAATAAAAAAATCATAATTGGTATCTATAGATATCTATAATTATCGATTATAATCGAAAATAAATATTATATTGAAATGTAATTGATATAATATAATAGGTATATATAATGATATAATATAATATAATAGTAATATAATAAGTAATATAATACGTATTAAAGCATAATGTAAATTTTTATATACAGTATAATTAATATTATCTAAAATTAGTGAGATCGGAAATTATTGTTAGCTCATCGAGCTGGCATATACTATATATCTAGCGAGGCAATTATATTTATGTGCATTGTTTGTTTATAATATAATTATGACAGAAAGTCGTATACGTAGATCTATAGATGTTACAATGTATTTCATTTGAAGTAATTATAATATGAATTACTGATTTATTAATGTGTGTTTTAATACTATATAATGTATACAATGTATTATTATTTCTATGGTATTAATATTATAAACCATATGTTTGGTAAATAGTTTATGTATACAAGTATATGTTTATGATTATATAATATTATTTATAATACATAATTTATAATAATTATTTATATATTTGTCAATAAATAATGAATGTTATCTCATTCCTAATTTCCATTCATTATTATATGATTTTATATCATATTATTCTACATATAGGTTGTATATATTTTCACCGTTGCATTACTTTCCTAAGTCAGTTAATTTCCTAAGTCAGTTAACTGAAAATTAATGCAACGGTGAAAATATATACAACCTATATGTAGAATAATATGATATATCAATTGATAGAAAATAATTATAAAATGTAACATAGTCTCTAGAAACACACACGTATGAATGTTTACATTATTCAGCATAGTATACATCATATAGAACAATTAAAGTTACGCTCTCGATATTCTATAGAATTTATTTAATGCATTTTATTGTTAACTTTTTTCATTGTTATTTCTATTTTATTTATTTCATCTAACTTAATGTAGTTAGATTATAATATTTATATATTGCTCAATTTTTTAACAACATTTTTGTTTATTAATATAAATTATTGTTATATTTATTTATCGACATTTTCTTTTATTATTTATTTTATATTTTATACACCATTTTCAAATGTAATCAGTGAATAATATTCACCAATAA
>OZ025241.1:53968807-53991307 GCA_964019155.1 Osedax fenrisi | reverse complement strand
GATTATAGCCACCGATAACGTTATTACCGGTATTCTGGCCACCTTGACCATCGTGTTCTCGACCACTTCCGTTATAGCCACTATCCCGGTCGTAGGCTGGAAGCTAGGGGTTCGTTTATGAGTCATGATCGATATACGTGATGACTCGTCATTTTATAGTATTAGCAAAGCCCTTTGGTATTACTATAATTAATTAGGTATAGTATACGATATTATATTATCATATTTTAATATTATGATAGTAATTATTATAGTGATATATTTATATATATATATATATATATATATATATATATATATATATTATATATCACTATTAATATAAATTAAAATATAAGTTTAAAAAGTACTCTATATGTAAGTTAATTATAGTTGATAATTACAATTATCTGTTATACTTGCACACATCTAACATACATGAATAGTACATTGTCCTACTAAGTACTCTACGTAGCTTATAGAATCGCTGGACTTGACCCTGGTGGTCGGATTGTCCGTAGACTACGTGGTCCACCTGGCGGAGGGATTCAGTAGGAGTAAATACACCACCAGAACCGCCAAACTAAAGGATGCACTGGAACAGGTGTGTGTATGTGTGTGTGATTTATTTATGAATCATTAATAATAACTTAAACTATTTTAAATAAGTAAAATGAAGTTTAAATTTGATAACAAATTCAAAATTAGATATTATTTTTTTATATTAATCTATTATCTGGTAGTGTAAACCTATTTATATCAGGTTTAGAAACTTCTAAAGGGTTGCACGATGAAGTTAAAATATGTATAATATTTTGATTATTTAATATTTCTTTGAAGACGTATTTTCCATATTCAGGATCTTATTTATCACATTGTAAAATATTTTAAATTATTGTGGAGTATTTCTATCAATATAAAGTGTTTTACGAGATCAATCGAATTAAAAATCATATGAAATTGACAAGACTATTTATTTTTTTTAAACTTTAAATGCAATTTTCTCCAGTTTTTACTTTTTGCACTACGTAAACATACGTAAAAGCCTACTATAGTAGAAGTATATATTACATAGTATACTTCTTTGATTATTAATATTATTATCTGAAATGGTTACTGTATATAAAAAGTATATAAAATACTATATTAATATTGGCATTTATGGTTTATACTTTATATTTTTTAAATAAATTATAATAAACTTCACATTTTTAATAAAAAAATATATAAATATGTCAAATATTTTAAACTATTTTTTTACATAATTTTAAATAAATTATATTTATAAAAATCCAATAATATTATGTAATAACTAGTAGAATAATATCTATTGAATAAAAAAAAGTACTTCGTTATATTTATTATTTTAGAATCCTTAGCATGTTAGCTAGAGCTAGAATTAACATGGTAAACCCCAACGCAATATAGCTTGCACCCTTACAAAACCAAATTAAATAAATGTTGCACTAATATATCTACAACTCTGCATGTAATATACTAAACGTGTAAACACATTAACAACTCATCGGCCGACAGGTGGCGATATCGGTGCTGTCGGGAGCTTGCACGACGCTAGGGGGCAGCTCGTTCCTGATGGCGGCCAACATCCTATTGTTCAGCCAGTTCGGCATCTTCATGTTCGTTACGATCAGCTTCAGTTTCCTGTACGCCCTCGTGTTCTTTACCACCCTGTTGGGCATCGTAGGACCTCAGGGCGACACCGGTAAACTTCATCTCGCCAGGATATTTAAGTTCTGCTAACTTATTGGCTAACATATACGTTAACAATAATTATTCACACACTTATATGATATGAGGGTATATACATTACATATTCAATATATTATATACATATATGTATCTATTATCTATAAAACCAATTGATATATTGTGGTAAAGTGTTTCAATTTTGTATCTATTCATTGTTATTGTTGCCAAGGAAATGTTATCAGGCTATGTATTACAGTATTTTACTGCATATTATTAATTTTTGTTATTTATATAATTACACGTTTTCAATACTCGTTATTATTTTCATTGTTATTCGATGTTAACGGTGTTGTAAGTGATGGTTTCATTAAGGTTTCATTAAAACATTGTACATAATATATGTATAACATAGTAATACAGATTATTCCAGAGAGAAAATTTTCGATAGTATTTTAATGTCGATGTATTTTTGATGTAAATACTTCAACGAATAGGATATATGCGTATGTTCATTTAACACTATATTATGTATACATAGCGTGTATCCGGTATATTTTCATAATGAAACCATTACTAACCTTACAAAAATACTCTCACAATTGTTATTCTTGACCACTTGTAGCACCTATTATTAATAACCATATTATATTGTTAATATTTAAAATATAAAAACAATATATTTTAATTATTTTAATTGAATAGCCTTATAGTTAATCTATATCAATGGCAGGCCTAATAATATAATTGACATTTCTTAAGAACAATTTCCTATACACTCGCTGTTTATTTGATGATTTGTTAATTTCTTGCTATATATTTCTAGATATTTCTAGATATTTTGTTAATTTACTAAATACTTGCTAATTCAATTAATTTTTACTAATGTCATGTGTAATGGATATAATATTACCTTTTAGCGTATATTTATGAAGTTGAGTTGTATTTTGAAGGGAGTCATAGTAAAAATGAATTAATCTATCGTATGTTGATTGTTGATTGTAATAGAAAAGTTATAATGGATAATTAGATATGTGAATAATAAGAATTATTATTTAAATAGGTTTGTGTGTTAACAATAGTGTATTGTAAAGTTGACATTGTAGTATTTCTAGCCAATGTAGTTTGATCAACAAGGTAATAGGTGTTACTATTGATGTTTTTTTCATAGTAATCTGTTGATCAATTTTATATTAAGATGATTAATTACTATTACAATAGAACTTTGTACACATGCTAACTTAGAAATGCGTAATTGTTTAGATGTTTATTAATAGAAAGTTACATTGGTCAAGAAGTTGCATAGTAGGTGATATAACCTATTATAGGTAATTATGCTGGTTTTATAGGTTATGCTAGTTTTACGGATTACTCTGAAAGAATTAACTTGATAATAGATCGTATCAATTTCGTTATTTTATATTAAATTAATAATATAATAGGTATCACCTATTCTTATTTTTGAGGATAACTGTGTAGTTTGAACATTGCAAAGTATTCGTATAGGCGATGTGAGGTTTGTAATGTGGATATACTTTGAAGAATATAACTTCAGTTTTTAATATAATTCTAATGAGGTGGCAGATTATCTATATCGATAGTGATGTTAGTAGTGGAAAAGTCGGTAGTGCAGAATGAAAGTAAGACAGTTATTATTATCATCAGCGTATGTGCTATAAAATAAACTATCTAAGAAAGTAGCACAAATGGGTAATATATATATTAAATGGACTGAATCTAAGAGGAGTTGTTGTGGAAATATTAATCCGGTTATATCAGTGTTAGCAACATATGTTAGACGTGATAGAATAATAGTGTAATCAATTATGTCGAATGAAGAGGATAGATCATATAGAAATATAATAGTTCATGTTCATCATTATCAATACTATACTATTAATAAAGATACATCTTATTCTATACTTCTTCTGATACTTATAATTCTCATCGTAGTAGTATTAGTAGTAATTTGTATCAAACGTACACACTTTAGAAACTCTTTGGGAGATTATGTAAACCAAGATAAGTAGTTGCTAATTTAGCAATAACACATTTTTGAGTTTTCGAGAATATAAAATATAATATTATAGATTAGGTTCGATAGTTAACAATATTGAAGGTAATGATTATATTTATCAATATGGAAGGTATACTAGTGAATGTTTGAACAAAAGGATACGATACTTTAAAATAATGAATCAGAATAGATTATCATAATAAGGAAATATCATATTGGCTTGTGAGTGGCAGATGATCAAGTAGAGATACACTTCTTAATTTCAACATATTGTAGTGGGATACCCCCTTTAAGGTAATATCCCCTTTAATCCCACTACAAGATTTTCCGGCTACTTGCCGAAAATATTGTAACTTTAAAATAATTGTTTAGCAAGTTATAATGATATACCCCCTTTACCTTACCTTACCGGATCGGGATAGTTTCCCGAGCACTTTCAACATTTTTCTTCCACGTCATCCTGTCTTTCATAGCTGTCTTCAGTTCTTCAGTAGTCAGTCCCGTATCATCACATAGCTGTTTTACATAGGTTTTTCTGGGTCGTCCAATCTTTGTTGTACCATGGTTCGGTGTCCACAACAAAACATATTTTACGATTTCTTCCTCACTTCGATAACAGTGGCCTGCGAAACGTGTTCTTCGTATACGTATTATACTTGTTAGTGGTGGAATATTTCCGTAAAGGCGAATCTTTGTTGGATGCTCTTTCCATGATATATTTAATATGGCTCTCAACATTCTTGTGTAAGTTCCATCGAGTTTTTTCTCATGTTTTTTAGTTAGGGTCCAAGCTTCAGAGCCGTATAATAGAACAGATTCTACCACGTCTCTAAAGAAGTTCCTCTTTAAAGTTGTGCAGAGTGGTGATTTCCATATGGAACTTAACTTGTCTAGAGCTGCCCAGGATTTAGCTATTCTTATTTTTATTTCTTTATCGGTCGATTCTATTTCGCTTCCAAGATAAATGAAATTATCGACATTTTTCAAGACTTCCCCATCTATAGATTTTACCATTTTATTTGAGTTTATGTTCATGTGTTGCGTCTTTTTAATATTTACTTTGAGACCTACTGTTTTCCCACTTTCTTCTAAGACATTCAGTAGGTTTTCAGCATTTCTGCTAGAATCTGCAAATATTACAAGGTCGTCAGCATAATCTGCATCTGTTATCTTGATTGCTGGATATCTTCTACTTCGTTGTTTCGATAGTGTTAGGCCTAGATCTTTATTTTTATCAATAGATGTTCTTAATACGTAATCGAGTGTAATAATAAATAATAAAGGTGCCAGAGTATCTCCCTGTAGAACACCTGCATTTATATCAAAACATTCTGTGTCACCATCAGGTGACCGTACCATTGATTTAGTATCTCTATATAGTATCATAATTGCGTTGATTATCTTCATTGGAATACCGTATGACTTAAGAATTTGTGCCATTTTTGCTCTATGTATTGAGTCGAAAGCTTTAGAGAAATATACAAATATTAGGCTGGCCTCAAGATTCTTTTCTTTAACACCTTCGATTATCCTTCTTACAGTTAGAATTTGTCCGACGGTTGATCTGTTATTTCTGAAACCATTTTGATTTGGTCTGAGGATCATATCTAGGGTGGGTTGTATTCTTTCTCTTAGTAGCGTATTATATATTTTAGCCGCGATACATGTTAGTGTAATACCTCTATAATTGTCTGTAACAGTGAGGTCACCTTTCTTTGGGAATGGGAGGATGCAACCTTTCGTCCAGTATTCAATTGGTTTCTGAGAGTACACATTGTTGCAGAATTCTAGTAATATATGATTGAAGTGACCTGTCTTCCATACTTCGGCTGGTATTTCATCTAATCCGGCGGTTTTATTTTTCTTTGTTTTTCTGAGTACCATTTCAAGTTCTTTTATAGTAAATGGACCTTGCTCAATCTGAAGCTCTTTGTCCACTATTTTTACTATGTCTTGATTAGTTGTTATCGGATTTTTTCCTAGTAATAGAGAGAAATGTTGTTTCCATTTTTGTATACGCTCTTTGTCATCTTTTGCTTTAATTTTAGATCTATTTGTTGTCTTTCTACCAGTAATGTTGTTTACAATTTGCCATGCTATAGCGGATTTCTTATTATCTGCAGCTGTCTTGATATCATCTATTTGTTTTTGCAAATATTTAGTTTGCTCGTTTATATATGTATCTTGGAGATTTTTTCTAGCCTTGTTAAACTCTATTTTTTGGTTAGTGTTAGCATTTTCTTTCATTTTCAATGATAATTGTTTCAGTGCGTTTCGTTTCTCTATTATATTTATATTTTCCCATGGTACTCTTTTCTTTTCTTTTATTTTAATCGGTATAAATTTATTTGTTGCTTCTGCATGAGAATCAACAAATGCTAAGTATTTATCATTTGTACTTTTACATGATTTAATTGAGTCTTCGAAATGTTGTTTTAGATAGGTTGTATAATTCTTTTCAATAGATTTGTCTTTTGTAGTCCAGTCATATCGTTTTTTGTTAACTATTGACTTTTTATTAGATCTTAAACTTAATTTAAGTGTAGCGGTAACAATTCTATGATCAGAGTAAACACCTTCGAAAGTATTGTAGGCTTCACAGTTCCTATCACTATTTATCCATTTATTATTGACAATTATATAATCCAGTTGGGATTTGAAGCCATTTGGATGTGTGTGAGTCCATAGTTTACCACTTTTCTTTTGAAATTTAGTATTTAAACTTTTCAAACCGTTTTCAATTATGAAGTGATCAAGTAGATAACCGTTTCTATTAGTTTCAGTATGATATGCAAATTTATTATCATGATCAATACCCAGATGTGCATTGAAATCACCTGCTATTATTAAAACATTATGTTTTGGTACAGCGAGTAAATGAACTCATGTTATTATAAAATTCAGAAACATCATCTTCATCAGAAACATTTGTTGGGCTATAACAGGAAACTACTGTCGTAATAGGGTTTCCATTGAAGTTTGCTGTAATTATTCTAGGACTTATTTTTTCCACATTTATTAAAGATTTTATTGCACTGGGACTTATAAGTAGGCCTATTCCACCAATTGAGCTGTTCGATTTATTTTTCCATGAAGATGCTGTCACAAGAGTCCATCCATAGTTTAAAATATTATATTTAATATCGATATCCTTATGGTATAATCTATGTTCTTGTATGCATATTATGTCAATATCGTGTTCTATAGCAGATGCTACAAGTTCAGATGATTGGCAGTCACTTTTAAAAGTTCTGATGTTGAAAGTCGATATATGTATATTTTTTGAACTCTTTAAAAACTTAGGTTTCTGGTGTATTAATGAGTCAGTAGCTTGTTTTTCGTGATGCAGGGCCTGACAATGTACCCTGACACGCGCTCCTTTATTATCCGCGAGACGAGCGATGCGGCATTATTGTTTGGTTTTGTTGTTGTTCATGTGCTTTTCGTTAGCTAATTACGCAAATGTGCTCGCCACTACTACATTGCGGGCAGTTGCCTATTTGACTCATTAATATTAACCGTTGGCCTTGAGTTGGTTCTTCCGCTTAATATCAACACCATTACTGCTCCAATGGTTTGTACCGTAACCCTGGTGCGGGTGGCAACAGAGTAATAGATATTGCCAAGGTACCTCTCTGATTTTTGGTTCAGGACTGCTTATTGAATATATTATTCTTGTATTCGCAGCTAACACTCCATATCTGGAGGTCGATTCCCCTATCCACCACCTGGGGACCCGCTGGATGGGAGTTAATATCTTCACTCCAGAAACATACCCCCTTTAAAGTTATTATATGTCAGGCAAGTTTCCGGAAAGTAAGGGGGTTTCCCACTAAAATTGTAGTTAACTTGATAGCAAATCGTTTTAAAGTTAAATTATTTCCGGCAAGTTACCGGAAATACTTGTAGTGGGATACCCCCTTTAATGAGCTAAATGGTGTTATGATATATGAGGGTGGTGGGGCACTTGACTATATTTAAATTAGTACGAAGAAGATTATGATGATAAATATAAATTATTATATAAAGTATAACATTTGGATTACCAAGTATGGAATTAAGTTTCTTCGAAAAATATGTCATCAAAATATATATGAGATAATCAACCAAGTGCACCTTGGTCTAGAAAATCGTTTGACGAACTACTAGATTAAATCATATTGAAATGTATTTTATGTTAATTTTAACGTTTAAAAAAAACCTAAGATATGATGTTAAGTCATGTCTATATTTAAATATAATATGCTTGTAGATATAAAAAGTAGAATATGATTTGAATGTAGTCCATCTATTTTCACTTGAGACGTGGTTTACATTTTTGTTATTACATATATAAAGTATATCATGAGATATTATGTCGTAGCTTAATTATCTTGATATTAGTGATGTGAACATTTAGAGTTGTATTAGGTAATACAGGGGTAGGGTGTAATAGGTAGAGGAAGTTCATAATAAAACAAAAAGTTTATATATCAACATTTTTCAAGTATCGACTAAAATATGAAAGAATTCGTTTCCGAGAGGAAATACAAAATAATACGAAAAATATATAGGATAACGGGATCGGAACCAACACAATGTAATTTATTTAGAACAGAATTAGAAATTAAAATAATTATATAAAATAATTCAATTTTTGAAGAAATGATCATTTCGTCGTCGTGATAATTGATTATTTCGTTTTTAAATTTAGAAGAATTCTATGAAAGATGACTAATTACCAGCATTAATATATACATTAATAAGGTAATATATACAATAAATAATAAGATAATTATCTCTCAAGTGAGAATTAATTCTCACTATAAATACTATTTCTGATCTCCTACTAATAATATTCATATATAATTATAGTTATTAAATATATATATATATATATATACATTACTAGGATACACAGAGAACTGAGAGAACGGAGAACCTACATACATAGAGAACTACAAATACCTTATTAATTATTGACGACTATATCTATTATTGTTATAGTATTATATTTAAGTTATTGTTTAATAAAACACTAATTTATTTTCTACCATGTGTTGATAATGAATCATTATTACTTATAATATTAGTCAAATATGTCTATTAATAAATATATAGGCAATTCATATAATTATAATTGATAAATATATTATTGACATATTTAAAAATACTGTTGTATATTGTTATAACATAAATATAGAAATTACGGTAAGTATGCTTATATGTAATTTATAAGCTATTATTTCTTGAATTTTACATAAAATCGTATTATTAAAAACCAATTGAAAAAATACAATGTCTGAAATAGTAAGCCAATGTTCTGCCTTTGCACAATGTTATGATATATACATTAATTAGTAATTAAGAATTACTCTACATTATAAGTTAATGTCCTATGATGTAAGAGTTTTTATTTTGTATTACGTTTAATACTACAATATGTATATATATATATATATATATATATATATTTGTTGTTGTACATATTATCAAGACCGGTTATCGGTTATAGGAGGTCTTGATATTATATAGAACTATTATAAATTAAAATAAATGAAAATAGGACATATAGTTTATTTGTAATATCCATGACTTTTATCCTGGTTCAGTCTTATGTTTAATTATCCTTGGTAAATAAAATTTCAAAATAGTTTTTAAAATTTGAAAATATATTCAATTTAGGTTTTTATCATTTTTATTTTATATATATATTAATTGTGTAAAATAACAATTATTCCTACTTATTTTTAGAATAATATAAGCATTATTTCTAAATTTATTTTATATTATAAATGTATACTTGGGAATAATAAAAACATTAAAATATAATATTTATATATAATTTTCTTACACAATTCTTATAATTTGTTTGAAAATGTGTGCTTGTAGAATATAATAATATATTTAAAATATGTTTAATGGTTTTATAAATTTAATTTTTACAACGTATAATCTTTAACTTATTTAAATAATCTTATTATTAATTAATATATAATCTTAGTTTTAATTAAAAATAAAATTTTATTTAATAATAATTTGTATGATTTAGACTGACATCGGCCCCCAATATGTCACGTGACTAACCGAGAGTTAAAGTAAATAATGTGTTTAGGGCTTATATAATATCATATTAATATATAAACATACGGTATTATGATATGTGTATATATAAAACACGAATTTTCTACTCGGTGAATAATTTATTAAGAAATATAAGGCCAGCAGCGAAATATTTATTTGAAATTTCGGTTTGACACGTGACTTATTGGTGGCCGATGTCAGTATTCAGCATTTGTATTGATTTAATTTTAAATTAACAATTTATTAATTAATACAGCAAAAGTAAGGCAATAATTCATATAAATAAATAATAAATGGATTAGTCGATATAAAATAATTATAAAGATATTATTAAGATTTACTTGATGATACTTTATATATAAACTCAGTTATTATACAACATTATATTGAATATAAACACACATGATTTAGACACAATACACGTGCAGAGATGAATACTACTATTAAAATAGAATTGTGTTATCTATATTCTGATATTATTTCGATATCATTAGTGTACTCTATATATTGTTTACAGTATTGTTTACATATATGTATTTCCTTTAGTCTAGATACAGCTAATTAATAATAATTGTAATACAATTATTATAATTTAAATAATTCAATTAATAATTTAACTAATATAATTATTATACGCCTTGTAATGAAGAGTATACACATTAAACGTGACATAGTGAGATGTTACAGATTAATATTTTAACTACATTACTATATATTAAATTTGTATCATATACATTTAATGACGACTTTTGCAATTTATCTCTGTACTGCCAACTTTTAATAAACTGAAATTAATACTTTTCAGTGGTATATTTAATTATTTTTAAATGGTTTTAAAGATGCTACAAATATGTATTTATTTGTAAAATACAAATTCACTTATTTTTATAAGTTTATATTTGTTATACATAAATTATTAAAATATAGAAATTTACTTATAAATACGATTTTAATTGAAAGATATTTTTATTATATTATATATGTCAAAATTATAGATTATAATGTGTATTACATTATATTATGATTTTAATATAATCATATGTAAATAATTAATTTAAAGTGCGTTTCTGCGTTGATTTGTATATCTTATTAAAATTTGTACTCCCAAACAGTGATGCAATACGATAAAAGTGTTCAAACGTAAACTAAATGTTCACAAAATATACATTAGCTTACATCCTGTACTTGCTACATTAGAGTATCATATATATGACGTATTCAATAATTATATTATATATGAATTTTATCTTGTTTGCAATGGAAAATATGTTTAAATGATATATTTTAATTATTTTTAATATTAATATTAATATTTATTTATTTCAAATTAAATTAAAAAATGTGTATTAAATTATTAATTACTTTTAAATTTAATTACATTTTTTTTTCAATATAACCAATTCATATGCGTAATAAATTAACAAATGTTAATGTATTAAAATTAGTATTATTTATTAATTAATTATTAATTCAATATATTGAATAATAATAATATTTTTGAATACAATAAATTAGTTGAATTAATAATTTATAATAAATTGGTAATAGCGAATATAGTATATTTATTTAGCTCCTCCCATATACATATCAATCAATTGTTTGTTCAAATTTCTCCACATCTCCACATGGACCCATCATCCATCGTACTATAACTAGCAAATATTTAGATAGGCACCTGTCATTCAAAATGTCTGTCATTAAGTTATCATAATAATTATAGTTACTATGTTAAGTATATTATCCTTATATAACTAAATTATATATAAAGAATAAATGTAAGTTATTAAAATCACTATTTTAGTTTATCATGTAATATATATTTATTTTCTCAATAATTAGCATTATACTTATATAATTATTATTTTTATAATTAGGATACTTATAATTTAACTCCTAATAATCCATTAGTGTTATATCATTTATTATATTGAGTAATAAATGTTATATATTTACTGTAATTTCACTAAATAACTATTCAGATTGTATTGAGTATTAAGGGTTAAGTAGTTATATATTACTCATGCTTTAGAAATATAATTTTATATTAGTAATAGTTAATAGTATTAACTTAATACTATGTATACATATACACTAACATATACATATACACATACATACATACATACATACATACATACATACATACATACATACATACATACATACACATATATATATATACATATATATATATATATATATATATATATATATATATATATATATATTATTTATAATATATTATATATATATATATTATTTATAATATATTATATATATATATATTTGATAAATTAAATATAAACATTTTATTTAAGTCAGCATTCATTTACCATCTATAATATAATTATATTGTAAAAATATAAATACTAATACTGTGATATTCTTAAAAGTTTATCGATACTAAAGTCAGTACACACATTCTACCTGCATACCTCGCTGAAGGTGTAGAATTACTAATGGGGTATTAGTGATCGCTCCTCCTCTTTCTATAGACACACTCCGATATATGATAACTACACTAATAATAAATAGCCTTTATTCTAGATTCTTCTAATGCGTTATCGGTAATCGTGCGATTTTGATAAATACCTATAATTGTGTTACCTCCTTCGTGTAGCGTATTAACTATGTCATTATTATTTACTATCGGTCGATCCAGTATTATAATTGTCATTTAATTTTCATATTATATCGCCAACCCTCATCTTATAACAGTAAATTATTACTACTGTATCTCGATATAAATACAAATACATGATATAGAGATATGTAGTCCCAATTAGTCCACAATTATAGCTATTTTTATTATATATATATATTATAATATATTAAAGTATATTTTAGTAAACTTAAATTATTTTCAAATTCTCTAGTTGGCTACAAATATTTAATTATCTGTGTTTATTTTATCATATAAATTTGTATCTATACATTTTTATTGGAAAATCAATGTGTTCACAATTTATTATATTAATTACGCATAGTAAAAAAATTAAATCACATAAAATATTATTTATATATATGAAGAAGAATACCAGATTTTATTATGATAATAAACAAGGTTATATTTTATATTCTTATGTTATATAAAGTTATGTATAAAGTTATTATGTTTATCTGGGATCTATGGCTCAATGGGACAACCAAAATCTAGTAAGTCAGAGGTTCGACTCCAGGCATTTCTTGTTTTTCTCTTGTGTTTAACAAGAACTTTATAAACGATAAATCAAAACATAAGAAAAAAGTTACAATTTGTTTTGTATTGTCCTGGGCCCCTCACAGTTATTTATAACATGTACTAGTCTATGATTTCTTGAGGGGTTCATTTGTATCCGCTATTATTATATGTTGTATTCAATAAACAAATTATATGACTTAAAACTTTGATTTTATTATATTATTTAATATCAACTATAAATATACAAATCCATTTATATTACTGGTGTACAGAATAAATGGCAACTATTAAACGTCTCGATGAAGTTGTAGTCAATCGTATTGCAGCAGGAGAGGTCATACAACGACCTTCAAATGCAATTAAAGAATTACTAGAAAATTGGTTTTTATATAGTATATATATATTTTCATTTGTATAACTATATTTCTAATCATTTACCTTATTATTTATTTTATAACTAGATAATGTAAGAAGTTCATAAATGATAATTAAAATTAATTTTACTATATATATATATATATATATATGTATATATATCAGATATATATATATATGTATAAATGCCCTTAAATATATTATGAAATACGATATTATTTACATTAATAAAAGTAATTCAGACAAACATTTAAATTATGTTACAATATACAGATATATGTATAATCAACTTTTTATTAAATATATATCTATTTATAAAGTTTATTATCTTAAATGTAATATTCTCTGATATAAAGCTTAGATGCCGGATCTACTTCGATACAGGTGATAATAAAAGATGGAGGGTTAAAGGTCATCAAGATTATAGATAACGGCCACGGTATCAATGTTTGTTATCTATCATATCATCATTATTTCTATTTATTTGTAAATTTTAATATTTTCATTATTAGTTGATTTAATATATATATATATAGGTATTAGTTAAGAAATTATATTTATATTGATAATTATTTGTAAATACAAAATAGATCATATTTATACCATTTTACACATTTAAATTTAATATATATATATATATATATATATATATATATATATATATACGTATTTATCCTTATATAAATATTTATTATCAACTTATAAAAATATGTTATGAGTGTTATTAATACTACTATTCCTATACACACTATTGATATATTGCACGTATACTACTCGCGCGTTCACAGAAGGAGGACATGTTGATAGTGTGCGAGCGGTTCACCACCTCCAAGTTGACATCTATCTCCGACCTGGGTAGCATGACCACGTTCGGGTTCCGCGGCGAGGCCCTAGCGAGTATCTCTCACGTCGCTCACACCTCGATAGTGTCTAGGACAGCCGGATCGCAGTGCGCATACAAGTTAGAGCACTGGCCTTACCGTGCCTTAAGAATAGTGTGCGCGCTTTTGAGAAATTCGGTTACGTTTGTAGAGTTCAACCGTATGTTTATTTTGTAAATTCATATTAGAATATGTTGAATTTAAATATATTTAAATTATATATATATGAATTAACTAATTGCACAAATTTCGAGAATACATTTTTTCGTAATTGTTTTGTTTTTTTATAATCAAAATATTGTCAACAAATAAAATAATGCTGATTGTATATTTTATCACCTACGCTATTTTAATGGCTAGAAATCAAATAAAAATGATATCAATTAGTCTAACATCCTGTCGGTCAATGTCTTTCACACTTAGCATATGGTTTTTTAGCAGGACACTTGTTCAGATGGACAGTCAGTAATACATCGCGTAGATACTTTATATGCTACAACAATCACAGACTTAAACTACTATCTTTGTAGAACCTTTCAATCAGACTTTTATTTCCTTATTTAGATCCTTAAATAGTTTACTAATAGTGGTAACGTTATTTATTAAATATACTAATATTGATTGATTGATTATTATTTAAAAAAAATATAGTTTCAAGTATAATGTTGAAATATATTCTAATGATAACATGAATTATTGATATAAATAAAAAAATAGAGAATTTAAGGTGTTTTAATGTTACCTTAAAAATAAACGTTAAATATTGGAAAATAGGAATACAAATTGTATTATAAATGAGAGCATCAAAATAATTAAAGTATTAATTCACAACTTTAAATAAATGTAATATGTTTGACTTTGTAATCCCTGTTAGTAATAAGTAAATAGATTTTAATATTTAAAGGATACATTTTAAATATATATTATATTATATTATATTATTTTAATAACACTTTATTTAAAAAATTAAATAAACCAATAATAATACAAAATAAACCAATAATTATAGAACACTTTTTAACCTGACATAATAATATTCATTATAATAAAACAGTTTCTTCCTATATTTCAATTTATTTATTTTATAATAAGAGTAATATAAATTTTTTTGTAATTAAATTTAAATCTCTACCACTTTCTCAATTACAATTTAAATTATCATTTACCTTTCAAAATTGATAATACATATGATTTAATTAAATTTCAACTAATGTATAATGTTATAAATATATATATATAAATATATATATATAAAATAATAATCTTGAACCAGTAATCACATATTCACTACGTATTAAAGGGGAGATTATTGTGACGGAGTACTAAAAGATAAAGTGAAACCGTGCGCTGGAAACATCGGAACTATAATAACGGTTAATACCAGCCTAATCTCCTCTATGTATACATGTGTATCTCTTGTAGGTCTTTAACCTAGTATGTCAGTATCATTAGCATCTCCTCTATGTATTAATGTGTTTCTCTTGTAAGTCTTTAGAGCCATGTTAGTCTTGTATTCAGTATTTTATTAGTTTTTTTCCATTCCTTTTGATGACAATTAGATATCTCGATAAGTTTAGTGAACTTCTATATCTAATGAGGTCATTTTCGTGTAAAACGATGAACCAATCTGATTATTATTATTATTATTATTATGTAATCCGCTTATAATTATGTATATAGATTTATTTATTCAATTAAATACATATTCTGTACTTTTATTCAGTTATAGAATTATATGTTGTTTTGCTAATCTAATATTTAACCAGTTATATATATATAAATATTATTATGTAAAATATAATTATTTTTATAAAATATTAATAATATATAGTTACGATTTTTAATATATTTCTTGGAAATATACACTCATTCCATTTAGTGTATCTTATATTAAATTAAATCCAAAATAATACAATAAATATGTTAGATTTATTAATTAGATTCATATTTACGTATTTGCATAATATGTTATTTATAAATATAGTAACATTCATGTTTTATATATATATAGTAATATGATCAATCTATAATTATTATCATTAATCTTATTTCCCTTTACATAGTAATATAATTCATATTCTAATATATATAAATAATATCATGCATTATAAGAATGTATATAAACATATTTAAATATATGTGTTTGGGTTGCATTATTTAGTATTACATATGTAATAAGATACATTTATATAACTACATTTATTAGTTATAATATATAGATATACATATATATCATGATTTATCGAGTCAATACAGTATATGGTTTTCACTGATCCCCCTCAGACTTTGTCTATAAACTGATTTCATCAATTCATTCATTCATATATATATATATATATATATATATATTTAAATATATTGATTTAATTTGTATTATATATAATAATAATAATAATAATAATAAATATTAATTAGAAGTTTTAAATTGTAAATTATATATATGAGTATTCATTTGTGTCTGTTATTGTATCAACAATACATTATTTGTTTATTGTTTTCAAATACATGTTAGTGAAATATATCTCACCCAAATGGCTGATTGATATTTTTAAATAAATAATAATTTATATAAAGTATAATAGTAATTATAGTAAATAGTATTAATAGTAAATTGTGAAGTTTAGATTATTTATAAAAACTACTATATTAGACTATATTACTACTATATTTGTCATGTAATTAATAACAAATTGTATGTTTATTACAATGATAATTATCGTTTTCGTAATATATTTATTTTTGTTATTATTATTTTGTTAAAATAACTTTAGCAATTATTAATAATTAAGAATAATAAAGCTAACTTTATTATTGAATGTATTATAACAAGGACGCACAGAGGAATTAATATTGTAAATAAATACCGCTATTAAATAAGTTACTTGTGTGATAACTGAGCCATATACACATACATATGCTATATATATACTACTCTATAACATACCAATATCTAAATTATATTAACAAACTATACAAGCTTAAATCGTGTAATATATTTAGTATAGATTATAATAATTATTAAGTATTATACATAACATTTTATTATAATATAAGTAAATCATTGAATAAAAGAAATAAAACTATTAAATAGTTGAGTTAAGCTTGTGATCCTCTGCTCTAACTTTTGATAAGTTTACTAATGTATACACCATACCCCCCTTATAACACCTTATAGCTTATACTTACTAACCATGTCTCTCTTTTCTAAATATCTACCAATAACTCAAACAACATATATCTATATAAATAATACAATAATTATGTAATACTATTAAAATAATAAAAGTATATTTATTAAATTGTTGTAATTTTGTAATAACTACTATATTTCTGATAATGTGTAATGTATATATAAATTAATGCATTGCTATTGTTCATAGTAAATGTAATATTTTAGGTATATTTCCTCTGATGAACCAAGATTCAATATGATTGTGATATAATGAGCTTTCATAAAATATATACATTACACATTAGCAGAAATATAGTAGTTATTAAAAAATTACCACAATTTAATAAATATACTTTCATTATATTAATAGTATTAAATAATTATTGTATTATTTATATAATTTTCGAAATCGCCTAATTGTATTATAATAAAATAAAGAGATGAATATCCCCCCATGTATACATATACTGAGGAATTAAACCGGTTCAGTTTATACAGATATTGATAGTGAAGTTATAATATTTAGAGTATTTCAGTTATTATGATATACTTTTTATAGGCATTATTCAAACTGCGTATTCAAATAAATATTTAATATATCGTAAAAATATTATTAATATAATATATTATATATTATTTTATTAATTAATATAATATTTTTTTTTCATATTTCATTGACGATAATATCTGAAATATTTGTAATTAATTTCTAACCATTTAAATAAGATAACCCTATTATATTATATAGCCTATTATTAATCCAGTCGATTAACAAATTTAAAACAATTATTTTGTAACTTCTTTTTTTTCAAATACATTAAAATAGTGAATAAATTACCCTTTTATATTATAAACTAATTTTTTTCTTATACATTTATTGTAATATTACTCTCATACACTTAATATTACTATATTTATATATATATATATATATATATATATATATATAATTTTATATTTTATTATAGAGTTTTCAAATTATAATTAAAAAAATATTTTCCCGAATTTTTCTGAAAATTATCTGGAAAATCAAAATGAAATATTAGACAAATATTTTCCAATATAAAAATATATTATTCAAACTATAGTTAAAGATATAACTTAAACAAATAATTGTTAATGTGATAAATAGAAGTTTAAATATATCTCAGATCTCCTCCATGTTAAAATTCCCATATCTTCAGTATTAAACTTTAATGAGGTGAGAAGTTCCTATAATTAATTTATTTAGTTTAATTTTTTGATTTTAATTAATTATATTATCTAGTTCAAGTTAAATGCTCTCACTCAATATTTATGAAAATGTACTAATCTAAACCAGTTTACTGCACCTACTTATACATATAACATTCTCATCTCTATTCCTACCTCCCCCCTGTCGCTCTCCCCTCCCTCTCACTCTCTCTCTAACTCCGTGGCTCAGGTTGAGGACTTGTTCTACAATGTAGCGGTGAGGAAACAAGCGCTGTCGTCTAGTGAAGAGTTCAACCGCATCGCTGATGTCATCACTAAGTTAGTCACACCCCCTGGTGGTGGTGAGGATTAGTGTGGAAGGGGTGAGTTTAGTGGTGGTCAGTGTAGTAGTGGTCAGTGTAATGGTCAGTGTAGTGGTGGTTAGTGTAGTAGTGGTCAGTGTAATGGTCAGTGTAGTGGTGGTTAGTGTAGTAGTGGTCAGTGTAATGGTCAGTGTAGTGGTGGTTAGTGTAGTAGTGGTCAGTGTAGTAGTGGTCAGTGTAATGGTCAGTGTAGTGGTGGTTAGTGTAGTAGTGGTCAGTGTAATGGTCAGTGTAGTGGTGGTTAGTGTAGTAGTGGTCAGTGTAGTAGTGGTCAGTGTAGTAGTGGTCAGTGTAATGGTCAGTGTAGTGGTGGTTAGTGTAGTAGTGGTCAGTGTAATGGTCAGTGTAGTGGTGGTTAGTGTAGTAGTGGTCAGTGTAGTAGTGGTCAGTGTAGTAGTGGTCAGTGTAATGGTCAGTGTAGTGGTGGTTAGTGTAGTAGTGGTCAGTGTAATGGTCAGTGTAGTGGTGGTTAGTGTAGTAGTGGTCAGTGTAGTAGTGGTCAGTGTAGTAGTGGTCAGTGTAATGGTCAGTGTAGTGGTGGTCAGTGTAGTAGTGGTCAGTGTAGTAATGGTCAGTGTAGTAGTGGTCAGTGGACCTATTACCTAATTGGTTTAGGCACTTCCATCAACTTCTTTATTGAATTTTTCGGAATGCTTTCAATGTATTATTGGGAAAAAAAGTTATGTTGTGAGCTTTGACTTAAATATTACAGATGAGTCAATTGAGCGGATATGGTGAGGGAGATCATTCCAGAATTTTTGGAGCATGGATAGAGAAAGATATATGTTGGGCAGATGTCAAATGTAATAGAACTGGAGTTTTTAATTTGAATTTGTTTATGTGTCTTTGTTCGTAAATAGTTGTGTTGGGAGTTAGTAAGTTGGCGAGATAGTCTGGTGTGTTATGATGTGTAGCTAAATGTATGGTGAGTGCAATTTGGTAAATTATACGGGATTTTATTGGAAGCCAATGTAATTTGATTATTAAAGGGGATATATGTTATCTGGAATATTTAGCTATGTTTAATATAAATCTGATGGCTGAGTTTTGAAGGCTTTAGAGTTTGTTTATTATAGATTGTGAGGAAGCATAGAGACAGGAATGACAGTAATCTAGGCGGGGAAGAATGAGGGATGTAGTGAGACGTTTTGCAGTATTAAAATTAATGAAGGGTCTCATTGTTCGTAAGTTGTGTAGTATGTAGTTAATTGACTGTGATAGTGATTTAGTCTGAATGTGAAATTGTAGTTTTAAGTCGATTAATATACCAAGATTTAGTGTAGTAGTGGTTAGTGTAGTAGTGGTCAGTGTAGTGGTGGTCAGTGTAGTTAGTTCTTTATTACCTGATGCATGAGATTAAATAGTGATTGGTTGTAGTTAATCAGATGATTCTAACAAGTGTATATCTTCACAAGCGATGTTTCTATTAATCTATACATTACTACGAAATCAATATACACATATATGTGTAGTTTATAATTATAACGTATTACTATATTGCCATTTACATAATTATATGAATGAAATGTTTAATTTTCAGATACGCCGTTCATTATCCAAAAGTTTCATTTTCATTGAAAAAGGTTTAATTTATATTTAGAATATTGCCACATCTATAAAAATTGAGTAGAAGGATCTTATGCATTTGCGGAATAGCACCATTTCTTGGTATAAACTAGGGTAACAAATCATAAGATATTATCCTTGTACATAACATTGGTTATTAAAGATTTCTCATCGAGATCATCAAAGAAGAATGACTTTACTAGATATACTAAATATAGATAGTATATATTTTATTATTTCAATGAATTTATAGATTTAAAAAATATGCCGCTCCCCAATTGAATCATGTACTACATTACAATAGTTATATTATGTATAAAGAACATATATACGTATTGTTTAAATGTTTAAATGTTTATATTTAACGAAACAGCAGGCCAATGCCCAAGTAGAAATCATCACTGAATCAGATTCAACATCACTGAAAAATATTCAAAGATTATATGGAAGCAATATATCCAGGTTTTTATATTTGATTTTATTAATATAAATAATATTTTATTAACTTTTAAATAGTATGTATATATATATATATATTTATATATGCATATACCATTGATATAACCCCCCCTTGATGTAATGCATGATTGGTATCAATTGATATCAATTAATGTTAACATAGATATAATTATAACATTAATTAGACCTGAAATAAATTTCCAGCCTATCTTTTATATGTTATATTTGATATATTTGGTATACTGCCTAAAAAGGTTGGTCCCTAGCTATATTGGTATATCACTATATATATATATATATATATATATATATTATCAGATTTTGGTTTTTTACCAGGGAAATAATTGTATCAAAAGCCTATGTCAATTACCCTATACATTATATATATATATAATTACATTATTACATTTTCATTATTATTATACATTCAATTTTATGTTTAAATATATATAACACATAGTCATATAAATAATGTGTATATATAACGTATAAGAGTCATTAGTACATATAAGTCTAATTTGTCATCATATAATTATTACATACATTGATACCATATAATACATAAAGATTAGATATTATTATTGATTAAATCATTTATTCAATATTTATTATGTATAATCTATGATATAGATCTATATGTATCTATGCATATTATACAAATGATATAATAATAATAATAATAATAATAATAATAATAATAATAATAATAATAATAATAATAATAATAATAATAATAATAATAATAATAATAATAATAATAATAATAATAATAATAATAATAATAATAATAATAATAATAATAATAATAATAATAATAATAATAATAATAATAATAATAATAATAATAATAATAATAATAATAATAATAATAATAATAATAATAATAATAATATTGATAAATTTTATGAATGGTCTAATTCTTGGCAATTAGAAAACGCTGCAAAAAAATCAGCTGCTCTTACATTAGGTAATACTAATAAACCATTGTATACTATACATAATGTTTCAATAGTAAACGGTAGATCGTATCGTGATCTTGGTATCAAATTTGATCCATCATTACATTTCTCTGAACATATTGGTGTGTGCTGTACAAGTGCATATTGTGTTATCAATCGTATATTTCGCTGTTTCATTACTAATAATATGCCAGCTATTAGAAAATCATATATCATATGCTAGACCCCACCTTGAATATGCGTCGACAGTCTGGAATCCGGGATTAGATGCCAGGACATTCAAAGGACTGAAGATAAAACTAGAGAAGGTCCAAAAATTCTTTACGAGAAGATTAATCGAGAGATGCGGTTTACCTTATAAACCTTATAATGAAAGATTAATATACCTAAATCTAGATTCTCTAGAAATCAGAAGAACTAGATTTGATCTTGTTATGGTATATAAACTATTTAACGGATTTGGTATCTATGAATACATCATCTATTATTAATATCAAAAAGACCAACTACAATACCAGAGGCCATTCTCTGCAAATTAGTATGAATACATGTAAACTAAATGTAACAAAAAATCTACTAAATAAT
>OZ025241.1:53963807-53966307 GCA_964019155.1 Osedax fenrisi | reverse complement strand
CACCATCATCATCACCATTATTATTATTATTATTATTATTATTATTATTAATAATATATAATATATGATTCCCATAATAAAATAAGTATATACTTATTAATGAATAGCTTGATATTTGTTCACTAAAATTCTAATTTTAATTAATCTTTAATTTGATATATAATAATTTATTATATAAATATATAATATATATTATAAATAATATATATATAACAAATATCAAGCTATTCATTTTCATTAACTACCAAGGATAAAATAATGACTTAATTATATATATTTATTAATTAATAATTAATAATATTTTAAAAGTGGCCACATATATGTTAAAACTATAGTTTTCACCGTAATATTTTAAATTTGGTCCTTTTTATATTTTATATTATACTCTACAGGGTGTAACATTCTAAATAATATATGTTATGATTCATAAATTATGAATCTTAACCTATGTTCGTACTATCGGTACTATGTTAGTAACTATGGGCCAAAGCCTATATTTTAGTAACTATAGTTATGTATGGGCCAAAAACCACTATTTTATAAACAATTATAGAAAAGTAGTTTATTCATTTGAACAAATAACTAAAAAAAGATAATATATATCATACAAACGTAACATATACAATTGTTAAATATATATCATTAATCATATTTTAAATGTTTACTTCATAAAACATTACAAGTTATTGCGGTGTTTTATCAAATTAGATGAGCCGCTAAACTCCCCTATATCAATCAAAGTTAGTTTAGCTAAAAAGAAGTACCTATACACATATCACATGTGTGTGTATGTGTGCGCGTGTGTGTATGTGCGAGTGTATATATCAGAGTATGCCCCCTGTCATATCTTAGTACCCCCTATCTTATATTAGTGCCCCCTATATTATCTTAGCCTATTATTATTTACGATACTTGTGCATATGATACTATTATTGTATTTACACACACACGTGACATTATTACGTAATAAGACGTAATATATCACAACCTAATGATTCGTCGTCATGACGGTGAACTTATTGAACCTGATTACGTAACCAGATTACGTAATATATCGTCAATATACGCCCACTTCTATCACGAGGTAACCATGCACTTAACACAGCGGATAGCAGCAGCATCAGCAGCAGCATCAGTATATCAAGTACTATCCCTCGCAGCGGTATTGCATTAGTATCACGTTATTAATAGATCACATTTATTATGAACACAAATGTTGAGTGGGTAATAAGTTATTACTAATAACACATTGCCCTGGTAATAGTTCGACGACAAGTCGCGTATCGTACACGTTTGTTATTCAATGTATACGTGTGTATGTATGTGTGTATGTATGTGTGTATGTATGTATATACATATTAATAATCATCACAATAATAATACATACAATGTGGATACAGCGTGGACGACATTCAATAATATGACATCGATAAGATTAATGTTTGATATATATATATATATGAATATATATGTAGATTACAATTTTCATTATATAATACTTTTTAGTAGTAGTAGTAGTAGTAGTAGTAGTAGTAGTAGTAGTAGTAGTGGTGGTGGTGGTGGTGGTGGTGGTGGTGGTGGTGGTAGTAGTAGTAGTAGTAGTAGTAGTAGTAGTAGTAGTAGTATTGGAGGTAGTAGTAGTAGCGGAGGTAGTAGTAGTAATGCGTATGTGTTTGTTTAATGAACCACAAGTATACACTAGTACTACTACTAATACTACTACTAAATCATTGAAATACGCACACGTAATGACATGTGATCAGTGATCAGCTGATCGCTATGCATGTAAGACGCGAGTTCCTAGCGTATGTTTACACTGATTGTGATCGTCACGTGAACACGCGCGTATGACACGTGGTCAACTGTCACGTGATGTTATCGCGATAATCGTCTTGGTCAACACCAACAGCAGCAGCAGCGGCGGCGTCAGCAGTAACGTATCCATTGCTAGTTGTTCACACTGTAAGTGTAATTCTTTAGGATACAATATATATACGCCCCGCCTCCTCCATAACCACGCCCCCGCCACCATAATCACGCTCCTCCTACTCCATAACCACGCCCCTCCTCCTCCATAACGATGCTGCTTGTGAAGCTGATTACATAGCTATACTATCTCCCAATACGTTTTCATGGTCATGTGACATAGCATAGTTGTAGAACGATAAGTAATGGCTGTCATAATGCCACTACCAAAGATTACATGAAGGAAAGATATTGCATGTAAGCACATTTGTGTATATCAATAATTTGAAGACTAGTATTTGCACCTATTTACATTATTGTTGACAATATACATATATATTTTATATATATATAGAATAAATAAATATAAAGATATATTATTAATGTTTATAATACATTCTATATAATATTGTATTAACAAAATATATATAAATCAATGATTGTATTTCAATTTCAAAAAAATCGATATAATTAATTTGTATAGTTACATAGATAGGTTATATATAGGTATCTTCAATATACATCAACTTTTATT